>OY744526.1:97569551-97659551 GCA_963556195.1 Sepiola atlantica
CAATTAAGCAAGATTCCTTAAATTTCTATTTCTTAAGACCCCTTAAGCTTTTCTAAAATCATGTAATGGATTTTGATCAAAATAAGGATCTCAGATATCAGGTTCAGTATCATTATATTTTGATTTTAATCTTGGTAAAGGGACATAAAAGTAGTTGAAAACTGTTCTGTTCAAGGGAATTAATTTTACCCGTCCTGAGACAGGTATTCTAGTGTATGTATACATGTGTGTGTATGTAATATATATATATATATATATATATATATAAAGTAGTCAGATGCTTGACTTGGATAGTATCCTAACCAGACAAAGAAAACAGCACCTCGAAGTTACATAGATGAAAGGTGAAGTAAAACCAGTCTGTCAGATACTAATGAATACTGCAGGTATCAGCTCTCTCTATATATAAACTATGTAATAAATATTTGTCAATGGCTTCACAAGTACAATTAAAAAAGATTAAAAATAATCCTTATTTTTTTTTTAAATTTACTTTTATTTTTTTTTTAGTTCAAATAAAAAAAATTAAAAATTAAAAAAATTGTATATCATATAGGAAGTGAGGAATATATTTTTATTACCTACTCTGATAAAAATGTCTGATCTTAACTCCTGACCTGATTAGAATGAAATACGTTTTTAAGATGATAATATTCTAAGTAAGATAATTCAGAGAGCACATATTTCTCCCATGGCTGAGCATAACTCCAGCTGATTTAGCAGTGGTAGTAATTATGCGTATGCATGTTGAAGTTTCATAAACATAGATTCCTTGTCTATGTCCATTGATTTAAAATCCTCTCGAGTTGTCGGTTGTGGTAGGAGCTAAATAGCAGTAAATGTTAGACCTGGCTTTCACAGGTTTCTCCTCCAACACCATAACTCTGTTGTCACGACACCCAAATCATGTTCATCATACCCGAGGCACCCACAACAAAAGAGATAAAAGAGTTTAGGTTATTTTTATGCCATTTTATGCATGTAACACAACGGTGCCCTTGACCACATTTTAAACAAGATCATTTGTTTCTGTAAAGAAAACCTTGGTTATAACCGTAAAGTGCACCTGGTGATGAGGCTCCAATTTAGGAGCTTTGGGGGAGTCTGAAGTTCTTTCTTAGTTACCGTCACTCTCAAATGCACTTTGACCGGATGTGCTATTACCTAATCTGTCAGGATCTCATTTATAGGTTAAATAAAACAATTTGTTTATGGACTATTTGTTTAAAAAATAAACTAATCTGCAAACCAATTGTATACAAAAACATTTACAGCATGAATAAACATTTGGAGACATTAAGAATTTGAAACGGAATTTCTTTACCAAAATGACTAGATTTGGCATTAAATAACTTGAAAAGATTGAAATGCCGGGATAAGTCTTGCTAGTACTTAGTATATCTAAGGAAGTTTGAAGAAAAAGTCATTATTTCAATAAATAACGTTTTTTTTTTTTCGTTTTTTTTTTCTTTTTTTTGCAATGTTAATTGTTGCCATTGTAAAAAAAAAAAGTAATTTATTGAAATAATGGTCTTTTAAAACTTCCTTATATTTATTAAATACTAGCAAGATTTTTATCCCGGCATTGCTTGAAAAAAAAAAATTAAGGAACCCAAGAATCACAACTCCCAGAAAGTACATTAACTGGAAAGACTCTTTACACCACCCAAAATGCTAAGCATTTATCTACGATATAAAAATACATTTGTAAATAAAACTGTTCGTTAAATGAAAGCAATAATTGAGTTAGAAAACAATACAAATGAATAGTTAATTAATGAGATGTCCTTTTGCAAAGCAATATGCAAATTAATCTTACATTGCCGATCGCATACACATGATCAGTATATTAAAAAGAAGCTATTGTTCTATTGTTAATGACTGTTAGTGCAATACATGCCACCATTTTTATAAATATAGATATTTTTTTTATCCAACATGTGATGTGAGCTTTGATAGCTGTTGTATGACCAATAAATGAATTATAGGATTTGTTATTTCTTCTAATGGGTATGAATACTCTTAAACTACATGAGTCATATTTATTGATATTTTCTGATCTATATTATTATTATTATTATTATTGACATTAACCGTTGATATTTTTTTAACCTTTACTTGTTGAATAAGTTTTATATTTTTCTTGTTATTAGAGGAAACATCTCTATAGATTCTCCTTATTTTTTTATTTCCGTGCATTTTTGTTCTGGTTGAATAGTTTTTTTGTTTTTTTTTTTGTTTTGTTTTTTCATTTTCAAATAACTAGGACAATAGTTGTAGGTTCTTTGTTACCACCGGAGTAGTCATAAATTGAATGTTTTCCTTTAGGTTAGGAGCACAACCGAACCATAATACTTGGCTTTTCTAAGGGCCATGATAATATATGCACAGTCGGCCATTTTAGTCTATTATTAATCAATATAAAAATGGCTGATCTGTTTACAGAAAGTGATATCGAAGCTTTTAAAATGACAAATAGAAAGTAATTTTGGGTGTGAATTAAAGTTTAAAGGCAAACGTCCAGTATTATGGTTCCTAAACCAAAGTAAACCGTGTATTTGCAATATCAAACGAACGGTTGTATGTGTAACTATATCAACCTTATCCTTTTGAGGGTTGTTTTGAAAAATCCTATTCCTCCCAGTAAAACTCAGTGTTTCTTTCTATGCCATATTATTCACAATTCCATCATCTTTTAAACTTCATTCTTGCTCCTACTTTAAAATCTTTGAAAATTCCTTTGGAAAATCGAAATTTATTTTTTAATACTTAAAAGTTTTCGTGATGTTCTTCTGACAAGATCTTTGTTTTTCTTTTTAATGTTTTTCTTTTTATTTCGACTTTAATGTTTTTCTTACAAGTGATTTCAATTTCGAAAATGAATAGAAGTAGGAATTCAAATAAAATTTTAAAATAACATACACCCAAAGAAAGGAAAATAAAGTATTTTTTTTATAAATAAGTACACAAATAAATAAACACTGATTAAATCTTTGCAAATAATTTTTTTTATAAATAAATTTCAGTTGAATAAGAAACAAAAATGGCTAGCGAATATGGAGGTTACAAAGACTAATTAAAACAGGATGCAAAAAAAAAAAATTCATAAATGTAAGAAATTTGAAAACTTTTGTAAAAGACAAACCTTTTTTATTTACTTTTAAGCTATTGTCTATAAAAATATTTTTAATAACAATTTTTTCGCCGCATCCTTTGATAACTTTCATTTTCCACAACACCATCTTTCCTGTCTTTGAGTTTTTTAAAAAATTTTGTCTGTCTGTCGATCTGTCATTATTTTTCATATCTATACAACAACATATATAACCTCTACATAGTTCCCTGACTCTCACTCTCTCTCTCCCTTTCTCTCTTTGAAATAGAGAAAAAACAATTCTGCTGAAATATTGCTACCAGAAAGTAACAAGTAAATTCCATTGTTCCAGTAAATTTTGTCTTTTTTTTGTGTGTGTTTTTACTCATGTTTATAAAATGGTGTTTGAGATAGAAATGATAATGAAACTGTTTATTTATTTTTTTCTAACTTTTTTCTAATAAATATTTCTTTATTTGCCTGGACTCCAATAATCTCATCATATTCGCAAATTCTTATCTTTTTTTTTTTTTTTTTTTTACGTAGCTGTCAGATGTTTTGCAGTCTTTTGTCTCTGCCTTTATTTTCTCCTTAGAAATCTGACAGGCTTTGCCACTGTTCAGACTTTGATGAGTTTTTTTTTTCTTGCTCGATGTTCGGCTGTCCTTATATGAACCATATATTTCTTCTCTTTCTGTCACATCATTTGCAATAAGACATCAGCAGTAAGAGGGGGGGAGGGGCTGCTAGTAATGAGAAATGGTGTTAATGGTGACGGGGGGGGAGGCGTGTGTGGCTCAGAAGAAAACTTCTGAAATCTTTCTGATCACTCTACCCATAATCAAAACAAACAACCAATTAAAATATAATTAAAAAAAAAAATTAATTAATATTACAAAAAAACTAATTAAATTCAACTTGAATCTTTCTCCAAACATTTTTCTGCCCCCCCCCCCCCCCTCCCGGAAAAATACTTTCATTTATAAAATCTTCGTTTTAGTCTGTCATTCTAGTTAAAACATTTATCCTGTCACAATGAGTTTTAGTGGGGAAGGGGGTGGATTCGTTCCTTTCTTTGTTACCCCCCTCCCCCAAAAGTTTCTTTATTCTCTAAAGTGGTAAATTTTGTTGAAACATCATGAAGATGTTTAATTAATATTAAAACAATTGTTGCCTGATTCCCTATGAGGGAAAGCTAAAGAAATCACATTTTCAAATCTCTTATTTGCTATCTTATCTTGAATAACTGATAATCTCTTCTTCCTATCACCAATGAAGGAATATACAACAGAATGCTGCCTGTAAAAAATGTTGTCAAATCTTAATATATAAAGTAAAGTTGGTCTCTTTATTGTTTCTTTGTCATTGATAGCTTTTGTCCTGGAAAATCAGTTTGATTCTGGTTCGTCAGTTTTTCTTGTACACTGTTGGTGACACATCACTCAATAAGTCACCGGCCTGATAAATAGATCGCACCACTATTAAAAAATGCGTATGCTTTTTATAAAGTACTAACCTTCAAATAGCATCAAAATTTGAGGTCCATCAGATCATTAGTTTACAAGTTGGTTATTTAAATGAAGCTACTATTGCGAATTTTCAAAACAATGGAAAAATCTGAACTTTGTCTATTGATGAAGTTTTGCAGCGGTATTACAAGCTTGAATCAATGCTTAATTTCTTAGCTGGGCGCTGATTGGTGAAAGCATTTAACTTCCTTTCTGGGTTGCCCAATCAGAGGGCATCTCATGCGAGCTGAGCATGTGATGGGAGATTATAAAAGGGATAGCCCATTGTTTACTTCCTCTTTCTTACCCACGAGACGGGGACTGACAACAACTCCTCCACATTGCTCAGATCGATCACAAAACTTCACTTGGCCTGTAACCTTTCTGCCAAGCCTACGGGCTCTGGCGTCAACAATATCCAAACATCCAACACGGCTACCGTTACACACATGTGGCCTTAATATAACACACACACACATACTTATATATACACATAGACACGGCCTGAACTCAACACCTGTGTATGTACACACATTCTCATATGAATTCTTTCACTTTTCTTACACACAGGATATTCAAAATTATTAAATGAACTCATCTCTTTTCCCTACTAACAGGACATTTATTTAACACCACTGGACTTACTCGCTCTTTGTCTTTGTCCATAACTCATGAACTAAATCAATTACTGACACCCTTCTCTTTCATTCTCTTTTATTAAATAAAGTTTTTTTTAATAATATAAGAAATGCACTTCTTAGTCTTATTGCTTTTTTTATGAGAAAAATACTGTTCAAGAAAAGAAATGGCTTGATTTAAATTATTCGAACTCTGCTACGTTGGAAACAAAGGTTAAGAGGTTGTATGTGAACGTAAAACTAGGTTGTACAGACACAAATAATGCTGAATGCTCAGGTCACTCAAATTTGGCAGTTGTCCCGGAAAACATAAAAGTCGGCAAACTTGTTTTGGCCAATCGTAAATTGAAGTTGCATGAGATAGCAGAGGAGTTGAATATACTAAAGGTGGTTTATTCACCATTTTACATAAATATTTAAAAAAATAATCGGTAAAGCTCACCGACGCAAATGTCTAAACCTTTAGCGTACATTTGTTGTTTGTCAAGAATGCAAATGTGAAGTGTTCATTAAGTATTCTGGAATAACTGGTGTTAAGTTTTATTACATGAAAAATTAGAACACAGTGAATCTGGTGGCAGTGAGAGTAGATAAATAGTAACGAGTAAAAATGAACGTAACCTTCTCTTTGGAATGTTTATTTGGGAAAGTCCGGTAATCCGGAGAAAAAATAATAAATAAATAAATGTAATAGATAAAGTGAAAGAATAAAATAAGGTGCGAATCAAATTTTATTACAATTCAATGTTCAGGCAAAGTTCTTTACAGTCCTTAACTCATGAGTTTTCAAAGAAAATCTTCTCCTCAGAGGACCATTACCGCAATGACATTGCTGCAGGTAATAAAAATTAAACTTTGAAAAAAATATATGAAAAAAATATATAAAAAAATACATAAAAGTATATAAAACATCAAATATATCGGCCCAAAACATACTTTTTAGTAAAACTATACAGTTCATCCAAGTTAACAAGTCTACTATAGTTTTACTAAAAAGTATGTTTTCTTTGAAAACTCATGAGTTAAGGACTGTAAAGAACTTTGCCTGAACATTGAATTGTAATAAAATTTGATTCGCACCTTATTTTATTCTTTCACTTTATCTATTGCTATTAATGCTCTATCCAGTATATTGACCTTTATTTTTATCCGGATGTTCACTAATTAAAGATATTAGTTGCCTCTTATATCTTTCGTTGTATTAACCTTATATATATATATATATATATATATACTAATCAATTATGATATACTAAGACCCAAAGGCCACCTGAGGATAAGGTTAATGAGATTGCCAATTGAATTGATGAACAATACTAATAGAGGATTGCAAACGATGGGTGGAAAGGTGTAGGATTTGATTACTGAAGACATTTGGCTTGAAGACTACTATGTTGAGAAGCAGTTCCATGATACTGAGTTCCATAGATGGGAAGTTCTTTGAAAGAAACTCTGTTCGGAAAGTTCATCAGTGGTGATAGCTAGACAGGTTCTTGCTGTGAATGTTTTACAGGGAGAACTTGAGATTGTAGCTCAGTCAGGTATCTACCATAAGGGACTCAATAAGATCAAAAACTAACTTCTCACAATCGGAACAGAGCAGACATAAAATGCTCAATATCCTTTCAGATAGAGCTTTATCACGATAATATATCAAACAATAATGAATAAAAAAAAACATTAAAGATAAGCCCTTTTTATTTTTATGTATATTATTTTTTTAAAAATTATTTCTTTCTTAATTTTTCTTTAAAACATTGCAATAGTGCCTGCATGGATAATCTATAGTGAAGCAAGAGTTGTGCAATCTGTAGCTGTGCTTCTGAACTTCTGAACAGGCATTGATTGATTTTAGTTGTAAGAAGTTCAGCTCAACTGGAAAAAGTGCCACGATAAGCGGAAAACGACTGTTGTTATTTCAAAGTTTCTCTTCTAGACTAGTTGCACAACCAAAGCTTGAGAGTCTAGTCTACCCTACTATTTCTGGAGGAGATTTATGGATTCACACATTTACCAAGGATATTAGTGAAAGTGGTGCAATAGCCAAAACTGCAACCCAGCATGCCGAGCACACAGTCCACACATAACCACTACACCATGCCACGTCCACTAACATCATAATAAAGGATTTACTCTCTTTTTGTTTCATTTTACTTCAGTCGAAGTTCTCACAAACCAAGGGGGCCCCTTCCTGGGGTTAACACTTGATCTCTATATGAAATACATAGATCAGGGGTGTGCAACCTCTGGCCCGCGGGTCGGATGTGGCCCGCGAAGGCTTAGCGTCCGGCCCGCCACCCTGCTATGCTTTATTATTGCAATCGGCCCGCGGACCTCCCAGTAAAACTCATATCATTTTGTGACATAGACTTAAATATAGGTTTCAATTAAGATTTACAGTGGGATAAATATGTATAAATATCTGCGAGCGATGATGCATGTATATTTCATTTTTCTTTAACTATTATTTTCAAATCCTTGGCCTGAGATAAAAAGAGAAAGAGAGAGGCAAAGAGGAAACGAGAGATGAGGAAAGGGCATGAAACAGAACTTATGTGAGGTGTGTCAAAACGAATGCTGGATCAACTTGCTACTTCCTCGTCATTATTTTTTATGATTCCAAAATGGCTCTTCGTCGGCGCCTTTTATAACATCACACACAGAAGTCTCTTGAAAAAAAATATCAGATTTGTAGAGTGTTCAATGCAATTTTTGTACAATTTATTCATGTAAACAAAATATAGTAATTCTAAGATTTCGTTTTTCACTCCCGCCCGCGATCTCCTTCCAAAAGTCTCATCTGGCCCTCACTCTGAAAAGGTTGCCCGCCCCTAACATAGATATTCGAATACGTACTAATTCACCTGTTCCAATAAAGTACTCCTTTAGCTCTCAAACGTTGAGTTAGTAAAAAAGTTAAGAACATTAATTTTCCTCTCACCAATTGACCAGTTTATTATGTTATAGTATATCTTTCTTTTGGTCTCTTGGTCTTACCGGATTCCAGGACTAGAATTCATCTAGTCTGGTGGAGTATCCAGCTAAGTGCTATTACTTGAGGTAACATCACTAGGAGAAGGGGCACCATTCCTCGTATAAGCTGGTGCATAGCGAACCCGAGGAGATTTTATTTGGGCTTCGAATACTGTTATTTTGAATATTTGGTCATGGTTTACTTGTCGGGTAAACGTATCCTCATGTCAGGTTTTCCTGACAAACCCTTTTACAGAGAGACCAAAGACAATCGAGAGTGATGTCTAGTAGGTAATTCAAACTTCAAATTTTCATTTACAAATGTGTATGTGTGTGATAAATCTAGCCATGTTGATAACCATATTCAAAATATTTAAAATAAATCTTATGTTTTTGTGTTGATTTTATTTTCGAACCAGCTTCGTCCTTTTTCCCCCGTTTGCTCCCTCTCGTGCAATTGCAAATTAACTTTCTTTCCGTATTTTCCAACTGATTTCGTTTCCCACTGGGTTAATATAATTATATTTAAGTGATAAAAAAAAATGTCATTTCATTTTTTTTTTTCCCTAATCTTTTTCTCTTGTATGTTTGAAATTTCATATTTCTCATGTTTAAACAATATAGAAAGTCTATTAACTTTTTGGAAATATCCAAGCATATCACGAATTTTCTAAACAAGATTGTTAATTCCAAGATTTAATCACAAAATGATTGGCCTCAGCAAGAGAAATTCTTGTTTTCTTGTTTTGATAATGAATTTGTTTTCAAAGCATAAACACCTATTCCAAATATTGTTCTGACTGCTCATCTCTTTTTGGTTCGCCTTTCTCTTTCTCTCTCTCATATATATATATATATATATATATATATATATATATATATATATAATATACTAGCAGGAATACATGACGTTGCTCGGGATTGAATGAGGATCACTAATATGTACTTTTCACTATGCTCATAACACAATATTACTTTCTTTGTTTTTACTGCCCCCCCTCCCGTTTTGCCCCCAAATATAGCTTAAAGAAGCTGAAATGTTGGAAAACTCTTTGAATTAGTGTCCTATACATATGGTTTACATTTCATTAAGATCAGGTATACGTATTTTAAGTTTTTTAGGGGGTTCTGTTCCCATGAGTAACTTCAAGGTAGATGTTCGGCACATGGAGAATAATGTAGATGTTCAGCACATGGAGAATAACGTAGATGTTCAGCACATGGAGAATAATGTAGATGTTCAGCACATGGAGAATAACGTAGATGTTCGGCACATGGAGAATAACGTAGATGTTCAGCACATGGAGAATAATGTAGATGTTCAGCACATGGAGAATAACGTAGATGTTCAGCACATGGAGAATAACGTAGATGTTCGGCACATGGAGAATAACGTAGATGTTCGGCACATGGAGAATAACGTAGATGTTCGGCACATGGAGAATAACGTAGATGTTCGGCACATGGAGGATGACGTAGATGTTCGGCACATGGAGAATAACGTAGATGTTCAGCACATGGAGAATAACGTAGATGTTCGGCACATGGAGAATAACGTAGATGTTCGGCACATGGAGAATAACGTAGATGTTCGGCACATGGAGAATAACGTAGATGTTCGGCACATGGAGAATAACGTAGATGTTCGGCACATGGAGAATAACGTAGATGTTCCAGACCACTTCCATTGTGTTAGATGAAAACAGATTCATCTAGAAAATAAATATGGGAACATTTTTGTATTTTAAAGAGAAGTAACTCTTGCCCTTGTCTCAAAGATACTTTGAAAAGAGTTACGTCCCTTGCATTCATTTTTCAGAGAGCAAATTTAAAATGACAGGTTCAACAGCAGCTTCAATTAATTTCAATTCTTTCAGTTGTAAATTTATTGATAAATATTATTGTTGATCTATACCTAAAAATTTTCATCCAAATTAATTTTTATAAATTCGTCCGATGTGTTTCACATCACTTCAATAATTGACACGGTCGCATCACATTGTCTTCTTCATAAATCTTTTACATATGATATAATTTTCGTCAAAATAGGATATATTTGAAGTTTTAAAGGAAGTTATGCTCTCATATCCCACTTAGAGATTCGGGAACACCTTCATTGTCTTTCTTGATAAATTGTACATAAGAATACACTTAGATTTAATGTAGATTCTCTAACTTTTCTTTTTATAGGGAACACAAAAATATCACACACACAGTAGTGAACAATAACTTGAGATAGCCATATGAATTGAGTCTAAGTCCATTTTTGGAGATGTAGGGTGGCATGATGTGGCCTTTGCTGGAAACACACTTACAGACCACAGTTTTAGGGAAATTGGTCTTCATGCTGACTCTTAGGCTAGCCACTTGTACGATGCATTGTGTTTTTCTTGTCTGAGAAGAACCAAATCATTTCCGGCTCAACTGGTCATTTGACATTGTTGGAGTTTCTTGGTTTTCAGTGGGTGGTTTTCTTGGGTATTGGTGGTGTGTAGTTGGCCATTGTGATTCTTGTTTGAGGATTAGCAGCGAAGATCATTATTTAGTGCTTTTTTCATAATCACAACTCCGACGCCCATCCCTCTCTCTCTCTCTCTCTTGCCAAGCCATGCCGAAATACATGAAAAAAACTCACGTTAGGAATGGTGACAAAAATTAAAAAATCCCCCCAAAATTTGAAACTACTCCTCAAACGGTCACCTATAACTCAATAGTTATAGGTGACCGTTTGAGGAGTAGTTTCAAATGTTTTCCTATTACCATTAAATGAACTATTGCTCTGATGTTCAACAATGTTAACTAAAGACTATATATTTCTCTCGACTTTGCTGTGAAATGTGTGTAAGATATAAAAAAAAGTATTAAATTTAGAAAAAAAAAAAAAATTGTTTGTGATACTAAGAAATAAAGGTATTCACCAAAATATGAAAATAAAGAAATTGTAAGAATAAATGAAAATTATGGTTTTGGATTTTTTTTTCCCTATCGTCATTGGAATGCAACTATAAAATATATATGCTCTGTTGTAAGACAACTTCATTGAGCTTGAAAATTGAAAAATTTTCGCATATTATACGAGGTATATATATATATATATATATATATTTATATATATTTATTAGTGTTCTATCGTCCTTCTTCTGTACAATTTATATTAAATAAGTAGATGAGGGATGAGGCTGCTTTTCTCCAGGTAATGTCTATTGCTCTTTCAAATAAACAAATATTTTCAAATAAATTCTAAAATATAGGAATTAAAGCTTCAAAATCAATAACTTTTCTGAACAATTCTTGTAAGGAAAATGATTAAAAGTCCTTTTAGCTTTGGGAAAGGCATGAACTCATATTTCCCTCCTGCTATAGGTAAAATCGCAGGTTAAATGTACCAATAAACTGAATGGTTCAGTACTAAATAATAATCTGAAGATTTAATGTATCCCCCAACCTCATCGATATATTTTGACATTTCTTTCGAAATTTCCATTTTGATTACTAATAATTAAGGGTTATAAAAAAAAAAAAAAAAACATCGTTCATGAACATTTTTTTATAAGAAGGTTTCTGTTCGCTACATGATTCTTTTGTAAAATGGACTTTGAACTTTTATTTATAAAAATAAAAATCTACTCTTAACTTTCGAACACGATTCATAAGTGTAGCCATTTTTATTGTTGTATGATCTATAAATGACATGAAGCCGAATTTGTTTTTGACCCTGACATTCTAGACTGTTACTCTCAACTTATTGGAATTAATGAATGGCATGTTTTCATCCTCCTCATGGTCTAACAAATTCTAGAGAATCATTAATCATGGTTAGTCATATCACGAGATGGTGATTGCAATCTTAAAAAGAATGTTAAAAATCTAAATCAATAAATGCAAAAGTTATTTCCATCTTTCCTAACTATATTAAAATAAAAACAGGTTGTGCTTTTGTAAATTCTATGATACAACATAACATTTTGAAATACCGTATATATATAGTAAACTGCAAACACCTTTTAAGTCTTCAATTTGCATATTTATTTTATAAGCAGCTTTCAAAAATTAATATTCTGTAATATGCAGTTATAATTTTGTATTGTCATGTTTTACACAATATTTTTGTCCATAGTAAAATGTCTGTCGCTGAGATGCAGAAAACAGATACTACACTTTGATCTTAGAATGCCAAGGCACCGTAAAATAATGTTCTTATGACTAGGCTTTTTTAAATGAATATAAAAAAATAGATTTAATCTATTATGGTACTATCTTTTAATGGAGGCGGGTAGTGAAGTATCTCTTCTGTTATAAGACCATCCTCCCAGGAATTACCTCTTCCATTTTTAAGCGGTGGGGGTAATCTTCAAAAGAAATTACATCCTCTTTTGGGGAAGGGGGTAATGCAGTATTTGTTTTGTTGTCATGAAACCATATTTCCAGAGACTACCTTCTCCTTTTGTGGGGGATGGTGTAGTGTAGTATCTGTTCTGTTGCTATGATACCATCCTCCCAGGCATTACCTTCTTTTATGGGGTGATTCTCCCAGATATTACTTTCTTTTAGAGAGGGGGCAGTATAGTAAATGTTCGTTCCTCATAACATTTTTCCATGATTATCTTCTCCGTTTGGGGGGGGGGGGGTAGTGTACTGTTGTCACGATATCGTCCTCCCAGGAATGAACTCCTCCTTTTTTCTGAGGGGTGGCGTTTGTCATGATATCATCCTCTTAGTCATTACCTCCTCCTTTGAGGGTCAGTGTAGTATGTTTGTTCGTCATGATATCATCCTCCCAGGCAAAGTTCTCAAATGTTTATCAACGGTTTTCTCAATTATTTTTACTGTCAGTTTCATTAGTATTCAATGTCTTTCATTAAATATTTTCTTTGAAAGACTATCTTTCTTTGTCATAGTGTTTTGAAAAATAATTTTTCTTCTAATATACTGGTTGCCAGCAAAGGCTCAAGTCAAATCTTCACTATTGTTTTCCCCACCTTTTATAAATATACAGAAAGTGTCATGGTTTACAATTCAGTGATAGAATAAGTCGATGTTTATGAATCAACATTTCTGTCCAGTTTTTAAAAAGATTTTCTTGACAATTTTTCCAAGTTTATTTTCGCAATCACTAATGCCACTCGTCATGACACGAGTCTTAGTAAACCAGTTCATGTGTAAACAGAGTTCAGTCCACACTGGGTGGCCCATTAATGTGTTCTTGAACCAGGACTAAGCTCAGAGTAACCATATGTTCAACTCAGCTTGATCGACATTTAATTATCTTGTGTAAATCCCCTGCCAACTCGAATCACCTTTTGAAGATATAAATTCTATCTGAAGCTTTTGTAAAGCTTAGTGCAGCTTATCACACTTGGGTATGATGAACAGGCAGGAGTAGATTCCCCACTGTTAATTACCTTGCAACTCAATTTCAACCATCAGCGTCCTGAAAGCTGTTCCAGAGAATATGGACTTTATGTCATATTCAATATGGCTTGCTCCCTGGCAGTTTATTTAGCTTTAAATTATGATTATAGGGAGACGTGAACATTGATCAGTTTGAAAAGACAAGAAAGTTGAACACCCCCCCCCCCTTCAATAAATAAAAAAAAAAAAACAATCATAAGTTTTTGAACATTATTTTTTTTGTTAAGTATTTCTCTGTTGAATTTTTCTTGGGTAAATTAATTCAGAAAATGCTGTTTGCTAGCTTAATGGTAACATAGTTTATCCTGGGGATTCCATATATCTAATATATAAAGTAGAGACGTTTTTTCCCCTGTACTTTCTCGGAGTATAAGAAAATAACCACATGCATCACAGGCTACTAAACTCACCACTATACTACACTTATTCACTCGAGCGTGTTTTAGTAAATTTATTATTTTTTCCTACCTAACACTAAATATTACATTTGGCCTACCATCCACATCTCTCCGAAAAACCAACTCCATATAGGTGGTAGCAAAAACTTTTCTCCCTAACAATTCTGTACTGTCACTCTACTCATCGACACCGGGAACTAATACACACAGTTCAATTTTCACAAAACACCGGTTCTTATTTATTATTTGCCTGGTATTAATTTACTACATAATATAAAGCAATACACAAAAACTTAATGACCGTTCCCGTTCACTCTGATGATTTTCCGCGAATATCAGATTACGTTATTTCTATATTACCTATGACTTCTACATTTATATTCATTCCGGAATCAAGCGAATGAAATTAACGAACACAGTTCCTGCAACATTTATTCATTCAACATGGCGGCTACAATTTCTTGATCGAATCGACATCCTATTTAATTCAATAAGCGCCAAGATACTGGTAGACCCAGATACATTTACATTTTCAAAATCATACACTTTTAACATGCATATTATAGAAAACCTGCCCATGACCTAAACCGTATCAGTGTTGAACTTAATATTTGGTCATCAGAAGCTAAATGTTAACATAACACGCATGCCAGTAAACAAGCTTAGATTAATTGGCCTATTTTATGCATATTTTTAACTCGAACCCGTGTTGCAGTCGTTAGGAAGGCAGGTTTCATGATCGCCAATTTTACTGTTCGATCCCATCCTACTCTACCACATTTTTCTTTTTATTTTTAAATTTAAAACATTTGCCAACACGGTAGAGGGGGGGGGGGAAACAATAGGCCGTTTCTTTTTTTATTCGACGTCATGCAATAAGTAGTACTTTCTCCCGTGCAACGCCGGGCGACGGGTTCCGCTAGTAATATATAAATATGGACTTTAATTTTTTTTATGTACTCATATTAGATATCACAAATTAAGCTAGTTTAGACTGTGAAAATGGGTAAATATAATGAAAGTTCCTTACAATTTCAACTTGCGATATCTCGTTTAGTTTTGAGATTATGTTTGTAAAATTTGAATGGAAACAAGATAATCTTTTCTCTTTGTAAATCTACAATTCTTTCACTTGTGTCATTAATAGTTTTTTTTTTTTTTTTTCCAAGCTACTTCAAGTTAGGTTACTATTTTCGGTGAAGGGCGGTTTCTTTTATAATACTGGTATTTTTCAAATTTGGTGTGCGCAACATTGTATCTGCATACATATAAAGATAGTCCCATCTTAAGGAAAAGGAACACTTTTCAATATGGTGAGATTAATATAGGGTTTGAATATATCTTTCACAAAACATCTAATTTAGAAACTTTAGTGAATGAAATTTTTTCCCTATTATCAAATTGTTCCCATCTGTTTTTACATTGTCTAAATCTGAGTTTTGGTAAAATTGCAGTATAGTTAACTATCGAGAAATCGTAAACAAAAATACAACAAATAACTCGTGCCAAACACAGTAGAATTTATCGAACTGCTGAAACTAAGTTTTTTTTATTATTTCAGAATTTGTCTGTGTTCGTGTGGCATGATGCTAAACTAAAATCAAAATGGCTGACCACATGTTGTCTTACTTCGATTAAATTTATGCTAAAAAAATAGTAATAACAAATTACTTAACCTACCACTAAATCCGAGTGCCCCCCCCCCTCCGTAAAACTTTACTTAATCAAATAAGTTTTGCGAGGTAAAGCCAATACTTCGGTCGCCATGTTGCTTTTTGTGTTTCGATAAAACACATGATCATAGAAATAATTCTGAAATATAAAACAAAACTTAGTTTCCACACGTTAAAATTGTATGGGTCGATAGAGAATTTAATTCTTTGTTTTTCTTTTTTCTTTACGATTTCTCAACCGTTAACTATACTGCAGCTTTACCTGAGTTTCTGTTTTATTGATTTATTATTAAGAGAACAATCTCTAATGTATTAGGAATCATATTAAGAAGATATGTGTTAGCTGTTGAAATGAATCTTGTATGAACAAAGTTGCATGTCGTGTAATTTTTATTTAAAACATTTTTTAGGGGTGATAGCATTTTGCTCAATGCTTAAGCTGATTTTATCTAATAGTTACTGCTTTGATTCTGAATAATTTTCGTTTACCACAAGATGACATCACATTTGTAAGGATTTTTCACTTGTTTGAAGGCTGCATTTTTAGTCATACACTGTGAAATTTGACTTCTGGACCAATAGCATCCAAGACAACAAATTGTATAATTTCAAATCAACTTTTAACAGTCATAATTGAACTACCAAAATAAATTTGGTACCATTGTTTATATTTTGCAAACAACTAAAGGTTTCAGATATGATTAAAATAAAATTCTGTTTTTTGATAACCAACTTCTATATTTTATTAGGAGATGGATTTCTTGTGTGTCACTTGTTCAATTATTTGTGTCTTCAGAGTGCCTCTCGTTAGTGGTTTCTTTGCATTAAAAATTGTGTCTAATTTTGTTCTTGTAGGGGGAGGGGGCAAGTAAATAAACGATATTCAGCATTACTTCCTACTTTCTGGGGGGGGTGGATTTATTGCTTTTGCCTTTCAATAGGGATTTCCAATGGATGGGACTATACAGGTATTTGATTGAGGATAAAACATATACTACACTTTGATCCGAGCTTGAAGGTCAAGTAGTACCGATGATTTTTGATTATGACATAATTCTATTTATGATGTTATATTCGCTTTTGGAACATTTTAAAATGGGTACATTGTAAATTTGTAACACTCAGCGATACCAGGTATTTATAAATAATCTTTTAGCATTTCATTTTTTTGTGACTAGACAATCTTTTTTTTTTTTCTTTTTTGTGTATAAAAGGTGATAACGTACAGACAAACAAAGGTACACGTGTATTATTATTATTATTATTATAATAATAACAGTAGCGCTTGATATATCCAAGGCCTTTGACAAGGTATGGCATAAAGGGCTCCTCCTGAAAATACGATCATACGGTATTACTGGGCAATTACTTAAAATAATTAGATCCTTTCTAGACAAAAGAAAAATCCAGGTTGTCCCTGATGGCCGTTCATCTAAGCAACATGACATAAATGCTGGTATACCCCAGGGATCTATCCTTGGACCCTTGTTGTTCCTGATCTATATAAACGATCTCCCTGATGGCATAGAGTCTGAGATTGGTTTATTTGCTGATGACACCACCCTTTACTCTCGTCATGTTGGCAAAACCGACGCAATTATATCTGATGCAATGGCTGAATCTTTAGAAAATGACCTCCAGGCTGTAGTGGATTGGGGTAATAAATGGTTGGTAACTTTTAATGCCGCAAAGACAAAACTCCTTTCCTTCAATAACTACAAGGAACCTTTTCAACCACCGATTGTCATGGCAAATAACACCCTACCTGAGAGTTCATCATTCAAACTCCTCGGCCTAACCTTCACAGGTAACATGAATTGGAACAAATACATTGAAGACATTGCCAAGGCTGCCGCAAAGAAGGTTGGCTCCCTCTACCGTGCTAGAAAACTCCTCACACCTGACATTATCCTGTATCTCTGCAAAGCCACCATCCGCCCATGCATGGAGTATTGTTGTCACATCTGGGCTGGTGCATCATCTACTAGTCTCTCCCTTCTTGACAAGGTCCAAAAAAGAATCGCCAACCTAATAGGTCCCTCACTGTCAGCCAAGCTCCAGCCTCTGTCCCATCGCCGCAATGTAGCATCCTTGTGCTTGTTTTACAAATACTTCAATGGATTATGCTCCGATGAATTGGCTACTCTGGTGCCCCCTCGACGTAAATTCACTAGACTAACTCGACAATCAACTAAATCTCATTCATTCACTGTGGAGGTCCCCAGATGTCGGAGAGCCTTCTACTCAAATAGCTTCTTTCCTCGTACTGCTGGCCTCTGGAACTCCCTCCCTGCCCCCTGTTTCCCCAACAGTACAGACATGCAGAAGGTTAAAACTAATGTAAACGCTGATCCCAATCTAGGTTGACCACCCCCTACCTTCTCCCCTTTTCTTTTTCTCAGTAGCCCCTTACGTCTACAGTGGCGGCCTGCCTTGTTTGGGGTGAACTATGTTAAAAAAAAATTTTTTTTTTAAATAAAAAATAACAGTAACAACAACACTTGAGCATTTTTTGCTTCAGTTGGTTACTTATAGGCTACAAATAGATATTATACATCCCCCCCCCTCCTCCCGTGTAACATTGTCAATAAATTTAAAGGAAATGTTTGTAAAAATGTCTTTGCCGATTTATGAAATAATTGTTTGACAAACTTTAAAATCAAATATCTCAAAACTAAAAAAAAAAAGCGCAGATAGAACCTTTTTAACATGTGCAATAAAAAAATAAAAAATAAAGATATTTTCAGCTTAAGTTTCACACTTTAAATCTGCAATATAACTTTACTAATGCAATTACTTTCAAGTGTCCTCCCTTGTATAATGATTCTTTCTATAAATTTTCAACTTGTATGCTATAAATTTTGCCTACATGTTTATGCAATGACGTAACTTTTACCCAGGTGGGCGCAGTCAGGTAACTGGGTGGGTTGCGATGTTGTCTTTACGTTTTGGAAGGTGGGAAGAGAGTTTTCCCCCTTTTTTATGTTTTTTATATTTAATAAAAACTGTTTGCTAAAGACAGGTAAAAAAGAACACACTTTATATTTTATCCCATTCCTTAATGGCTGTTGCTTTTCGAGACGCCTGTAATTTATAGATGCGGCTATAACGGACTTCATGTGGTTTACGGCTGGGTGTATTTCATGGGTAAGAAATTTTTGGAGGAGGGGGGGGGGAGAAGAAGCGAGACAGGAAGGCATTCCAGTCACCTTTGCTGCACCACTCCCATAGTGACTATACACACACACACACACACTTATCTGTAGACCGATAGCTGCGTGAATAACGTTTTTATTTGCCGGTTCAGAGTTTTGATTGCCATTTGTATACAGTGCTCGATGCCATCTCAGACAGAGCTTAATATTACATATGGTTTCACGCATGCACGGGAGTGAATTCAACTTCAATCTTGGATATTAGACATTCTGAAGATTGCGCACATGGTAACATAAAAAAAAACACCTTATCTTTTGATGTAATATATATATATATATTACATACAAAGATAAAGTGTTATATATATATATATTACATACAAAGATAAAGTGTTATATATATATATATTACATACAAAGATAAAGTGTTTTATTTATATATATATATATATATATTACATACAAAGATGAAGTGTTTTATTTATATATATATATATATATATATATATTACATACAAAGATAAGGTGTTTTATTTATATATATATATATATTACATACAAAGATAAGGTGTTTTATTTATATATATATATTACATACAAAGATAAGGTGTTTTATTTATATATATATATATATATATTACATACAAAGATAAGGTGTTTTATTTATATATATATATATATATATATATATTACATACAAAGATAAGGTGTTTTATTTATATATATATATATATATATATATATTACATACAAAGATAAGGTGTTTTATTTATATATATATATATATATATTACATACAAAGATAAGGTTTTTTATTTATATATATATATATATATATTACATACAAAGATAAGGTTTTTTATTTATATATATATATATTACATACAAAGATAAGGTGTTTTATTTATTTATATATATATATATATATATATTACATACAAAGATAAGGTGTTTTATTTATTTATATATATATATATATATATTACATACAAAGATAAGGTGTTTTATTTATTTATATATATATATATATATATTACATACAAAGATAAGGTGTTTTATTTATTTATATATATATATATATATATTACATACAAAGATAAGGTGTTTTATTTATTTATTTATATATATATATATATATATACCAATTTGGAAAGTTTTAAATAAGCCCTCTCCATGCAATATACATAGCGGAAGCGGACAATCATGTTTAGAGGGAGGGGGGTATAAACTTCAAAAAACAAATTTAATTATTATATAAAAAATCTAAAATTTATAGCTAAATGCAAATAAATACTAGAAACAAATAACATGACCCGTTGGGTCAGTCATGAAGCTTGGGTTAAATTGGGTGAATTAGGAAAAAGTCAGTTTACAAAGTCACTTAAAGTAAAAAATCTTTTAAATCATACAAAATCTATAATTAGTCCCTTTCTGATTTCTACCTCTCTCTCTATCCTGCTCACTCTTTCCCCGCTCAAGCTATAGGTTAAATAGTATTACTACCTGTGTTAATACTTCATTTTATTTATAATGGACTATTCCAATTTTAAGTTTTAGTTTTTTTTGTCTTTTTGCTGCCTGACATCGTCGATATAGAAAGAGAGAGATATAGAAGATGGTCAAATGAAGGGAAACAGGGTAAAGCAGAGAGTGCATTGACTCATTCAGTTGATAGGTGTATGCCTTTTGATTACTATGATTAAATGAAAAAATAAAATAACAGTAATTATGAAAGTTGCTATAACTTTGTAAATAAGTCTTTAAACTTATTGAATTGTAAAATAATTATAGCCCAACTTTATATTTATAAATGTCAAGAAAAAATTAAATTTCAAAGGTTTAAAGGTTATTAATATTATTTATTTTATGATTCAATTAATTTTAGTAGTTTTGAAATAGTTATGTTTTGCTAGAATAGACCCATCGTCATTCCCTGATAGATAATGCCTGGGAGGGTGCAGTTTTTAAAATAGTTTTTGCTTCAGAGAGTTAAATTACTTGAGAAATTTATTAAGTGATTATAAATAGAAGCAGCGAGTGTACATATGTAAGTGAGCGAAACAGAGTATATGAAATAAGAGCCAGTGCTAAAACAATATACAGTGAGTGAGAGGGAGAGTGATAGACAGGATCTTAGAGATCGATCACTTGGTTAATTAATTGCAAATTGCAGCTAATTAGATGGCTTAAAATGACCTGCATTTTGTGTGATTAAAATACATAGTATAAAAGACATTAACTCGACTTCAGTATAATAATAGATTTGCTTTGGTATTTAAGCTCCGGAAAAAAAGGGAGGGGCAGGCCAATAAATGTGACGTTACGTGTGTGTGTGTATATATATATATATATATATATATATATATATATATTAATGCCAGATATTAGAGACCGACGATCAGATACACTTCTGATGATCACTAATTTGAGCTAAGTACATTTTATTATCATTTGTTATTGATATAGCCCTGTAATAGTTTTTAAGACTTCAGGAGTTTTGGGGAGTGACCCCTTAGTTGCCATTACTTATCTGCTCTCACTCAGTGGTAGTACCTGCCATCTATAGATGAAATAAAATCGTTTACACAATATGCACCTATAAAAGAAATTAATCTCCAAACCAATCGTACACAAAACAAAAATTGAAGCATAAAATCTTTGACAGAAATTACTCTATTCGGCGGTAAATAACTTCTTTTTTTTTTTTAATTTTTTTTTTTTAACAACCCTTTAAATAAAAATCTTTTATACTAACTGTACATACCAGGTGTTTCCACAAATGCAGTAAAGTCATTTTAGTTATTAATTTTTATTTGTTTGCACATCTTTAAAAAGTAACGTAGATAATTATAATATTCTTTAATTTAAAATGAGTTATCCCCCTTGCTGATTTTTATTTTTAGATTATTTAAAAATGTTTCATATTAACAGTCGTCTGGGTCGAACTAAGTAATTAAAAAAAATAATTTGTAGCTATGTATGTTATTATATTGCCAATAACACTGTACAACAATAATAAATGAAAATTGGCTAGTCAGAAGCAAGGTTTGCTTTGAAAACTTAAATGCTATTTGGGCCTGACTTTGAAAATTCTACAAGATAACTTTATATGTTAGATATCTAAAATTGTTTGATTTCAGATTTTATAAGATTTTAAGCTTTTGTATTTATACAATTTGTAAGTTTCAATATCGACAATTTTGAGTAAAAAAAAAAAAAAGAAAAAAAAGCGAACGTTACAAAATGACTTGTTTTTGTTAGCACATGTTACATTATTGAAACTAAGAAGGAAAACTTCTTGGAAGAGTTTTCAGAAATCTTTTTGTACTTTAACTTTCTTTCGCATAACTTATAAACTGAAAAGATTCTACAATAAAATTATGAAGAAGAAAAAACGCATCAAAAGTATGGAAGACAATTTGGCACATATTTTTTGCCTCTTATTCTATCGTCAGTTTCATTTCCAATAAACCTCTCCTTTTGTCTTCAGAATTTGGGGATTCCGTTCTTCTCTCGTCAAGGCCAACACACCCCAGGGTGGGATCTACCTACTCAACACAAACTATTACATTGCAGCTTAGATCATAAAAAGAAACTCACAATCATAAAAATATTTTTGGACCTGGGTTTTATTTTATTTTTCCCCCCTCCATTTCTTTGTAGAATTTATTTTTCAGAGAATTGCTTTCATTTTTATTTGTCTTGTCAATAGAAAAGAAAAAAAATGTACTGTACATTTTTTTTTCAACGATCTTTAAAGTACTTTTGTGTTTTTTTTGTTTTTTTTTAGGGGGGGGGGGTGTAGATTATTGGTAAGACAATTGCTAATTTCCAAGAAGAATTTTGTGAGAAAAGAAAGTGGGTCACAGCTAAAGATTCTCTTGCAAAGTTCTAAACTTGTTTCCATTCATACAATAATTCCAACTTTTCACTAGTTTTTCTTTGCAAACAAGTTTTTCTTTGCAAACAAGTTATCATTTCATTCATAAAATGTGTGTGTATGTATATATATATATATATATATATTCAAATATGTTGATAGAATGAACTTCAACCAATATTTTTTCAAAAGTGCTCAATACAACGAGCTTTATAAATTTTTAAATCAACATGAAATCATGATTTACTGTTTATTAAAAATTAATGTATATGTGTGTAATATATATATATATATTTAGGCAAACATTATTAAATAACACGGAGTGGTTTTGTTTGATGCGACTTTTTTATTTTTTCAATTTTCCGAATTGTCCATCTAATGTGTCGGTCAAATTGATATAAATATGATCCATGGCTTTCTTGTTCCATTCTTTTTTCTTTTTTGCAAGTACTTTCGATTTGAATCGTCAAATCATCTTCAGGCGGTATTAGTTTTAGTGTCTTTACTGTTGTGCTCATTTTTTAATTATAACGGCAAGTAGTTTATATTTGAAAACGCGCCTGTAAAGTTGAAATGTACATGAGAGCGTGATGGCGTTCTACACATACAAGAGATTTAAAGTTTGACTGTTTAAACCGTTAAGAAATTGATGACGTTAAATAAAGTGCATACAATTCAAACGCATAACTACCTAATGGCTAAGAATTTGGTAATGTTAATTATTATGCTAGACACTTTAAAATGTTGCCTGAAGATGATTTGACGATTCAAATCGAAAGTACTTGCAAAAAAGAAAAAAGAATGGAACAAGAAAGCCATGGATCATATTTATATCAATTTGACCGACACATTGGATGGACAATTCGGAAAATTGAAAAAATAAAAAAAAGTCGCATCAAACAAAACCACTCCGTGTTATTTAATGTTTGCCTAAATGAAAATATGCTGCCTAAATACACACTATATATATATATATGAAAAAAGAAAAACCAAAATTATTTATATATTATGTCTACAATCCTTATTCTAATTTGAACAAAAGTCCATTACATTATTTTGATTCTAGAAAATGTCTCAAATTTAAGGCTTAAGCTTAAGGAGTCTTGAGAAGAAAGTCTAATGACTATGGATTAAATTCAATGCAAATCTGATATAATTTTGTTTTCAATTGGGAGTTTACGGCCATAGTATTAATTACTAGGTATCTGAATTTCCACCTTCTTTTTTAACCTCTGCATAAAACTAAATATAGCCCACATTACAACCCTAACGCCTGGAAGCAGTGTTCCAAAATTCATAATTGATTTATTTAGAAGTGAATCCTGTACATACAAATATATACACATGTACACATTCCTAACTTTGTGAATATATATATACATATATATATATATATATATATATATATATATATATATATATAATCTTTTACACACATTTTGTAACTTTGAATATTCCTCCACTAAAGTATCGATATTTGGAATGGTTCATATGCAAAGAGAAATGGAGCAGCACGATCATGATGCGTATATCTTTTTACTCATCTATTTTCTTTTTCATAAGGAATCAATAATTGTTTTCTGAGGGCTGAGTGCATCTGGATGAAGTTTTCTGCTTTGTTCTTTTTGTTTCTCTGAAGATAAAAGATTTCAGGAGCCTCGCTGGGGGGGGGGGGTAGAGTAAAGGAGAAGAAAGTAAAACTAAGCACTTTTATGTATGAAGGGAAGAAAGAATTGCCAAAAAGAATAATTAAATTGCTTAAAAAGGAAAGGAGAATGTATATGTATCGACTGTCGGTTATTTCATGAGTTTATATCTATCAATTGGGAAAATAGAGCAGTTTTTTTTTTTTGTTTGAAATAGTTTAGTTCGGAGGAGATAGGAAACATGGAGCAGGTTGTAATGATTGTAAAAACTACTTTATTTTTTAATAAGTTATGAAAATATTGAAAACAAGCCGCGCGTGCGTGGTTCCCCTCTGTATGTGACTCTATGTGACGAGTGTAAAATGCTAATAAATTTGGGCAATTTGGGGCATTTTTGACCCCCTGGGGGCGCGAACCAGAACTTTTCTGAGGTCAAGGATGCTCGGTTTATATCCAGAACAATTGCATCTACATTTCAGAAAAATTGAATGGATGAATCAAACGTTATGGGAGAAAAGGGTAATTTTTTTTTGCCATTTTGGGGGGTTTGACCCCCTGGGGGCGTGAACCAGATTTTTTCCAAGGTCAGCAATACTTATTTTCTATTAGGAACAATTGCCTCCACATTTTGGCCAAGTTTCAGAGAAATTGAATGGATGGATGAAAAGTTATGGGGCAAAAAATGTCATTTTTTGCCATTTCGGGGCCTTTTGACCCGCTGAGGGGCTAACCAGATTTTTAAAAATCGGAGAATGTCACTTTCTGACCTGACCAAAGTTACAATTTCATGCAAAATTTCAGAAATTCAATGGATGGTTGCGGAGAAAAATCCGGATGGACGGACATGCCTCAAAACATAAGTCCCCCGATTTTATAAATCGGGGGACCAATAAAATTGTGAAGTGATTTAAGGGATGTAATTTTGAAGATTAGTTTAAATTTTGCATCGGAACAAATTTTCTTTTCAGATGGAATAATGAAAATTCCCAATTGATGCGTGTATGATTTTATTCTCATTTTGGTGAAAGTATTAGACATTCTCAAGGAATCGTAACATATTTTATCAGAAAAGGAGAAAGGAAAAAAAAAAAAAAAATATTATAGATGAAAGAGTTTAATCTTTGTTTTATTTTTTAATTTTGACTATACATCCTCTTGGATTTACACGCATGCATGCACGCGCGCACACGCACACTAAAAATTATGGAAATCATATTTCAACGTGATGAAAAAGGAAAAAAACAAAATTATTTAATATATTCATCAATGTTTTGTCTTTATTTCAAGACTTTCTCTAGATAATTGATTTGAAGAAATAACATACAAGTACAATATTTGAAAATGTGTGGTGCGTTTGTGACGTCAAAATGCTTTTGTTCTATTTTCAAACAAACCATAGCCATTAGAATTCAAAATGTGTGGTGCATTTATCATATCGAATAGGTGTTTCTTTTTTTTATTTTTTTATTTTTTTAAAATATCGATGTTATGTACAACGTTTCGTTGGGAACATAGTGCAACATAGATAGCCTGGATCTAAATTCAAATTCTGTTCAGTTAGTATTATTTTGCATAACATACATTTTGCATATTTCTTTTTTTAAGTTTGTAATAAATTAATATTCTGTAATATACATTTCTAATTTGTATTGCCAAAATGTATTCTATGTCTCCAAGTGTTTTATCGATGGTACTATAATTATGATTATGGTACTTGTCCAGGATTTGAACCTAATTTCCGTGACTGCCCGGCAACAGCGAGCCGACAGCTAACCGAAGCGTCTGAGACCTGCCGAGTCGAAAACGAGGCTGGCGTCAAGCAGCCGATAACGATTTGAAGGAGAGACGCTTGTTAACTAATTGCAAAAATGAATTTCGAAGTGCTGTGTCGCACGATTGGATCTCCGGAGGAGTGCATTAACTTTTGTCAGCAGAAAGCTCTGCTGGCAAAAGTAATGCAGTGTATGCGATGCGGTGGCGGCTGACTTTGCCGGTTAGCACTGCGAAAGACTGTGGCGGACAAATATGCCTGGAGATGCCCCACCCAGGAATGCCAGGCTTGGATTTTGTTGTGATCGGGGACGTTTTTTTCGCGATCAAAATTAGAAATTTCGACCAATCTAAAGATGATCTACCTGTGGTCCCAGGATATGGCGACCGGTAAAAACCTACAAAAAGAATGTGGCGTACTGTCTCGAACCACGCAAGTGGATTGGAAGAATTTTCTGCGGAAGGTGTGCACCGAACATCTAGCGCGAAACCCCAGACGACTAGGAGGCCCAGGGCATACGGTTGAGATAGACGAAAGTCTGTTCAACCGTAGAAAACAACGTCGGCCGTGTTCTCCAGCTGCTCTGGGTTTTCGGGGGATACGACCCGGCAGAGAAGGAGGGTTTCCTGGTGACGGTACCACAGAGGAATGCCGAAACACTCCTTCCAATAATCAGACAGTATGTCGCCCCTGGGACCACTGGAGGGCTTATAGCAGGTTAGGAGAGGAGGATGGATATCGACACCTAACTGTTAATCACGCCCAACATTTCGTGGACCCGACGACGGGGGCATGCACGAATCATGTCGAATGTGGAAGGAAGCGAAGCAGAGGAACAAAAAAGAATGCGGGACGAGCAGGGCCCTAATAGACGGCTATCTGCGGGAATATATGTGGCGTCAGACTTTCAAGAAAGACCCCTTCAGCGTCATATTGTCGCAGATAGCCGTACTCTATCCCGTCATCAGCGACCAACAATGCGTAATTGAAAAAAAAAAAAAAGTTACAAAAAAGAATGGTTAAAAAAAGTTTTAAAAAAAAAAAAAAAAAAAAAGTTTTTATTATTTTAGCGTTTCTACAAAAGTTTTAAAAAAAAAAGGTTAAAAAATAATAATAAAAAAAAGTTTACTTATTTCAGCTATGGGTTTGTTCATTTATTTCATTTTTTGTATAAAAATATATGCATTTCTTTTTCTTTACGTATATTCATCGTCTTATATTGTTGTCATCTGCCGAGCTTCATTTTTTTTTTTTTAACGATTTCTGGCAGTTTTGTTTATACAGCGTCGACGACGCCAGCCTCGTCTTCGACTCGGCAGGTCTCAGATGCTTCTGTTAGCTGTCGGCTAGCTGCTGCCGGGCAGTCACGGAAATTAGGTTCAAATCCTGGACAAGTACCATGATTGTTAATAAAAATTTTTAAAAGGATTTTATAAGAAAGGATAGCATTTTAAAACTTTTTTTTAGAATTTCACTTTCAAGGGAGATAATTTACATGAAAACTTCCGGCATGAGTAAAACGTCAAATATCCCTGAGATGTGGAGAACAGGTACTACACTTTGAAATATTTATTTGCAGAAAATATAAAACTTACATTGTTCAGAACCGAAAACAAGCAGGTGTGAGAAATTAAAACGGGGTGATGGAGTTTGGAGAATGGATGGTGTCCTTCCAAAGTGAAATGCACTTTGGTAGAGGCAAAGGACAAAAAAATTGAAAGTGAGGAGTGAACATCTTGGAGGATTTCTATTACCAGGTGGAGGGGTAACTCATTTACTTGACCAGCTAAGAGACTAAACTTACTCGAAGGGTTGGAGTCTGATAGAACCAGGAACTGCATGCGCCATACTCAGACAGAGAACACGCACTCATACTTGACTCCTTTTCGTACACACAAGCTCGCTCTGTTTGGTCCACCTTTTTTCACATCTGCTCTTGACCTTCAGCTGGTGTTTTAAGAAAGCGATCAGATCCATTAGCGGCAGATACTACAATTTGATCGTAGCCAAAAGGCCAAGGAACCATAAGAAATAATGTTTTTGTGACTAGGCATTTGTAAAAGAATGAAAATAATACACACAAAAATACCCCTATTTAATCTGAATATCTTTTAATGGTGTGGGTAGTGTAGTTGTTGTCATAGGACCGTCTTCTCAGGAATGACCTCCTTCGTTTTTAAGGTGGTGCAGGGAGAATCCTCCCAGGTATTACATCCTCCTTTATTGTATAAACTTATATTCCGGATGGGTTGTGTAGTATCGGTTCTGTTGTCATAAGACCGTCCTCTCAGGAACATAGTCTGAAATAAAAACGTCTTTCACTTATAATAAAAATCGATAAAATTGAATTTTCTGTTTAAATTTAAAGCTTTTTATTTAAAGTTTTCTTTCACTTAATAAATCCTGTTATCAACATAAATAATTAAAACAAAAAAAAAACAGCCAAGCTGGCCTTTTATTTTATTTTCGTTCAATTTACATGACTGAAATAAGAGGATTTATTTATTTTCTTTTTCTTTTTCAGACTATTCTATCAACAATAGTTTGAAAATACCTCTTTTATTTGGGGTTAATTCCTTTTTCAGTCATGTAAATTATTTAGAGTGAAATAGGTTTCGGCATTACTCATAAACAACTTATAATTTTTTATTTAAACTGTTTTAGTAAAAAAAATAACTTTGGGTTTTTAATGTTTTTTTTTTTGTTAGTCCAAGTTTCATCGTACATGTGAAAGGTCAAGTTAAAAATTAGGTCGGAAAAATATAGTCGCCATCTAAACAAGTCGAAAGAGGCTAGCTAATGAAGACGGATAACATAATTTTCTGGTTAAAAAAAGCTATGAAAGGAAGTTATCGTTCTTCCTTAGCTAGCATATTTTTTTGTTTATAAAGATGGCAACTATTTCTCCACCCAATTTTTTGAGGGAGGAGGTAGTATATGTTCGTTCCTCACGATACCAGCCTCTCCGAATTATCTTCTTCTTTTTTGTGGGGGTGGTAGTGGTAGTGTACTATCTATCTTATGATATCATGCTCCCAGGCATTAACTCCTTTTTTTTTTGGTGGGGGGGGGGGGGGTAAGTGTTCGTTCATCATGATATCATTCTCTCAGCCTAGCAAAATATGTTCCCTCCGCTCGCATATATCTTCTAGTGTGTGTGTATATATATATATATAATGTGCACAGTATGTAAGAATAATAAAAAAACAAAGAAAAACGTTAAAATAACTACTTTGTCTCTAAGTTTATGTTCACTTTGTCCTGATTTTTCTACAGAAACTTGATCACTATTGTTTTATCTTAGGAAAACCAATACAATTACTTTTAAAGAAATAGTTTCATAATGGCCTCTCATTTGGTGAAATGATGTTATATTTTGAAAAGTGCATTTTTCTTCTGTTTCATTTCAGTTTTCTTTTATAAATAAAAGTACAAAAAAGAAAAGTTTTGTTCTCTAAAAGTGGATCTTTTTGGGTGTTTTCATATTTGTTCAACTTTTCTAATGATTCTTTTTTTTTTCTCTCCATTTTCAGCTGATTCAAGCCTATGAAAATTTCAAGAGCAAAAGTACCGGCCAGCTGTCCGCAGTGACGATCTTCCTTCTTTTTGCTGGTGCCATGGCCCGGGTGTTCACCTCCATACAGGAGACAGGCGACCAGTTGTTGGTGATTACCTTCATCGTGTCCACGTTTCTCAATGGACTCATCGCCTTTCAGATGCTCCTCTACTGGAAATCACCATCCCATGCAGGCGGCAAACGGTCTGGCAAGAGGAAACCCAAAAGGTCTTAACTGCAATATGTGTATACAGACATGTATTTGTTTTTTGTTTTGCTGTTACGCAACAAAAGTTGAAAAGAAAAAAAAAAATAGGCTGGCCATGTCCTCATCATTTTTCATAGCTCATTCCATTTAGACAAGTAGCCATATTGATATAATTCATATCAAATGTTTCTAATAAAATGAGGAATGTCTTCTTGGCAGGCCTCCAATTTAATTCACTTTCTTTTTTATTTTCATTTTTTTTCTTTTCTCTCACTTCATGTAAAATAGATCTTGAGTAGATTTCAGAAAGATTTTCTCTCGACAATTTAGTAAAAAAGCATCGTTTTAAAAACAACTTTTTTCTTAGGTCCTTATATATATATATTAAATTCCCGAAACAGTTTTTCATGGTAAACAACTGATGATCCCTTAAAATAGTGTTAGAAACTAACTAATATAATAACTGTAAAAAATAAATTGACTTACATGAGTGATTTTCCACTGGAAGACTTGAGACTATAAGTTTTTTTTTTTTATTTATTTATTTATTTTTTTTTATATAGTTTTAATGGTTGAGAAACTTCCGAGACTATATATATATTTATTTAAAAACTATACATTACAGTTTCTGTAATAGTTTTAAAATAAAATAATTTATATCAACTCTTGCAAAACTTATGATCGAGCACGTCATTGATTACTTTTCAATAAATTTTGATACGCTCTCTCTATATATTATTATTTAAATATTTTTTTTATCCACAGACATGCAGGTTTCAGCATTAAGACTCCTTAGCGTGGTTATACACAGCTGACGTGCCAAATATATATATATATTTATTATGTAAGCTACACAGAAACGGACTTAGTTGCCATAAATTTATTTTCATACATTATTTACTAATTAAAAAAAAATGTTTTACTAGGAGAATTCTATAATCTTAACAATAAATTTTGTTAAATTTATAGATTAACATCCTCAGCTAAATTACCTTCCCGCCGTCTTAAAAATGAGATTCTTCTTTTTAGAGTTATTCTAGATTGTTAGGTTAGTTAATGTTTTCAACACTAACCCTAAGTTCGACTGGCAAGGTCGTAAGACCATACGCAATCGCCAAAAAGGGTCCCCCTCCCCCCCAAAAAAATAACACAAAATTCATCTCCAATCGCAAAAAAATTGATAAACTTCCATAAAACCCTAGAATGGCACGAAAATAAAGGATTATTTTATATTAAATTTATATGCTAAACTGGTCTCCCACTCTCAATTCTAAAATATTTTTTGTTTCTCTTTCTGCCAGGTTTTTCAGGGTATTCTCACATTAACGGCTGAAAAAGTAAAATCTCATTTAATTGTAGGGTTGGGGGTAATCTACAATAATAACCAAACTTTTCTTTTCTTTCCATCAAGTTAAAAAAAGGAAGAATTTTTTTGGGGGGAAGGTAGCGGAAAATGTTAATCTAAAATACTACCAAAATATGAATCTCTATTTTTAGATCACAGTGCTACTAAACTTTATTGAAATTTATAAATTAGGCATTAACTTAATAAAAAAAAAGTTATTTATCACAGAAAATGCAAAAAGAGGGCGAGAGAAAGGGAGCAGAGAGGAGAGCGAGCAAGACAACCACACTCTCCCTCCCACTCCCCTTTTTCTGTTCTCGCTTCTGCCTTGCTTGTAGATAACCACAACCTTTGTTAAGGTCGTCAGCGAGCGCATTGAATTAAAACTTAAGGTGTTTTCGTTATTTTTCCCATTTATTTATTAAATAACTTGAATTAATTACTGTTAATATAGATGAAACTATTGCATATAGATAGACAACATAAGCCAATGCAATTCCAAATTGATAATACTAAACATTAATTAATTATGAATGGTTTAAAAATAGTTATGCTAATTAGGCAGTCAAAAGGTTCTCTCTTAATCTTTTATCCTCACTATATATACAGAATATCAAGATTTTATGTCGTATCATCGATACGCGCCATAAACTGGTATCGTCTTGGCCTTCGGGGCTTGATTTACGCCGGTCTATGGGTCTGTCCTGTGCAGTTCTAGGAGGTCCACCCTCCCAGGCTTTGCCTCCCCTCTTTGGGGAGGAGTAAGTTTATTACTTACTACCTGAGGCGCCCCTACCGGGGAATGCCGACGGGGCTGCCCAGGCAATTTTTAATGGCCAGAGTGCTCACCTTCTCGGGCGCTGGCTTTTAAAACCCCACTTTCCCGACCCGAGCTTGGGTCACATCTTACTTGTGGGAGTAGGATAAACCTGGCCTTGTGCCTAACCTCCTGGGGAGGTAAATAAAATGTTGTATCATTGATACACGCCTTAAACTGGTATCGTCTTGGCCTTTGGGGCTTGATTTACGCCGGTCTATGGGTCTGTCCTGTGGAGTTCTAGGAGGTCCACCCTCCCAAGCTTTGCCTCCCCTCTTTGGGGAGGAGTAAGTTTATTGCTTACTGTCTGAGGCCCTCTACCGGGGAATGCCGACGGGGCTGCCCAGGCAATTTTTAATGGCCAGAGTGCTCACCTTCTCGGGCGCTGGCTTTAAAAGTCCCACTTTCCTGACCCGACCTTGGGTCACATCTTACCTTGTGGGAGTAAAATAAAAGTGGCCTTGTGCCTAACCTCCTGGGGAGGTAAATAAAATGTATTATTGATTTAAATAACAGTAACCCGTTTTGATTATAATGAAAAAAAAAACTTTCGCATTTATTCATTTAGATTGTGTCACTCAGTTGAAAACTTGCAATTAAGAATTAGTTATAATTTTAATGAGGTTTTGGAAATTAAGTTTAGGCGTCCAATATAGATTGTATAATTATGGAACCCTAGGTTAAAGCCGAATCAGTGATAGTCTCCAAATAAATCATTCATCAATAACAACAGTGATAAGTTAATTAGCAATATAGACAAGACAGTCAATAAGACGGTTGATAGATTATTTATGCTGGTAGCCAGTTTAACTAAAATAAGAGAAAGAATCAAAATGGTGAACAATTGTTCTGTCGTAGTAAGTAAACGTATTCCAGAATACGTCCTCTCCCGGCCCCAGAAAAACACAGATCTGCAAAAGTCAAAGCTCAAAAGCACCCACCTCCCAATAATTTCTTCCAGTGAGCTGGTGTGTCTTATCGATCCTCATATGACCAATCTTTGCATGACACTGCTCCAGGATCTCTGGCCTCAACTCTCAGGACACAAACAATCTGACACTTCCTGTCTCAGCCTTATTGATGAGATAACACAGCACTCCCTCCTGTATCATGAACTGAGAGGTACTTCCTGCCTCTACTTTAGCTCTGAGAGCAGCGATCTCACTTACCCTAGCTCTCCCCTATTATATCTCTCCAATGGGGAGTCACTGATCTTTGACAACTCATTCTCATCTTCACTGACTCTATCTCAACCATTGAGAGTTTATTAGGCCTATCTAAAAGGCACTATCATCCACTCCCGGTTCCTACTCTACCGGTTCCTACTCTACCGGTTCCTACTCTACTCTCTCAGAATCACGGACATTTCCACTGTCGTGGATTGTCCTAAATCCCCATCGGTGTTGGCAACCATGTCCCGGTTATTCAATAGTAACCGCCTCGTTTACCGACAATATTTCTCTGGGATGATAAAATCTTCATCCTTTACTTTACCAAACCTGTGATCACCTTTTTCTTTATCCATATTCTCTAGATGCACCTGCCTCACCCGTCTTATCAGTTGGGCGTATCCCAAAGTCTCTCCCTTTTTTATTTTGACAGTTTGACATACTGTGGTGGCAATTAACATGGGGATTGACTGACAAAACTTAACCACAGATTCACTCAACATAATCCCAACTTTACTATCTTCATACTTCTCCATGGGTGTTATCTGATACAGCTCATCACATAATTCCTTATTGCTGGGCTTTCTCCCTACACAGGACACAGCCGTTTTCAGGGGGGAGCTTTATGTCAGTTTGCACCACTACAATCATGGCGTCACTGACCACTTCTCCCAGCGGAAGTTCTTTCCCCTCCACTATTAGCTTAGGAGGATCAAAGCTCAACTGGGCTTTCTTTTCCCACAGCCAATTTTCTCCCAAAATTGACTCACTGCACAGGTCTGGGGTTCGTGTAAAAATTTAAATGTCTTTTGATTCCAGCCATTCGCATCAGCAACCAGACGGTCTTCATTTCACTATTGTTACCCTGACTGATGACCAAATCCAGTGGACACAACCTCTGTATCTCGGTATATCATCGATCGTATTAGAGATACTGACGTTTCGGTATAAATCAAGGCTATTACATGGGTGTTTGCTCTTGACCTCTCATATGGTAAGCTGATTCTCCCTCATCAATAGGGAGAAGACTTGTGCGCTTTTCCTGTCTATTCTTTCTCAGTTATACTTCCAAGCATGCTTTAGAGCCCATAGCCCACTACTATTGACATGGGTGCTGGGAGCAACAATCTACCCTGAGACTCATCATCTTGTCTTTCTATAGTTTGACCTCCCTTAGGGATCCTTCTCTGTAGGGCATAGCTGGAACTTTGTCTCCCGTGAGGGTCCTAATACTTGGAAAAGCCCCACCTCACTTGGTCTGCTAACCCACAGTTCACAGAAAAATGGCATTTCTGTCCAGCATATGTCAAGTTTTCAGTCGCTTTTCACTTCACGTCGAGTGACCTGTAGGTGTTTCCTGGGGCCTTTGTCTTAGGATAGGGAGGCATGCTCAAGGCTGTCGTGCCACTTCCGAGTCATGTATTTCCTGCCAGCCCGTACCACCGATCCTCGTGTCTGAACTGACCACTTCGGCCACAGTTCAGCACTGCCAATCGAGGCGATGTTTTCCATTTATTTTGGCAATTTTCGCCCAGTGCCCCTCAACCTGGCATGTCCAACACTCTGGCCATAGCCCCCTCTGGCTAGGCTTATAATAGTCCTGGTAAAATTTTCATGCTTGGGTACTGCTTCTGTCTCCATTTCTCAATCTTCTCTCTCCATCTTAATTCTGGGCCTTGAACTTCAGCTGCCCTTGCTCCCCTTTTCCTTTTTCTGGATCCCCAATTTCTCTTTGTGCCCCTGGCTCGTTCCCAGAACCTCTTACTGTCCATTGTGAAGTCTTAGACCTCTACTAATGTCGGTGGTCGGTTCTTCAATACCTCCCTACAGGTCTGTCGCTCACGTAGTCCGTTAATGAATGCATCGACCAGAATGGCTGGCACAGGTTCACTCAAGCGAGTATATCTATTGGGGAAAGCCAAGACTGCTAACTCCTCTCAAAACTCTTTAGGGCTTCCCTTCTCTGTGAACCCTTATCTTGTTAACCTCCTGACAGCCTTGATAGCTGTCAGCTCACTCTCAAACTGCCTCAATAGCTGTTCCCAGAGTTTGGCCCAAGCTAGCACAAGGTCTCCCCATACAAGGCTCCGATAAACTTGGAGGCTGATCCTATCATTCCCTCATAGGCCAATAGGACTACTTCTCTGTCCTCCAGACCGAAAATTATCTTTTATCTTCTGAATGGCAGACAGCCATTTTTGAAGTCCCTCGGGCTCCCCCTTATAGGTTGACTCCCCTACCAGGTTCCTCATCTCTCTGTGGATCTCTTTTATACTACCCGTGGCCATCAACTCGTGATCACCTATTATATTACTCCGGATCTCGCTTTGCCTCTATTTCCTTGATCGCTCACAACCAAAAACAAACAAAAACCCCCCCAAAAAACAGCAGTTCCACTACTAGTTTTTCAACTCCGTGCAAACTGAGTAAGATAATTCTTAATTCATACACTTTGATCATAACGGAATCATCTGAGTAAAAAACAAAACAATAACAAAGGGAAGGCAAACAGCGTACCTACCTACTTCTTGTCGATCTACTCTTCTTGTTTTTGATCTGTGTGTGATGTGTGTGTGTTTTAATTCGACATTTAAAGTTTTTCAAATGTGTAGGATTTTATAACATAAAGTACATTATAGCTCTATAGTGCGTGACTTGAGCTATTTTACAAAGTTTTATTCTTCCTGAAAAATGCTGAAGGATATATATTCACAGGTAAAAACCGTTTTCAATCTAGGCAGACAATTGTTTCGGCTAAAAACCAAGGTTTTTAAGAATTTTAACATATTTCAAAATATTTACAGATATACGTCTTAAAGCACGTTTCAAAATACGTTAGTGTAATACAATGAAAACATTTATTTATTTATTCATTTTTATTGAACAATATTTGCAAGAAAAGGTTTACATCCCATATCCGTCTAATGTATGAAATACCTATGCAGTGTTGATCAAATTTATATACATTCCAGTAAAACCCTCTTCTATTTATTATAAATTTCCAGAGTGGTATACTATTTAATTATTATCCTTATTTATGTATTGTCTAAAAGGTTCAATTAAAATATTCCTGCTGTACCACTCATGCTTCCTTGATAAAAGCAGATTGCAGAAATACACCTTTCCATTAAACACACTGAGCAGTTAAGTCAACTAATTGGAAGTTTGCACAATACTTATTAATTGCTATCATATTTAATCAAAACCTTATATAAGCTATTTAATTTTACTGGTTTCCATAACTTTTAATTAGGCCTAAAGTAAGATAGCATATACCTATTTCAGTGTAGACGATTTTGTAGAATCTCTTGCCTTATGTTTAGCAAATCGTCCCTAGATGTTATAATATGGTATGAATTCAGGGTGTTGTTTATTTTTATGAAATAATTGTTCATTTTTTACAATTTTCTTATTCTATTAGATATGGAAGAGACTATTGATTTTTTTTTTGCTAGTGGTAAATGGTTATAATCTATATAGTACAGCGTATTGTTTGGTTTATGGTAGGGTTCATATGTTTTATTAACTAAATCTAATGTAATGTCCAAAAAATTTACTTACAATAGTTTATATCTATAGATATTTTTAGATCAAATTTCTTTAAAAATATGTGCAACAATTTTGTCTTTCTATCAAGGTTTCTCCCCGTGGAGTTTACAAAAAATAATGCATCATTATCTGTTCTGGATTGATATGTTTTTTATATTACTATTAAATCAACAATTTCTCTGATAATCAGCGATGTAAAAATAGAAACTATATATTTTTCTTGACTGAGCTGTGAAAAAAATTTAAAAATAGAAAAAAATAACTATAATAATTTTGTTTGTAAAAAGAAGTATATATCTTTTTTTTCTTATCTTTCCGTTTTTGCTGGAGATGGGGCATCCTACCGGATACCAGACATTAACCAGCTATTTCAGACACTCTAACCTAGAGATCTTTTTAAGATTCTAACCGTCCCTTTAAATGCAATCGTTTGTATTTCTCTTGCACTCGGTTCACTGGGTATACTCGCCAGATAGCGTTTGAAATTCTTTTTTGTTAGTCCTGTTGCTCTTATAATTACTGGTATGATGGAGATTTTCCTAAGATTCCAGTTTTCTATTTCGTAATCTTTTCCCTTTCAGCTCTGTTTAATCCTACATCATTAGGGACACTGACTTCAACTAGGGTTGCTACTTTCTCCCTTTTGTCCCATATTACGATGTCAGGTTTAACAGCTTCGTTTTCTAGATATGTAGCAGTAGGGATTGCATAGTCATAGTGGATAGTGTATAAATTATTTCCAACTGTTCTTTCTGGTATATGTTCCCAGGACTTGCTGCTACACTGGATATTTAACTTTTTACAAATAGTCCAGTGAAGATATTTACACACTCCGTTGTGTCACATTGTATAATAGCCATCCTCCAGGAGAACCTTACAACTGGATGTCAGGTGGCTTACATTCTCCACATCTGTGTAGCAGAACCTGCACTTGTTATTGTTGCTGAGACCACTCATCTTTTTAAAGGCATTGGTCATCAAGCCTTGATCTTGAGCAGCCATTATCATTCTCTCCTGATCATAGTGGAGAGATCCTATTTTCAGCCAGTCTACAGAGCCTTCCTTATCTATATATTCCTGGGATAATTCACCTAGGAAATACTTAGCACGTTATTGGTTGGCCCATTCTTCCAATTTGCGGGCTATTTCTGTGGCAAGATTGTTGTCTGTTTCTGCCTCATTTGTAAGACAGTCCTGTCCAAAATGTTTGGCCAGTTTTGTGATAGAGGTTGTTCTGCTTGCTCTGGTTTCTTGATGTTGGCATACCATCATAAGGTTTGGGTTCTGGGAACTCGTTAGATATTGGCCAGTGCTCACAATAGTAGCTCGATATTGATGGTCAATCTCTGAGAGACCCATACCCCCTGTTCCTCTTGGCAGATGCAGCCTTGGAAGACACTGGTTCTTGTACACTATCCTGTACATTGTCAACATTTTTCTCGTTTTAGTGTCTAATCTATTAATGTCCTTTTGTGGCCAATCAATAATTCCAAAACTGTATGTTATCACTGGTATAGCTAATTGGTTAATGGCTGTTACTTTGTTTTTGTTTGTTAGCTGTGTTTTGCGTATTTTGCTAACACGGCGTATATATTCTCTGCCAATTTTTTCTCTCATCTTGGCATGTTGAATTGAATCAGTTTCTTCTATGCCAAGGTATTTGTATTGTTCCTGTTCTTCAAGGTCTTTGATGTCAGTATCTTCAAGCTGTATGTTTTCCGTTTGGATCTTCTTTCCAGCTCTGAGGGAGCACTTGGCACATTTGTCCAGGCCGAACTTCATTCCAATATCTTTGGAGAAGATATGTGCAATCTGTAAGAGTCGGCTTAAATCAGCATCTGAGCTAGCATATAGCTTGAGGTCATCCATGAAGAGCAGGTGGTTGACTCTTTTGTTTAGATCTTGTTTGCGGCCCTGGCTCAGATTGTAGGCACTCTGGCTTTTGTTTAGTAATTTGCTTAGTGGATCAATTGCCAGGCAAAAGAGTAGAGGAGATAGCTATCTCCTTGGAAGATTCCTCTTCGGATCTTGACGTCAGGGATTTTTATTGTTCCATTAGTGTGTCTTAATGCCATCGTTGTTTTCCACATATTTATTTCCTTTAAATTGAGATATATATATATATATATATATGATGTGTGTATGGATAATTAACATTTATAGTCAAAATATTTTTACTAATATAGAGTATGAATGTACAATAGAATAACTCACTTATAGTAAATAAAGGTAAAGGCATTTAAACACTCTAAATACTCAAGTTATTGAAATCAGCTCAATGGTTGATAATAGCTCTCTTTGATACATATATATATATATATATATATATATATATATATATGTATGCTACACAGAAATTGAAAGTCAGAAAATCTTACTTAATTGATGTCTCATGACTATGGACCAAGTAGAGGTTGTGTCCATATTATGCTACTTAAAAACTCTCTACAGTATTCTAATTGAAATTTAGGGAATATTTATTAATTGATGTCAAATACCTACTGTTAGCTCCAATTTTTGTGAAATTCTATCTTAATTTTCACAATTGGCATTCACCTTTGTTTTATCCCTTTTGCATAAAACTAAATTAAAATAAATATAGTCAACATTTTTACCCTTTATGCCTAGCAACTCTGTTCCAAAATTTATAACGATTGGTTAATTAGTTTAGGAATGAATCCTGTACATATAACTATATAAACATCCATAACTTTATATCGATAGATATTCTGAAACTACATCAAGCAGAATACCTAGTGCCCCTTTGACGTAAATACACTAGACCAACCCGACAATCAGCTAAGTCTCATCCATTCACTGTGGAGGTCCCTAGATGCCGGAGAGCTTTCTACTCCAAAAGCTTCTTTCCTCGTGTTGCCGGCCTCTGAAACTCCCTCCCTTCTCTCTGTTTCTTTGACTATATCGACATGCAGAAATTTAAAACTAATGTAAACAGACATCTCGCTGCACACCTCCCAACTTAGGATGACCCCCAAAACTTACACCCTAATTCTCAGTAGCCCATTAAGTCTACAGTGGCGGCCTGCCTTGTTTGTGGTGAACTATGATTAAAAAATACCTGGATACATACATTTCATTTTGATCAAAGGGAGTACAATAGTGTGTGCTCTGCATTCGCATTGGGCATCTATAAATGAAAATGTTTTACTTTATTTTATTTATAACTTAAAAATTATAACAATTAAAAAAATAAAAAATGTATATGGGGTTCAGGGCTTGGAGTAAGAGTACATAAAGATCCTCATTCATTCATGAGGAAATGGCGGGTGTGTCTCAAGAGGACAAAAGACGATATTTATTTAAATAAATATCATTGTATTTATACCCCCTTCTCACCCAATCAATTCTGAGTACATCCTTGGGCCTCACCTCTAAGATTGAATATAATAGAATGTAAAAATTAGAATAAAAAGGTAATATAGTGTCATGGACATAAGGTTCCTCACTCAATCCCGAGCAACGATATTTTTTTAAATTTCAAAGTTTTATATACTTTTATTATGGAAATCGCTCCAGACAAGGCATGAAGCTACTTGATGTAAGGAGCTACAAAAATACAATACTACTTCAAGGTCAAAAATTGCCCAACGATAAGTGTTATATGGATAGATTCCGACCTAGAAAACAGCAATACTTCCCCCCTTTGTCAGAAACATCGCTCATGGAATGTGAGGACTAAAGGACAAAATAAGGGAAGCGAGAATTACAAGGCTGCCGAAAGTAAATCCAAGATCCACTTTCTACTCTTCATAAAGCATTTATCGACATTAAGGTCTAACTCCAATTCAATGGACCATTTCCACCACGTTGAAGGCTAGAGAGATTGTCAATTCTGCTTCTACGATCTACTAATTTGACATCATCTGCAAATAAGAGCATGTTTCCACCAATCACTTCCGGCATGTCCTCTATATAAAGTGAAAAGAGAATAGCACTCCGCACGAAGCCTTGAAGAACACCACTACAAGCATCCATCTCAGATGACAGACTGCCATTTATCTGAACCTTGTATGTACGATCACCAAGAAAGGATCTTGTATGTACGATCACCAAGAAAGGATCTTATCCACTTTATAACCGATTCATGAAGACCATAGTTGTTGAGTTTATATAAAAGTAAGCGGTGATTGACAGAATCAACGGAATTGGCAAAGTCCAAAAAGACAATGTCAGTAGTATCTCCGTCGTCCATTATACTCGTAACCCATTCTTCCATCGCACGTAAATTTGTGAGATATGAACGTTTTGGAATGAAACCTTGTTGAGATGGAGAGATGGTAGCAGTACATTTAAAATCAGCCATGACTACTCGCTTGACTAGAAGTAGAACTAACATGGATTTTTAGATGATAGAGGTGAGGCTTCCTGGTCTAGTGGAAGTACCCGTCAGTAAACAACCAAAATTTGAATAACTTATTTGAATGAGTCTGTAGTAAAACAATTGGCAACAATTCTTACATGAATCATTTGGAATTGTACTCTCACCGATGGTCACAAACAAAGAATTTCTTGAAGTGACTGTGTGCACGCCAAAGCTTGTTCCAATTAAGAGCTTTAGTTTGGTATCCAACTCTCTAAAAACATAACAGTTCTTTTTTAAAAATTATAATGGAATAAAAACTTTCAATCCTTAAAAACACCTGTAGCAACCTGCTGATTCCAAATAGGCCATTGATTTTACTCGGATATCAACCATTGACAACTGATACGTGGACACACACACATAAACTCCTTGCTTACTATACATCTATAAAGTTATCTTGTCGATTTTCAAAGTCAGACCCAAATAGCATTTTAGCTGACAAACTAAGCTTTGTTTCTGACTTGCAAATTTTCATTTGTTATTGTTGTACAATGTTATTGCCAATATAATAACATGTTTTGCTACAATTTATTTTTTAAATTACTTACTCTAGCCAGACAATGTATATTATGAAACATTTTTGACAAATCATTGAACTTACACACAACATATGCATAATGTGCTCGCCACTTGTGTCTACTTTCTAGTAATAGAAGATTTAAAATGACTGTTTGATTGTTTATAAAAATGTGATAAATGTCCAACCCCAACCCAAAAGAGAATTCTTCAAGGGTAAAAAAAATAATTTTTTTTTTCGATAAATAAGTTTAGTGAAGTTTTACTACAAACCAAAATTTCAAATTTTGAGGTTGTTTTTTTTTTTTTTCTAAAAAAATAAAAGACCACTTTATTTACTTGTGTAAAGTATTAAAATTACGTGTTGAAATGAAAAACAATCAAGTTCTCGTTTTTATATTTATAAGTGAGATTTACCAATTTTATGGGGAAACAATTGGCTCTGAAAAAGATGTGATTTTGTGGTGGCCTTAATATGCAGTTTTATCAACATGGTTACTAACTTAGATCTGCTTCTGTTAGAGATTTAAAAGAAAATAACACTTAACGAGACATCGAGTCTCTTATATAAGATATATGTATTAACAATAGATTCATTTGTAGGTTTTTACCTGAAATATGGAACTTATTCCCGACTTTTCTAATCTTGGTACAATGTGCATTGTCACTACTGCTTTAGCAAAGATGAATGATAGATACTGATCCATACTATGAAATTTGCTAAGTTAAGTTCAAATCAGTCAGAATTATTATATTCTCTTATGCCGTAACACGATTGGGAAGTCCAGCAATGTTGAATGAATTGTTCACAATTAATAGTTTCTTATACGTATTTTGTTTTTGATATTAAGTAATGCAAAATTGTTGTAGTCGTAAAAAGGACAAAATATGTTGGTTTAGTATTATTGGTCCTTATAGGGACTTATATTTTGAGGCATGCGCGTCCGTCCGTCCGGATTTTTCTCCGCAAGCATCCATTGAATTTCTCTGAAATTTAGCATGAAGTTGTAACTTTGGTCAGGTTAGAAAGTGACATTCTCTGATTTTTGAAAAATAATCTGGTTAGCCCCTCAGGGGGTCAAGAGGCCCCGAAATGGCAAAAAATGACATTTTTTGCCCCATAACTTTTAATCCATCCATTCAATTTCTCTGAAACTTGGCCAAAATGTGGAGGCAATTGTTCCTAATAGAAAATAAGTATCGCTGACCTTGGAAAAAATCTGGTTCGCGCCCCCAGGGGGTCAAAAGCCCTCCCAAATGGCAAAAAATTACCCTTTTCTCCCATAACGTTTGATCCATCCATTCAATTTTTCTGAAACTTGGCCAAAATGTAGAGGCAATTGTTCTGGATATAAAATGAGCAACCTTGACCTCAGAAAAATTCTGGTTCGCTCCCCCAGGGGGTCAAAGGGGGGGGGGGGGGGTAAAAAATGCCACAAATTGCCCAAATTTATTGCATTTTACACTCACCACATCGAGTCACATACAGAGGGGCACCACTCACGCGCGGCTTGTTAGATTTGAGCTAGTGTTCAGAAGATCTGAAGACATGTACAAGATAAGCTCTTTAAAAAAAAAGTCTGATTTTCTGGGTAGAAAAGAGGACATCACTTGCAAAATAACATCAGTAATATTTACTGAAGTCGTATATCGTCTTTCTATGTGGAAAAGAAAAAGGATACCAGCAAAAAGGTGATAAACAGTGATATTAAATTGTGCATGAAGCAACAAGTCGTCATGGCTAAATCTATCAGTTGCTAATGAGGAAACAGATTAACCAATAATCCATCTCTTATTCAATGTGCTAATCTCCCAAATTAATATTTCATATTCAAAGATTTAGAATAGGGGTTATCTTCTTGGTGATCTGTGGATCCACCAACTTACGCGTGAAAGGGGCTTCTTTTCTGCAATGGGATTAGAATATTAATCTAGTCACTAAGACCTTAACAATATGGCAAGAACAGGATAAGAAGAGGATGCGCAGACTGGGAAGGGGGGAAATAGGATGAGAAAAAAGAAAAGAATGGAAGGGGGGGAAATAGGATGAGAAAAAAGAAAAGAATGGAAGGGGGGGGGGGGGAAATAGGATGAGAAGAAGGAAAGAATGGAAAAAGAGGGGAAGACAGGATAAGGATGGCAAAACGATAAAAGAATAAGGATTATAAAAAGAATAAAAAGGAAAATGTGAATAAGTCAGATGAGAAAAAGAATTGGATGAGATGAAGAAATGAAGCAGCAGCCAGGAGGAAGAAGAGGTGATGTCAGATCAATCATACTGGTTTATCTCTGGTGCACATGAAAGACTGATGCATTACTAATGGCTGACATTCTCTCCAACTTGTTTCTTATTTCTTGTCTGAATATTTTTACTTTAATAGTTCTGGGCTGGTGCTCTAACCACGAGCTTTTCCCTCTTAGACAGGGTACAAAATAGTCTCTAACCTAATAGATATTGCACGGTTTACCAAGCTCCATCCCCTGCATCATCACCACAATGTGGCATCTCTGTGATTGTTTTAAAAATACTTCCGCACAATGTTCTCTGATGAACTTACTGCAGGTGTACCCCCTCAACGTAAATGACCCCCGATCAACCCGACTAGCAGCAAATTCCCACCCCTTCATTGTAGAGGTCCCCAGATGCCGGACCACTTGCCTTTGGAAGTCCATCCCTGCTTCGTTTCCCCAACTGTACCAACATGCAGACATTTAAATATAATGTGAACAACTATTTTGCTTCCGAACTCGCCACTTAGGATGTCCCCTATAAATCTGGCCCTAATCTCAGTAACCCTTTACATCTCAGTGGTCATATGCTTTGGTTGGTGGTGAACAAAAAGTTTAAAACAAAAATAAATTTTTTAAATTGGATACCCTGTCAGCATCTTTCTTCAAACCTTAGACACAAAGTTTTGGTCAGCTAAATCTCTCTGGTTGTCAGTTGCTTTTGTCGCTTTTAAAACCCTAACCTGTTTCAGGTTATTCAATGCCAAAACCCAATACCTATTGTAAATGATTCCTTGACGACTATTTTACTCGTAACTGGTGGGTTCGTTTGTACCTTTCTGAATTGTTTAGTGCATATGCAAGCACAGTATATCTGATTGGATTTGAACTCGCATTGCCAATTTCAAACTCTGTGTCACTGTCCATTACATCACTCAGGCCTACCCACCTAGCCTGTCTTTCTGCGGGAAAGGATTTTATTCCCCCCTCCTACTTCTAATCTCTAATTCAAAAACTCAAAATGATATTTAGTTAGCTATACGTATTAACTGTATTGTTCTGTAAGTACTATATCTATAAATAATATTTAAACATTAGTATCATTCAATCATTCAATAACTACGAAAGAACAATTTCGCAGCAACATATGCATGTAGAGGTGATAAAAAAAGAAACAAACAAACCTAAACTAGACACCCACCAAAAAAACATCTTCGCCTCCACTCTTGAAGCTAGCATTCCCAAATATCCGGGAGCTTAGAACCAACATCAATGATGTAGAAACTTTTCTCCTAGTAAACTCACTGGATATCCTAGCACTAAGTGAAACAAACCTATAATCCTCAATCTCCTCAAACCATTTTGACATGACGGAATAACTCCTACTCTACTGTAAAGACTCTGACAAACATATGCTCAGGTTAGGAGTTTATGTTCAGAACATTCTCCCTTTGACTAGGGAACATAGGCTAGAATAAGATGATCAAGCCTACATGTGCTTTAGATTAACATTACAGCACAGCGTTAGTTACTTATATTTCATAAACCGTTCTCCTTCGACCTAGGACTGTACCCTGATTAACTTTGTCTCTGAAAACATAGATACAGCATTCTCACTTGACTCGAGTGCCCAACTACATGTATTTGGGAATTCAAATCTACATCAACATGACTGGCTTGGATTCTCCAGCTATACAGACGCAGCCGGTAACTCCCCGTATAGTTTCTCCATAGCGCACTCCCTCTCACAGACTGTCACTTTCCCGACCCGCCTCCCTGATCGTGTGGACCAACAAGCCTCACTTCTCGACCTGTTCCTAACCTCACTGTGTGAGGCTTGTGCGACGAATGTCATAGCCTGCTTGGGAACGCTGATCACCTTCTGGTAATGATTGATATCACCCTAAAATCTCGTCCCAAAGCTGATGAGCCATTGTTCAAAACGACGAGATACTACAAGTGGACTGATTGGGAATCCATTAGAGATCAAATCAGAGACCCCTCATGAAGTGAAACCTTTTCTCTCCCTGCTGATCAGTGTGCAAATGAGGTCACCGAATGGGTCAAAGCAGGCATTGAAGCACATGTCCCCATGCGAAAATTCTACAGCAAGCCCCACTCACCACAATGGTTCACCTTAAACTGTGCAGCTGCTATTGCTCAGAGGCAGCAACCATTCTCACAATTCAACCGCCACAAGTCAACTACAAATATACAGAAACTTATAGCATCAAAAAATCATTGTAAGACTGTAATAGATGAAGCAAAGAGAAGCTATACAGAGATGACCAGAAAACGCATTCAGTCACAGAAACTAGGTACTCACAATTTCTGGAAAATCTTCAATACTGGTGAACAATGGGTAATCAACAATTCCCCCGCTATCCAACCGCAATAGTAAATAGTAACCAAAATTGCATTGAGTCACAGAAATTAGGAACTCGTGATTTCTGGAAAATCTATGATAGTAAGGTGAATAATGGGCAATCAACAATTCCCTCACTATCCAACCACGATGTCGTTTGCACGGCAACTGATAAGGCTGAACTACTTGCCTAGCATTTCGCCTTAAACTCCACTTTGGACTCCACAAACCATTCTCTCCCAAATTTCCCATTGCGGATTGAAGCCACACTTGATGACCTGACCATCACCCATCTCATGTCCGGTGTATCATAAAAGAAACCTACTCACATCTGACAGTATTCTATTTCTCTACAAAGCCACCATCCGCACATGCATGGAGTATTGGTGTCACTAAGCTCCAGCCACTGTCCCATCGCCGCAATATTGCATCCTTGTGCTTGTTTTACAAGTACTTCAATTGAAATGTGCTCCGATAAACTTGCCCCTTCAACGTACGTATACTTGACCAACCCGACAATCAGCTAAATCCCATCCATTCACTGTGGAAGTCTCCAGATGCCGGAGATCCTTCTACTCCAATAGCTTCTTTTCTTGAACTGCCAGCCTTTGGAACTCTGTTCTTGCTCCCTGTTTCCCCGACTGTACCGACATACTACTACTAAGCTCTACTCACGTATTGAACACTGTTGAAGTAAATACTAAAAATCTATACACAATATATTATATCACCTTATAAAAGTATGTGTATATAAATGAAATAATAATAGTCATGATAATAATAATAATATATATATATATATATATATATATATGAGAAAGGAAGGATGAGAGTAATCCGACGTAATGGGAAATGAAAAAGGAAAAACCAAGAGAAGTCAGTCAGTAGCAGAGAATGAAATGAATATTCATTTCATTCTCCGCTATTAACTGACTCTTCGCAGCCCGGGCCCTGGTCCAGCGCTCTTAGTAGCCACGGCTACTACTTTTCCTCATCAACCCATCATGTCAACACAATATTTCGATGTACTTGCATGACATTTTTCTTAAAATTATCATCCTGAGGAAGTCTTACAATAAAGACGAAACGTTGATGAATATAAAAAAAATATCTCTTGGTTTTTCCTTTTTCATTTCTCATATATATATATATATATATATATATGATTCTTGTTTAAATAATATTATTATTGTTGTTATAATTAGTATTATTTGATATGCAAATTACCATATCGGACTGTAGGACAATGTTTTATTATAATTATTATTACTATTAATTATTATTATTATTATTATTATTATTATCATTATTATTTACTTTACATATATATATATATATATATATATATATTAGTGATATCAAAACTGAATTGTTTCTACATTTGGTTTTGGGAGAAGTAGTCATTTGATCAGTACCACTGGAGAGCCATTAATCTTATAACTGTTCTGTTTTTAAATCTCGGAAACAGTTACATGGTAAACAGCTGATGATCCCCGTTTAATATTTTACAATTCAAGTTAAGGTCCCCTATTTTTGTTTCACTGTTATATACTTGAATCCCCTTTAGTATTCGTATTTGGGGTTCGAGCATTCACCGTCTGAGATTATCATTCCCTACACTGATGAGAGCGAAAGCTTGAAACGCTGGCGTATGTAGGTAAAAATAATTTAATATTATTTACTTAAAATTAATATATATATATATATATATATATATATATATATTATATATGTATTGAAACAGAGACACGATGCATATTCTCATGGTTGGTTGTGTGATGTGCACTTGTGTCAGTATATTACCTGCAACTAAATAACTCGTCCACGTGTGATTAAATATTCTGTTAAATTAAAAAAAATGCCTAGTTAGGAAAGACGTAGTGTTTGAGTGTCGCTAAATACAGCGTCATACTAAACCCGTTCCTCTCCGAGCATATTTGGGGTACAAAATTTACACATTGTCCGCAACCCTTAATATATATGTACATTATTATCCTGATCTAGAAGCTATTATGGCTGTTAACCGAATATTTTTGGCTCGAGTAAAAATCCTTTCACTCATTGAAACATTTACAGAGTTCAGCTTTGAAACAATATACTTTTCTTTAAATTATTCACACTATATAAAGATTTTTAAAGAATTATACAGTGAACAAGTTTATTATAGAATAAAACCAGCGATATTTATACTGCTTCAGTGAATGGGCGTTTATATTTCTATGGCTTTATGAAATTACGAACATTCAGTCTTGTTCTCATATATATATATATATATAGAGAGAGAGAGAGGGAGAGGGGAGACAGATACTATCTAATTATATATAGATGGAGATAATGCTATAGAATAGACTGCCACATAGACGGTATAACATTTTCATCATCCACCCAATAACTCTACAGGAAACGGCCCCCTTCAAAATAGTCATGAACCAATTGTACACACAATTAAACAGTAAATTTCCACCACGCGATATTTTAGAACACTAAAGAAATTTCTAGAAAACTAAACACATAGGCGCACGTAATATGAAACGCAAGGCACAACATTATATGACCGATCAAAATTACAGAAATTAATTCAATTTAGGAGCCGATTCTAGGATTGAAAACAATATAAAATCAATCCGAAGTTGACTTCCAAAAAAGGAGAGACACATTAAAGAAAAAAGGCCCACGTTACGTTTCTTGATGATTCATTGAAGAATGCTAATACACTGCATGTTCCCGGATTCATCCACACTTCAGAGTTTTTCCTACCACAATTACATTGAAAGACTACGTCTCGCTACACACTCGACCGAGTCTCTTCGCATGGACGAATTTCTTACTGCACTTACCATAACAAACAAATCAACTGTGGACAAGCAGAGTACGGAATTCGCCCAGCAGTAGAACATTCTTATTTCAATTTCTCAAAAGATGAAAAATAAAATAAATGAATTCTCTAAAATGTTCTAGATAAATATGGCGGACGTGCCAAAGGATAAAAAGAAAAAGAAAGAAAAACATGCTTATTTCAAGTGGTCAGCGCGTAATTAAATATTGCGTAAAAATGAAATTGTATCCTTGCCGCCTCGCCCTCCTCCTCCCTACGCCTTTCTCAACTACGTCCACTTTTTTCTCCCTTTTAACGAGAATGCCAAAGTAAAGTTAACTGATTGAGAAGACACTGAAGGTTGACAGGCTGTTCCACTGCTTCTTCGAACGGTTTATTTAGATCAGTATCCACGGACGTTGGCTTCCGTCTTTTCTTTTTATCTCCACTCGAAGTCACCCCGACGAAACCCGATGAAAGGGAAGCCGGTGTAAAACAAGAAACAAATAGCTTGGACGCTTCTTTTTTTTTGCATTTTTTTTTTCTAGTCAATTTTTTAATTTTTATTTTGTCGGTGTAATCGTCTTATACTTCTATGACTTGTAAAATGTCATTGGCTAACATTCATACGTTGGCTTGTTGCCTCACATATAAAAAAAAAATATGGACAAAAACTAGCTGAAGTTTATGTCTACGATGGGTGGGAGCTGTAGTTATAATATTAAAAAGTAACCCCCTTTATTTTTTGGTATACTTTGAAAAGCAAATATAAATTAAGCACCCCACTTAAACAGATTCATATTAATTAATCACACACACATAGAACTTACACCTTAGAAAACACAATTAAATAGTACATTGGCATCTCGTGTGTTTTATTTTTCGAGAAAACTGAACACATACATAGGCGAAGTATAAAATACAAAACACAACGTTATATGACCAATCAAAATTACAGAAATTAAGCCAATTTTATCATCATCATGGACGGCCCTGTCTTCGTAAGGCGTCGGCCACTATTGTTCTCCACATTATCCTATTATCCATTGAACAAAATAGTTCCATTGCATTCCGGTTTCTCTACTTACACATATTGTCCATAGACTTATACTTTGGTATGCCCACTGGCTTACAGCCAGGCACTCTACTAGTAAAAACTAAATGTTCAAGTCCTTTGTGTCTATATATATGGCCGATAAAAGTCATTTGTCTTTTCATTAAAGTCTGCAATTTAGGAGCCGATTAACATGACACCGTAAATGGCATCCCTTAAACCTGTCACACCTTTTAAGCTAAATCGGCCGTGAAAATAATATTTGGCGGTATTTTATGTGCTAACCCACACTTTCTTTTGATATATTATTTTATAAACTTAATTTATTTAACTTAATTAAAATTGTACCAGACAGTTCCTCATCGTGTCACATTCGCCACCTATCTTGCCATTTATCTCTTGAGTAAACGGCAACAGTTTTCACATTACATGCATAAGGAACAGATAATATCACCATGTCCATTTATATGCATTGTTCTTTTTTATTAATGAAAAAAAAGAAGAAACATTTCACTTATTTTTAATAGTATTTGCTGAGATTTCTATTGATTTTATCATGGGATATTCTTGTTTTGAAGTTCGTTTTGCAGTTAATATCCCACTGGAAGTGTTTGTACCTTTTTTCCTATGTTTGCTGGCAATTGCATACAGATTCGTTAAACACTGATGCCTATTGAAGTCTCTAATTAGTGCCATTTTTTTAATGGAAATGGCTCCAGACAAGGCATGAAGCCACTTGATGTAAGGAGCTACAAAAATAAAATACTACTTCAAGGTAAAAAATTAGCCAACGATAAGTGTTAGATGGATAGATTCCGACCTAGAAAACAGCAATACTTCCCCCTTTGTCCGAAACATCGCTCATGGAATGTGAGGACTAAAGGACAAAATAAGGGAAGCGAGAGTTACGAGGCTGCCGAAAGTAAACCCAAGATCCACTTTCTATTTTCCTTTACCTCCGCTTTCCCAACGCACATGCGCAAATTCACTAATCAATGTGGAAGTTCCTAGTGTTCAATAGAATGTAGTTTATTAAAGGGGTTTCTGCGTCTGCTACATTTTAATTGAATCTTTAAGGTGGGAAGTAAATTTGGAAATCTTTTGATTCAATAGAATCGTTTACTCATGTGAAGTGTGAATTGGAGGCAACGAAGTTTTTTTGGGGGTGTTTTCTTCGTCCTGGAAATCAGATGGAAGAGTAATAGCACCCCCGCGTGCCATGTAGCTTATAGGAATATGTAGAGTGGACAGGTTATCTTAATTAAATTTTGGGGGGAAACCCGTATGTATAACCATTGTCTGAGAGAGATTTCCTTATTATCGGACAAACACACCTTTTTGATCTATTTGGAAATAACTGCGACCCTTTTTGGGGGACTTATGCAGTCTTCACGTACTCTTTTTTTTATCACAAAGACTTCAGCTTCTGCCAACATTTTTCATTTGTGGATTAGGGTTTTGTAGTGTTTCTCTTTTAAAGAGGAATAGTTGTTTGTTAAACGCCAATTTAATTGAACAAGAAATAGCAGTGCGTGGAGGTAACTGAACGTTGTCTACAGTAGAAATCGATATTAACAATGGTTTCCCAACGAAGTTATATGTTCAGCCCCCTTGACCTAGAATTGGTTTGGGTAAAAAATTAGCTCGGCTTGATTCTTTTAAACCCAATCGACGCCATTATTATCGCCCGATCCAAGTCTGGAGCAATATACAGCCTCAACAAAGTTTTAATCTTTGCCACCGTAATGGGTAACAGGGCCACGCTGCTTAATCTCATTTTCTGTACGTTAGCTAAGGTCACTGTCATATCTGAATCTTTAGACACTTTAGTGGTAGTCTTTGATTCCTAAAAAACTATTGTTTTTAAGATAGAATTCCGATCAAGACTCGATAAGTGCCTCTATCGATCTTTCCCTAATCTCTATATTACACACCATTCCTGAGCTTGGGTAAGGTGTTTGTATCTTACAGCTCCTTTCCATTTTCCTTTTCGAAGTTTTAATTAACTGCTGATGTTGCCTTCTAATTAAACATTAAGCCTTCTCCCACTTCACTCGCACCCGAGCTGACTTTGTTAGATTTTGATCTTATATATAACGTATAGTCATTCGATTTGCCGTTTCTTTGATTAAATAGCTTTTAAATTAAAGATAATTACTTAAATCTGTTTCGGTATAAACGTATGATAAATATTCGAGTTCTTAAATTTTTTTAAATTTTCAATCAATTTTATCAATTTTAATATTTAATCCGATAGACTTTTTTATTAGTAATATTATAGAGGATATAATCTATAACAGTGTAAATCCTCCTCCTCCTTCCTCTTCTCCTCCTACCGCCCATTGACAACTGGAAGGAATTTAGTAAGACACTTTTTTGTAGCACTGTTATTATTTCATATTTCAATCTTGCAATTTTAATTTAAATCCCCATTAATTGCATACGAAACACGACACGGTAGCCCTTCCTAGAGGTTTGTGTTCAATATGCCTTTTGACTGGTTAATCCACATCATTTATGATACATTTTATCAATCGCTACGTTTGTTATAACTTAAAAATTAGGCTGTCATTAAGAGATCGAACAGCTAACAGACATGCTAACTGAGGAAACTCTGTAAATATATTGATATTAACTAGCTGTATATACGCAGCGTGGCTCGGGAGTCTTTTTACTTTTATTTTTGAAATAGTCAGCCATCATATCTCCATTTAGCAGATCCTCATAAAAGACTGAATGTTTTGGAATATATTTAAATCCAATAATTTTATAGAAATTAAAACATTATCATAACAAAATAGTTCTATAACAATTTGGTTCAATTAATAATTTAATGACAAAGCGATACGCAATAATTAAATTTAACTTTCAAAATCCTATTGACAAAATAATAATTTGATCAAAATTTTTTTTAGTAAAACAAAGAAATGTCAAAAGTATTTATGTGATTTAAATTTCGACATTTCTTAATACATCCGATCGATTTTATTTCAAAACTGACGTTTTTAAACAACGTATTCCTTCGTTGAATTATCTTTCAAAAGAATTCTTACAATAAATTAATTAGGAGAAAAGTGTGTGTGTGTGATGAGGAACGCGAATCAAAGTAAAAATGACTTCTGGGCAACGCCGGGTAGACCTGGATAATATATATATATATATGTTAAGTATGTGTATCTCTCTATATATATAAAGTTAGGTATATGTATATAAATAAAATCTATCGGATGTCTTAAGAAATGTTGAAATTTAAATCCCATAATTACTTGCGCAATTTCTTTGTTCTTCTTGAGTTTTTTTATCAAATTAATTTTTTGCCAATAGGATTTGGAAAGTAAAAATTCACGTGTCAATGGATTCCTTTTATATGTACGTAAAAAATAATTACTAAATATAAATATTATGTATGCTATTGTGTTGGCATCCGTCAGTCGTAACGACTATGAATCAGCGCGTATTGGGATGTTGCCTTTGTGCATCGTTTTGTGTGACTGTAGAGACCAATTCTTGATTTGCATGGTCTACTGCACCGTTGCCATACGAAGGTTGTTGTGTAGTGTGTCACTTAGGCTGATTGGTCTGTCTGTACGCTCGCTCTTTTCCTAGCTCTCTTCGCAGCGTTTTTATCGTGGAGGGTCATATGGAAGACCTGGAGTTTCCTATCCTGCGTTGAGAGTGCGGTCCAGGACTCACTCCCACACTGTAAGACACTGAGAACGCACTCTCTGTAGACGGTAAGAAGTGGTAAGGTGGCTGGTTTCAGAGGACCGAGGGTAGCAGAATTCGCATCATACCAGTCATTGCGTTTACAACCTGTCCTCCTCCCAAAGGCTTTGAGAGCTGTAGAGTGGGTGTCGTTCTTGAGTGTTTCCCACTGTTCAGAGGCAGACGACTGCGATCTCCTTTGCAGGTGAAGGAAAACATCACTTTGAATTCCGCCATGCGGCCTGGGTGCTGAGTCATGCTAACGTCTATACACGCAATACCCTCCTGTTTCGTGCGGTAGAAATTATTGAGTTGAAGTTTAACCTTACTACATACTAAGGAATGATCTGTATCACAATCGGCACTATGGTAGGCTCTAAACATCAGGAAATGAGGTACTTTCGTCTAGTAATGATAAGGTCAAGCTGATGCCAGTACCCTAATCTGGGATGTCTCCAAGACACCCTGTCATGCGGCCTGGCACCAAAGAATGTGTTTGTAATGTAGGCACAGAGTTCTAGTAGCCGCTGACCATTATCATTGTATTTACCCACTCAAAGGTTATCGAGGCAGCTTGGCCATGTATCGTTGTCACCACCCACACGCGCATTAAAGTCCCTAAGTATGATCAGGTCTTCATTCTGTGAAAATGCCTTGATGGTGTCATCCAGCTGAGTGTAGAAGTGCTCCTTTGTGTCGTCAAGTGCCGCGAGTGTTGGGGCGTACACACACAATAGATTAATTGATCCATCTGTGGTGTCAGACGCAGTGAAATTAGGTGTTTAGTAGCTGAATCACAGAGTTGTACATTTTGAAGCAGTGAGTTTCTGACTGCAAAACCAACACCGTGTTCGCAGACTTCCTCCTACTTCTCCCCTTGCCAGAAGAAGGTATAGGCTGATTCCTTTACGCATCCGGAGTCTGCTAAGCGAGTTTCTTGTAGTGCAGCAATGTCTACCCTTAGTCTCAGTAGCTCGTTGTTGATGATAGCAGTTTTCCGGACATCAGAGATGTTGAGTATGTCAGTAGATAGGCCAGTCGTCATAGTACAGACATTCCAGCACCCTAGCCTAAGTGTTGGTTTCTTTGTACTTCTTTTGTTTTTGTTTGGTGCAATGGTTGCTGACAACTTGTTCGAATGATCCTATGCCTTACGCACATAGTAATGCAGGTGGCCAGTGGCGGGATAGCACCCTACTGGCTATGGGCTGCTCAGCTTTATGGCGGGAGGTAGCTGTCTAAGGATGTTAAATAACCTCTCCCACCGTCGGGATCGACCCCTAGCGCCCAGCTATATGTCAATTGAGCTGTAGGCTTATAACCGGTAATTGTTGCTCCCCTGTTTAGTCCTATACAGATTCATAGCTGAAATAATCTCTCTAGGACGCTGGCCAGGGCAGATCTATGGAGAGACCGAGTTGCCAAATCGTCAGAATCCCCCTCTCGGTCTTGCTGATGTTGCCCAGAGGAATAGAAGTACCAGTACGTCCGGCACCAGGTTGACTGCAATAGCTGCCAGAGAAGAGCTGAGTACATCGTTTGTCTGCCTGTGGGGCTACACTCCAGATTTTCTGTTGGGGTTTAGTGTCTTAGCCGTTATTGAACCAATGAATAACCACAAGGCAGTGGTACTGTTTACCCATAGCTGGGGGCCTGTTAACGGGCATCAGGGCTTGTCCATACAGCGATGGGCCTGGCATGCCGCATGTCTGGGGGCAGACCACCTCCGAGTCTCCTGTAGTTCTGCTTGAGTCCGCAAGGTACTCAATTGACGTGTGTCGCTACGAGTAGGCACTGTATGGAGCTTGCCTATGGAGGTTATGTACTAGCAGGGGATATTTACGCACTCTGCTTCCTTTTTCGCCTAGACTAGCCAGCGGTGGGGACTGGAAAAGGAAAGTGACGAGCACACAACACACCACACTTGATGCATCAATAGGTCATTGGACACACACACACACACACACACACACACACACATATATATATATATATACACCTAATATTAATATTTAGTAATCAATTTTATGTACATATAAAAGGAATCCATGGACACGTGTTTCTGGCTATCAGCCGTCATCAGCATAGCTACCCTGAGCAAGGATCGAACCTACGATATTACTGTTTGCGGTCTGGCGTTTTACCAAAAAAAAAAACACAAACACCTTGCCGAAATATGTACGATTTTTTTTATCGCTATAATGTTACGTAGTCTGGCGATAGAAACATAGCTGTTTTCTTAGTATTTGCCTACTTCTTAAGCGGTAAAGAATATTGTATTAAGTCGCCCTTTTTTTAAATGATTAGTTTTATGTGAGTAGATTTTTTTGCAAACTCTAACATATAAGGGGTGCTTGTATATAGTTACGTATGTGTATATGTTTATATATATATATATATATATATATATATATATATATATATATATTTTCGTTGTACAAGAGAAACTCCTAAACTAATGAACCAATCATTATGAATTTTAGAATATATACGATCGGAAACATGGTGGGTAACATAGGTACATTATAATTTTGGTAAATGTTAACATTTAATGGGTGTATGTATGTATATAAAGTTAGGTATGTGTATATGGTTATATATTTTTATGTATAGGATTCACTCTTAAACTAATTAATAGTTCATTATGAATTTTGGAACATAGCTTCTATGCGTAAGGATTGGTATGTGGGGTATATTTGGTTTAATTTAGTTTTATGCAAATGGAGAAAAAAGGAGGTGGAAGTCCTTCGTGAAAATTTAGATACCTTCGATTTTTGTGAAATTTTAACAGACGTATTAGACATGAATGATATAAATTCTCCTCATTTCAATTTCTTTGAAGTTTTTTAAAGCGGTTTTAGGGCGCATACTATGGGCACAACTTCCCATTTGAAAATTCGAATATTTCGGATTTGCATTGAATTTGATTCAGACCTATTAGACACGAATTAAACAAAATTTCCTGAATTGCAATTTGTTCTGTAGACTCAAAGCTTAATCCTTAACTTTTAGACAGTTTCGAGAACCAAATCATGAAATTGACTTTAATAAAAATTGGAATAAGCATTCTAAACAGAATTATGTCTTAATTTTAATCTTCGTGAGGGGAGATAAAAGTGGTGCAAATATGTTCTGTTCGGGGAATTAATTTTAGCGGTTGTGGGACAGGTATTCATCTAGTATATATATATATATATATATATTATTTCATGTATCCACATAAAATGTTATAAAGTGATATAATCTTTTATGCATCAATTTTAAGTATTTACCACAACAGTGCTCAATACGTGAGTAGAGCTAGGTAGTAAGTTATGAAAATATATTTATGGCAATTAAGCTACACAGAGGCTTCCGCATTTCATCCCCGTAGGGAATCGCCAGGCTAAAATTTTAGCCTGACGATTCCCTACGGAGATCAAACGATAGAGTCTTTCTGTAGTTTAATTGCCATAAATATATTTTCATAACTTACTATATATATATATATATATATATATATATATATATATATATATAAAAAACTACCCGACCTCCGGGCGGCAATTACTGACACTGTAGTCTTTTTACAGAAACCAAATAAGTAATTTTCATTTGACATTTTGGGAATTTAGAGGAAATTAAATGATGATTGTTGTAATGTTATTTGGGGGAAATATTGTTGTAATGTTATGTAAAATTTTTTTAAAGGAAAAACAAACAAAAATGTTAATTGATATGGTCTTTAATATATTCAACGTCTATAAATTTTATTTTGTTTCAGTATAAAAATGAAAATGAATTCCGAATTAAAACTGGTTATATAATGATATAAAAAAAATTATTAATTAGAAACTTAAAAATAAATAAATATGTACATGAAAGATTGAGAGGATGATATGATGAACGAAGTACATACACTGACCCCCCCCCCCCTCCCCAAAGGAGGAGTTAATGCCTGGGAGGATAATATCATGATAACAGAATAGATAGTACACTACCCCCACCCCACACAAAACTCATAATCTTGGGGAAATGGTATCGTGAGGAACGAATGTATACTGTACGGCCTTCTCCAGAAGAGGAGGTAATGCCTGGGAGGAATGTATGATAACGAATGAAAATATACTACAAAGAATTAAATAAGCATAAACCGTTTTACTGTCAATATAATTAGAATAGGTGGAAACAACTTTTGCATTTATTTATTTAGATAACATTACAAACCATGGCAAGTTTCATTGTCCACGTGAAACGCTTAAATGAAAATTGGGTGGAAAATATATAGTCGCCATCTTTATAAACAAAGATGAATATGCTAGCTAAGGAAAAACGATAACTTTCATAATTGTATAGTTAAAAAAGACATGTTTATTATAAAATTGAGTTATCGTTCTTCCTTAGCTAGTATTATGGTGAACGAACATATACTACACTGCCCCCCCCCTGACAGACGATAATATCATGATGAATGAACACTACTTCCCTCCACTCAAAAAAGGAAGAATCATTCTTGCGTAGATGGTCTCATGAGAACAGAACCGATACTACACTACCCCTCCCCCTTAAAAGATATTCTGACTAAATCGAGTCTTGTTTTTTTTTCATTCTGGGAGGATCCCCTATCACGCACACCCTTAAAACGGAGGAGGTGATTCCTGAGAGGACAGTCTTATGAAAACAGACCGATACGGCACTGTCCATTAAAAAATATTCCAATTTAATCAATTTTTGTTTTGGTTTTTAATTTAAAAATGCCTAGTCACAAAAAAAATGTTTTATGGTTTCTTGGCCTTTTAGCTAAGATCAAAGTTTAGTATCTGTCTCGACATCTCAACAACATTTGACATTTTACTAAAGCCGGAAGTAAATTATTTCCTTTGAAAATGAAATTCTAAATAAGTTTTTAAACGCTATCATTTCTTTTATAAAACCTCTTTATCCTATTTTATTTATAATCATAATAATAGTACTATCGATAAAACGATTGCGTATGTAGAAGAAATTTTGACAATACAAAATAGAAATGTATATTACAAAATATTAATTAATTAGGAATTTAAAAATAAATAAATATGCAAATAAGCAAAATCGAGATTTGTTTGAGTGAGTTGGAGATGCCTATATATATATGGTATTTCAATATATTACTATATCATTAGAATTAAATAAGTCTAACATGTTTTGATGTTAATATAGTTAGGGTAGATGGAAAAACTATCGAATGTATTCATTTAGATTATATATATAGTAAAATCTTTATTTATACAAGCATACTATGGCTACACATTCGGGACATATTACAGCCATAGCTTTGTAAAGCTTGATTTTCTCATGCTAAAACAAGTATCTTCTGTTTATTTCAATCCATAAGAATAACGAAACTAAATTCAAATTATCACTTTTTAATATGCAAACCGTAAAATCTTATATATTCATATTTCAGACGTCATCCGATCAAATTAATGTATATGAGATTTCTAACTTTTTTTCGTCGTTAGATCTTAGTGGGTCAGCTATTAACAGTTGGCATGGTGACATGTTGGTGAAGGGAAGGAATATCTTTCTGTCTAACACATGTTATGGCGAGGAATAAATTCTTTCTCGTGAAATGCATCTCCATCTAATGAAATCGCACATGAAGACATACACATCATTTATTCGTCATATATGCATCCACATCATTTACGCATAAGGATACGCAATGTATACGTCGGGAACTGTAACACAAATTATTTATGGTAAAATTCGAATTATGATTTTAGAATAAAATTGAATAATGAGAATAATAGTAAAATTACTAAAGGATAATAATAATAATAATAATAATAATAATATTAATAATAATAATAATAATAATAATAATAATAATAATAATACCGAGGAGGGACAGCACAAACCAGATCTCCACTGGAAGTGCAGAGACTGCTGGGACATTGGGGAGGCTTATTGCCACCCAAATCCCAGAGAAGACCAATGGTCCTTACCAGCGGGAAATAAATGATAAACGGCTGTTGCGATACTGCAAGTTTATTTGCGGTGGCTATCGAAAAGAGGTGGAGAATACTGGAAATCTAGGGGAGACTTGTTTTCACTCAGACTTCAGGGAATACCACCGGTTGTCGGTGAACAATCACTGATGACCTGTGTGCGAACCCCTAGTGAGTACAAATAATAATAATAACCATAATAATAAAATAAGAATAAAAAATACAAATAAAACAAATATAAATAAAAATAAGAAATAAAAATAAGAAATAAAAATAAGATAGAATGAAATAAAAAATATAAAGTAAGAACTTCAAATAATAATATGATCATTATAACAACAATGCATATAGCGGTGATATATAATCTACACGCTTATAACTAATCATTTAAAAGGGGTAAGGTTATGGTTAGGGTTATGGTTGTGTACTTACTTAAAATGAAGGATGGTAAGCAACTCTTATTAACTCATATAGGTGTAGGCAAACAATCAACATACAGAATCCATAAATTACTAGACATAAATCTATACGTATAGAAGTATATTACACACACATCGCACACTATATTCACATTCATTCAAGCAACCATATAAACACATATGTACGAAGACACCTGGATTAAAACGCTATACACACAACACTAAATGCACTCATACTAAAACTAGGGCATATACACATATATAAGAGTAACAAATTTTGATACATAATTACACAATTTCATAATGTGCCTCCGCTAACAAAAGATAAAACAAGCCACAAATCCGGGTATAAAAGATAAAACAAGCAACAAATCTGGGTATAAACCATACAGGTCAGAAATATATTAGCTCTACAAGAACCACATTTACCCGGCATACCGTTTTAAAAGAAAGCAAACTCAATCATTTGGATGATTTTGCATACAACATACATAGATAAATATACAACTGTATAAACAAAACACAAATATATGTCCTCACTGGTTCGCAGAAAACAAGCAAGCAGGACTTATCATTTTATTTTTTGTCCACCTCTAGAATAATAAACTTATGATATAGTTATGAAAAATAAATAATAATTTAAAGAAAACATGATGTAGAGAATGTTTTAGACATTAGTGGCAGTCCTTTCATTGATTGCACCATCTAGAAATTAAGCCAATGCAAACGTTTGAAATATTATTGAAAACAAGTGTTTCATGAAAAAAAATTTCTTATTAAATTTTGCAAACGATGTCTCTGGAGCGAGTAAGACTATATTCCAGTTACTGAGTAGTACTCCGACACCTTCGTCTAAATATGAATAAAAATGAAATATTGATCAGGATAAAATTAAAAAATAATTCGATTGAAAGTAAAAATGTTTTTCGAACAACAGTTGCCTGAAAGCAATAACTACACCGACTTCTGTACGTACGAAAGCTATCGATCACGTATTTAGGGGAAATTGACATTACTTGATGTATTACATATACACATATCTAATGCTTATAAATATATGTGCGAGTTCCTATTAATTTCATTACGCATTTTAAATTGTTTACGGATGAAAAATATTAAAATTGATTGATAATAATTTTATGTTATTTTTATCTCTTAAATGAAGATAATAAAAAAAAACTTTACTGACAACGGCTAAAATAATTTACATTTTTCCAGCCTGGTGGATGAACTTTTTATAGGCACTGATAAAGACCTCTTCGAGAAAAATTAATATTTTTTTTGATATCCTGTCTTTTTCATGGATTTATGAAAATTTGGGACACAAATCAAAACTATGGCAAATTCATCGGCCAATCCCCCCCCCCCCCCCGAAACTAAGATTCTGATTCGAACTATTGAAAGGATCTACCAAAGGATACTCAGACATAAGTTGTCTCTTATATTCAACAATACTTGTCTGCAAGAGAAGATGCTGCCGAATATATATATATATATATATATATATGTGTGTGTATTTTCCTAAGTGATACATATTAATGCAGAATATTGCATTATTAGTCGATCGTAACTTTATAGGACGTATTTTTTCTGTTAATATACATATTCTTATTAATTTTATACGTACATAAAAGTAATCCATTGACACATGTTTCTGGCTCACAGCCGTCATCAGCATGTCTAACTTAGACAAGGATCGAACCATCGATGTTGATGTCAATAGGGTTTTACCCATGGACTATGATGCATTGCCCAGAAATATGTACGGTTATATATATATATATATATATATATATATATATATATATATATTCTCTTCGTGTTTCAGACATCCGGCTCAGGCCATGCTGGCGCACCGCTATTATTGCTACATCAACTACGCCGGTGTGTATTGACTTATGTACTAATGAGTCACCAATTATCAAGGCCTAAATGCTACTCGAGGATAAGGGTTAATGAATTTGTCAAGAAGACAATGAAATAACAACGTACGGATTGACCAGAAATAAATATATTTAAGAGGACGGCTCAACAAGAATTTCTTAACATTGGACTTTAAAACAACCATGTTATAGTCATCTGGGAAGCAGCTCCGTGATATCGTGTCCCACAGAAAGATAGTTCTTAAACAGAACCTTCGCTCATGGAAGTTCTGTTTACTTTTAGGAACACAAAGCGAGAAAGGATAATTATCTGCAGTTCTTGTAGCTAGACGAGTTTTTACTGTAAATGTTTTACAGGGTAGAATCATAGATTGCAGTTCAGTCGAGCACCTATCATAGCTGGTGTACGAGGAAGTTCGTTGCTTCTGGTGTTAGGTTGCCTTTGTACCGTGCAGTTTTCAGCCGATTTTTACCGGTTAATTTGTTTATTTACTTTTGTGTAGTTTATTTTCACATGTCTTTTGTTTTAAAACGGGATTGTTAGTAATTTTCATAAGACTAAATCACATGGCCTTAATAGAGCAAGACGAGAACCTACTAATCCTCACCTGTTGAGGCAATATCTTTAAACTTAAATATTTAAAATAAAATTTTAGACCACCTGCTTAAAAAATAAAACGGATGAGACATATCAAAAAGGTGCTCAATGCATACAAATGAAAGTACGCAGAGCTGAAATAAATTCATATAAATAGACAGTTTCTACCCGATTTTCATAAAAACTGAATCGCCGGCTAAAATCCTGACCATCCGTGTTTGCTGAAACCTGGGTAGTAAACTGTTTCTTATTCATTTCAATAGTTTCAATCACCCTTTTTTTAGAATCCCCAGCTGTTTCCTAAAGTGCTATTATGACATTCGCTTCTTGGCCTTTTGGCCAAGATCAAAGTGTAGTATCTATTCCGATGGATACTACACTCTATAAACCGGTACCGTCTTGGCCTTCGGGTCTTGATTCCGCCGGTCTGAGGTACTGTCCTGTGCAGTTCTAGGAGGTCCACCCTCCCAGGCTTTGCCTTCTCACCCTTTGAGAAGGGGTTAGTTTATTGCTAATCGCATGAGGCGCCACTACCGGGGCATGCCGACGGGGCTGCCCAGGCAACTTTTAAAGGTCATAAGTGCTCTTCCTCTAGGGTGCTGACTTATCAAATCCCACTTTCCGACCTTGTGTCACAGTTTACCGCTGTGGGAGGTAGATAAATACCATGCTATTATGACATCTTGTGTTGAATTTTGAAACAAATAAACGTCACAAAAAAACATCAATCAGAAGAATGAAAAGGTCCGTGGTAGCATAAAATATTTTTTTTTCAGTCCCAAACTAGTTTGTGTAAGAAAAGACTTAATTCGTGATGTATTTAACACACACCATTCATAATAATTCAACTCAGCTGATCGTGAATCATGAGAGGCAACTATTTTCATAGATTGTCTTAATATTGATGAAAGCTTATGAAAAACATTTTGTTTGAATCAGTTTCGGAGTAAAAATGTATTTACTTTAATGTTTTGGTACTAATCCAGAACAGTATCAGTGTTTAGAATTACTCTTACATTTAATTTAGATGTTAACAATCCGGCATATTAAAACAATTTCAGTGCGGATACGCATAGCGAAACAGTTATGCACATGTCGACAAACCATACGCTTTTGCGCCAAAAGTAAAGCCCCTAGAATGGTTCCTACAATATTGTTATAAAAGTCGGAATTTAAACAGTAGACAGATCTACAAACAGTTGGCAGTTCACTTAAGGTTATCAACTTTGCAGACACGCTTGCAAATTCACTTCTTAACGACGGAAAGTAAAAAAAAAAGATACAAAATCTATTTATCGTTTCACGAACATATGCAAAAGCAAACATTGACTAAAAGTGACATGTCGTGCATAAAACACTATTTTCTTTTACAAACCTCTTACAACTTAACTGAGACAAACATTGAACTCTTTTTTTTCTATCTTTTTCACTTTTCTAACATTGTCTATTATCTTCGTTATTTATTATTATTAATTTTACAGTAGCGATTTGGTAGAATATCGTTTTGTGTATGGGATTTCACGAACTCACGCCCCAATATAGTACCCACTGAACAGACACTTTGACCAGCGATACAGGCCAGACCGCGACAAACGTAGAATCGTTGGAAAATCGCCAAGTTGAAAAGGTATATGGAATTCACCTTTCAACAGCAGTCGACAGGCGTTTTCAACACCCCGCAGAAAACGCCAAAATAGGGATCATATGTTTCCGGTCACTGCCCCTGCTGATTAGGACATATATAAACGTCGTTTGAGACAGATCCGGTCTCTTTTTGCTCCAGATTTCTTCAGACACGACTGGGAGAATTGTTTCGCTCCATCGGCCACTCGCAAGAGTTGCGACGACTACCTGTCGCGTCAAATCCTTCCTTCTCCCCTTTTTTTCTGACTGCTGGACACTCACAGTAAGATTGACATTTTCTTTCTCCTTTTTCAATTACACGCGCACACACACACACGCACACACACACACGTGCGTCCTTTTTTCTCCATACAAACTTATTTAAAGAGACATTGTTTTAAATAACGAAAGGACACTTATTTCTTTCAAGTCGTCAAAGAGACATTTATTCAAAAGACGTTGAAAGACCTTCGCAAAACATGGAATATAATTTTATGTGTGGAAATACAAAATAAATTGTTTTTGTTAATGTAAATGTTTGAATATTGAATATCTTGTTTCTCCTTCATTTGTGTGGAATGTTGGCGTTTTCTTGCTCGTCTTTCTACCATATTTAAGAGGAATAGAATGCGTTAGCATCCCCCACAATTTGGTGACCCCGTTGAACATTTATTTAATAAGATTCCAGTATTCAAACAGCAATGGCTTTTAGCGACCCTACAGAATGTACACTGACTGTGAATTTGCCAACATACAACCCTACAAACGTACAAACGTGGTTTTCTCAGCTGAATGCAATTTTTACGGCGAAAAAGATTACTTCACAAAATTCAAAATACGTGTACGTGGTAGAAAAACTACCAGCAGACGTAGCTACAGAAGTTGTAGACCTTTTAGACCACATGCCGCTGGAAAGGCCATACGACATTTTGAAGGAAGCCATAATAAGACGAACAGGCAAATCGAACGAAAGGCGACTCCATGACCTTTTCAACAACCTGAATTTAGGAGACATGAAACCATCTCAACTTTTGAGAAAAATGCGCACATTGTTGGGATCAAATACAATGTCCGACACGGTTCTAAAAAAGTTATGGACAGACAAGCTCCAGGCCCACACTACACAAATTTTGGCATCACTACCGGACGACTTGAATTTGGAGAAACTTGCAGAAGTAGCTGACAAAATACACGAAAGTAACAACCCAGAAAAGAACGTGTATGCGTCTTCAGTGCCGACACTAAAAACAGACACACCTGACATTGTAGCCAGGCTTGAAAAAAACATGTCAGAATTAACACTCAAGGTCCAGAGTCTCCTTAACAACCAAGAGCAATTTTACCGACCTCGGAGACGTTTCAGAGACAATTCCTATTCTCCACATAAGAATCGCCGGAGCCGGTCAAATTCCTCCTCCAGATGGGGACAAACGCACGATACCTGCTGGTATCATCTCAATTTTGGAAAAAAGGCGAGAAAATGCATAAAACCATGCAATTTCAATGCTGACCAGACTCAGGCGGGAAACGGACGTTCCAGCAGCGATTAAAGACGACATTAACTGCTGGAATCAAACAAATTAGTCGTCTATTTTACATCCGGGATAGAAATACCGGATATCATTTTTTAGTCGACACGGGTGCACAAATAAGTGTAATACCACCGGAACCCAACAGCAAGTCTACACCATCAGAATACACGTTGCAGGCAGCAAACGGATCAAAAATCCAAACCTTCGGTGAGACATCACTAACATTAAATTTGGGACTGCGACGACCTTTTTCATGGATTTTTACACAAGCCCAAGTAAAAACACCCATTCTCGGAGCAGACTTTTTATCTCATTTTCGTCTATCTGTAAACATGTATACACACTGTCTCATCGACAATGAAACACAGTTGTCGATGAAAGGAATAACATCAGTGTACAAATCGACAGGAATCAGCTGTACTTTACCAACTAACAGTGATTTACAGGAATTGTTTAAAAAATTTCCATCCATAATGACTCCTTTGAAGCACACGGATGAAATTCGCCATTCTGCTAAACACCACATTAAGACTACCGGACCACCAACCCATGCATCTCCACGCAGACTACGCCCGGATAAGTGCAAAATAGCAAAAGACGAATTTCAACACATGCTAAAGTTAGGAATCATCCGCCCATCAAGTAGCCCATACTCTTCGCCACTACACATGGTACCAAAACCAGATTCAGGGGCTTGGCGGCCTTGTGGAGATTTTCGACACCTCAATGCTAAAACAGTTCCTGACAGATATCCTATTCCACACATCCACGATTTTGCCATAGGTCTGCAAGGAACTAAACTTTTTACCAAACTTGATTTGGTCAAAGCATACTATCAGATTCCAGTGGCGGAAGATGACATAAAAAAAACAGCAATCACTACTCCTTTCGGCCTATACGAATTCACAAGAATGCCTTTTGGATTACGTAACGCAGCTCAAAGTTTCCAGAGACTAATCGACGAAGTTTTGAGAGGATTACCATTTGCTTTTGCATACATCGATGATGTTCTCATCGGTAGCCGAAGTATGCAGGAACATCACGAACACCTAGAACAAGTTTTTGAGAGACTGGCACATTTTGGTTTAAAAATCAACGTGAACAAATGTGTTTTTACAGTTCCTCAACTGACATTCTTGGGTCATGTAGTCGATGAGCAAGGTATTGCGCCCATACCAGAAAAAGTGGGAGCGATACAGCAGTTTCCACAACCAACAACATTACGACAACTGAGAAGATACCTCGGTCTTATCAATTATTACCGCAGATTTATTCCAGGTTGCGCAAAGATATTAACCCCACTCACAAATTTACTGCGCAAACAAAAAAAGAAAAATGCAACAATTGCAGTAGAAGGGGAAGCATTGATCGCATTTAAAAACTCGAAGAAAGCACTAGCAGATTTCACAAAGCTTTCCTACATCCGTGATGAGGATAATTCACTACTCACACTGACTACGGACGCTTCTTCAGATTCGATTGGATCAGTTCTACACCAGTTTCAAAACGGTACAGAAAGACCAATTTCTTTCTTTTCTGTGAAATTGAATAACGCACAGCAAAAATACAGCGCTTTCTCCAGGGAATTACTTGCGATCTATCTCTCGATCAAACATTTTCGGCATCTTCTCGAGGGTCGAGACTTTACAGTTTTCACAGACCACAAACCCCTCACATACGCCTTACACACAAGCATGGAAAGATATACACCACGAGATACCCGACAACTGGACTATATAGCCCAATTTACATCGGATATTCAATACATCAAGGGTACAGATAACATTGTAGCAGATACTTTGTCACGTTCCACTATTCATGCCATAAATTCGGAAACACTCAACTTCGATCTAATCGCAGTAGAACAGCGAAATGATGTGACATTAGACGAAGTAAAAAAGAACACTTCCTTAAAATTAAAGGCACAACCAGTCCCTTTCGGATCAGAAACATTTCTATGCGACACGAGCACAGGCTATTCCAGACCATACATACCACCTTCACTAAGACAAAAAGTTTTCCAACATTTTCACAACTTGTCACACCCAGGCAGACGAGCTACAAAAAAATTAATTAGTGATCGTTTTGTATGGCCTAAAATGCATAGAGACATAACTGACTGGACTAAAGTATGTTTAAAATGCCAAACTAGCAAGGTAGGCAGACATACAAAATCTCCTCCTGGACAATTTATTCACCCAGATGGTAGATTCACCAACTTGCACATCGACATAGTTGGACCACTACCAGAAGCAAAGGGCCACCAATATCTACTGACAATAATCGACAGATTTACCAGATGGCCTGTCGTAACTCCTTTGCGTGATACATCCGCACATTCCGTCGCGAAAGCAATATTGCAGGATTGGATAGCTAATTTTGGTTGTCCATCCGTAATAACAACAGATCGCGGCGCACAATTTCAATCAACACTTTTCGAAGAGTTCACAAAACTTTTGGGAGTGAAACACATAACCACTACGGCTTATCATCCTTGTGCGAACGGAATGGTCGAGCGTTTCCATAGACAACTGAAAGCAGCTCTGACAGCAAATAACGATTCCGGAACATGGTTAGAAAACATCCCTTTGGTTTTGTTGTCCATCAGAAATGTGTTGAAACAAGATTTAGGGTGCACATCATCCGAAATGGTTTTTGGGACCACACTGACATTGCCTGGCCAATTTTGTGAGAAAACAAGTCATTTTCAACCAACTACAAACTTTGTTCAAAATTTTAAGCAAAGGATGAATGATTTGGTTTTTACACCTACAAGGACCCAGACAAAAGAAATTTACATCCCAAAAGACCTCAACAACTGCGAATATGTTTTTGTACGCATAGATGCAGTAAAAAAACCTCTTTGTGCTACATATTCAGGACCTTTCAAAGTAGTCGAGAGGAAATCAAAGTATTTCACTATTATGAAAAATGGAAAACAAGATACGGTTGCCATAGACAGGTTAAAACCAGCATATTTGGACCTATCGAAAAATAGCGTGTCGGAACACCTCACATCTTCACAAGACACTGACGTGTGCGAACAAGATACTACAATAAGCAGCACACCACCTACACCGAAGCTAAGGACAAAATCCGGCAGGAGAGTAAATTGGCCTGCCAACTTAAAACAATATGTTACATATTGAAAATATTTTTTTTTTCTTTCAATATTTTTCAATCTGAGGGGGGTTTTATGGAATTCACCTTTCAACAGCAGTCGACAGGCGTTTTCAACACCCCGCAGAAAACGCCAAAATAGGGATCATATGTTTCCGGTCACTGCCCCTGCTGATTAGGACATATATAAACGTCGTTTGAGACAGATCCGGTCTCTTTTTGCTCCAGATTTCTTCAGACACGACTGGGAGAATTGTTTCGCTCCATCGGCCACTCGCAAGAGTTGCGACGACTACCTGTCGCGTCAAATCCTTCCTTCTCCCCTTTTTTTCTGACTGCTGGACACTCACAGTAAGATTGACATTTTCTTTCTCCTTTTTCAATTACACGCGCACACACACACACGCACACACACACACGTGCGTCCTTTTTTCTCCATACAAACTTATTTAAAGAGACATTGTTTTAAATAACGAAAGGACACTTATTTCTTTCAAGTCGTCAAAGAGACATTTATTCAAAAGACGTTGAAAGACCTTCGCAAAACATGGAATATAATTTTATGTGTGGAAATACAAAATAAATTGTTTTTGTTAATGTAAATGTTTGAATATTGAATATCTTGTTTCTCCTTCATTTGTGTGGAATGTTGGCGTTTTCTTGCTCGTCTTTCTACCATATTTAAGAGGAATAGAATGCGTTAGCATCCCCCACAGGTATCTCTTCGGTTTCCGTTAATTTCTGTGATTTAAGATTCTAAACACGCAGGCACAAAGTTTTCCTAATTTTTAGATAAAGAATAAAATTGTCCAATAAAAAGAAGGTCTCCGTAACACAAGATTTTTCCTTTTGGCCTTAAACTCGTCTCTTTGATAGAAAATAAGAATAATTTCATGTAATATTAACTAAAACAATTTATAATAATCCAACAATAATCAGTTGAACGTGAATCCAGAGAGGCAAAGATGGCCGCTTGTGTAGATTTCCAGCATCCCAAATTAACGAAAGCAATTAAGTAAGGTAACTTCCGGTTTCTCCTTTAAATTATTTTAAACACTTTATGAAATAAGATGAAAAAAATAATATGCAATGATTAAAATAGTTAATATTGATTAGTTATTTGTTATCAGAATTGCCAACTCGACAGAGGTTGCTGGAGTATTTGCCAAAAAAGGTACCGCGACGGACCACGAGAAGTTCAAATCCGACCTGATTTATTTTGGTCATTTACGTACTAATAACTATTAGGAAAGTTTTAATTTATTGGTGAAATATCAACTTGTGTTCAAGTAATCGTAACATGAATCGTTTACAATAAGTATTGTGCTTCGGGATTAAATAATCTCAAAACGGTTGAGTTGCCATCAAACAGAAAAAACAAATGATCCTTACCCTTTTGGCTAAGATGGCGCATACGGTTCCTGGTCCTGTTTGACCCCAATCCTTCGGGTAAATTTAGCTTCTTAGCTCGTCGCATGAATGAGTTAACCCCCACCCCTGGTAATAGAAATCCTCCAAGATGCCTGCTCCCCACTTTAAATTTTTTCTCCTTTGCCTTCCCCAAATTGTATTTATCTTGGTAGGACACCAACCACTCTCTAACTAAACCCCCTGTTTTTATTTTCTCTACCACTTAAATCTCACTCCCATTTAGAGAACGACCTGCTTATTTTCGGTTCTGAACAAACTGGAAAACAGTGGGCGGTCTATTATTTAGAAAGGATTAGGAGAGTCTTACTAACCGGGTTTTTTTCCACCCACTCCCTGTTATAATGAAACGAATTTCTGCATATATAACCATATTTATGAAAAATAAAAATTTCAAACCAATTGGAGACATTTTCAGTAGAACGGCCCTTAGAGTAAATGTGGTATTGTGGTAACCTTGATGATTCTAGTTAAGATTAGGATAGACAATTTTATCATTTTAGACTAAGGATTACCAACGACTGCAATTTTCCCACACTTTTGATGGCCTTGTGCCTAATATGTTTTGAAAGTACATTTAAAAAATTCTGCAAGTAAATAATTCAAAGTGTAATATCTGTTCTGATACTACACTTCATCTGTTTTGTCGTCGGTCAATGAAGGAGAAGTCCTTCTAGAGTGAGGCAATTATTATTTTTGTCTTAATGTAGAGTTCCCCTTTTTGGTGAGCTGGATTTACCTCACATTAAAAACCGATCTTCTGTCTAAATCTTCCCTCGTGATGAAGCAAACAAATAGGGACAAACGAAACGAAACGAAACGAAGCCAACTCGAGAATTCGAGAAAAAAAAACTCAGTCTTATTACTTTTTGATCAGCCCTAATTTTTAGTTGTTTTCTTTTTTGTTTTCGGTTTTCGTTTAAAAACCTAATCTGATTACAAAAAAGGCAAAGAAAGAAAAATAAATAAACTTAAATGTTGAAGGCGTTTTTTCGCCGTCGCTTTTTACCATTACCGATTTGGTGGTAAATGGTCTGTTTTTTTCTTTTTGGCTTGCGTACGTGTATGTGTGTGTGTGTGTGTGTCTCGTCCGTTACCGAATAATGTTCTCGACGTCTCCACCTATTTCTCTCCGCTTTTATCTTTAATTCGCTGCCATCACCTTCATTAAAACCATTTCGTCCGCCCAAAACACAAATCACTGCCGCCATCTTGATAGGTGATTTTTCCCTTCTTTACCCAATCTCCCTCCACTTGCTGGACGTCATTACACGGGCCTGATCACGTCTTTCATGTCAGCCGACACTAATATATATATATATATATATATATATATATAGCTTTATCGGCCACCTGGTCTCCTTTCTTTAGCTTGTCTTTTTCTCGCCGTTTCGTTTTCCTCGTTTATTTATGTACTTATTACATATTTATACTTAGGTATTTCTACTTTTTCATTCTTTGTTTTTTGAAATCCTGGGGCTTTGTTTTAATTTTATTTTTTGGACACTTTTTCGTCTGAATTTAAAATCAAGTCATTGTCTCCCTACCCGCTTATATATTGTTGGAAGCAAAGATCTTGGTGGAAAAATGGGAAACGGGTAAGGTCGAAGTTTGCCCAACAGGTGCAGGCCTGCCAAAACCAAAATCCCACTTCTTCTGATTCTACCGCTGGCCTTCAAATCTGGTATGGGTCGGGACATTTAATGGATGGAAGGAGTTCTAACAAACATTTACCCCCGAGGCCGGCCGATCTGTCAGGCGCTCACAACTGCGCATGTCCAATACCTGTTCTAGCAAATAGATCGCTTACTCAATTAACCTTTGTCGAATTAGATTTGACAACGAAGTTTCAGGCTTAACTTTTTTTTTCATTAATGAAACTGGAGACGTGCGATTTATTTTAGAATTTACGTCATTTTTTAATTGTGTAATTTCACAACCATTTTTGACACTATTATTATATTCTTGAAGATGTATCTCCCACCCAAGAAACGAACAAAAAATAGCATAAAAAATAAATATATTTCTTTGAAGAGAGTTGAAATCTTCAAGTCAAGTGGGAACGCATTTTTGGGTTTTACTCAAAGCAAATAGATTGCTGGTTTATTGGTTGTTGGATTTTCGACCTATCACCCGTCGATGGGTCATATGTTTTGTATACAATTGGTTCGTAGATTAATTTTGTAGGCGTAGTGTGTAAACGATAGTTTCTATTTCAAGTGTCGTATGATAGCGCAGGGGTAAAGGCGCCGACGGTTGAGTTTCAATCCCGGCTTGAGGCACTAGCTGGTCTAGCCGCACTGAAGAGCTGTGATACAGCGAAACAGTCTGTACGTGGATGACTATATAAAGCTCCCTTTATTGGGTAGAGCTTATTTGTAAGGATATCACCAACTGCCACTTGCTTTAAGGCATTATTGGGTAAAACTAATTCGAGCTCCAGACACTTGACAATGTTTAGATTGTAGATATCACTTACTAATGTAAACCAGTGTCGTATGATAGCGCAGGGGTAGAGACGGTTGAGTTTCAATCCGGGCTGGAGGCACTATCTGGTCTAACCAGCCTGTTAGTGGATGACTATATATAATATTAAATTATATTTCTTTAAAATATTTTACCTACGTACGACGTCGTTTCGAGCTTATATATATATATATATATATATATATATATATATATCAAGGTTCTCATTAAGTACGTTGGGCCCTTTAGATTGTCTGGTGCTTACGGCCTGCTGTATTTCGGCATAAATATACTTTGCTTTCTCCCGTATCACGTGATAATTTCATATGGCCTTGGGAATAGAGCGAAAGCGTGTGGAGTCTGGGTTGACTGTCAACCGAGTTCGCGCCCTGTGACCGACTGAAATTATCGCTTCCCTACACTGATAAGAGCATAAGCTTGACACGACGTCTTATGTAGGTAAAAAAATAATTTGATATTTGTTATGATACATTACCTATAACGGACTTTGGACTCTTCCATTCACCATGAATACTGGAAGCACCGGCTCCTCAGTGTTGATTCAACCCCAGCCCCCCTTTTACTTCGGTTGAGTGAGGACGTAGGGATGGGGTATGGTAATACCAGTCGAGGATTTGTTCTCGACAATCAGTCCGGCTGGAACTGGGCTATTTCGATGGCCTTTTATCTGCCGGGCTGAGGTATACTGTCCTGGGTTTTCCTAGTAAGTGCACCGATTTAGGGTGGAGTAAGTTTATTGCTTACTGCCTGAGGCGCCCTGATTGGGGAATGCCGACGGGGTTGCCCAGGCTATTTTTGCTAGGCTGGAGGACTCCTTCTTTAGGAGCGCTGGCTTGACTCTTCCCCCAATTTCTGACCTTGTTTAACATATTCCTGTGGTGGGAAGGAATTAAATACTTTAATCAACCTCAGTCTAGACTGGCGTACCACCACTCTTGATTCTCTATTATATTTTCTTCAATATTCATGTTTCTAAAACCCGTATTCGTGTTTTCATTACAGAGCACAACAATATTTATTTAAGAAATATTGTGTTTATATATATATATATATATATAATTTCTTAACAAGTACTACCATTTCGGGTTAGAGTTGACCCGAGAATAGTGGTAACTAAGGCGTGACTACATACTCTTCCAAATTGAGGTCTCACCACTTGATGCAGTTTCGTCTCATAGCCAGAACGATTTGCGGAGCTGAAGTAGTTTATAAGGTTGTACAAATAGAGTAGGCAGAAAGAAAAAGGTTAAATAGCTGGGGGGGGGGGGCGTTGGATTTCGGGGGTGGTGTTAGCGTTGGGGTAGAGTCGAATACCTTGCCAAGGGAGTTCGATACTATTTAGTGTCGTGCACGGGACAAATTTTATTTAACAGAGATTGGCTCCTGACGGGTTCTACTACTCCGAGTAAGAATTTTTTTTTTTTTCGAACAATGGTAAATGAGGAGTACATCTGCACCCTAAAATCTTCCGGAGGAACTTTGAGGTCTTACCCACGACCGAAAATAACTTTAACCAGAAAATTAAGCATTTGTGATTCGGTACGTTATAATCAATTTCACATGCAAAATTAGAATTGATAGTCTATTAAGCTACTAACTGATCTATCTATCTATGTCGGGTGAGAGGTTATCTAACGAACAAGTGATAAACCATAGCATCTCGACAACTTCCAAATATAAAAATATAACACTTATGCATTCCTCAGGTAGTGCAGTGTTTTTTCTGAGTTTTTTTGTGCTGCTAAAGGATTTTAATATTTTTATGATTTTATCAAATATACTGTTATGTGGTGTTCACCTCAAAAGTCAAGTCGCAAATGGAAGTGAAACCGTCCATAACCGATTTGTTCATATTTAGGGATTTCATTCTCGATTCGAGAATTCCTTTTGAAAAATTAAAAACATTATATTTTTCTCAGAACAAACCGACATTGAAATATTCATAGTTTATTATTTACTTTGAAACGTTAGAAACATTTATGAAAACACTTTTAATTAACGTTTAAAAATAATGATCCACTAAAATACTTTTAGCACGACTTAAGATTAGAATGCATAGAAACTCACACAGTTCAAAAGATGTCTCGTTAGTTTCTGTTATATCAGCATTGTGAGAAAGCAGACGATAACTAAGGCAGTAAGTTTAATATTTCTTTCAATAAAAAAATGGTAATTTCATATTGTCAGCAAGAGAAAGCTACACCATAGGAAATTGCATAGAATATGGACAAAAAAAAGCTTTTAGGATAGAATCATATTTGCAGTACATGCAACGCCAAAAGGAATTCTGATCAGCCAGCCTCATAAAATTGAGACTATTTAGATATTTAAAACAATGATAATTATGTTTGTTTTTGTTTGAAAAATAAAGATGATTAATAAGAAATCTTTTTAATTTCATCATTTTCCCGGGTATCCTAATCTGGTGGAATATCGTGTTTTCATGGGTATTTTTTCGTAAGGGTTGAAAACACGCACACAGTAATTTTATTTCATTTTGTCATTAAATTAAGAACCAATCTTTACTATACTTGCGCTGTCTCTACGCCCCCGTCTGTCTGGGATAAACGTGAAAACAAAGCCCTTAATCAAGATCAAAAACTTTCAAGTCAAACTTTACGTGGAATTCAATAAATACATTGATTTTGTATTAGGGATTATCTTTTCAATAATACAATGAGGTTCGCACATTGAATCCATAAACAACAAAAACGACGTTCGACATTATTAGATGTATAACTAGTTTCCCTTATCCGGCGTTGTCCGACAGCTTTTACAAAAAAAATCTATGTTTGTAGTTATTTAAATTTTACTCTTAACATCCTGTTTCTTGAAAGTATGTGTAGAACTAAGCTGCAGATTGTTGGGAAATATTGTCCGTCTCGAGGTTCAGTAGTCATAAACTAGTGTTAAAACAATATACTAGCAACGTTTCTGTATAAGCAACGTTTGTGTGTGATTAGTACTGAATGACGTCACGCAATCTCCTTCAAATAAAATCTTCTTTTCCCATTCAACTTTTAAAAGATCTTTCCCCATTTGTGCCCCGCCATATTTGATCAGTCAATATGCATGTTTTACAATTCGTACGAAACACCGTGCACTTGTTACCGCCATATTGAAGCTTACATCTGAATACTTCATACATTTCGCTAAAGTCTTTGAATCTTTAACACAATCTGGCGATAGTCCGTCACCTCGTTAATTCTAAACTTCTTTCTGACCACCAGTATGGATTTAGGCAAGCACTGTCTACCGTGAATACTCTAACGATCATCTCTGAACGCATATACCATACACTAAACAAGACAGGTGATGCTAGGGCGGTAGCGCTTGATATATCCAAAGCCTTTGACAAGGTCTGGCATAAAGGTCTTCTCATAAAAATTAATTCATATGGTATTATTGGACGAATATTTAATTTGATATAATTAGATCCTTCCTTGCTAAGTCAAAGCTCCTTTCATTCAACAACTACGAGAAACCTCTTTAACCCCCGATTGCCATGGCAAATAACACCCCAATTGAGAGTCCAACGTTCAAACACCTCACAGGTAACATGAATTGGAACAAATACATAGAAGACATTGCCAAGGCTGCTGCAAAGAAAATGGGCTCCTTTTACCGTGCTAGAAAACTTCTCACACCTGACATTATCCTATATCTCTACAAAGCCACCATCCGACCATGCATGGAATATTGTTATCACTGGTGCACCATACACAAGTCTCCCCCTCTTAGACAATGTCCAAAAAAAAAGAGTCTCTAATCTGATAGGTCCCTCACTATCTGCCAAGCTCCAGCCCCTGTCCCATCGCCGGACTGTTGCATCTTTGTTCTTGTTTTACAAGTACTTCTATGTAATTGCTCCGATGAACTTGCAGGCCAGTAGTTTATTTTAGCTGGATTTTTGAAAAATTTTCTGCGATTGACATAGACAATGATTGGCCTACTATGTTGATTTAACCACTTTCCAATGAGCATTTATAAAAAGAGTGACTCTCTTTTTCAGTGTCGTTATATAATTTACATACGGGTGTCTGTACACAAAACACAAACACGTATGTAAATTAAATGGCAAAATGATAAGTTTCTTTACTTCTATATAAGAATAATAAGCACTAATAATACTTATATATTTTGTAATAATACTTTTTGATAACAAAAACAACAGCAGCAGCAGCAGCAGCAGACGGCAATTCGATACAACCCAATCAAGAGGAGATGAGGGCCCCCACGTAGCCCCCTCTTGCAATTACATTTGCACCCCCTGAAATTTGTGATCCAAAAATATTATAAATATAAATACTCTTATATTTCGTAGTCAACTATACTTCTTCATTATGAACCAGTATTTACTTTTGTGTAATATATTTTACAGCAGGGCCGGATTAAGGGGGTGGGGCCCTAGGCCACCCACCAAGAGGGGATCTCCCACCAATTTTTAACATAATTTCTGATTTCAAAAACACTTCTTTGGATTTTATTTTGTCTAAAACTTAATTTTCCGTTCCTGGTACTAATGATACCATACTAAATATTTACGGAGTTTAAACTACGAGTTAAAATAAATCTATTGACCATAATAACATCTAAATATGGTTTACATTTATGTTACCTTGTAAAAAGAAAAAAATTAAAATAATGCATCATAATGCATTTAGGTTTCTTTGTAAACAAGTCAGCCATTTTAATATTTTGTTAATAATTGAAAAACATATTAATTACTTCGTGTCTGTTCGAAATTTGAAAGGAAATTTGTTTTCCTTGTCATGAAATACATTTCTAATTTATTTTTTGTAACTGTAATTCAGTGTTTTAATCTCGGCGGGAAAGAGGATGTGTTGAAAATCGGCCGCTCGTCGAGTCGTTTTTTTTTTACTTCAAAATTGGTAAATCACTGTAAGATGAAGTGGTTAATTCGTCGTTTCATAGCCAATATGGCGGACAATAAATCGGCTGTATTTTTCTGATTCTTTTCCGACCTTTCAACGATTAATTTGAAAGAAGTAAACACATTTAAAAAGTAGTAAATAAACTTACTTTTAGGCAAGATGGCCACCAGAGATTAAAAACTTAATTACATTTACAAAAAATCACTAATAAATTAATTTCATGAAAAAAAAAACAATTTTGCTTTTTTAAATACATAATTTTCTAAGCATTTCAAAGCCAGTTCAAATGACTTTCTATTCGATAGTTTAAATACTTCCAAATGCCTTTCAAATTTCGAACAGAGACAAAGTAATTGATATATTTTTCAATTATTAACAAAATATTAACATAGCTTACTTGTTTACGAAGAAACCTAAATGCATTATGATAGATTTAATCTCGTAATTTAATTACAAACCGGGTTGAAATAATAACATTATTCAGAAAGCCATTCTTATCATTGAGAGAGGGGGTTCTTTGTTAACTATTCTGTACTTTCACCTAATAATTTAATAAACAAAAGATATAGTAAAAATTGGGGAATCTTTTACTATAATCAACAGAACGGAAGAACGAAAAAAGGGTGAAAAAACAAATGTGCAATAAATAAATGTCAGCAAGGGCAAGACAATTTACTATTCTACCTAGCTGGATAAGTTTATTTGTGTTTTAATTTATTTTAAAGATTTTTTTTGTTGTTTTTAAACCAAGTGTCGGCTCTTCATTTCGAAAGCGACATCCAACATGGCTTCCGGGAATCTCTCAGAAGCGCACAAAAAATCGGCAATTAGAACAAAATACTCTTAGAAACACATCCAATAAATGTCACCAATCGTAGAACATTACATTTTCGCACATAAGGTTTAGCTAGGAATTTTGATTCTTAGCAAATCCTCATGTATTAAAAGATTGAAAGTTTTGGGCGCTTTTTACATCCAATAATTTTATGAATAAAGATTAAATCAACAGTACACTAACACTCATTATTTATAGTTCCATAACAATTTGGTTCAGTTAATAATTTAATGACCAAACGATACCGTAAAATTTAAATTTAACTTTCAAAATTCTATTTGAAAAATAATTTGTTGAAAAAATATTTAAAAAATAATTTGGTTAAAAAATATTTAAAAAAATAATTTGGTTAAAAAATTTTTTAAAAATATTTTAATTAGAGGGAGTCCCCTCCAGGACGGTCTTAAAATCTATTTTCATTGATTGGCAACTATTAACAAAAGATTATTTGTGGCGTCTTTGCATTAAAAGAAATTTAATATTTAATATAAAATATAAGCACATTTAGAAATTTTGGACATTTACGACGGGAGGAAAGTAGAGTCTGGATAGAGTTTGGCTTTCGTGACTGGAGGAAAATTGGAAGCACACAATGACACTGATGCCCACAAAGAAGTGGACAAGGTTCGGATCACCTTAAAAAATGTTCAGAAAGTAGGGAGAGTGGATCAACTCCTAGATCCATGCTACCGAGACAAGAAATTAATCGGTGAGCACAAACAGCATCTCCTGACAGTACTGGACATAGTATTATTCTGTGCAGAGAATGAGATAGCACTGAAAGGTGATGACGAAAGCAAAGAATCACTAAAGAGAGGAAACTTTTTGGAGTTACTCTCACTTTTATCTAAGTATGACCCAACTATTCAACAACGCTTGGAGAAGCTTCCGAGAAATGCACAAATGTTAAACCCAGAGATTCAAAATGATTTACTCTTTTTAGCGCAGAAGGTTCTGTTAGAGGAAATCAGGGACTAGATTCAGGAAGCCGGATATCCTGCGGTTTTAGCTGATGAGGTTAAGGACACCTCTAATAAAGAATTACTTGGTGTTTCATTAAGGTTTCTGCATGGAGGAAGAGTCCATTGGTTTCATGGAGCTGTATGACTTATCTGCTGCCAGTATTTCGGAACAGCTGCAAGGTATGCTGCGATCTATGAACTTGGAGAAGGAGATGTGTGTTGGGCAAGGATACGATGGTGCAAGTGTGATGTCAGGTGAACGTGGTGGTGTCCAAGCGTTGATGAAAAGGGCTGGCTATACAAATGCCCAGTATGTGCACTGTGCATCTCACAGGCTAAATTTAGTTCTCGAATCTGTCACTGAGATTGATACTGCCATTAAGTCATTCTTCGAGCCCATGGATTTAGTGTACACTTTTATGAGAGATACAAAACGTCATTCCCGATACCTAAAAATCCAGAAGATGTTCGATCCGAAAGACCCACAATTGGAACTGACCCATTCATCTACAACCAGGTGGTCTTCCAGATCCTTAGAGGTTGAAAAGTTCTTGCGCCGTTTTGATGTAATTTTGGACACTCTGGCATTCTTTCTAAATGATCCTACTGCTGAAACAAAACTTTCTGCTATTGTTCTACTGAAGACAATTCAGACAAAGAAGTTCCTAGTTCCCCTAATCTTTTTTGGAAGATTATATGATCATACACAGATGTTGTGACAAGAGGTCTGCAAAAGAAACAAACAAATGCGGAGACAGCTATTAGCTTGATGGAAGCACTACTTGAACACGCAGAATCATTCGATACAGAGAAGGTGGTGAAGTATGCATTGGAGCTTGCCACAAAGTACGATATCACGGATATTGATACTCGGCTATCTGGAAGGGCACGAAAGTTATCCGGAAAATTAGATGGCGCATAAGTGACTGGTTCCGTTGGCCATAACTGTGTGGGTACAGTGGAAGATTTTGATTCAGTACTCCGACAGTTGCTGGGGCACATTAGAGGAGAACTCCGTGCTCGATTTGGAAATGCTCAATGTGCAGTGATGAAAACTGCTGCAGTGTGTAACACGTCACCAGAATCATTCATGGACAGTGAGACGCTGAAACAGCTAGGTCCACTGTTTGGTGTTTTGGTAAAGGAGAGTGAGATGGAAATATTCAAGAACAACATTCAGCGACGTCTCCCTACCGAAGATCTTGGACTTTCAGAATTATTCGAACAATGTGACAGGGATATTTTTCGATCGGTGCATAGAGTATTGCAATTGCTCCTTACCATCCCACAGACCTCAGTAACCGTTGAAAGACTATTCTCTTCAGTGAAGCGCATCAAAACAAAAATGCTATCTTTGATGTCAACAGAGAGACTGACCTCACTCTGCCTCATATTCTTTGAAAAAGATTTGCTGAGAAACATTGACAGAGAGCGCATTCTTGCGCATTTCAATAACTGTAAAAATAGGAGATTATAATAGAATTCTGTAGAGCTGGCAAGTAGCTACCTTATTTTACGAACTTTATGTTATTATTACTGTGTTTACTATGCTTTATGTGCTTTACTATGATTATGTTGTTATTTACATGTACCTACCGAAATACACAACAATATATTTAGATTATATAAAAGAAATTGAAATTTTTTTTACTACTTATTTATATTTATATATCAGTACACACACACACTGAACCAAAACGTCACTCATATTAGAATATCAATATTAGTTTTGCCCCTCCTAAAAATGACCCCCCCCCTAAGTTAGAAGTCTGGCTACGTGCCTGGATGAGGGCGAACATGTAGGCTATAAATATTTGGGAGTTCTGTAAGCAGACACCATCAAATCAACAGAAATGAAATGAATTAGAAGAATAAGAAACTCTCTCTTTAGATAATTTGGATGCGAATGGCAAGATAGACCCGGATGATGTTTTTTTTGTAGTTATACGATCCCCCAAATAGATGATTATAGGGATAAGAACAATATAAATAGTACGACAACTCTTAATTACGAAACAGAATATATTAAAAACTTACATAGTCCGACCGACGGCGCTGCTCAAGTATTTTTATAGTCCAGGATGCACTTCACCTAGTGCGCTAGCTTTTGAAAACCCACTTTGTGTCTAACCTCTTGCAGAGGTAGTAAATAAACAGTCCGGTCCAGAAAACTGAAAATACGAAACATGTAAAAATAATCACCTAAAACTTAAAACCAGCAAGGGAAATAACTCATATTTTTAGTTGAAGACTATAATATAAAATAGAGTTATCTATTTACAGCAAACATTCTATTTTTTTTTTTGTATAAGTTTAAAACAAATATAAATTAAAAAACTAAAATGAATGTACTGCATAATGGGGAAGACCGGGTATTGATTTACTCCTCTCCAGGAGTTAGGCACAAGGCCAGTTTTTATCTTACTCCCACAAGTAAGATGTGACCCAAGGTCGGGTCGGGAAAGTGGGGTTTAAAAATTGCCTGGGCAGCCTCGTCGGCATTCCCCGGTAGGGACGCCTCAAGCAGTAATCAATAAACTTACTCCTCCCCAAAGAGGGGAGGCGAAGCCTGGGAGGGTGTACCTCCTAGAACGGCACAGGACAGACCCATAGACCGGCGTAAATCAAGCCCCCAAAGGCCAAGACAATACCAGTTTATGGGGTGCAGTATCCATTGGAACAGATACTACACTTTGATCTTAGCCAAAAAAGACCGGGTACGTTTTATTTACTCCTCCCCAGGAGTTAGGCACAAGGCCAGTTTTATCTTACTCCCACAAGTAAGATGTGACCCAAGATCGGGTCGAGAAAATGGGGTTTGAAAAGCCAGCGCTCGAGAGGTGAGCACTCTGGCCATTTAAAAATTGCCTGGGCAGCCCCGTCGGCATTCCCCGGTAGGGGCGCCTCAGACAGTAAGCAATAAACTTACTCCTCCCCAAAGAGGGGAGGCAAAGCCTGGGAGGGTGGACCTCCTAGAACTGCACAGGACAGGCGTGCAGTATCCATCGGAACAGATACTACACTTTGATCTTAGCCTAAAGGCCAAAGGGGTAGGTACAGCCAGTTATATATATATATATATATATATATATATATATATATATATATATATATATTACAAGTGAAAGAGAGAGAGAAATAAAAATGATTATGAATTTCTCGCAATAGAAAACAAAGATAATATTAACCATAGGAAAGTGACAGAATGAAAAGAGTCAAATTTGAAGTTTAATATTAAAAATCCCTTTAAAAAATGTGGATAAAGTTGCTTAGTTTAAAACATTTCATAAAAAGGAGAGAGAGAGAGAGAGAGAGAGAGAGAGAGAGAGATCTTTTTTTCTTTTTGAGATTAACTTCCGCTTGTCACGAGATATCTAAAGAGAAAAGATGGTACATATAAGGCGATCTTGAATTCGCGAGTTCGAATGTTTTCGGGTGTTTCCCTTTTCCCTTAATTTCCTTTTTCCGATCACGCGTTTCTTTTTTTTTTTGCGAGTTCCTTTCGGGGAGGGGGGTTACAAGAAAAAAAATACCATTTCTTATTACCTGAAACGTTTCGTTGTTATTATTATTATTTTGGTTTTTCTTTCAAGAGAGCTTATCCCCCCCCCCATTCACACCGCGTAAGACGCGACACCCGAACTGAGCGACGCGCGTGACACCTTATCCTGTGACGGTGAACCGCAACCCCCACAAAGTCACGCGCTTTAGGAGAAAAGAAAAAAAAAAGGTATAAAATGAAAAAATGTGAGTAATAAAAACGAAAGCCGACAATAAAATAAAGAGAAAGAAGACATGATAAAAATAAAATTTGTTTTTGTTTTTATAAAATAAAAGATTTTGTTTTCTAGAGTTGAGCTTAAACAGGAAGATCGAACATCCGGGTGGTTAGGAAAGGTTTACCGCAAATCTAAAAAAAAAAAAAAAAAAAAAAAAAAAAAAACTAAGACACCATTTTTTCCTTTAAAAAAAAAAAAAAAAAACTAATTCTGTATCTTTTTTGTTTGTTTGCTAATCACATTTGCCCTCTTCCCCCACCACCATCGACATTATTTTACCGAGATGATTACTTTTTTTTTTGCACAAAGAATATTTTCTTTTATGATAGAAACTAGAGAGAAGAAGAACGCTGATTATTCGAGTTGTTGGTGTCATATTTTATATATATAAAAAAATATAACAACACTTTCTAATCTTTTTTTTGCTTCTTGTTCAGTGACCGGAGTGACTGACTAGCGACTGAGGTCTTTTTACACATTAATTTCGTCGAAGTACACTAAAAAAAATTAAAGTGTAAAAATTATTATAAATAGACAAAATAAAACAAACTAAAATAATAATAATAACCAGGAACATGTTAGTGTTGATGTGCATACAACGTATTAAAAATAGAACAATTAACTTGATTTAAAAAAAAAAAAAATCAAATCTTAATTTCTAGTAAGAAGAACAAATAATAATGGGACGCCATGATGATAAACTCTCCCTACCGTCGCAATTTGGCGGGGAAAACTCAACGCATTAAAATAATTTAAATGCATTATTTTTAATGATTTTTTTATTGATACTCGTATAGAAGAACTCCCATATCGCCCCGAATGCTTCTGATTGTGATTTACAGAACAGACCGGAATAACCGAGCCGTCGCTGAACAGTCAATTAGTATAAATGAAACAACTTTTTAATTTTTTCACTGACTTAAGGTTAGAGCAATGTACCCCCCCACGCTACCGTGTTAAGAATGTGTTTAATAATTTTCTTCAAATCAGTAAGTGAATAAACTTTATTTCTTTTATTCATTTTTTAGGAAGTTTTTTCAACTTATTTTGTGGGGGGGGGGTGTATTTTTTTCCCCTAATCCTAACCATTACCTAACTCTAACCTAACCTTGTTTTGCATTCGTATGCCGTCTGCCTTTTTACATTTTCTCGCGACTTTCAAATCGTAAACTGCTTCGGACATTTCCGGGTTGTTCCGTAAATCGCAATATTCGGATCGATGTGTGTCCTCTCCTGTAGTAGCGCCATTCTATTTTATATAAAACATAACCTAAACCTATTCTGTAAAAAGAAAAATACTTTCATTCACTGAGATAAAGAAAGACGTACCTTTTTAACGATGTATAACTCCCCCATTTAATGATTAAACAATAACTTTCAATATTTTCCGTCCCTTTAAGAAAGCGCGTAAAATCAAATTAAATACGAGAGACAGGGATCTAACATTTTCAATATTTTTACAATAAATTATTTTCTACTTTAAATATTTTAGGGATATAATTTTTCAATCTATAGACATTAATAAAACTTAGTATAATCAAGAGGATTGTGTAGTTTGCTTTAAGCGTTGTACGTAATGTATAAATAGGTTTCAGGCTTAGAAGGCTGTGACAATGTAATGTTATGGACACCAGATGAATGGAAAGAATGTCTGGGTGAGAAACGAGATGCTAATACACAGAAAGAGATAATGTAATACCTTTATTTTCTATTTATTGCCTTTTCATCTTAAATGTAACCTGTGTTATATAGCGTTTAGGGTTTTCTAATATTTCGAGGTTAAAACCTCCATTTCAAAGCAAAGTTTAATAAAATAGTCATGTCATACTTTTTCCCAGTGAATCATTTTTATCAGTCTAAAAATTGTCTTACTTCTCACACATGCCAGTGTCCTATATCTCTACAAAGCCACCATTTGCCCATTCATGGAGTACTGTTGTCACATCTGGGCTGGTGCACTATCTACTAGCCCCTCTCTCTCTTAGACAGGGTCTAAAAAAGAGCCTCTAATTTTACAAGATGTATCCCCTGTCACATCGCCGTAATGTTGCACCCCTGTGCTTGTTTTACAAGTACTTCCAGGGAATGTGCTACGACGAACTGTCTGCAGTGGTGACCCCTCGACAATCAGCAAAATCCCACTCCTTCACTGTAGAGGTCCCCAGATGCGGAAGGCTTTCTACTCTAATAGCTTTTTTCCTCGTACTGTCAGTCTTTGGAATTCCCTCCTGTTCCCTTGACTGTACTAAATACATACATTTAAATGTAATGTGAACAAACATCTCGTGGTACAACTCCTCACTTAGGATTTCCCTGTAGGTATGAATCCTAATTCACAGTAGCCCCTTACGTTTCAGTGGCTACTTGCCTTGTTTGAGGTGAATTAAAGTAAACACATACTTTTAATAAGAAATAAAAGAAAACTACGTTTTATACTTTTTAAAGTTTTTTTATTTTAATTTTTTTTAACGTATAATTATATAAATAATTTATTTATCTAATCACAAATAAAAATCAAGAAACAAATATATTACACTGATCCATTCAGTGAAAAAGTAAACTATAAGATTAATAATTCAATAAATAATCAATAAATCCCTTATTAGTCACTTGGACATTGTTTTATTCAATATCGAGAAATCCTGATTACTTATATACAATTGTATCACAGTCCATAGTTTTCTTCACATGTTCGGCTGGCTTGGCGATAATGGCGATAGAGAGACGCTAGTAAAGCCAAGACAATTCGCGATTGTCTTCGGTGTTGCGTGTCATTAATAGACCAAGGCTACCGAGGAAGTCGCGTGTTGTAGAGCCAATCACTCCACTCGTCTCCACAGCGATCGGTTGAAATACAAATCTGTCGAGAAGATTGGCATATTTTGACCGCTTGCGACGCTGCTGCGTGTCCAGGGTTTGTTGCCGATTCTATCACTGACGAAGGCGCAAAAGTGTAGACACAAGTCGCATCCCATATCAGTGATTTGCCGTTTGTAAAGGGAAACACCATCAGGTCGTTTGCGATCCCTTCTGCTAAGGCCAATCGGTTCGAGGATCGACGGGAATCCAGCGATGTCTAGTGCTCATCAAACGACATCATTGAGAGTGCTCGGCCTTTTGGTCGAGATCAAAGTGTAGTATCTGTTCCGATGGATACTGCACCCTATAGACTGGTATTGTCTTGGCCTTCGGGGCTTGATTTACGCCGGTCTATGGGATTGTCCTGTGCAGTTCTAGGAGGTCCACCCTCCCAGGCTTTGCCTCCCCTCTTTGGGGAGGAGTAAGTTTATTGCTTACTGTCTTAGGCGCCCCTACCGGGGAATGCCGACGAGGCTGCCCAGGCAATTTTTAAATGGCCAGAGTGCTCACCTCTCGAGCGCTGGCTTTTTAAACCCCACTTTCTCGACCCGATCTTGGGTCACATCTTACTTGTGGGAGTAAGATAAAAATGGCCTTGTGCCTAACTCCTGGGGAGGAGTAAATAAAACTTGTGACTGCTGCAAACTTTAGAACCTGTGCGCAGAGCTACAGCGAATCTCAGCGAAACTACGTATTTTAATGCTAGAAAATTGAAAATGAAAAAAGCCGACGTAAAAAGTTTTGCTTGCATCACTTATGATATGATTAAGACATTCGTTCCGAATATATGGAGGAAGAATTTACAAAGATATCCAATGACAGAATTGTTTATAAAATAGTAAATTCAAAAAAGCTACATAGTTATTTCTTTTTATTTTCTGTGCAAAATAAATTTTAATTGTTTGCATAAGAATATATATATATAGATAAAATTATTTTAAAATTATTTTAAAATATGTTTATCTTCAAATTTACATGACACTATATCGATTTCAATTCGTCAAAAACATCTATTTTTGAAAAAATCTATTTAACATATAACTAAATGAAAAAATTTATCAGTTGCACTAAAAAATTACAAACATTTTTTTAATTTAATATGAATAATTTTTGTAGATTTTTTAAAAGTATTTTTTTCAAAATAATGTTTTCAAAGTAATTATATATTTGATTTAATCATGCAGAAATCATGTTTCTATTAATAGAATAATTATTTCTTTTAGTTTTATTTTATTTATTTATTTTTACTTTGGCTAAACAAGGCATGATGCCACTGAGACGTAAGAGGCTTCTATGAATTAGGGCCCAGATTATAGAGATGGGATCCTAAGTTAACAATTGTGTAATATTACATTTAAATTTCTGCATGTTGCCACAGTTGGGGAAACACGGAGAAGAGAGAAAATTCCAAAGGAAAGCGGTTCGAGGAAAGAAGCTATTCGAGTAGAAAGTTTTCCAACTCTGAAGACCTCTACAGTGAAGGGGTGCGACTTTGCTGCTTGTCAGGTTTGTCGAGGGTATTTACATTGAGAGGGAAACAAGTACAGTCTCTCTCTCTCTCTCTCTCTCTCTCTTTCTTAGACAGCTATGTATTATGAAGTTCATTGTAGCACATTTCGTGGAAGTACTTGTCAAACAAACACATGGATGCAACATTGAGGTGATATGACAGGGGGTGGAGCTTAATAGACAGTGTGGGACCTATTAGGTTAGAGATTGATTTTTGGACCCTATCCAAGAGGGATAAACTAGCGGATAGTGCACCAGCCTATAGATGACAACAATACTCCATGCGTGTGTGAATGATGGTTTTATAGATATATAGGATACTGGTAGGTGTGAGAAGTTTCCTAACACGGTAGAGGAAGCCCACCTTCTTTGCAGCAGACTTGGCAGTATCTTCTATGTATTTGTTCCAATTCATGTTACCTGTGAATGTTAGGCCGATGAGTCAGAGCGTTGAACTCTCGGGAAGGGTGGTATCATCCATGGCAATCGGCGGTTGGAAAAGTGTGTTTATAATTATTAAAGGAAAAGAGGTTTGTCTTGGTAGCATTTTTAATGTAACCATCCGGTTTTTGGTCTGTTTACGAAATATGAAGTTTTGTGATGTGTTTAATTGACAACATTTGAAATTCAAATTTATTTTACGTTGTTCCGGTAGACAATATTTGTAAATTTGAATTTCGTTATTTTATTCGTCGTTTGAAGGAATTTTTTGTGTTTCGTCAAGTTGATGAGTTTTTTTTCGTTATTTTATTCGTCGTTTGAAGGAATATTTTGTGTTTCGTCAAGTTGATGAGTTTTTTTTTCGTTATTTTAGATTGCTTTCTGCTCGTTGAGTTTATGATTTAGAGAACTTTTTTCATAGAGATCGCTCCAGACAAGGCATGAAGCCACTTGATGTAAAGAGCTAAAAAATACTATTTCAAGGTGAAAAACTAGCCAACGGTAAGTGTTAGATGGATAGATTTCGACCCAGAAAACAGAAATTCTTACCCCTTTGTTCGAAACATCGCTCATGGAATGTAAGGACTAAAGGACAAAATAAGCGAAGCGAGAGTGATGAGGCTGCCGAAAGTAAACCCAACGTCCACTTTCAACTCTCCAAATTTAAATCATCGTTTGTTATTGTCTTGTTGACAATATGTTGCAAATTTGAAATTGTTCTGAATTATTTTATACTCAGTGAAGATTTTCCTCATGTTGCGTTGGCTAGTCGCTGGAGGATAATTTAAATTTTATTTCAGAGTTGAACTCTTTGCTCAAGAGTCGAGGGTATTTGCTTTTGTAAATTGTTGTTTGAAGTGCGAGATGCGTGAATTAGAAGGATTTCTTGAGGCGTAATGACGACTTAAGAGTTTTCCATTTCGTACTGTTTCAATTTCGTTGTTGTATTGACATTTTCAACTTTATTCCTTCTCTTTTCAGTGTTGTTTGGTTGTTGTCTTGATAATTTTTTTATATTGTAAATTATCGCGCGATTCCGTAATGACGCAATGGTTAACAAATTTTTCCCAAGCTGTGTTGTCTTTGAAAGTCAGATTTGTAGAGTGTGAACACACCAATTGTTGTGTTTAAAATTGTATCTGTGTCTCCATTCGGTAACGGTGAGTTTTTCTTTGTTGTTGTAATTGTGTGCCCGCCCGTTGGAGTATACATTTTGTCGCGGATACGTACGTGGATTAAGTGTATATGTAATGCGTGCAAAGAGAAGGGTTTTTGGTTGTCAGAAAGTTGCGCAAAATCGAAGCCAGGAGTCAACAAATTTGTGTCGTTGAGAAAAGGTACGAACGAAAATAATGCAAGGGGTTTCGTCAAAAGGTTGAAGTATTCTTTACTCACGGGTCACCAATTATTATAGAGGGGAAGGTAATTATCACAAAAAAAGACAAAGTCGATCCATACAAGAGTAAATTAGGTTTTAGTTATTTATTTATTTTTACTAACGAGTCACTGCTCATTAAGGCACAAAGATAACTCGAGGACAAGAGTTAATGGTTTGTGTCAGGTGAAGGGTGAGACAAACACCTTGAGGTGGATCCATGGTTGGATCTAAGCTGAAATTAATGTGGATGAGAATAAGATGACCACAATAAACACAACATAGGACAGACAAGATGATGTCAGAGGAAAAAGATGAAATTGGTTTGGTATATAGTTTCTTGGGGATGACAAAGATGCTGCATTTCCGAATATAGGTCTAAAGGGGACAGTGTTCTGGTTGCGGAGAATAAGTGGTTTTAGGGGA
>OY744526.1:97667051-97752051 GCA_963556195.1 Sepiola atlantica
TTGATATACATATATAGAGAGAGATAGAGAGTGTGTGTGTGAGAGAGAGAGGTTTTATGAAAGAGAGATAGAGAAATAGACAGAGATATAGTTACAAAGAGGAAGACGAGGAAATAGAGGAAGAGAACACACATATGTGGAGCGAGAAAGAAAGAAAAAGAGACAGAATATATGCATATCGTACACATATATATAGAAAGGAAGAATTAAATAGAGAGAGAGAGAGAGAGAGAGAGAGAGAGAGAGAAGAAGAACTTGAGAATAGGCGGAAATGGAGAGAAAGCAAAGCAGAGAGAGAAAGAGAGAGAGAGAGAGAGAGAGAGAGAGAGAGAGAGAAAAGGAGAGATGATGCCTTTAAACCAATTACTCTGTAATCTGAACACTGTTATCTTTCTCCTTCTCTTTGATTCTCTCTCAAACAGCATTCATCATATAAATAAATCATAGGCTTGAAAAATAACAATTCCGCTTTGTTTTTTCCCTACCCGTTACAAAAGTGGTTCTGGGGTAGCCTAAGCCAACCCCATACTCCCACTTACTCTCTTTCTCTCTCCCCTTTCACCACTCCCCCTCTTTCCCTCCCTCAAAATATGAAAATAAACAGATAAATAAATAAAGGCAAAACAAAAATAAGCCCCCCCCCCCCCCCGAACTTATTGCACGACAAATGGGGTGTTTTTCCTTTCCTTACTTTCCTCGGGTTTCTGCCGACGAATTGAGCAAAGAGACGGCCATTTTATTTTCTTCATTTTCTTTTCTCTTTTTTTGTTGCTTTTGCTTTTTTTCTTCGTTTTTTTTTCTTTCTTTTCCGAAACGTTTTTCTTCTTTATCTTTTCTTTTTCTCTGTCATTGCCGCTTATTTTGGGGTTTGGTGTAACAACATCCTTTAAGTTTAACATTACTATTCTAGGGGTTCCGTTCCGAGTCCCCCTGAAATGGGCGCAATACGAAACCGCAAAAAAAAAAAAAAAAGAAAAAGATACAAAAAAAACACAGACACAAAGAAACAAAAACAAAACAACAACAAAAAGCGACGAAGACAACAGTCTCGTTTTTTGATTCCATGATTACATTGGCTGTATGCGCGCGTGTGCGTAGAATTGTAAAAGTACACATCTATAACTTTACGTGTAATTGTAGGTGTGTAGACGTGTGCATACTTCGGTATATGTATGCATATACATTTATTTATGTGTACGTGCGTTAGTGATTCGGCATACATACAAGTACATGTGAACGGAAGCACATATGTATTTATATATATATATATATATATATATATATATATATATATATATATATATATTAGCAGGGCTACTCGGCGTTGCCCGGGGCTATAAAAAGCAAACTAGAAGATAATTAGTATGCGTAACATCTTTATATTAAAACTTCTATTTCTCCATCTCTCTAGCCGTCTCTTTATCGTTCTCTTTTTCCCACCCCTTTATTTTCTCGTTCATCCCTCCAACCCTCTCTTTCTCTTTTGGTCAGACCATTCCTATCTCCTGTTTTAATGTGCTGAAAAAAATTAATGTAATTCATTTACCGGAGCTATCTTTTTAAAATGTAATACTGTAATCTTACATTTATTGCTCCTAGACAACGCTGAGTAAAACAAACCACAATGACATTCTTGGTGCCGGGACATTCCGTTCCCACACCTGCTTTCACAATAATACGAAGCGAAATGGCGTTGACAATGAAAATAGTTTAAAGAGATTTACATGTAATACTGTAATTTACATTTATTGCTCCCGAACAAATCCAAGTTGAACAAATGATTCTGCCCCCCCCCTATCAAATATAATACAGTAATGTTAATAATGACAATGTTATTGCTACCGCACAAGTAGAACAACAGTTTTTGTTAGACCCCCCCCCCCCCCGCATCACTTACAAAATATAATACTGTAATATTAGTAAGGAGGTAATCACAACATTGCCAAAAGTAAGGTTGGAATCAACGTATGAAGAGAAATAATGTTAATAATAATAATTTATTTGTTTCGGGACAACGCCGAGTAGAATAAAAGTTTCTGTAACTCCCCACTCTCAATTACAAAATATACTACTGTAATGTTAGTAAAGAGACAATCACAACACTACCAAAAGTATGATTAAAATCTATGTATGAAGAAAAATGATGTTGATAATGATTATTGATCCCGGACAATTCTGAGTAGAACAAATGGTCTCGGTCTATTCCGAATTGATTGCACCCCCCTCTATTTCATAATAATATGAAAGTAAATAATGTTGATGAATGCAATAGTCCGAAGAGAGTTAATATACACCAGTTACGAAAAGTAATACTGTAATCTTATATTTTCTGATCCATAACAACGCCGAGTAGAACAAAAGGTTCCGGTCAATTCTTAAATTCTCCCCCTCATTTTAACATATTTAGAAGATACCTAATGTTGATAAAGTCACTAGTCCGAAGAGATTAACCATACATCACTTATCAAAAGTAACGGTGTAATCTTACACTTGTTGATGCCGGACAACGCCCAGTAGAAAAAATAGTCTCAATCAGTTCATAATTTCTTGTCCTCACCCCTCATTTCTTAACAATATTAATATAAATGATATTTATAAAGACGATAGTCCGAAGAGAGTTAATATATACCACTTACCAAAAGTAATACTGTAATCTAACAATTATTTATCCCGTACAACGCCAAGTAGATGAAATGATCCCGGCCAATTCCTAATTTATCGCGTCCCCATTTTAAAATCATATAAAGGTAAATGATGTGGATAAAGAGAATAGTCTCAAGGGATTTAATATATGCCTATTGCCAAAAGTAATGCTGTAATCCTACAATTATTTATCTATGACAACATCGAATAGAACAAACGATCCCGGTTATTTCCTAATTACTCCCCCACTCCATTTATGGGTATTAAGAACTTACGTGCCATTGATGACGTCAATAATCCGAAGAGATTTACTATATATTAACAGCTAACATGAATTGGAACACCTACATAGAAGACATTGCCAAAGCCGCTGCAAAGAAAGTGATCTCCCTTTACCATACTAGAAAACATCTCACACCGACCAGTATCCATGCATTAAGTATTATTGTCACATCTGGGCTGGTGCACCATCCACTAGTCTCTCCCTCTTAGACAAGATCCACAAAATAGTCGCTAATCTAATAGGTCACTCACTATCCACCAAGCTCCACCTCCTGTCCCATCGCCACAATGTTACATCCTTGTGCTTGTTTTACAAGTATTTCAATGGATAAGGCTTCGATAAACTTGCTGCTCTGGTGCTCCATCGACTTAAATACACTCGGCCAACCCGACAATCAGCTAAATCCTATGTATTTACTGTGGAGGTTCCCAGATGCCGGAGAACCTGCTACTCCAATAACTTTTTTCTCGTGCTGCCAGCCTGTGGAACTCCCTCCCTGCTCACTGTTTCCCCGACTGTACCGATATGCAGAAATTTAAAACTAATGTTAACAAGCATCTCGCTGCACATCTCCAAATTTAAGATTACCCAAAAAAACTTTTACACTAATTCTCAATAGCTCCTTATGTTTACAGTGGCAGCTTGCATTGTTTGGAGTAAACTAAGTTAAAAAAATATATATCCATTACCAAAAGTAATATTGAAATCTAACAATTATTGACCCTGGAAAAGGCCGAGAAAAACAATTCCTAACTTCTATCCCCTCTCATTTGACAATAATATGAAGGTAAATTACGTTGATGAAGTCAATATTCCGAAGAGGTTTAATGTATATCCTTTAGCAAAAACAATGCTATAATCTAACAATTATTTATTCCGGACAACGCCAAGTAGAAGAAATGGCACAGGTCAATTCGTGACTTCTTAACCCCATCCCTAATTTCACAATAATAAATGATGTTAATAAAGAAAATAGTTCGAAGAGATTTAATACATATCACTTACCAAAAAGTAATACTGTAATCTTACAAATATTTATCCTGGACAACGCACATTAGAACAAATGGTCCCGGTAAATTTCTAATTTCTTGCTCACCCCCTCCTCTATTTCACAATAATATGAAGGTAATTTATGTTTATAAGACAATAGTCCAAAGATAATTTATATATACGAGTTACGAAAAAAAATACTGTAATCTTACAATTTTTGATCCCGGACACTTACTAAGTGTAATAAAATTAAATCAAACAACGAATTAAAAATGAATTAAAAGAATGAATGAAAACAATGACTGAGAAGAGATGAATGACAAAATAAATAAAAAAAATAAATAATGAAAAAAAATGAATGAACAATGAATGGAAAAAACGGAATAAAAAATGAATGAAAAAATGAACGTAATATTTTCTTTTTTCATTTTCCATATATATGTCTGGTTGTTAAAAAATTGACATGTTAACATTTAAAAAATGCAAATTAGTTTCAATAAGGTTACATTTTCTATGTAATTTCATGACTCTATTCAACATCTCTTCCCTCCGATTCATTATAAGGTCACTAACGTCCAATTATCCATTCCGAATCACACTTACCGAATTTAAGATCCGTTAAAAATTTAAATACTTTCGAAATTGAGAAACAAAATTCATTTTTGAGTATAGTTTCCCGATTTAGGATGACCCCCCCAAATAATTTAATATTATTATAAGCCCCTTCCAAGTAAAATTGAAAGTTAAAAAAAATAAAAAAATAAACATTCACCTAAAAGCTTTAATGCAACACTTCGACTCTGTCGTTGAGTGTTATCGAATGTTTAGTGTAAATATCACTTACTTTCTCCGTTATTGTGTGACAATCTCACGCCTACAGATTCAAGGTGTATCTGTGATCCGGGTTCACGCCCTATGACCGTCTGAGATTGTTATTTCCCTGATGAGAGCCATAAGCTTGAAACCACGTTGTATGCAGGTAAAATATTAAAAATAATTATATATATATATATATATATATATATATATATATATATATATATATATATATATATATGTGTGTGTGTGTGTGTGTGTGTGTGTGTATTACGATAGCTGTGAGTATCGGCACAGTGTTTTTGATTTGCACTTGTACACAGTGCTCGATGCCTTCTCAGATAGAGCGTTATATTATTTAAAAAGATTATCTGTTTTAGTATGCCATAACCATGGTTTCACTAGCTCGCCCGATCATCAGACGGCGTGATGCACAAATTTGGAGTCAATTCACTCTTTATTCTGTTATAGAATTTTATTGCTATTTTTTCAAAGTTTTACAAAAAAAGCTTATTCTTATTTAATTACTTACTTATTTTTCCTTCTTATTCATTCATTTTTAATGTTTTTATTAATAGAAATTCCATTTTATAAGATTTAGATTGCATGTTACCAGTATTTTGCTATATTCTAGTTTTCTAGTTGCCATCATTTGCATTGTTTTGCAGCCAAAAGGGGAGATCCCTCTTTTTCTTAATTCCTTAATTGGTTTATTACTCCCTTAATAAACATGTTTTAATACGCACGGTTATATATATATATATATATATATATATATATATATATATATATATATATATATATATATATATATATATATATATATATATAAGGTGAGTCAATGAAAAATAGTTAGACCTGTAAATGGAAACAGATCAATATCTTCAGTTGTTCAGAACAAGGAGCATTTAGTAAATAAAAATATTTATTATTCTTCTCTTTCAATTGCATTCCTTAAGCACGGCTTTTCAAAGATTAAAATCACCAGAGGAAGTAGAGATTGATAAGTTGACAACTTATCAATCTCTACTTCCTCTGAGTATAAGGTCTATTTTTCATTGACTCACCTTATTTTTGCTCTATCCAGTATATTGAGCTTTCCGCATCTCACAATAGGTCTTATGCTCTAAAAGTTATCTTTTAGTTATAAACCTTAATATATATATATATATATATATATATATATATATATATATATGAAGCAATCCAACAAAAGATATAAGCGTCAACTAATATCTTATAATTAGTGAAACATCCGGATAAAAAAACTGAAGCTCAATATACTGGATAGAGCATTAATATTATAATATAAAATGAAGTAATAAAATAAGGTGTCAATCAAATTTTATTAGAATTCAAAGTTCATGCAAAGCATCCTTAAGTCCTTAGCTCATGAGTTTTCAAAGATAATTCTTCTCTTCAGAGGACCATTACCGCAGTTATACTACTACAGGCAATAAAATTACGCTTTGAAAATATATAAAATTATATACACAAATATATAAAAAATACATAACATCAAACATATCAATCCAAAAACATACTTTTGTTGAATCCATACAGTCCATCCAGGTCATATAAGTTGAGAAGCATAATCAGGAAGGACATTACTCCAAGATACAAACAGCAGTCCAAATATGTGAAATTGAAGGGGCCGGCAAGGTTATCCATTCGCGAATGGATAACCTTGCCGGCCCCTTCAATTTCACATATTTGGACTGCTGTTTGTATCTTGGAGTAATGTCCTTCCTGATTATGCTTCTCAACTTATATGACCTGGATGGACTGTATGGATTCAACAAAAGTATGTTTTTGGATTGATATGTTTGATGTTATGTATTTTTTATATATTTGTGTATATAATTTTATATATTTTCAAAGCGTAATTTTATTGCCTGTAGTAGTATAACTGCGGTAATGGTCCTCTGAAGAGAAGAATTATCTTTGAAAACTCATGAGCTAAGGACTTAAGGATGCTTTGCATGAACTTTGAATTCTAATAAAATTTGATTGACACCTTATTTTATTACTTCATTTTATATTATAATATTATATATATATATATATATATATATATATTAGTTAACAATGGTATTTTAAATTCCAATGACCAAGTCTTTTTTCATTTTTTATTTGCCGAATTTTAAAATAATTACATGTAAGATGACAATTTTTTCGCACATAAACAAACAACCGGGAATGAACATATAATTGGCAAGATCTTTTGTTCATGCCGCCTATCAGATGACCATCAAATAACACCCGAGGAAAAATCCTCAAACAAACAGTATCAAGAAAACCTTTGTCATGCATTTTCTTATTTTAATTCAAAATTAATTTATATGGTATTACTGGACGAATATTTAATATAATTAGACCCTTCCTATCCAAAAGAAAGATCCAGGTTGACCTCGATGGACGTTCATCCAAACAACATGACATAAATGTAGGTGCCCTCCAGGGATCGATCCTTGGACCATTATTGTTCCTGATTTTCATAAACGATCTCCCTGATGACATTGTGTCTGAGATGGATATATTTGCTGACGACACCACGCTTTACTTTTGACATGTGGGGAAAACAGACGCGCACATATCCGAGGCAATAGCTGAATACTTAGAAAATAACCTCCAGTCTGTAGTTGAATGGGGACACAAATGGATGGTAACATTAAATACCACTAAGACAACACTCCTGTTCCTTAATTACAAGAAACCTTGTCAACCACCGATTGCTATGGATAACAACACCCTACCCGAGAGTACAACGTCTAAACTCCTCCGCCTAACATTCACAGGTAACACGAGTTGAAACAAATATATAGAAGACATTGCCAAGGCTGCTGCAAAGAAAGTGAGCTCCCTCTACCGAGCTAGAAAATTTCTCGCACCTGACAGTATCCTATATCTCTACAAAGCCACCATTTGATCATGCATGAAGTATTGTCGTCACATCTGGGCTGGTGCACCATTCATCAGTCTCACACTCTTAGACAAGGTCCACAAAAGAGTCGCTAATCTAATAAGTCCCTCACTATCCACCAAGCTCCAGCCCCAGTCTCATCGCCGCAATGTTGCATCCTTGTGCTTGTTTTACAATTACTTCAATGGAATGTGCTCCGATAAACTTGCTGCTCTGGAGGCCCTTCAACGTAAATACACTTGACTAACCCGACAATCAGCCAAATCCCATCTAGTCACTGTGGAAGTCCCCAAATACCGGATAGCTTTCTACTCCATAGCTTCTTTTCTCGTGCTGCTAGCCTTTCGAACTCTTTCCTTACTCCTTGTTTTCCTGACTGTACCAACATGCAGAAATTTAAAACTAATATGAACAGGCATCTTGCTGCACAGCTCCTAATTTAGGGTAACCTCCAAAACTTTCACCCTAATTCTTAGTATCCCCTGACGTCTACAGTGGCAACTTGCCTTGTTTTGAGTAAACTAAGTTAAAAAACAACAACAAACAAACAGTCCTTTAAAGGAACAAAAGATTCTATTCATAGACAACCAGCCATTTTAGTAATAGAGTAAGTAAATAAAAGAAAAAAGAAAGCAAACATTTTACTAAAGGATCATAAACCAGACTTTCAAACAAAACCTTCAACTGGAATTTGGTTGTAAGAGACGGCTAGAAGAGTCGTTTCAAGTTTTGGGAATAAGATTTGCTTTGGGGGTGGTGGTCCGGGATTTTTGTCATCATTTTTCATGTGAGTTTTTTTCATGTATTTTGATTTACCGTTACCTTTGTCAGGAACTCTTTTCAAACTTTTCACATTTTCCTTTCTTATATCTTTGGAATGATGCGTTTTTTCTATTACTATTGAATGGCCAATTTCTCTGATGATCGACGAGGTTAAGATGAAGACTATGTATTCCTTTTGATTTTGTTGTGAAATGTGCGTAAGATGTAGAAAGAATATCGAATTTGGAAAAAATAAACAATAAAATAAAATATAAATATATAAAAAACTTTTGTTTGTGAGACAAACAGATATTGCAGATATTCCCCGATATATGAAAATAAAGAAATGTAAAGAACACATAAAAGTTGTGGTTGTGGTTGTTCAACGATATATGAAGATAAGAAAATTGAAAGAACAACTGAAAATTACGCTTATGGATTGATGGTTTCTATGGTCATTCGAATGCAACTATAAAATATATATGCTCTGAATTTGTAATAAAACTCTATTGAGCTTGCTATTTAGAACATTCTCGGATATTATAAAGCGTATATACTTTAATATATTTTGTAAAAATCCACACGCACACACACACACACACCCCCACACACACACATATACATATATATAGGGTGGGCAAAAATAAGGGTCCTATTTTAAAAAATTCATAACTTTTTTATTTATTGATTTTTTATTTTTATTTTTTTAGAATAAGTAAAAGACCCCTTCCGAAGCAAGCATGAGCCGTATTAGCCCTAAGGAACGTACCCTCATTTAGAAAACATTATTTTTGCTTAAAAAACTCAAAACAGTGTAAAAAAACAATACTTTAGTTTTTGTAAGTTTTAAGAAGTGTTTTTCGGCTAAAATTTGTTTTGTTTATTTCAAAAAATCTCGGAAGGGTGAGTCTACACACACATAAAGTTTGGTGAGTTTAACTTTTATTTTGTGGAAGTTATTCAAATTCAAGTTGTTCAAATTTAAAGATAGGACCCTTATTTTGGCCCACCCTGTATATATATATATATATATATATATATATATATATATATATATAATTATTTTTCTAATAAATAGATATTCGCAGATATATATATATATATTTCATATTCAATATGGCTAATGTGACTGTACCGCCAGTCGAAAAATTATAAATCTGTACCCGAATAACATCAGTTCAAACTTCTTACCGCTCGGCCGTCGTGACAACCACATTGAAAATGCGAGAGAAATAAGTTCTATATCTTAATTACAAACATAGTAACAAACAATGTTGAATCTATTCCAGGGCGAAAACTAGCAACCTTGCTAAATTTGATATTATATATATATATATATATATATATATATATATATATATATATATATATATATATATATATATATATATATATTCGTACTGATCAAGGTTTAGTTCTTTCATCCATCTTTATCAATTTCTTCTTCGTCTTTGTTGTCTCCTTCTTGTCCTGTCCTCTTTAAATATCATCTTATTCTATCCTCATTCTCTTTTATACTTTATTTCATCTCCACCTTCCTTCTTTCCTTACTATTTGAACTTTTCTCATAACAGACTCACCCGCCGACCCCACTCATATCCTGGCCCATCCCCAACTGACGTAACCAACCTCGTGTTTTCCAATCTGTAACCCGACCCAACGCCCCCAACAACGATTCTTATTTTTTCGAGTCATATTTCTCTTCATCAAAACCACCCCAACGTATATTTACCCCAACCATCCCCGTCTTCATCGGCCACCCCGATATCCACCCATATGACATGATGCGTTCATCAACTTTTAAGATCTTTTTAGTCGCCTGATCAACAAACTTTCAACCAACTTCCTCACAGAGGGAATTTGATTCAAAAGTTTAAAACACACCGTTCAACATACTTTAAATTAAAAAAAATAATTTGTTTAAATTCAAATGTACTTCTATTTAGGCTCATCTTATCTCATTTAAACGTTTAAAGGAAACATTATATATATATATATATATATATATATATATATATATATATATATATAACAATACTATATCATGAATTGATATATATATATATAATTATATAAAAATGATAAATAAGAAAATGATATATATAATTATATGTCCAAAATAAATAATGAAATTATATTCATAAATATATATCAATACTTTATAATAAAATGATATATATAATTATATATCAATAATAAATAATAAAATGATATATATATAATTTTATATCAATAATAGATAAAAAAATAATATATATAATTAAATGTCAAAAAAATTGTATATATAATTACATATCAATAATAAATAATAAAATCATATATATAATTATATGTCAATAATAAATAATAAAATCATATATATAATTATATGTCAATAATAAATAATAAAATGATATACATAATTATATATTGATACTATATAATAACATTATATATATAATTATATATCAATAATAAATAATGAAATAATACATATATATATATAATTATATATAAATAAAAAAATCATCAAATGATATATAATTATATATCAAAAATATATAATAAAATGATATATATATATAATTATATATCAATAATATATAATAAAATGATATATATATATAATTTTATATCAATAATAAGTAATAAAATGTTATATATAATTATATATCAATAATACATAATTAAATGATCTATATATAATTATTTATCAATAATATATGATAAAATGATATATATATAATTATATATAAACAATAAATATTGAATGATATGTATATATAATTTTGCATCAATGAAAATCATGAAATGATATATATATTATTATATATCAATGATAAATAATTAAATGATATATGTATATAATTATATATCAATAATATATGATAAAATTATATATAAGATAATATATCAATAATAAATAATTAAATGATATATATAATAATATATCAATAATAAATCAAAAATTATATATATACATAATATATCAATAATAAGTAATTAAATGATATAGATAATTATATATCAATAATAAATAATAAAATTATATATATATATAATTATATATCAATAATAAATAATAAAACAATATATATAATTATATATATAATATATAATAAAATGATGTATATATAATTATATATCAATAATAAATAATTAAATAGTATATATAATTATATATCAATACTAAATAATAAAATGATATATATATATAATTATATATCAATAATTGGCTGTTATAATAATAAAAAACTCTACAGTAAAGACATATTTTTGAAGAACCCAAAATTAACATCGCCTGAAGATAATTTGACGAATCAAATCGAAAGTACTCGCAAATAAAGACAGAAAATGGAACAAGAAACACATGAAACTTACATACAGAAATTTGACCGAAACACTTAAAGGACTATTCGCTAAATTAAAAAAAAAGTCTGATCAAGCAAAACCACTCTGTGTTATTTAATAATGTTTGCCTAAATGAAAATATGCTGCTGCCTCTCTCTCTCTCTCTCTCTCTCTCTCTCTCTCTCTCTCTCTCTATATATATATATATATATATATATATATATAGAGAGAGAGAGAGAGAGAGCGAGAGGTATTTTTAGGTACATATAAAATTCGCTTAAATATTTCATCAGTCAGATAGACCACCAAAAATGTCATTGTTAATTTAGTTATTTTAATCATTAAAAAATATACATTAAATCTTTGCCTACAACAGATTCATACGAATTTATTTACTTTACTAGATAAAAAGGCGTAATTACTTAATTTGAAATTTATTCAGAGGAGGTGGCAACTACCTCCGAACCTATGTATGTTGTGAAGAATCTACAAACAAAAATCAAATAAAAAAGACTTTAAAGTAACGTTTTTCAAACGACTACGAATGTTGTCGAAACGTCATTTTTATACTAGCTGATGGTTAACTAGAAAATGATTCATTAATTTTACCTTTAACTGGGCAATGGTTAATTAATTGTCTTTTTAACTGGCTAATGGTAAATTAACTGAGTAATGGTTTATTAATTTTACCTTTAACTGGACAAATAATTAATTTTACCTTTAACTGTAATGATTAGTTAATTTTTTAATCGAGTAATGCTTAATTAATTTTACCTTCAACAGTGTAATAGTTAAATAATTTTATCTTTAACTAGGTAATAGTTTATTAATTTTACCTTTAGATCGCTAATGGATAATTAATTTTAAATTAAACTATGTAATGATTAATTAATTTTATCTTGAACTGGGTAATGGTTAATTAATTTTCCCTGTAACTGTGTAATGTTTAATTAATTTTCCCTGTAACTGTGTAATGATTAATTAAATTTTCCTTTAACTGTGTAATGATTAATTAATTATTCCTTTAACTGGGTAATGCTTAATTTATTTTAACTTGAACTGGGTAATGGTTAATCAATTTTCCCTGTAACTGGGTAATGGTTAATTAATTTTCCCTGTAACTGTGTAATGATTAATTAATTATTCCTTTAACTGGGTAATGCTTAATTAATTTTAACTTGAACTGGGTAATGGTTAATTATTTTTCCCTGTAACTGTGTAATGATTAATTAATTTTTCCTTTTATCGGGTAGTTGTTAATTAATTTTATCGTTAACTGGGTAATAGTCAATTAATTTTACCTTTAACTGTGTAATGGTTAAATAATTGTATCTTTAACTAGGTAATAGTTTATTAATTTTACCTTTAATTCGCTAATGGTTAATTAATTTTACCTTTAACTCGCAATGTTTAATTAATTTTATTTTTAACTGAGCAATGGTTAATTATTTTTTTCTTAACTGGGTAATCGTTAATAATTTTATCTTCAACTAAGTAATAGTTTATTAATTTTACTGTTAACTGGGTAATGGTTAACTAATTTCGCATTTATCTAGGTAATAGTTTATTGATTTTACCTTTAACTTGCTAATGGTTAATTAATTTTACCTTTAACTGGGCAATGATTTATTAATTTTACCTTTAACTGGGTAATGCTTAGTTTATTTTATCTTTAACTAGGTAATACTTTATTACTTTTACCTTTAACTGGGCAATGGTTAATTAATTTTATCTTAAGCCGGGTAATAGTTAAATACTTTTATTTTTAACTAGGTAATAGTTTATTAATTTTACGTTTAACTCGCTAATGGTTAATTAATTTTACATTTAACTGGGTAATGGTTAATTAATTTCACCTTCAACTGAACAATGGTTAATTAATTTTATCTTAACTGGGTAATCGTTAATTAATTTTACCTTTAATTTAATTAATTAATTAGTAATTATTGAATATAGATGAACGTATTATTATTATAACATTTCAATTCACTTCATAATTCTTTTTGTTCGTAATTCTTCTTATTATAATTATAGAAATAATCTTTTTAATACAATAGATGGAATGTCTGTTCATGGGGCCGAGGCTACGGGGTTCATGCCCCCAGCCCGTCCGCGAAACTATGATATGGGGCCTTTATTTGGAAACCACTTTTTACAAACAAATTATTGCATTATATTTTTCAATCACCAAAAATCACAGAATTCGTCAATTTTAATGAAAATTGCAGTTTTTTTCAATATATTAGAAGGAATGACATATCTATTATTATACTAAAGATGAATAAATCAAGGTTCGTTTTCTACAGACGTGTTCCCTATATATTTAACGATACAGAATAAACGGTAAAGTATTTCTCTCGCTCTGTGATTGAGTAATCTTTGAAATAAAATTTGTTTTAATTGTTCTAATCAGCCGTAATTTGCAATTAATTCATCAAATGATTCATCTCTTACTAAGTATCTTTCTAGCACTCTCTTCCCTTGCCACTTTTTGTTGTTTGCCCTCCTCTCTTATTTTACAGGGTCCTATCACCCTCGACTTTGCCTCTATCTCTCTATCTCCCCCTCTCTCTGTATTAACAGTCAAAGGTAATCAAACTTACGATACAACTTTAGGAGTAGTCCATTATTTACACAAACAAAAGGAAATATCACCAAGTAGTAATACTATTTGTTATCGAGAGAGAGAGAGAGAGAGAGAGAGAGAGAGAGAGAGAGAGAGAGAGAGAGGGAGAGAGGGAGAGTGAGTGAGGGGGTGATGTTTAGAGGAAAACAAAGATGTAGAGAGTACAAGAGTACTAAATTCAATGACTGCTCAGTTATTATGATGAGTTAATTAGAAGTCATGACTTATTTACGAAGTAGAATTAGAGGTTATTTTAACATAAACCACTCTTTAACATATGGAATAGTTAAACATTTATTATTTGGAGTTTCATTATACATAAAGCTTTAGAGAAACAATATTGATTCATTCAGATTTAGTATTTATGAATATATAAATCGATAAAATATTGAAAGTGTAAGAAATATATATATATATATATATATATATATATATATATATATATATATATATGAGAGAGAGAGAGAGAGAGAGAGAGAGAAAGAGAAAAATAGTGAGCGGATAGAGTCTTATTTTGGATTGTGTATTTAATTAAAAATATGACTGGCTTTACAAACTCAGTTATTCATAATTCAGACACTATGCCACAAGCTACATAGGTGACCTAGCTGGTCATTTTGTTTTACGATTTTAAAAAACTGTCGTGAAATACGTTTCCCAGCCCCCAACCTTCACGCATTTCAGTGAGTTGCTTAAGCAGAAATGAGAAAGATGTTATCAGCATCCATTTCTCTCATTTGCTAGATTAGTCACAAGAGTTGTGTGAGAATGATCATTTCTTAAACCTGAGAACGAAGGAAATAGGCCTAAATATAATCTATATTTTGAATGAAGCGGGATTCAGAGGAGTATCGTTGTACACAGCAGAAAATAAATTCTTTACTTAATTTTATCTTTAATTACATTTATTATTCAAGAAGTGTAAAGCAGAAATTATACAGAACACAAATCGATAGAAAACGAGGATATTGTTGAAGTAGTTTACTTAGAATGAATGATAGAAATCTGTCAAATCGATAGAAAACGAGGATATTGTTGAAGTAGTTTACTTAGAATAAATGATAGAAATCTGTCAAATCGATAGAAAACGAGGATATTGTTGAAGTAGTTTACTTAGAATAAATGATAGAAATCTGTCAAATCGATAGAAAACGAGGATATTGTTGAAGTAGTTTACTTAGAATAAATGATAGAAATCTGTCAAAAGATATAAACTAAAATCTAACATATTTTCGATTGGGATCATGTTTCATTTTCAACATTTACACAATTATATATAAAGGCTAATAAGATGCTGTAAAGCAAACATCAATGAGCTGATCTTCAGCAATAACTTCAATCACATGAAGCATGCATTTCTTTTTCAAATTTGAAGGGCAATTTTTCAGATCACCAGAAATGGTTTAATTTAAATAAGCCTTTGGTCAGATGAAGGAATATTTAAGATATTTGCAAAAAACTGAACATTTCGGTGCATTTTACATGAGGAATAAACCAATGTTTTTTTTTCTGAAAAATATGGCCCTATATTACAATTTTTATTCTTATTTTTTTCTATAAGCACCAATTCTAATTGGTTCAGTTTGAACAGTTAACAATGTTTATTCATATGTACACGCGTTTCAAAAATCATTTTTATCATTATTACATTAGGGTAAAGATGGAAAAAACTTCATGATCTTCTTCATCAGCATATATACTTCATCAATTTCATTCCAGATAATTTCCAGTGGATATATTCGCAATCAGTTCGACAACCAAACAATGATATTTATAGAGTTATTTTCCTTGAATTTTTTTAACAGAAAAACAAAAACAAAAACAAAAACAAAATAAAAACATTGCTTTTCTACAAACCATAACCTGCTCGAGTTCATACTAAATCAGAATATGTAATGTTTATAAGTGTATTTTTGGTAGTTTCTGAGTTTTATCTGGACAGACAGATACACAGAAAAAACAATTTTCATTTTTTAAATAGATTATTGATTAAAGTATAAAATATCTACTGTACAAGGACATACATTAATACATCACTATTATTATATTTTATTATTATAAATACATTATTATACATACATAAATACATTATCGGTGTACATAGATAGGGAGTGCTGCAGTTGCACATAGATAGGGAGTCCTGCAGTTGCAGATAGATAGGTAGTGCTGTAGTTGCGCGTTACCTACGGACGATGCATCGCGGGTTAAAATCGCACAGAAATAATAAATCCTGAGTATTGCTATGAACATCCTTTGTTTAGACAACTTCTCGTATTATGTAACAGTTATGGGCTGCCATACAAGTTTCTTTGTTCAAGCAAATTCTTGTAACATTTTTCTTAGTCGGGGGAAGAGGGTTGCGCTTTGTTTAAAACTAACATTCGACTGTGCAGGATGTTTAAATAAGGCAGCCGTTCCCAAACCCTACTGGTACACCATATAACTGAAGAGGAGTAAAGCGAGGTCTGTAAAAACAGTGGATTATTTTGAAGTAATCACCACCAAATAAACGCGATTCGTGCGTCATGTAAACTTTACGTATAATTGACAACGATGCGTAAATCAAAGGGACCATTGTATATAACCACACACACACACACACACACACACACACACACACACACACACACACACACACACACGCATACATATATATATATATATACATATATGCATGCATATATAGATACATATATACACATATGTACTAGCAAAATACCCGTCCCAGGACAGGCAAAATTAATTACTGAATAGTACAGTTTTGCACCACTTTTATGTCCTCTTACAATGATTAAAATAAAGATATAATACTACTGAACGTTATGTCTAGAATCCTTACTACAATTCTGATCAAAATCTATTAAATGATTTTGATTCTATAAAATGTCTATAATTTATAAAATGTCTATAATTTATAAAATGTCTATAATTTATAAAATGTCTATAATTTATAGGTATATGAATAATAAATTGAGAATCAGAGAATCTTGCTTAATTGTTGTCTAACGACTATGGATCAAATTCACTGCAAATCTAAATATTTGAATTTTTAGATACGAGGTTGTGTCCATATTATGCCCCTAAACTTTTTAAAATTCTCTAAAGAAACTGGAATTTGGGGGATAATTATCACTGTTGTTAAAATCTCATGAGAATCGGAATTTTCACAAAAGAGCTTCCATTCTCTGTTTACCCTATTTGCATAAAACTAAATTAAAGTAAAATATAGCCTACATTTGTACCCCTTATGCATAGCAGCCGTGTTCTAAAATTCATAATGATCGGTTAATTAGTTTAGGAATAAATCCCAGACATATAAATATATAAACATATACACATACCTATATATATATATATATATATATATATATATATATATATAGTAATACACATACAGACTGTTTCGCTGTATCACATCTCTTCAGTGCGGCTAGACCAGTTAGTGCCTCAAGCCGGGATTGACACTAAACATTAAAAACAGTCTACGCGGATCAACCAGCTTTTCGAAGTTAACACATCCCGACGGGACTGTAAAGTGAGCTGAGAAATTACAAGCGTCACAAAAAACCCAGACATAACAGAATTGGCCAGTTGAAAATGAACCTCATTAAATGTGTCATTTATTTTTGTTAGCCCAACACATTTAACGGGCGCATGTACGCTTAAGCCACGGATTAAAATATATTATTTTAGAATGTCTTTTGACATACAAGCCAGAATTGATAATGTTTTGTTCAAGTAACAGTGATATTGTAGTCTACGATTTGGATTTTTGATACTTTTATGAGTGGTGTGACCTCACTTTCGAAGTTGACTCGAATTTGATGTTAATATTTACTAACCACCCTTATTCAGGTAGGAGGTGACACGAGGTAATTTTAATGTGGAGAACCCAGCGTCCGTCACGGGTCATGGCCATTTTAAATATCTCTTCAGCATTACATTCATTTTGGAGTGCGCGACACGAGACAGGACCAAATTATGGACATAGATGCTATGCTTTGAGCCGGCAGCCGGCTACATTCTGCGTCAATGTTTTTTCAAGATTCGATCAAAAATAGAGACTTCATTAAAGACAATAATATTGTTGCTAATTTTCTATTATAATACACCTAGGAAAGTACATCCCACCGCAGCTTATGGAATCAATTGGACTCCTTTTTATCGCTGGTATACAATATATCTTAAAGCGAATGTCCCTGATTGGCATAATCGATACCATCACCGACTATGGTATTGCTATTGGCTATGCGAAGTTCAAATTCTATAGAATCTGTTGTTATAATTTGGGATCTAATACTGTCGGTTAATGTTTAATGTATTGAATATCATTGTAATTATTCAAAGACAAGACAAATAATACATGGCCATGTGAGGTTTGAGGTTACGGAAGGTCGATGCGCGAGGACCAGACAGGAATCCAATAACGAATATATGACTGTAGAATGAAAATAAATGACTAGCGCACAACAATGCATTTTGACTGCGGTTCTTTACTGCTAATAAGAGTCAGGAAAGAAGATTAAGAAATCGCAGCACTACGGCCAGAGACATGTCAATAGAGGCCAGTCAAAATGCCAACCAACCTCACTACCTTATTTGATATTGCCTCTAGAGAATCCTTCTAGCCAGCTTATAACAAAGATAACGAATTAAAAATGAACAAAAGGCATGAACTCCCAATTCTCCCTCTGCTATGGGTAAGATAGAACCTTTTGTTAAATTAATCATAACCGTTTGCAATGCGTATTTTTGTTCGGTACTAAATAGTCCCCAAAACGGTTAATTTTCTACAAAAGAAAACAAGCCAAACCAACAATAATAAGTAAACAGAATTGAATAAAAATATTATGAGGAAAAACTGAGATAATATGGGAGAGAGAGAGAGAGAGAGAGAGAGAGAGAGAGAGAGAGAGAGAGAGAGAGGGGGAGAGAGAGTGAGGGGGTGATGTTTAGAGGAAAACAAAGATTGAGAGAGTACAAGCGTACTAAATGTAATGACTGCTCAGTTATTATTGCAAGTAGTAATTGCAATGATAGAATAACACACGATTTAGGGGAAATAAAGAAAACTAGAATGAAAAAGAAAAAAGAAAGGTTTTTTGTTTCTTTTGTAAACAGAATACAGACAAACAAAAGACAAACATATGCTTAAGAGTGAAGTTTTTTTTGTTTTTTATCTCTGACTGATCTTATCAAATCGTATTTGCAACATCGCCATTTTCCATCGCCGACGTTGTCACTGTTATTACGACTTAAGTTGAGCTTAATCATTATTGTTATAACATTTGATTTTTAAAACCTCTTTGCCTTGGAGAAAGGACCGATTTGTTTTGTTTCATCAATTGCTTTTTAATTGCGTTTTCTACTATCACAATGATCACAATATTAACAGTTATTGGTGTGTGTTTGGCTGCCATTGTCACGATCATTACAACAGGTAATTCTCCAGTTTTATGGGATCAAAAAACAGTCTCAAAAAGTGAAAGAGACAAAAAACTCGAGTATGAGTTGCGCAAAATAAAAACACTTTTTAAGCAACTTTTGCATTGTGTAACCTTGCCCTCGCAGAGTGAATATAGAAAATATCCGACATTACTTCCTACTTTTCAAATAGCGATAACTCTTAATCACTAAAGAATTCTATTTATGATATTATATTCGATTTTGGAACAATTCATTTTTAAATGAGTATCATCCACAATTTATTTCTTATATCATTATTAGCATGACCCGTGCTTGATGTTGGATTGTATTTAATGGATTTAATATTGCATCTGAGTTGAATGAGGGGAGGGTTCATCTTTATTCGACCGGGATACCAATTCCATTAAAAGAGTATTTTCCGGGCGATTAATTTTTATTTAATCGAAGAAGCATGTGAATAGCTGATTTTGTCGGTTATAAAATGAAGTCTATAATATTATGATAAATGTTTATCAAGAAGGTTTAATAATCTTTTACCTACATTAGTTTAACGTTCAGTAAGAAAGGAGGGGTGAACAAAATCATTTTTCTCTTTCTATATTTAGTCCTGGTACTTGTGCGTGTGTCTGGTGAGTAATTTTATCTTTAAATCTGCTATCTAATAAATGTTGTAGTGGAGGAAAAGAAAGCTATTCTACGGCTAATGACGATTATCGGTGCGTGTCAAGAGCTATTCTTGATGTATGTAAGGTCTTTGTTAGGTTTATAGAATAGTTTATAAGAATTACAGAATAATCCTGAGTTTATCTTCAGAAAGTTGACAGGTGAGGTTTGTGTCCATAGTAATTGTAAGACCGAAAATTAGTAAGAAATATGTAAGGTGCGTGCACAGCTTATCTAGTGAGTGGCTGCTGCATATTTGGGGTTTGTTTTATTTTACTTAAGTCGAAGTTTTCAGAAATCAAGGGGCTCCTTCCTGGGCTAACACTTAATCTCTATAGGAAATACATAGATATTCGAATATTCCATTACAGTTCTTCTTTACCTGTCAAACGTTGAGTTACTAAAAAAGTTAAAAACATTATTTTTCTTCTCCCTAATTGACCATTTAATTATATTATAGTATATATTTCTTGTGGCCTTTTGGTCTTACCGAATTCCAGGACAAGAATTAATCTAGTCTGGTAAAGTATCCATCTAAGTTACTTGAGGTAACATTACTATTAGTAGGTGCACCATTCCTCGTATGAACAAGTGTATAGCCGTGTCGGGGTGATCTTATTTGAGCTTCGAATACTATGTTATTTTGAATATTTGGTCAGGGTTTACTTGTAAGGGGAAGTATCCTTATGTCAGGTTGTCCTGACAAATCATTGTAGAGAGAAACCGAAGACACTCGATGATGGCGTCTAGTAGGTAATTCAAACTCTCCAGTAGATAATTCAAACTCTCGATAATGGCTGAATGTATGAATAGGGAATTTTTTTTTTATGAAAATGAAACAAAAAAAGTCCAATGATCTCGCATATATTAACAGTGTCGTACGAACCCATAGATACGTCAAAGATGTCTGCGGGGTTTAAATCTTTAACCAGTTTTATCGTTATTAAAGAGAAGCCTCTTACGTATATTCATTATTATGTCTAGTTCCTGCTTAGTATTATTGATATTATTTGCTTACTAGTCATATCTTTAAAACAATTCAATAATCAAACGAAAAGGTTTTTAAACACGATCCAGGACAAACTCTAACCCTAACCCTAGCTCTACTCGACTACGCCTCCTGTAGTGCAGACGCAGTACTCCCATCGAATCCAAGCACCCAAAATGTATGTATTTGGAAACCTTAATATCCATCACAGAGGTTGGCTTGGTTTCTCAAGCTACACAGATCCAGCTTGTAACATCACATGTGGCTTCTAGATTGCACACTCCCTTTTCACAAACCATCACTTTCCCTACTCACCTCCTAGATTGTGAGAATTAGCAAGCCTCACTTCTCGACCTATTCTTGACAACACTACTCACTGATCACGTTGTAATAATGGTTTATATCACTGTAAACCTCCGATCCTAAACCGAAGCATCGTTACTCAAAACGACGAGTTATTACCAACTGGCTCCTGTCCTCTTCAAGCGCTATAACAAATGTCTTGCCGAATCTTGCTTCCCTGATAGCAGGAGAATTGACTATGTGGTTCCAGTTTTCAAGAACTCTGGCGAAAGAACCGATCCGCAAAATTATTGCTCCATCAGTCTACTCCTGCTGTTCTATAAAATCTTTGAGTTGTTAATCAATCAAGCCACCACATCGCAAATGCTACAATTTCCGACAAACAGTATAGATTTAGGCACTCTCATTCTACTGCGGATATCCTAATGGTTATCTAAACGCATATACCATACACTGGATAAGGCAAGTGATGTTAGGGCGGTAGCGTTTAATATAACCCATGCCTTTGACAAGATTTTGCATGAAGGTCCTATCAGGAAAATTTGTATGGTATTACTAGACGAATATTTAATCTGATCCTTCTTAGCTAAAAGAAAGATCCATGTCGTTATTGATGGTTGTACATCAAAACAACATCATATTAATGCGGGTGTGCCCAAAAGGGTTAATACTTGGACCTTTATAATTCATGATCTTATAAACGACTACCCTAATGCAATCGCGTTCGAGATGGGTATATTTGCTGATGACATCACGTTATATTCTAAACATGCAAATCAAACACATACATATCTAAGGCACTTGTTGAATCCTTAGAGAATGCCCTCCAGTCTGTATTAGAATGGATCCAAGAATGGATAGTTACATTCAATGCAACCAAGCCTTTCCCCTTTAACAATTATAAGGAACCTTCCAACCACCAATTGCCATGACTGATACGACCATTTCTGAGCGTTCAAGTTTCAAACTCTTCGGATTAACATTTACGGGTAACATTAATTACAATAAATATACAGAATATATTGCTAAGTCTGCTGAAAAGAAGGTGGACTCCTTCTACCAGGCTAGAAATCCTCTCACATCTGCCAGTATATTATATATCTATAAAGTCACTATTGGTCAACAATGGAGCATTATTGCCATATCTAGGCTGGTGCACCAACCTCTAGAGTTTCTAATCTAATAGGTCCCGCACTGTCTACTAAGTTCCGGTATCATTGCCACAATGTTGCATCCCTATGCTTTTTACAAGTACTTTAATGGAATGTGCCCCGACAAACTTACCATACTTGAACCCCGATAACCTCCGACCAACCTGAATAACAGCAAAATTACATGCTCCACTATAGAGACCCGTAGATGCCAGAAAACTTTCTTCGGACTGCTTGCCCTTGGAATTTCATCTCTACTCCCTGTTTTTTTTCCGACTGTTCAAACATACAGTAATTTAAATGTAATGTGAACAAACATATTTCTGCACAACTCTACACTTAGGATTCCCACTATAAATCTTGCCCCAAATCAAAGTAACCTCTTATGTCTCAGTAGCTTTGCATGGGGTGAAAAAGGATAAAAAACCTTTGATTTCATAAGCTCGTAAGTTTAATAAAAGATTTGATAATGATGTTAATGGATCATTTGGGTAACCCCTAACCCCGCACTCCTAAAATTAACAACAGAATTAAGCCGGAACAGTTTAAAAAATGCCCAAACGATATTGTAATATTTAGCTGGAAATCCTATAATCATATTTAATTAAAAAAATCAATAATAAAATGAAAATATTTTAAATTTTCGTTTGGTAAACTCGTACATTTAATAAAAACATTTTAAAATTGAAACATACAAACTTAAGGGTTAAATGACACATTTTTACCCTAAGGGATCAATTTCATGTCGGTAGACCACTTAAAATAAGTTACATCGAATATATTACGCTTTCTTATATATTTTCATGATGAATTATCTCAATTTATTAAAATATTGGATTTGATGCTTAAATTTATAGGAATTTAATTTCGAATAATTAATTCATAATAAACATTAAAATACAATTTTAAAAAATACCGATTTGTTATTTTTCCTCTCTCACTCTATTCTTAAATCCTTTATAGAAAAGGAGAAGAAAGAGCATTAGTCAATGAATATGCTTGAAATATAGCTTACTAACGGTGAATCTTAAAAAATATCTAAACAAGATTGCTTACATCTCTATTAAATTTGTCCCCGGCGTTCATGTTTTTCTTTCTGTTAATTATTTACGTCATTCGTCTAATTCCACTAACTTTCTAATCGTTTCTCTGCTGTGACGTCATCCAGTATGCACGCTAGCAAGATAAAGAAAACAAGCAAAATTATAACGCCCATAAATCTTTAGAAGTATACTAGATCCCGAGGGTTTAGAGTGTTTGCCTAGTAGACGACCCGTGACCCTTAGTCTAGATCAGTATTTCCTAAACTTTTTTTAGAGTGACCCTCGCTTGATCTCCAGCTACATTAATAACGCTCACTCTCCTAATATACACATGCAAGATTCTTTTATTCAAAGTAAAAACAAAAGTATTAAACACTAAATACGTATTTTAAAAGTAATAATTAATTAAATAAACATGTTTTATTTGATTTTACACTTTTACAATTTTTATTTGTTTCAAATTGGAAACAACAAAATGAAACAGAAATACGTATTGAAAAATACCAATTAATTTAATAAACGGTTTTATTTAGTTTTCACAATTACTTCTAATGGGACGGGTGTACCGAGTGTTCACACAAGGCTAAGGAGTAATCGTAGATTCCTACGTTCGGTAGTTTTTACCTGGGAAAAAGCAAAACAACTGAACTGGAGCCTAGTTCTATCAAATATGATGTCATAAAGGTAATCAAATACATCTTCAATTTGTCCCATAATATTGGATGGAAATCTCAGATTTGTCGTAATCCACAATCGTTATATGATTTCTTTAACTTTTGCGTTTCATCAATCTTATTTTGGATTGAAACTAATTCTCCCCCGCTCCTCCCGTTTCCTCATTGTTAAAATCTAAGAACGGATTAATTTCGGTATTTTAAGCAATAAAAGATCTCGAAATATTTCAGACATATCGTTTTGCAACTTTTCCAGGTGAGCACAATACACTTGAAAGTCATCATCTGATATGCTCTTCTCTTTATTGAATTCAGAGAAGCTTGTTCAGAACTCAGTTTCGTTTGAATAACCTTCCCATAGACAGGAAGGTGAAGATGATAGATTTGATTTTGATAAGGTTGGAGGCATTTACTAGCAACTTCAAATTAATTTCATTGAAGTTTGTGAATATATCAGACAAATTAGCAATGGCACTAATTGATGTTACGATCATCACAGAGGCCAGAGTTAGAGTCTTAGAAAAGTCTACAACTGTATCAAACAGTGAATAGAAACGCTTTCCTCTGAAAATCATTTAACTTCTGTGAGTAGCAATATGCGTTCAAGCTCTTCATTAATATCCATGTAAAGCTGTCAAAACAGTCTGGAACTGAGAGAATCTGCCTTGATTTTATGTGATATTCGTTGATTTGTGAAGTCGACTACTATTTTTGTTTTTGCTACCAGTAAAGTGTTACAAGACAGAAACACAGAACACCTTACACTAACCAGACACAGTTTTTCTTTCAGGAAACTGATAAAGCCACGCTGACCAGCTATCATCGATGGTCCTCAATTTGTTGCACAAACAAGCATCTTATAATAGTAGGTGCTCGACTGATCCCACATCCCTGGTTGCCCATCTATAAAACATTCACAGCAAGAACTCGTCTTCTTACCACTATTGCATTTTCCATCTGTGGTGCACATTGCGACGGGAATACTTCCTTGCAGACAACAACATGATATTTAAGTCTAATGTCAACAAATAGTTTAGACTGTGAGCCCAGGCGTACAAAAGGCCTCTAGAACTTTTTATTTTGTCGGCTTAGTCAGGGCACTGAAATATAAAGGTAGCAAATAGAAGCATATACACCCAAGGATATCATACTATTTTTCACAAGCCTAAATGTGATTCAGTTGTGAGAATGACGGCCATCTTTAAAGATGGCCACCGATTTTTAAATAAAACATGACAGCTTACTTAAACCTTACTAGTCCTAATACAAATATGCATAGAAACATACAAATTATCTCATGTCATTCCTAGTTAAATACTGCATCTTGTGGTTTATACTATACTAGCGGGGCTACCCGGCGTTGCTCGGGGTCATAAAAACATAATTGAAGAAAAATTGCGTGTGTAACATCTTTATATTAAAACTTCTATTTCTCTCCTTCTCTCTCTATAGCTGTCTCTTTATCTTTCTTGCCTTTTGCGAAAGCTGTTTCTTCCCCACCATTTCATCCTACGTTTCACAGGGGAATAGTATGACTTATTTCTATAAAAAGTACCACCACTGTCTGCGCCTTCTATATAGGTACTTATAACCGCCCCGGTGTTCATACTATATATTTTGAATCCCCTCATGATATCCTTCATCATTTTAACTCCCCTCGTTGTATTCATCATTTTCGATCTCCTCATACTATTAATCATTTTCAATCCCCTCATAATATTCTTCATCATTTTCAATCTCCTCATACTATTAATCATTTTCAATCCCCTCATAATATTCTTCATCATTTTCAATCCTCTCGTAATATTCCTCATCATTATCAATCCGCTCATGATATTCTTAATAATTTTCAATCCTCTCATGATATTCTTCATTTTTTCAATCCTCTCATGATATTCTTCATTATTTTCAATCCCCTCATGATATTCTTCATCACTTTCAATCCCCTCATGATATTCTTCATCATTTTCAATCCTCTCATGGTATATTTCATCATTTTCGATCCCCTCATAATATTCTTCTCATTTTCAATCCCCTCATGATATTATTCATCATTTTCAATCCTCTCATGGTATTCTTCATCATTTCCAATCCTGTCAGTCTATTCTTCATAATTTTCAATGCTCTCATGACATTCTTCATCATTTTCAACCCTCTCATGACATTCTTCATCATTTTCAATCCCCTCATGATAGTCTTCATCATTTTCAATTCCCTCATGATAGTATTCATCATTTTCAGTCCTCTCATGATAGTATTCATCATTTTTAATCCTCTCATGATAGACTTCATCATTTTTAATCCTCTCAGGATAGACTTCATCATTTTTAATCCTCTCATGATATTCTTCATCATTTTCAATCCCCTCATGATATTATTCATCATTTTCAATCCCCTCATGATATTATTCATCATTTTAAATCCCCTCATGGTATTCTTCATCATTTCCAATCCTGTCAGTCTATTCTTCATCATTTTCAATCCTCTCATGACATTCTTCATCATTTTCAATCCTCTCATGACATTCTTCATCATTTTCAATCCCCTTATGATAGTCTTCATAATTTTCAATCCCCTCATTATAGTGTACATCATTTTCAATCCCCTCATGATAGTCTTCATCATTTTCAATCCTCTCATGATAGTCTTCATCATTTTCAATCCTCTCATGATAGTCTTCATCATTTTCAATCCTCTCATGATAGTCTTTATCATAGCTCTATCTAGGATATTGAGCACTTTTCTCCCGGACAACGCCGAGTACTTTGAAAATCAAGGAGGCCTCATGAGCACTACTGAAATCACTTAGGTATCCTCTCTCCTTCTGATCTGCGAAATAGTCCAAATGGGAACAAAGATGGCGTTAAAATATTTTCCAAACCTATCACTACATTAGCTCTATCTAGGACATTGAGCACTTTTCTCCCGGACAACGCCGAGTACTTTAATAATAAAGGAAGCCTCCTGAGGACTACTGAAATCACTTAGGTATCCTCTCTCCTACTGATCTGCGAAATAGTCCAAATGGGGAACGAATATGGCGTTAAAATATTATCTAAACCTATCACTACAGTAGCTCTATATAGGACATTGAGCACTTTTATTCCCGGACAACGCCGAGTACTTTGACAATCAAAGAGGCCTCCTGGGGACTACTGAAATCACTTAGGTATCCTCCTTCCTTCTGATCTTCGAAATAGTCCAAAGGGAAACGAAGATGGCGTTAAAATATTTTCCAAACCTATCACTACAGTAGCTCTATCTAGGACATTGAGCACTTTTCTCCCGGACAACGCCGAGTACTTTGAAAATCGAGGAGGCTGCGTGAGCACTACTGAAATCACTTAGGTAACCTTTCTCCTACTGATTTGCGAAATAGTCCAATAGGGAACGAAGATGGCGTTAAAATATTTTCCAAACCTATCACTACAGTAGCTCTATTTAGGATATTGAGCACTTTTCTCCCGGACAACGCCGAGTACTTTGATAATCCAGGAGGCCTCCTAGGGGACTACTGAAATCACTTAGGTATCCTCTCTCCTTCTGATCTGCGAAATAGTCCAAAGGGGAACGAAGATAGCGTTAAAATATTTTCCAAACCTATCACTACAGTAGCTCTATCTAGGATATTGAGCACTTTTCTCCCGGACAACGCCGAGTATTTAAAAATCAAAGAGTCCTCCTGAGCACTACTGAAATAACTCTTATCGATTCCCCATCCATTTCAGCGTAGATGCTGTTAAAATATTATCCAAACCTATCACTACAGTAGCTCTATCTAGGACATTGAGCACTTTTATCCCAGACAACGCCGGGTACTTTGAAAATCAAAGAGGCCTCCTGGGGACTACTGAAATCACTTAGGTATCCTCTCTCCTTCTAATCTGCGAAATAGTCCAAAGGGGAACGAAGATGGCGTTAAAATATTTTCCAAACCTATCACTACAGTAGCTCTATCTAGGACATTGAGCACTTTTCTCCCGGACAACGCCGAGTACTTTGAAAATCGAGGAGGCTGCGTGAGCACTACTGAAATCACTTAGGTAACCTTTCTCCTACGTATTTGCGAAATAGTCCAATAGGGAACGAAGATGGCGTTAAAATATTTTCCAAACCTATCACTACAGTAGCTCTATTTAGGATATTGAGCACTTTTCTCCCGGACAACGCCGAGTACTTTGATAATCCAGGAGGCCTCCTAGGGGACTACTGAAATCACTTAGGTATCCTCTCTCCTTCTGATCTGCGAAATAGTCCAAAGGGGAACGAAGATAGCGTTAAAATATTTTCCAAACCTATCACTACAGTAGCTCTATCTAGGATATTGAGCACTTTTCTCCCGGACAACGCCGAGTATTTAAAAATCAAAGAGGCCTCCTGAGCACTACTGAAATAACTCTTATCGATTCCCCATCCATTTCAGCGTAGATGCTGTTAAAATATTATCCAAACCTATCACTACAGTAGCTCTATCTAGGACATTGAGCACTTTTATCCCAGACAACGCCGGGTACTTTGAAAATCAAAGAGGCCTCCTGGGGACTACTGAAATCACTTAGGTATCCTCTCTCCTTCTAATCTGCGAAATAGTCCAAAGGGGAACGAAGATGGCGTTAAAATATTTTCCAAACCTATCACTACAGTAGCTCTATCTAGGATATTGAGCACTTTTCTCCCGGACAACGCCGAGTACTTTGAAAATCGAGGAGGCTTCATGAGCACTCCTGAAATCCCTTAGGTATCCTCTCTCCTTCTGATCTGCGAAATAGTCCAAAGGGGAACGAAGATGGCGTTAAAATATTTTCCAAACCTATCACTACAGTAGCTCTATCTAGGACATTGAGCACTTTTCTCCCGGACAACGCCGAGTACTTTGAAAATCGAGGAGGCTTCATGAGCACTCCTGAAATCCCTTAGGTATCCTCTCTCCTTCTGATCTGCGAAATAGTCCAAAGGGAAACGAAGATGGCGTTAAAATATTTTCCAAACCTATCACTACAGTAGCTCTATCTAGGACATTGAGCATTTTTTCCCGGACAACGCCGAGTACTTTGATAATCAAGGAGGTTTCCTGGGGACTACCGAAATCACTTAGGTATCCTCTCTCCTTCTGATCTGCGAAATAGTCCAAAGGGGAACGAAGATGGCGTTAAAATATTTTCAAAACCTATCACTACAGTAGCTCTATCTAGGATATTGAGCACTTTTCTCCCGGACAACGCCGAGTATTTCAAAATCAAAGAGGCCTCCTGAGCACTACTGAAATAACTCTTATCGATTACCCCATCCTTTTCAACGTAGATGCTGTTAAAATATTATCTAAACCTATCACTACAGTAGCTCTATCTAGGACATTGAGCACTTTTCTCCCGGACAACGCCGGGTACTTTGAAAATCAATGAGGCCTCCTGGGGACTACTGAAATTACTTAGGAATCCTCTCTCCTTCTAATCTGCGAAATAGTCCAAAGGGGAACGATGATGGCGTTAAAATATTTTCCAAACCTATCACTACAGTAGCTCTATCTAGGATATTGAGCACTTTTCTCCCGGACAATGCCGAGTACTTTGAAAATCGAGGAGGCTTCATGAGCACTCCTGAAATCCCTTAGATATCCTCTCTTCTTCTGATCTGCGAAATAGTCCAAAGGGGAACGAAGATGGCGTTAAAATATTTTCCAAACCTATCACTACAGTAGCTCTATCTAGGACATTGAGCACTTTTCTCCCTGAAAACGCCGAGTACTTTGAAAATCGAGGAGGCTTCATGAGCACTCCTGAAATCCCTTAGGTATCCTCTCTCGTTCTGATCTGCGAAATAGTCCAACGGGAAACGAAGATGGCGTTAAAATATTTTCCAAACCTATCACTACAGTAGCTCTATCTAGGACATTGAGCACTTTTCTCCCGGACAACGCTGAGTACTTTGATAATCAAGGAGGTTTCCTGGGGACTACGTAAATCACTTAGGTATCCTCTCTCCTTCTGATCTGCGAAATAGTCCAAAGGGGAACGAAGATGGCGTTAAAATATTTTCCAAACCTATCACTACAGTAGCTCTATCTAGGATATTGAGCACTTTTCTCCCGGACAACGCCGAGCATTTCAAAATCAAAGAGGCCTCCTGAGAACTACTGAAATAACTCTTATCGATTACCCGATCCTTTTCAGCGTAGATGCTGTTAAAATATTATCCAAACCTATCACTACAGTAGCTCTATCTAGGACATTGAGCACTTTTCTCCCGGACAACGCCGAGTACTTTGAAAATCGAGGAGGCTTTATGAGCACTCCTGAAATCCCTTAGGTATCCTCTCTCCTTCTGATCTGCGAAATAGTCCAAAGAGGAACGAAGATGGCGTTAAAATATTTTCCAAACCTATCACTACAGTAGCTCTATCTAGGACATTGAGCACTTTTCTCCCGGACAACGCCGAGTACTTTGATAATCAAGGAGGCTTCCTGGGGACTACTGAAATCACTTAGGTATCCTCTCTCCTTCTGATCTGCGAAATAGTCCAAAGGGGAACGAAGATGGCGTTAAAATATTTTCCAAACCTATCACTACAGTAGCTTTATCTAGGATATTAAGAATATTTCTCCCGGACAACACCGAGTATTTTAAAATCAATGAGGCCTCCTGAGCACTACTGAAATAACTCTTATCGATTACCCAATCCTTTTCAGCGTAGATACTGTTAAAATATTATCCAAACCTATCACTACAGTAGCTCTATCTAGGACATTGAGCACTTTTTTCCCGGACAACGCCGAGTACTTTGAAAAACAAAGAGGCCTCCTGGGTACTACTGAAATCAGTTAGGTATCCTCCCTCCTTTTCAGCTGCAAAATTGTCCAAAGGGGAACGAAGATGGCGTTAAAATATTTTCTAAACATATCACTACAGTAGCTCTATCTACGATATTGAGCACTTTTCTCCCGGACAACGCCGAGTACTTTGAAAATCGAGGAGGCTTCATGAGCACTCCTGAAATCCCTTAGGTATCCTCTCTCCTTCTGATCTGCGAAATAGTCCAAAGGGAAACGAAGATGGCGTTAAAATATTTTCCAAACCTATCACTACAGTAGCTCTGTCTAGGACATTGAGCACTTTTCTCCCGGACAACGCCGAGTACTTTGATAATCAAGGAGGCCTCCTGGGGACTACTGAAATCAGTTAGGTATCCTCTCTCGTTCTGATCTGCGAAATAGTCCAAAGGGGAACGAAGATGGCGTTAACATATTTTCCAAACCTATCACTACAGTAGCTCTATCTAGGATATTGAGCACTTTTCTCCCGGACAACGCCGAGTACTTTGAAAATCGAGGAGGTATCATGAGCACTCCTGAAATCACTTAGGTATCCTCTCTCCTTCTGATCTGAGAAATAGTCCAAAGGGGAACGAAGATGGCGTTAAAATATTTTCAAAACCTATCACTACAGTAGCTCTATCTAGGATATTGAGCACTTTTCTCCCGGACAACGCCGAGTATTTCAAAATCAAAGAGGCCTCCTGAGCACTACTGAAATAACTCTTATCGATTACCCCATCCTTTTCAGCGTAGATGCTGTTAAAATATTACTTAAACCTATCACTACAGTAGCTCTATCTAGGACATTAAGCACTTTCCTCGCGGACAACGCCGGGTACTTTGAAAATCAAAGAGGCCTCCTGGGGACTACTGAAATCACTTAGGTATCCTCTCTCCTTCTAATCTGCGAAATAGTCCAAAGGGGAACGAAGATGGCGTTAAAATATTTTCCAAACCTATCACTACAGTAGCTCTATCTAGGACATTGAGCACTTTTCTCCCGGACAACGCCGAGTACTTTGATAATCAAGGAGGCCTCCTGGGGACTACTGAAATCACTTAGGTATCCTCTCTAGTTCTGATCTGCGAAATAGTCCAAAGGGGAACGAAGATGGCGTTAACATATTTTCCAAACCTATCACTACATTAGCTCTATCTAGGATATTGATCACTTTTCTCCCGGACAACGCCGAGTACTTTGAAAATCGAGGAGGCTTCATGAGCACTCTTGAAATCCCTTAGGTATCCTCTCTCCTTCTGATCTGCGAAATAGTCCAAAGGGGAACGAAGATGGCGTTAAAATATTTTCCAAACCTATCACTACAGTAGCTCTATCTAGGACATTGAGCACTTTTCTCCCGGACAACGCCGAGTACTTTGAAAATCGAGGAGGCTTCATGAGCACTCCTGAAATCCATTAGGTATCCTCTCTCCTTCTGATCTGCGAAATAGTCCAAAGGGGAACGAAGATGGCGTTAAAATATTTTCCAAACCTATCACTACAGTAGCTCTATCTAGGACATTGAGCACTTTTCTCCCGGACAACGCCGAGTACTTTGATAATCAAGGGGGCCTCCTGGGGACTACTGAAATCACTTCGGTATCCTCTCTCCTTCATATCTGCGAAATAATCCAAAGGGGAACGAAGATGGCGTTAAAATATTTTCCAAACCTATCACTACAGTAGCTCTATCTAGGATATTGAGCACTTTTCTCCCGGACAACGCCGAGTACTTTGAAAACTGAGGAGGCTTCATGAACACCCATGAAATCCCTTTATGTATCCTCTCCCCATTCTGATCTGCGAAATAGTCCAAAGGAGAACGAAGATGGCGTTAAAATATTTTCCAAAACCTATCACTACAGTAGCTCTATCTAGGACATTGAGCACTTTTCTCCCGGACAACGCCGAGTACTTTGATAATCAAGGAGGCCTCCTGGGGACTACTGAAGTCAGTTAGGTATCCTCTCTTCTTCTGATCTGCGAAATAGTCCAAAGGGGAACGAAGATGGCGTTAAGATATTTTCAAAACCTATCACTACAGTAGCTCTATCTAGGATATTGAGCACTTTTCTCCCGGACAACGCCGAGTATTTCAAAATCAAAGAGGCCTCCTGAGCACTACTGAAATAACTATTATCGATTACCCAATCCTTTTCAGCGTAGATACTGTTAAAATATTATCCAAACATATCACTACAGTAGCTCTATCTAGGACATTGAGCACTTTTTTCCCGGACAACGCCGAGTACTTTGAAAAACAAAGAGGCCTCCTGGGGACTACTGAAATCAGTTAGGTATCCTCCCTCCTGTTCAGCTGCAAAATTGTCCAAAGGGGAACGAAGATGGCGTTAAAATATTTTCTAAACCTATCACTACAGTAGCTCTATCTAGGATATTGAGCACTTTTCTCCCGGACAACGCCGAGTATTTTGAAAATCGAGGAGGCTTTATGAGCACTCCTGAAATCCCTTAGGTATCCTCTCTCCTTCTGATCTGCGACATAGTCCAAAGGGGAACGAAGATGGCGTTAAAATATTTTCCAAATTTATCACTACAGTAGCTCTATCTAGGACATTGAGCACTTTTCTCCCGGACAACGCCGAGTACTTTGATTATCAAGGAGGCCTCCTGGGGACTACTGAAATCACTTCGGTATCCTCTCTCCTTCTGATCTGCGAAATAATCCAAAGGGGAACGAAGATAGCGTTAAAATATTTTCCAAACCTATCACTACAGTAGCTCTATCTAGGATATTGAGCACTTTTATCCCGGACAACGCCGAGTATTTCAAAATCAAAGAGGCCTCCTGAGCACTACTGAAATAACTCTTATCGATAACCAAATCTTTTTCAGCGTAGATACTGTTAAAATATTATCCAAACCTATCACTACAGTAGCTCTATCTAGGACATTGAGCACTTTTTTCCCGGACAACGCCGAGTACTTTGAAAATCGAGGAGGCTTTATGAGCACTCCTGAAATCCCTTAGGTATCCTCTCTCCTTTTGATCTGCGAAATAGTCCAAAGGGGAACGAAGATGGCGTTAAAATATTTTCCAAACCTATCACTACAGTAGCTCTATCTAGGACATTGAGCACTTTTCTCCCGGACAACGCCGAGTACTTTGATAATCAAGGAGGCCTCCTGGGGACTACTGAAATCACTTCGGTATCCTCTCTCCTTCTGATCTGCGAAATAGTCCAAAGGTGAACGAAGATGGCGTTAAAATATTTTCTAAACCTATCACTACAGTAGCTCTATCTAGGATATTGAGCACTTTTCTCCCGGACAACGCCGAGTACTTTGAAAATCGAGGAGGCTTCATGAGCACTACTGAAATCCCTTAGGTATCCTTTCTCCTTCTGATCTGCCAAATAGTCCTGAGGCGCTCATACCGGCGAATGCTGACATTCCCCCTCCCCAGATTTCGCCTGAGGCGCTCATACCGACGAATGCCGACATTCCCCCTCCCCGGATTTCGCTTGAGGCGCTCACACTTCAACACTGCCTAAAAAAGGAGTAGATAATGGGTGGGATGAGGGCATCATGACAATGGAACCGATACGACCCTACCTCAACACTTCTCAAAAAAGGAGGAGATAATGCATGGGAATAGTGCATCATGACAACTGAACCGATACGACCCTACCTCAACACTTCTCAAAAAAGGAGGAGATAATGCATGGGAATAGTGCATCATGACAACGGAACCGATACGACCCTACCTCAACACTTCTCAAAAAAGGAGGAGATAATGCATGGGAATAGTGCATCATGACAACGGAACTGATACGACCCTACCTCAACACTTCTCAAAAAAGGAGGAGGTAATTCATGGGATGAGCACATCATGACAACGGAACCGATACTATTCTACATCTACCCTTCTCAAAAAAGGAGGAGGTAATGCATGGGATCAGTGCATCATGACAACGGAACCGATACTACCCTACCTCTACACATCTCAAAAAAGGAGGAGGTAATGCTCACACCGGCGAATACCGTACCCCCCCCCCCCAATTTGGCCTGAAAGGAGGAGGTAATTCCTATCATGATAACAGAACGGCCACAGGGAGGGAGGGGGGAGGAATATTAGCGTCTATTAATAATTAAGAAAGAAAGTGTGAGAGGGAAAAATGACAGAAAGGAAAACTGCCACTCTCTGACGTCATGATGACCTGATATAACCGGACACAATTTAGGGCAAGACCGGGTACATCCGGCAAGGGATTATGGGACAGGTGCGGATGTGATTGAGCAACCCTTGTTTCACTACACACTCTTAACTTAGGATTCCTATGTTGTTATTGATGCATCCGGACAGAAGTTATTGGATGATCTGATACAACCGGACACAATTTAGGGCAAGACCGGGTACATCCGGCAAGGGATTATGGGATGTTTACAATGACTCTGCATTTTTATCGGATTAGTACATAAATACATTAGATTATTTCAAATTTAGTACATAATAACGTTGAAAAAGTCGAATAAAATACGAAAAAACTGCTACCTTTTGTCGGAAAGTGGTCCGGTTGACTGTCAGCGAGTGAATCGTTATTTGCGATTTTGAGATATTATGATCCCAGGATATGTACGGTGCTGAAGATATACACTTTTTGACATGTCGCCGCTTAGTTTTTGAGGAGAAGCTTCACATACAGACATACATACATACAGACAACTGCCCTTTATATAAGAACTAGCGGGGCTACCCGGCGTTGCTCGGGGTCATAAAAACATATAATTGAAGAGAAATCGCGTGTGTAACATCTTTATATTCAAACTTCTATTTCCCCCCTCCTCTATAGCCGTCTCTTTATCTTTCTACCTTTCTCTTCCCTGGTCGCCCCATTTCACCGCTACTTTCTCATTTTGCCTTTTGCGAAAGCTGCTTCTTCCCCACCATTTCTCCTACGTTTTCCAGGGCAATAGTATGACATATTTCTATAAAAAGTACCACCTCTATCTGCGCTTTCTATATAGGTACTTATCTCCGCTCCGGTATTCATACTATATACGTATGTATCGTCACAATGGTGCGCAGACTATATACGTACCTACTGTCGCCCCAGTGCACATACTATATACGTACCTATTGCTGCCCCGGTGCATATACTATAAAAGTACCTATTGCCGCCCAGGTATGCATGCTATATACGTACCTATCGCTGCCCCAGTGTGAATGATACATACGTACCTATCGCAGCCCAAGTGCAGATGCGAAATACGCATCTATCACCGGCCCAGTGCGAATACTATACCGCAGAAGCCTCGTGGTCCTATACCGCAGAAGCACCCCACCCCTGGTTGCTATACCGTAGAAGCATCGTCATTCTATACTGCAGAAGCACCCCCCTGGGTGCCATACCGCAGAAGCAACCCCCTGGGTGCCATACTGCAGAAGCACCCCCAGGGTGCCATACCACAGAAGCAGCCTCCTGGTTGCCATACTGCAGAAGCCTCAAGTTCCTATACCGCAGAAGCACTCCTCTGGTCCCCTACCGCAGAAGCCGCAGGTTCCTATACCGCAGAAGCACTCCCAAGGTTCAATACCGCAGAAGCTACTACTGAAATAACCCTTACTGCCCCTCTCCTTTTCATCTGCAAAATAGTCAAAAAGGGAACGAAGATGGTGTTAAAATATTTTCCAAACCTATCACTACAGTAGCTCTATCTAGGATATTGAGTACTTTTCTCCCGGACAACGCCGAGTACTTTGAAAATCAAGGAGGCCTCATGAGCACTACTGAAATTACTTAGGTATCCTCCCTCCTTTTATCTGCAAAATAGTCCAAAAGGTAACGAAGATGGCGTTAAAATATTTTCCAAACCTATCACTACAGTAGCTCTATCTAGGATATTGAGCACTTTTCTCCCGGACAACGCCGAGTACTTTGAAAATCAAGGAGGCCTCCTGAGCACTACTGAAATTACTTAGTTATCCTCTCTCCTTTTCATCTGCAAAATAGTCCAAAAGGGAACGAAGATGGCGTTAAAATATTTTCCAAACCTATCACTACAGTAGCTTTATCTAGGACATTGAGCACTTTTCTCCCGAACAACGCCGAGTACTTTGAAAATCAAGAGGCCCTCTGAACACTACTGAAATAACTTAGGTATTCTCCCTCCTTTTCATCTGCAAAATAGTCCCAAGGGGAAAAAGATGGCGTTAAAATATTTTCCAAACCTATCACTACAGTAGCTCTATCTAGGATATCGAGCACTTTTCTCCCGGACAACGCCGAGTACTTTGAAAATCAAGGAGGCCTCCTGAGACCTACTGTAATTACTTAGGTATCCTCCCTCCTTTTTATCTGCAAAATAGTCCAAAGGGTAACGAAGAGGGCGTTAAAATATTTTCCAAACCTATCACTACAGTAGCTCTATCTAGGATATCGAGCACTTTTCTCCCGGACAACGCCGAGTACTTTGAAAATCAAGGAGGCCTCCTGAGCACTACTGAAATTACTTAGGTATCCCCCCCCCCCGCTTTTTATATGCAAAATAGTCCAGAGGGTAATGAAGATGGCGTTAAAATATTTTCCAAACCTATCACTACAGTAGCTCTATCTAGGATATTGAGTACTTTTCTCCCGGACAACGCCGAGTACTTTGAAAATCAAGGAGGCCTAATTAGCACTACTGAAATTACTTAGGTATCCTCCCTCCTTTTATCTGCAAAATAGTCCAAAGGGTAACGAAGATGGCGTTAAAATATTTTCCAAACCTATCACTACAGTAGCTCTATCTAGGATATTGAGCACTTTTCTCCCGGACAACGCCGAGTACTTTGAAAATCAAGGAGGCCTCCTGAGCACTACTGAAATTACTTAGGTATCCCTTCTCCTTTTCATCTGCAAAATAGTCCAAAGGGGAACGAAGATGGCGTTAAAATATTTTCCAAACCTATCACTACAGTAGCTTTATCTAGGACATTGAGCACTTTTCTCCCGAACAACGCCGAGTACTTTAAAAATCAAGAGGGCCCTCTGAGCACTACTGAAATAACTTAGGTATTCTCCCTCCTTTTCATCTGCAAAATAGTCCAAAGGGGAAAAAGATGGCGTTAAAATATTTTCCAAACCTATCACTACAGTAGCTCTATCTAGGATATCGAGCACTTTTCTCCCGGACAACGCCGAGTACTTTGAAAATCAAGGAGGCCTCCTGAGACCTACTGAAATTACTTAGGTATCCTCCCTCCTTTTTATCTGCAAAATAGTCCAAAGGGTAACGAAGAGGGCGTTAAAATATTTTCCAAACCTATCACTACAGTAGCTCTATCTAGGATATCGAGCACTTTTCTCCCGGACAACGCCGAGTACTTTGAAAATCAAGGAGGCCTCCTGAGCACTACTGAAATTACTTAGGTATCCCCCCCCCGCTTTTTATATGCAAAATAGTCCAAAGGGTAACGAAGATGGCGTTAAAATATTTTCCAAACCTATCACTACAGTAGCTCTATCTAGGATATTGAGTACTTTTCTTCCGGACAACGCCGAGTACTTTGAAAATCAAGGAGGCCTCCTGAGACCTACTGAAATTACTTAGGTATCCTCCTTCCTTTTTATCTGCAAAATAGTCCAAAGGGTAACGAAGATGGCGTTAAAATATTTTCCAAACCTATCACTACAGTAGTTCTATCAAGGATATCGAGCACTTTTCTCCCGGACAACGCCGAGTACTTTGAAAATCAAGGAGGCCTCCTGAGCACTACTGAAATTACTTAGGTATCCCCCCCCCCGCTTGTTATATGCAAAATAGTCCAAAGGGTAACGAAGATGGCGTTAAAATATTTTCCAAACCTATCACTACAGTAGCTCTATCTAGGATAGTGAGCACTTTTCTCCCGGACAACGCCGAGTACTTTGAAAATCAAGGAGGCCTCCTGAGCACTACTGAAATTACTTAGGTATCCTCCCTCCTTTTCATCTGCAAAATAGTCCAAAGGGGAACGAAGATGGCGTTAAAATATTTTCCAAACCTATCACTACAGTAGCTCTATCTAGGACATTGAGTACTTTTCTCCCGGACAACGCCAAGTACTTTTAAAATCAAGGAGGCCTCCTGAGCACTACTGAAATTACTTAGGTCTCCTCTTCCCTTTTTATATCTGCAAAATAGTCCAAAGGGAAACGAAGATGGCGTTAAAATATTTTCCAAACCTATCACTACAGTAGCTCTATCTAGGATATCGAGCACTTTTCTCCCGGACAACGCCGAGTACTTTGAAAATCAAGGAGACCTCCTGAGCACTACTGAAATTACTTAGGTATCTTCCCTCCTTTTCATCTGCAAAATAGTCCAAAGGGTAACGAAGAGGGCGTTAAAATATTTTCCAAACCTATCACTACAGTAGCTCTATCTAGGACATTGAGCACTTTTCTCCCGGACAACGCCGAGTACTTTAAAAATCAAGGAGGCCTCGTGAGCACTACTGAAATCACTTAGGTATCCTCCCTCCTTTTCATCTGCAAAATAGTCCAAAGGGGAACGAAGATGGCGTTAAAATATTTTCCAAACCTATCACTACAGTAGCTCTATCTAGGATATTGAGCACTTTTCTCCCGGACAACGCCGAGTACTTTGAAAATCAAGAAAACCTCCTGAGCACTACGTAAATTACTTAGGTATCTTCCCTCCTTTTCATCTGCAAAATAGTCCAAAGGGTAACAGAGAGGGCGTTAAAATATTTTCAAAACCTATCACTACAGTAGCTCTATCTAGGATATTGAGCACTTTTCTCCCGGACAACGCCGAGTACTTTGAAAATCAAGGAGGCCTCCTGAGCACTACTGAAATTACTTAGGTATCCTCCCTCGTTTTTATCTGCAAAATACTCCAAAGGGTAACGAAGATGGCGTTAAAATATTTTCCAAACCTATCACTACAGTAGCTCTATCTAGGATGTTGAGCACTTTTCTCCCGGACAACGCCAAGTACTTTGAAAATCAAGGAGGCCTCCTGAGACCTACTGAAATTACTTAGGTCTCCTCTTTCCTTTTTATATCTGCAAAATAGTCCAAAGGGTAACGAAGATGGCGTTAAAATATTTTCCAAACCTATCACTACAGTAGCTCTATCTAGGATATCGAGCAATTTTCTCCCGGACAACGCCGAGTACTTTGAAAATCAAGGAGACCTCCTGAGCACTACTGAAATTACTTAGGTATCCCCCCCCCCGCTTTTTATATGCAAAATAGTCCAAAGGGTAACGAAGATGGCGTTAAAATATTTTCCAAACCTATCACTACAGTAGCTCTATCTAGGATATCGAGCACTTTTCTCCCGGACAACGCCGAGTACTTTGAAAATCAAGGAGGCCTCCTGAGCACTACTGAAATTACTTAGGTATCCCCCCCCCGCTTGTTATATGCAAAATAGTCCAAAGGGTAACGAAGATGGCGTTAAAATATTTTCCAAACCTATCACTACAGTAGCTCTATCTTGGATAGTGAGCACTTTTCTCCCGGACAACGCCGAGTACTTTGAAAATCAAGGAGGCCTCCTGAGCACTACTGAATTTACTTAGGTATCTTCCCTCCTTTTCAACTGCAAAATAGTCCAAAGGGTAACGAAGATGGCGTTAAAATATTTTCCAAACCTATCACTACAGTAGCTCTATCTAGGATATTGAGTACTTTTCTCCCGGACAACGCCAAGTACTTTTAAAATCAAGGAGGCCTCCTGAGACCTACTGAAATTACTTAGGTCTCCTCTTCCCTTTTTATATCTGCAAAATAGTCCAAAGGGTAACGAAGATGGCGTTAAAATATTTTCCAAACCTATCACTACAGTAGCTCTATCTAGGATATCGAGCACTTTTCTCCCGGACAACGCCGAGTACTTTGAAAATCAAGGAGACCTCCTGAGCACTACTGAAATTACTTAGGTATCTTTCCTCCTTTTCATCTGCAAAATAGTCCAAAGGGGAACGAAGATAGCGTTAAAATATTTTCCAAACCTATCACTACAGTAGCTCTATCTAGGACATTGAGCACTTTTCTCCCGGACAACGCCGAGTACTTTAAAAATCAAGGAGGCCTCCTGAGCACTACTGAAATCACTTAGGTATCCTCCCTCCTTTTTATCTGCAAAATAGTCCAAAGGGGAACGAAGATGGCGTTAAAATATTTTCCAAACCTATCACTACAGTAGCTCTATCTAGGATATTGAGCACTTTTCTCCCGGACAACGCCGAGTACTTTGAAAATCAAGAAAACCTCCTGAGACCTACTGAAATTACTTAGGTCTCCTCTTTCCTTTTTATACCTGCAAAATAGTCCAAAGGGTAACGAAGATGGCGTTAAAATATTTTCCAAACCTATCACTACAGTAGCTCTATCTAGGATATCGAGCACTTTTCTCCCGGACAACGCCGAGTACTTTGAAAATCAAGGAGACCTCCTGAGCACTACTGAAATTACTTAGGTATCCCCCCCCCCCGCTTTTTATATGCAAAATAGTCCAAAGGGTAACGAAGATGGCGTTAAAATATTTTCCAAACCTATCACTACAGTAGCTCTATCTAGGATATCGAGCACTTTTCTCCCGGACAACGCCGAGTACTTTGAAAATAAAGAAGGCCTCCTGAGCACTACTGAAATTACTTAGGTATCCCCCCCCCCCCCCGCTTGTTATATGCAAAATAGTCCAAAGGGGAACGAAGATGGCGTTAAAATATTTTCCAAACCTATCACTACAGTAGCTCTATCTTGGATAGTGAGCACTTTTCTCCCGGACAACGCCGAGTACTTTGAAAATCAAGGAGGCCTCTTGAGCACTACTGAAATTACTTAGGTATCCTCCCTCCTTTTCATCTGCAAAATAGTCCAAAGGGAAACGAAGATGGCGTTAAAATATTTTCCAAACCTATCACTACATAGCTCTATCTAGGACATTGAGCACTTTTCTCCGGACAACGCCGAGTACTTTAAAAATCAAGGAGGCCTCCTGAGCACTACTGAAATCACTTAGGTATCCTCCCTTCTTTTTCATCTGCAAAATAGTCCAAAGGGGAACGAAGATGGCGTTAAAATATTTTCCAAACCTATCACTACAGTAGCTCTATCTAGGATATTGAGCACTTTTCTCCCGCACAACGCCGAGTACTTTGAAAATCAAGAAGGCCTCCTGAGCACTACTGAAATTACTTAGGTATCCCCCCCCCCCCCCCGCTTGTTATATGCAAAATAGTCCAAAGGGTAACGAAGATGGCGTTAAAATATTTTCCAAACCTATCACTACAGTAGCTCTATCTAGGATAGTGAGCACTTTTCTCCCGGACAACGCCGAGTACTTTGAAAATCAAGGAGGCCTCTTGAGCACTACTGAAATTACTTAGGTATCCTCCCTCCTTTTCATCTGCAAAATAGTCAAAAGGGAAACGAAGATGGCGTTAAAATATTTTCCAAACCTATCACTACATAGCTCTATCTAGGACATTGAGCACTTTTCTCCCGGACAACGCCGAGTACTTTAAAAATCAAGGAGGCCTCCTGAGCACTACTGAAATCACTTAGGTATCCTCCCTTCTTTTTCATCTGCAAAATAGTTCAAAGGGGAACGAAGATGGCGTTAAAATATTTTCCAAACCTATCACTACAGTAGCTCTATCTAGGATATTGAGCACTTTTCTCCCGGACAACGCCGAGTACTTTGAAAATCAAGAAGGCCTCCTGAGCACTACGTAAATTACTTAGGTATCTTCCCTCCTTTTCATCTGCAAAATAGTCCAAAGGGTAACGAAGAGGGCGTTAAAATATTTTCCAAACCTATCACTACAGTAGCTTTATCTAGGACATTGAGCACTTTTCTCCCGAACAACGCCGAGTACTTTAAAAATCAAGAGGGCCCTCTGAGCACTACTGAAATAACTTAGGTATTCTCCCTCCTTTTCATCTGCAAAATAGTCCAAAGGGGAAAAAGATGGCGTTAAAATATTTTCCAACCCATTCACTACAGTAGCTCTATCTAGGATATTGAGCACTTTTCTCCCGGACAACACCGAGTACTTTGAAAATCAAGGAGGCCTCCTGAGCACTACTGAAATTACTTAGGTATCCTCCATCCTTTTTATCTGCAAAATAGACCAAAGGGTAACGAAGATGGCGTTAAAATATTTTCCAAACCTATCACTACAGTAGCTCTATCTAGGATATTGAGTACTTTTCTCCCGGACAACGCCGAGTACTTTGAAAATCAAGGAGGCCTCCTGAGACCTACTGAAATTACTTAGGTATCCTCTTTCCTTTTTATATCTGCAAAATAGTCCAAAGGGTAACGAAGATGGCGTTAAAATATTTTCCAAACCTATCACTACAGTAGCTCTATCTAGGATATCGAGCACTTTTCTCCCGGACAACGCCGAGTACTTTGAAAATCAAGGAGGCCTCCTGAGCACTACGTAAATTACTTAGGTATCTTCCCTCCTTTTCATCTGCAAAATAGTCCAAAGGGTAACGAAGAGGGCGTTAAAATATTTTCCAAACCTATCACTACAGTAGCTCTATCTAGGATATTGAGCACTTTTCTCCCGGACAACGCCGAGTACTTTGAAAATCAAGAAGGCCTCCTTAGCACTACTGAAATTACTTAGGTATCCTCCCTCGTTTTTATCTGCAAAATACTCCAAAGGGTAACGAAGATGGCGTTAAAATATTTTCCAAACCTATCACTACAGTAGCTCTATCTAGGATATTGAGCACTTTTCTCCCGGACAACGCCGAGTATTTTAAAAATCAAGGAGACCTCCTGAGCACTACTGAAATTACTTAAGTATCCTCCCTCGTTTTTATCTGCAAAATAGTCTAAAGGGTAACGAAGATGGCGTTAAAATATTTTCCAAACCTATCACTACAGTAGCTCTATCTAGGATATCGAGCACTTTTCTCCCGGACAACGCCGAGTACTTTGAAAATCAAGGAGACCTCCTGAGCACTACTGAAATTACTTAGGTATCCCCCCCCCCCCCGCTTTTTATATGCAAAATAGTCCAAAGGGTAACGAAGATGGCGTAAAAATATTTTCCAAACCTATCACTACAGTAGCTCTATCTAGGATATTGAGCACTTTTCTCCCGGACAACGCCGAGTACTTTGAAAATCAAGGAGGCCTCCTGAGCACTACTGAAATTACTTAGGTATCCCCCCCCCCCGCTTTTTATATGCAAAATAGTCCAAAGGGTAACGAAGATGGCGTTAAAATATTTTCCAAACCTATCACTACAGTAGCTCTATCTAGGATATTGAGTACTTTTCTCCCGGACAACGCCGAGTACTTTGAAAATCAAGGAGGCCTCCTGAGACCTACTGAAATTACTTAGGTATCCTCCTTCCTTTTTATCTGCAAAATAGTCCAAAGGGTAACTAAGATGGCGTTAAAATATTTTCCAAATCTATCACTACAGTAGCTCTATCTAGGATATCGAGCACTTTTCTCCCGGACAACGCCGAGTACTTTGAAAATCAAGGAGGCCTCCTGAGCACTACTGAAATTACTTAGGTATCCCCCCCCCCCCGCTTGTTATATGCAAAATAGTCCAAAGGGTAACGAAGATGGCGTTAAAATATTTTCCAAACCTATCACTACAGTAGCTCTATCTAGGATATTGAGCACTTTTCTCCCGGACAACGCCGAGTACTTTGAAAATCGAGGAGGCTTCATGAGCACTCTTGAAATTACTTAGGTATCCTCTCTCCTTCTGATCTGTTAAATAGTCCAAAGGGGAACGAAGATGGCGTTAAAATATTTTCCAAACCTATCACTACAGTAGCTCTATCTAGGACATTAAGCACTTTTCTCCCGGACAACGCCGAGTACTTTGATAATCAAGGAGGCCTACTGGAGACTACTGAAATCACTGAGGTATCCTCTCTCCTTCTGATCTGCGAAATAGTCCAAAGGGGAACGAAGATGGCGTTAAAATATTTTACAAACCTATCACTACAGTAGCTCTATCTAGGATATTGAGCACTTTTCTCCCGGACAACGCCGAGTACTTTGAAAATCGAGGAGGCTTCATGAGCACTCTTGAAATTACTTAGGTATCCTCTCTCCTTCTGATCTGTTAAATAGTCCAAAGGGGAACGAAGATGGCGTTAAAATATTTTCCAAACCTATCACTACAGTAGCTCTATCTAGGACATTAAGCACTTTTCTCCCGGACAACGCCGAGTTCTTTGATAATCAAGGAGGCCTACTGGAGACTACTGAAATCACTGAGGTATCCTCTCTCCTTCTGATCTGCGAAATAGTCCAAAGGGGAACGAAGATGGCGTTAAAATATTTTACAAACCTATCACTACAGTAGCTCTATCTAGGATATTGAGCACTTTTCTCCCGGACAACGCCGAGTACTTTGAAAATCGAGGAGGCTTCATGAACCCACATGAAATACCTTAGGTATCCTCTCTCCTTCTGATCTGCGAAATAGTCCAAAGGGGAACGAAGATGGCGTTAAAATATTTTCCAAAACCTATCACTACAGTAGCTCTATCTAGGACATTGAGCACTTTTCTCCCGGACAACGCCGAGTATTTCAAAATAAAAGAGGCCTCCTGAGCACTACGTAAATAACTCTTATCGATTACCACATCCTTTTCAGCGTAGATGCTGTTAAAATATTATCCAAACCTATCACTACAGTAGCTCTATCTAGGACATTGAGCACTTTTCTCCCGGACAACGCCGAGTACTTTGAAAATCAAGGAGACCTCCTGAGCACTACTGAAATTACTTAGGTATCCCCCCCCCCCGCTTTTTATATGCAAAATAGTCCAAAGGGTAACGAAGATGGCGTAAAAATATTTTCCAAACCTATCACTACAGTAGCTCTATCTAGGATATTGAGCACTTTTCTCCCGGACAACGCCGAGTACTTTGAAAATCAAGGAGGCCTCCTGAGCACTACTGAAATTACTTAGGTATCCCCCCCCCCCCGCTTTTTATATGCAAAATAGTCCAAAGGGTAACGAAGATGGCGTTAAAATATTTTCCAAACCTATCACTACAGTAGCTCTATCTAGGATATTGAGTACTTTTCTCCCGGACAACGCCGAGTACTTTGAAAATCAAGGAGGCCTCCTGAGACCTACTGAAATTACTTAGGTATCCTCCTTCCTTTTTATCTGCAAAATAGTCCAAAGGGTAACGAAGATGGCGTTAAAATATTTTCCAAACCTATCACTACAGTAGCTCTATCTAGGATATCGAGCACTTTTCTCCCGGACAACGCCGAGTACTTTGAAAATCAAGGAGGCCTCCTGAGCACTACTGAAATTACTTAGGTATCCCCCCCCCCCCGCTTGTTATATGCAAAATAGTCCAAAGGGTAACGAAGATGGCGTTAAAATATTTTCCAAACCTATCACTACAGTAGCTCTATCTAGGATATTGAGCACTTTTCTCCCGGACAACGCCGAGTACTTTGAAAATCGAGGAGGCTTCATGAGCACTCTTGAAATTACTTAGGTATCCTCTCTCCTTCTGATCTGTTAAATAGTCCAAAGGGGAACGAAGATGGCGTTAAAATATTTTCCAAACCTATCACTACAGTAGCTCTATCTAGGACATTAAGCACTTTTCTCCCGGACAACGCCGAGTACTTTGATAATCAAGGAGGCCTACTGGAGACTACTGAAATCACTGAGGTATCCTCTCTCCTTCTGATCTGCGAAATAGTCCAAAGGGGAACGAAGATGGCGTTAAAATATTTTACAAACCTATCACTACAGTAGCTCTATCTAGGATATTGAGCACTTTTCTCCCGGACAACGCCGAGTACTTTGAAAATCGAGGAGGCTTCATGAACCCACATGAAATACCTTAGGTATCCTCTCTCCTTCTGATCTGCGAAATAGTCCAAAGGGGAACGAAGATGGCGTTAAAATATTTTCCAAAACCTATCACTACAGTAGCTCTATCTAGGACATTGAGCACTTTTCTCCCGGACAACGCCGAGTACTTTGATAATCAAGGAGGCCTCCTGGGGACTACTGAAATCACTTAGGTATCCTCTCCCCATTCTGATCTGCAAAATAGTCCAAAGGGGAACGAAGATGGCGTTAAAATATTTTCCAAACCTATCACTACAGTAGCTCTATCTAGGATATTAAGCACTTTTCTCCCGGACAACGCCGAGTATTTCAAAATAAAAGAGGCCTCCTGAGCACTACTGAAATAACTCTTATCGATTACCACATCCTTTTCAGCGTAGATGCTGTTAAAATATTATCCAAACCTATCACTACAGTAGCTCTATCTAGGACATTGAGCACTTTTCTCCCGGACAACGCCGAGTACTTTGAAAATCAGAGAGGCCTCCTGGGGACTACTGAAATCAGTTAGGTATCCTCCCTCTTTTTCATCTGCAAAATTGTCCAAAGGGGTACAAAGATGGCGTTAAAATATGTTCTAAACCTATCACTACAGTAGCTCTATCTAGGATATTGAGCACTTTTCTCCCGGACAACGCCGAGTACTTTGAAAATCGAGGAGGCTTCATGAGCACTCTTGAAATTACTTAGGTATCCTCTCTCCTTCTGATCTGCGAAATAGTCCAAAGGGGAACGAAGATGGCGTTAAAATATTTTCCAAACCTATCACTACAGTAGCTCTATCTAGGACATTGAGCACTTTTCTCCCGGACAACGCCGAGTACTTTGATAATCAAGGAGGCCTTCTTGAGACTACTGAAATCACTGAGGTATCCTCTCTCCTTCTGATCTGCGAAATAGTCCAAAGGGGAACGAAGATGGCGTTAAAATATTTTCCAAACCTATCACTACAGTAGCTCTATCTAGGATATTGAGCACTTTTCTCCCGGACAACGTCGAGTACTTAGAAAATCAAGGAGGCTTCATGAACCCACATGAAATACCTTAGGTATCCTCTCTCCTTCTGATCTGCGAAATAGTCCAAAGCACTCCTGAAATCACTTAGGTATCCTAATAGTGCATCATGACAACGGAACCGATACGACCCTACCTCAACACTTCTCAAAAAAGGAGGATATAATGCATGGGATGAGTGCATCATGACAACGGAACCGATACTACCCTACCTTAACACTTCTCAAAAAAGGAGGACATAATGCATGGGATGAGTGCATCGTGACAACGGAACCGATACGACCCTACCTCAACACTTCTCAAAAAAGGAGGAGATAATGCATGGGAATAGTGCATCATGACAACGGACCCGATACGACCCTACCTCAACACTTCTCAAAAAAGGAGGAGATAATGCATGGGAATAGTGAATCATGACAACGGAACCGATACGACCCTACCTCAACACTTCTAAAAAAAGGAGGAGATAATGCATGGGATGAGAGCATCATGACAACGGAACCGATACGACCCTACCTCAACATTTCTCAAAAAAGGAAGAGATAATGCATGGGATGAGGGCATCATGACAACGGAACCGATACGACCCTACCTCAACATTTCTCAAAAAAGGAGGAGGTAATGCATGGGATCAGTGCATCATGACAACGGAACCGATACTACCCTACCTCAACACTTCTCAAGAAAGGAGGAGGTAATGCTCACACCAGCGAATACCGTAACCCCCCCCCCCAATTTGGCCTGAAAGGAGGAGGTAATTCCTATCATGATAACAGAACGGCCACAGGGAGGGAGGGGGGAGGAAAATATTAGCGTCTATTAATAATTATGAAAGAAAGTGTGAGAGGGAAAAAAAAACTGCCACTCTCTGACGTCATGATGACCTGATATAACCGGACACAATTTAGGTCAAGACCGGGTACATCCGGCAAGGGATTATGGGACAGGTGCGGATGTGATTGAGCAACCCTTGTTTCACTACACACTCTTAACGTAGGATTCCTATGTTGTTATTGATGCATCCGGACAGAAGTTATTGGATGATCTGATAGAACCGGACACAATTTAGGGCAAGACCGGGTACATCCGGCAAGGGATTATGGGATGTTTACAATGACTCTGCATTTTTATCGGATTAGTACATAAATACATTAGATTATTTCGAATTTAGTACATATTAACGTTGCAATTTCGTGTAAAATACGAAAAAAACTGCTACCTTTTGTCGGAAAGTGGTCCGGTTGACTGTCAGCGAGTGAATCGTTATTTGCGATTTTGAGATATTATGATCCCAGGATATGTACGGTGCTGAAGATATAAACTTTTTGACATGTCATCGGGTAGTTTTTGAGGAGAAGCTTCACATACAGACATACATACATACATACATACATACATACATACATACATATAGACAAGTGCCCTTTATATAAGAGACTAGCGGGGCTACCCGGCGTTGCTCGGGGTCATTAAAACATATAATTGAAGAAAAATCGTGTGTGTAACATCTTTATATACAAACTTCTATTTCTCCCCCCCCCCTTCTCTATAGCCGTCTCTTTATCTTTCTACCTTTCTCTTCCCTGGTCGCCGCATTTCACCGCTACTTTCTAATTTTGCCTTTTGCGAAAGCTGTTCTTTCCCCACCATTTCTCCTACGTTGCCCAGGGCAATAGTATGATATATTTCTATAAAAAGTAACACCTCTATCTGCGCCTTCTATATAGGTACTTATCTCCACCCCGGTGTTCATGCTATATACGTATCTATCATCACCCCGGTGCGCATACTATATACGTACCTATCGCCGCCCCAGTGCACATACTATATACGTACCTATCGCCGCCCCAGTTCAGATACTATTTAAGTACCTATTGCCGCCCCGGTGCGAATGCTAAATAGTACCTATCGCCGCCCCGGTGTACATGCTACATAAGTACCTATCGCTGCCCTAGTGGGAATAATTAATATATACATATTGCCGCATTGGTGCGAATTTCTAAATACGTACCTATCACCACTTTGGTGCAAATGCTAAATACGTACCTATCGCCGGCACGATGCGAATGCTAAATACGTACCTATAGCCGCCCTGGTGTGAATGCTAAATACGTACCTATAGCCGCCCCGGTGCGAATGCTAAATACGTACCTATCACCACCCTGGTGCGAATGCGAAATACATACCTTTCGCCGTTCTGGTGCACGTGCTATATACGTACCTATTGCCGCCCCGGTGCACGTGATATATATGTACTGATCGCCGCCCCGGTGCGCATGCTATGTACGTACTTATTGCTGCCCATGTGTACATGCTATATATGTAGCTATCGCCACCCCTGAATTCTGAATATGTACCTATCGCCGCCCCGGTGTGGAAGCTAAATACGTACATATCGCCGCCCCGGTACGAATGCTAAATACATACATATCGCCGCCCCAGTGTGATTTCTAAATACGTACCTATCGCCGCTCTTGTGTGAATTCTAAATACGTACCTATCGCCGCCCCGGTGCGGAAGCTAAATACGTACATATCGCCACCCCGATGCGAATGCTAAATACATACCTATCGCCGCCCCGGTGCGAATGCTAAATACATACCTATCGCCGCCCCGGTGCGAATGCTAAATACATACCTATCGCCGCCCCGGTGTGAATGCTAAATACATACCTATCGCCGCCCCGGTGTGAATGCTAAATACATACCTATCGCCGCCCCGGTGTGAATGCTAAATACATACATATCGCCGCCCCGGTGTGAATGCTAAATACGTACCTTTCGCCGCCCCGGTGCGCGTGCTATATACGTACCTATCGCTGCCCCGGTGCGTGTGCTATATATGAACCGATCGCTGCCCCAGTGCGCATGCATAATACATACCTATCACGTACTTATTGCCGCCCATGTGCACATGCTATATACGTACCTATCGCCACCGCTGAATGCTAAATAAGTACCTATCTCCGCCCAGGGATGAATGCTAAATACGTACATATTGCCGCCCAGGTGTTCATACACCATATGTACCTATCACTGCCCCTGTGCGAATACTAAATATGTACATATCGCCACCCCGGTGCGATTGCTGAATACATACCTATCGCAACCCCGGTGCGAATGCTAAATACGTAGCTATAGCCACACCTATGCACTACTATATAGTACCTATTGCCACCCCGGTACACATACTATATATAAACCTATCGCCGGCCCGGTGTGCATACTATATTCGTACCTATCGCGGCTCTGGTGCGCATACTACATACTTACCTATCTCTGCAAGGGTACACATACTATATATGTACCAATCTCCAGCCCAGTTCGCATACGTAAGAACTTATATTTATTCGGCCCTGTCGTGTTATAAAACAAAATAGTGTTCATTTATGTATTGTCACTATCATAAATATAAATATTTTTAGTTACAAACAGAAAAAAATATATTGTTTGCCTCCCCACAAGAAAATTTTTTTTCTATCCTCCCATATACTTAGCAATATTTTTAATTTAAAGGAAAAAAAAAAGAAAATTTTTTGACCACCCTTACACCCCAAAAATTTTATGTTCATAGAAATATTTTTATTTTAAAAAAGAAAAAAACAAAATTTTTTAGCCCCCCCCCCCGAAAAATTTTTTTTTTCATTCTCCCCCATACACATACATATTTTCAATGAAAAAGATAAAAGACAAAATAAATGTTTTGCCTTCCCCCCAATTTTTTTTATACTCCCGATGCGCATGCTATATACGTATTTATTGCCGCCCATGTGCACATGCTATATACTTCCTATCGCCACCGCTGAATGCTAAATACGTACCTATTGCTGTCGCGGTGCGAATGCTAAATAGGTTTTCAGCGTAGATGCTCTTAAAATATTATCCAAACCTATCACTACAGTAGCTCTATCTAGGACATTGAACAATTTTCTCCCGGACAACGCCGAGTACTTTAAAAATAAAAGAGGCCTCATGAGCACTACTGAAATCACTTAGGTATCCTCTCTCCTTCTGATCTGCCAAATAGTCCAAAGGGGAACGAAGATGGCATTAAAATATTTTCCAAACCTATCACTACAGTAGCTCTATCTAGGATATTGAGCACTTTTCTGCCGGACAACGCCGAGTACTTTGAAAATCAAGGAGGCCTCCTGAGCACTACTGAAATCACTCTTATCGATTACCCCATCCTTTTCAGCGTAGATGCTGTTAAAATATTATCCAAACCTATCACTACAGTAGCTCGATCAAGGACATTGAGCACTTTTCTCCCGGACAACGCCAAATACTTTGAAAATCAAGGAGGCCTCCTGAGCACTACTAAAATCACTTAGGTATCCCTCCTTTTGATCTGCAAAATAGTCCAAAGGGGAACGAAGATAGCGTTAAAATATTTTCCAAACCTATCACTACAGTAGCTCTATCTAGGACATTGAGCGCTTTTCTCCCGGTCAACGCCGAGTACTTTGATAACAAAGGAGGCCTCCTGAGGACTACTGAAATCACTTAGGTATCCCTCCTTTTGATCTGCCAAATAGTCCAAAGGGGAACGAAGATGGCTTTAAAATATTTTCCAAACCTATCACTACAGTAGCTCTATCTAGGACATTGAGCACTTTTCTCCCGGACAACGCCGAGTATTTGAAAATCAAAGAGGCCTCCTGAGCACTACTGAAATAACTCTTATCGATCCCCCCATCCTTTTCAGCGTAGATGCTGTTAAGATATTATGCAAACCTATCTCTACAGTAGCTCTATCTAGGACATTGAGCACTTTTTTCCCGGACAACGCCGAGTACTATGACCTGATATAACCGGACACAATATAGGGCAAGACCAGGTACATCCAGCAAGGGATTATTGGACAGGTGCGGATGTGATTGAGCAACCCTTGTTTCACTACACACTTATAACGTAGGATTCCTATGTTGTTATTGATTTATCCGGACAGAAGTTATTGGATGATCTGATACAACCGGGCTGAATGTCGGGCAAGACCGGGTACATCCGGCAAGGGATTATGGGATGTTTACAGTGACTCTGCATTTTTATCGGATTAGTACATAAATACATTAGATTATTTCGAATTTACTACATATTAACGTTGAAAAAGTAGTGTAAAATACGAAAAAACTGCTACCTTTTGTCGGAAAGTGGTCCGGTTGACTGTCAGCGAGTGAATCGTTTTTCCATAGACCGGCGGAATGAAGCCAAGACGATTATGGAGTGCATAATCCAAACAGATACTACACTAAACAGAATTAGAGAAAAACGGCCTAGGGAGTCTAAAATTCATTGTTGCTCATCAAAACTCATTAAAGAACTTGTTAAATAGTATTATACAATGTTTGTTCAAAGAAAATCATAGTTATTATTACTCGTTAATTTATTAATGTAATTTGAACAGTGTCTAGTGGATAGACCGCTGTTCAGGTGTAGATTGGTTATAAATAGTCCCTTTAAATCACATTAAATTTTTGAATTTCGGATGTTTCTCGGCCTTTTGGCTAAGATCAAAGTGTAGTATCTGTTCTCGGCATTATTGCCTTGAGATCAAGTGTATATCTAGTCCTATCCGATAGGTGTCGATCTTACACTGTCGAATCAAAAATCAGATTATCTTTTTATTTTTTAATCCCTTTTCCTTTAGCTCACTTCCTCTCCCCTAAAGTACCGGTTGATATACCCCCAAGGTCGGGATCTGTCTCACCGACGACTCCCCCCCAAATTTCGCCTGAGGCGCTGACACCGGAGAATACTGACACTCCCCCTCCCCCAAATTTCGCCTGCCTCACCGGCGTATGCCAATACGCCCCATCCCCAAATTTCGCCTGAGGCGCCCCACAGGCGATCGCTCATACCGCCGAATGCCGACATTTCCCTCCTCCCCCCCCCCAGATTGGCATGAGCCGCCGTATGCCGACATTCCCACTCCCCAGATTTGGCCTGAGGCGCTCACACCGGCGAATGCCGACACTCCCCCTCCCCCAAATTTTCCCTTAGGCGTCCCACCGGTGTATGCTGATACCACCCCCCACCCCTCCCCCAAATTTCACCTGAAGCGCTCACACCGGCGAATGCCGACACCCCCCCCCCCGAAAGGAGGAGGGAATGCCTATCATGATAACAGAACGGCCATAGGGAGGGGGGGGAATATTAGCGTCTATTAATAATTAAGAAAGAAAGTGTGGGAGGGAGCGGGAAAAAAGAAAGAAAGAAAAAAATGGTTGTAGTGTGAGTGAATTTCTTCCTGCCACTCTCTGACGTCAGGGTACCAACACATACTTCGTCCGGTGGCAGGGTACCCACACATACTTCGTCCGGTTGCAGGGTACTCACACATACTTCGTCATGTCGAAGTGTACCCACACATACTTCGTCAGGTCGCACGGTACCCACACATACTTTTTCCGGTCGCAGGGTACCCACACATACTTCGTCAGGTCGCAGGGTACCCAAAAATACTTCGTCAGGTCGCATGGTACCCAGACATACTTCGTCCGGTCGCAGGGTACCCACACATACTTCGTCCGGTCGCAGGGTACCCACACATACTTTGTTAGGTCGCAGGGTACCCACACATACTTCGTCCGGTCGCAGGGTACCCACACATACTTTGTCCGGTCGCAGGGTACCAACACATACTTCGTCCGGTCGCAGGGTACCCACACATACTTCGTCCGGTCGCAGGGTACCCACACATAGTTCGTGCGGTCGCAGGGTACCCACACATACTTCGTGCGGTCGCAGGGTACCCACACATATTCGTGCGGTCGCAGGGTACCCACAAATATTTCGTGCGGTCGCAGGGTACGCACACATATTTCGTGCGGTCGCAGGGTACCTATACATCCTACGTGCGGTCGCAGGGTACCCACACATACTTCGTTCGGTCGCAGGGTACCCACACATACTTTGTGCGGTCGCAGGCTACCCACACATACTTCGTCAGGTCGCAGGGTACCCACACATACTTCGTCTGGTCGCAGGGTACCAACACATACTTCGTCTGGTTGCAGGGTACCTACACATAGTTCGTGTCGTCGCAGGGTACTCACACATACTTCGTATGGTCGCAGGGTACCCACACATACTTAGTGCGGTCGCAGGGTACCAACACATACTTCGTCCGGTCGCAGGGTACCCACACATACTTCGTCCGGTCGCAGGGTACCTACAAATACTTCGTCCAGTCGCAGGGTACCCACACATACTTCGTGCGGTCGCAGAGTACCCACACATATTTCGTTCGGTCACAGGGTACCCACACATACTTCGTGCGGTCGCAAGGTTACCTATGAATACTTCTGGTCGTAGGGTACCCACACATACATTGTCCGGTCGCAGGGTACCCACAAATACTTTGTCCGGTCGAAGGGTACCCACACATATTCGTGCGGTCGCAGGGTACCCACACATACTTCGTCAGGTCGCAGGGTACCCACACATACTTCGTGCGGTCGCAGGGTACCTATACATACTTCGTGCGGTCGCAGGGTACCCACACAAACTTCGTCCGGTCGCAGGGTACCCACACATACTTCGTCAGGCAGCAGGGTACCCACACATACTTCGTGCGGTCGCAGGTACCCACAAATACTTCGTTCGGTCGCAGGGTACCCACACATACTTCGTCGGTCGCAGGGTACCCACACATTCTTCATCCGGTCGCAGGGTACCCACACATACTTTGTCCGGTCGCAAGGTACCAACACATACTTCGTCCGGTCGCAGGGTACCCACAAATACTTCGTCCAGTCGCAGGGTACCCACACATACTTCGTCTGGTCGCAGGGTACCCACGCATTCTTCGTCTGGTCGCAGGGTACCCACACATACTTCGTCCAGTCGCAGGGTACCCACACATACTTCGTCTGGTCGCAAGGTACCCACACATAGTTCGTGCGGTCGCAGGGTACCCACACATACTTTGTCCGGTCGCAGGGTACCCACACATACTTCGTGGTTATGACTCAACGGGTCACTGTAAACGTTTACTTGTTAAATTCTTCTTTTTTTCTTTTTTCTATACATATATAGAGTGGTTACGACTCAACGGGTCACTGTAAACGTTTACTTGTTAAATTCTTCTTTTTTTATACATATATACCGTGGTTATGACTCAACGGGTCATTGTAAACGTGTACTTGTTAAATTCTTCTTTTTTCTTTTTTTATACATATATAGAGTGGTTATGACTCAACGGGTCACTGTAAACGTGTACTTGTTAAATTCTTCTTTTTTCTTTTTTTATACATATATAGAGTGGTTATGACTCAACGGGTCACTGTAAACGTTTACTTGTTAAATTCTTTTTTTCTTTTTTATACATATATAGAGTGGTTATGACTCAACGGGTCATTGTAAACGTCTACTTGTTAAACTCTTCTTTTTTCTTTTTTTATACATATATAGAGTGGTTATGACTCAACGGGTCACTGTAAACGTGTACTTGTTAAATTCTTTTTTCTGTTTTTATGCATATATAGAGTGGTTATGACTCAACGGGTCACTGTAAACGTGTACTTGTTAAATTCTTTTTTCTTTTTTATACATATATAGAGTGGTTATGACTCAACGGGTCACTATAAACATGTGCTTGTTAAATTCTTCTGTTTTTCTTTTTTCTATACATATATAGAGTGGTTATGACTCAACGGGTCACTGTAAACGTTTACTTGTTAAATTCTTCTTTTTTTATACATATATAGAGTGGTTATGACTCAACGGGTCATTGTAAACGTGTACTTGTTAAATTCTTTTTTTTTCTTTTTTTATACATATATAGAGCGGTTATGACTCAACGGGTCACTGTAAACGTTTACTTGTTAAATTCTTCTTTTTTTCTTTTTTTATACATATATAGAGTGGTTATGACTCAACGGGTCACTGTAAACGTGTACTTGTTAAATTCTTCTTTTTTCTGTTTTAATACATATATAGAGTGGTTATGACTCAACGGGTCACTGTAAACGTGTACTTGTTAAATTCTTCTTTTTTCTTTTTTTATACATATATAGAGTGGTTATGACTCAACGGGTCACTATAAACATGTTCTTGTTAAATTCTTCTTTTTTTCTTTTTTCTATACATATATAGAGTGGTTATGACTCAACGGGTCACTGTAAACGTTTACTTGTTAAATTCTTCTTTTTTTATACATATATAGAGTGGTTATGACTCAACGGGTCATTGTAAACGTGTACTTGTTAAATTCTTCTTTTTTCTTTTTTTATACATATATAGAGTGGTTATGACTCAACGGGTCACTGTAAACGTTTACTTGTTAAATTCTTTTTTTCTTTTTTATACATATATAGAGTGGTTATGACTCAACGGGTCACTGTAAACGTGTACTTGTTGAATTCTTCTTTTTTCTGTTTTTATACATATATAGAGTGGTTATGACTCAACGGGTCACTGTAAACGTGTACTTGTTAAATTCTTCTTTTTTCTTTTTTTATACATATATAGAGTGGTTATGACTCAACGGGTCACTATAAACATGTTCTTGTTAAATTCTTCTTTTTTTCTTTTTTCTATACATATATAGAGTGGTTATGACTCAACGGGTCACTGTAAACGTTTACTTGTTAAATTCTTCTTTTTTTATACATATATAGAGTGGTTATGACTCAACGGGTCATTGTAAACGTGTACTTGTTAAATTCTTCTTTTTTCTTTTTTTATACATATATAGAGTGGTTATGACTCAACGGGTCACTGTAAACGTGTACTTGTTAAATTTTTCTTTTTTCTTTTTTTATACATATATAGAGTGGTTATGACTCAACGGGTCACTGTAAACGTTTACTTGTTAAATTCTTCTTTTTTTCTTTTTTCTATACATATATAGAGTGGTTATGACTCAACGGGTCATTGTAAACGTGTACTTGTTAAATTCTTCTTTTTTCTTTTTTTATACATATATAGAGTGGTTATGACTCAACGGGTCACTGTAAACGTGTACTTGTTAAATTCTTCTTTTTTCTGTTTTAATACATATATAGAGTGGTTATGACTCAACGGGTCACTATAAACATGTTCTTGTTAAATTCTTCTTTTTTTCTTTTTTCTATACATATATAGAGTGGTTATGACTCAACGGGTCATTGTAAACGTGTACTTGTTAAATTCTTCTTTTTTCTTTTTTTATACATATATAGAGTGGTTATGACTCAACGGGTCACTGTAAACGTGTACTTGTTAAATTTTTCTTTTTTCTTTTTTTATACATATATAGAGTGGTTATGACTCAACGGGTCACTGTAAATGTTTACTTGTTAAATTCTTCTTTTTTTCTTTTTTTATACATATATAGAGTGGTTATGACTCAACGGGTCATTGTAAACGTGTACTTGTTAAATTCTTCTTTTTTCTTTTTTTATACATATATAGAGTGGTTATGACTCAACGGGTCACTGTAAACGTTTACTTGTTAAATTCTTCTTTTTTATACATATATAGAGTGGTTATGACTCAACGGGTCATTGTAAACGTGTACTTGTTAAATTCTTCTTTTTTCTTTTTTTATACATATATAGAGTGGTTATGACTCAACGGGTCACTGTAAACGTGTACTTGTTAAATTCTTCTTTTTTCTTTTTTTATACATATATAGAGTGGTTATGACTCAACGGGTCACTGTAAACGTTTACTTGTTAAATTCTTCTTTTTTTCTGTTTTTATACATATATAGAGTGGTTATGACTCAACGGGTCACTGTAAACGTGTACTTGTTAAATTCTTCTTTTTTCTTTTTTATACCTATATAGAGTGGTTATGACTCAACGGGTCACTATAAACATGTTTTTGTTAAATTCTTCTTTTTTTCTTTTTTCTATACATATATAGAGTGGTTATGACTCAACGGGTCACTGTAAACGTTTACTTGTTAAATTCTTCTTTTTTTATACATATATAGAGTGGTTATGACTCAACGGGTCACTGTAAACGTGTACTTGTTAAATTCTTCTTTTTTCTGTTTTAATACATATATAGAGTGGTTATGACTCAACGGGTCACTGTAAACGTGTACTTGTTAAATTCTTCTTTTTTCTTTTTTTATACATATATAGAGTGGTTATGACTCAACGGGTCACTATAAACATGTTCTTGTTAAATTCTTCTTTTTTTCTTTTTTCTATACATATATAGAGTGGTTATGACTCAACGGGTCACTGTAAACGTTTACTTGTTAAATTCTTCTTTTTTTATACATATATAGAGTGGTTATGACTCAACGGGTCATTGTAAACGTGTACTTGTTAAATTCTTCTTTTTTCTTTTTTTATACATATATAGAGTGGTTATGACTCAACGGGTCACTGTAAACGTGTACTTGTTAAATTCTTCTTTTTTCTTTTTTATACATATATAGAGTGGTTATGACTCAACGGGTCACTGTAAACGTTTACTTGTTAAATTCTTCTTTTTTTCTGTTTTTATACATATATAGAGTGGTTATGACTCAACGGGTCACTATAAACATGTTCTTGTTAAATTCTTCTTTTTTTCTTTTTTCTATACATATATAGAGTGGTTATGACTCAACGGGTCACTGTAAACGTGAGTGGTTATGACTCAACGGGTCACTGTAAGTAAAATAAGTTTTGAAGAGAAAAAAATGTAAAAACCTATAACGATGACGTCATATACCTATTACTGTGACGTCACGTGCGCAAGAATAAGTTGGTTTAAAATAAAATTATTATTACATAATTACATTGGCTGATTTCCAAATTACTACTGAATAACATTAGAAAAGTTTGAAAAAACCAGACCCGCTGCCGAAGACTGGCCCCGTTGACCCCCAGCAACATTTTTTTTTGTTGTAATTTTGAGATATTATGATCCCAGGATATGTACGGTGCTGAAGATATAAACTTTTTGACATGTCGCCGCTTAGTTTTTGAGGAGAAGCTTCACATACAGACATACATACATACATACATACATACATACATACATACATATAGACAAGTGCCCTTTATATAAGAGACTATATTACAATTTGTAGCCAGAATCTGCTTCAAGATGTAGAACGTATGTGGGGGGGAAGTAAATTTTAGGGCGTTATTTTTAGATACATACTAGACCACCCGTGACCCGTTGGGTCAGTTTGTTATATTAGCTATGGAATTCATGTATGAGCGTGACACTTGTGGCATAAAGAAAATAGTTTTTTTTTACATAACAGAAGCATTTCTATGAAAGTATATTAAAATGAAAAAAGAATATAGATTTCTATGAGTCGTTCTGTTTATTATAATTGTTTTGTTTTTTTAAATTACAGTTACTGAATTATAAGTGGTTGGTTAGGGCGATTTGAGAAAGGAAGGGGGTACAGCCGTGGCCACCGAGAGACAGCAGGCTTTCTCGCGTACGTAACGAAAACAGACGGAGTAGGAGTGGTGAAATCTATGAGAGGGAAAGCGGGAGGTGGTTTCGTTCACCGACCGCTCGTATGGCTGATATTAATAATGAGTGTTGTTTTTTTGTTTGTTTGTTTTTGTTTTTTGAAAGGGAGGTGTTTTTTGAAACTGCGACAGACTTTACGAAGTCTTCCCGTTGAATGTTTTTAGCCGTGAAGAAAACAAAAAAACTATTTGATGAAATTAAATGAAATTGTTTATATTAAAAGACTAAAACAAACATTGCTAAAACTCTCAGTATTATAAGGTCAGGATCAAGGACAATGAAGCAGTCCTGGGAAAAGAGTGGCGCCCTCCCCTACATCTTGGGTTAGTTGATAATGTAAAGAGATCCTCTACTGTAATCGGGCAATTTAGCCTTTTATAAAGTCTGAAATTAGCGACCACCTCACCTAAAATAAGCGAACGCCATTTTTGTTTGACGAATTTGACAATATAACTAAATAAATATTTGAAATAAAAAAAATTAATTTCTCAGATGTTAACCATACAATATCATTGCCCTTGTCTTATTTTTACGTCTCTATTTGGTACTTTGTTACATGGGGACCCGGGCTAACTTTGACCCTGACCCTAACTTTAACCCTAACCCCCAATGACCCTGAACTTTATAGGTAACCCTACCCCCCTCCCTAACCCTAACGACGGGGTCAAAGTTAGCGCGGGTCCCAATCTAACGAAGCACCATCTATTTGTTAGTAAGTTACGCTTGTTTTATTATGAGCACCCCCCCGGATAAGAGTGAAATATTTTGAAAAAATTAATAATTTGCCTTCCAATAACGCGTGTACGATGGACACTCTACTAAAAAGGGTTGATATACCGTAAAAACTGGTAGGCTTCCGATAGTAAACGAAATTATACTTGTTACTTTTTTTTTCGATTAGATTTTCTTTTTTATTTTGCTTTGAATCACGACTTTCCTCACTTTCGTTTTTGTTAAATATTTTTTTTTTTACTTTTTGCGATTTATTTATTTGTTTTTATTGCGTTTTCACTTTTCAATTTCAATCTCTGTGTTTCACTGAAAAAAAAAAAGGAATTCCACAGTGTTTTCTACATCAATTTGTATAATTTACTGTTAATAAAATTATCCGGTGGCTAGAAATATGCACATATCTTACTCACCAAAATTTTGCGTGACGGGATGGAAGTATATATATTTATTATATTACTCGGTTGTCGGGGTAAAAGCTGTCTCTTCAGCAATCACTATCGGTCGCGACTCCCCTCCCCCGTTGTCAGGGGCAAAAGTAAATACTAAATCTTATTAAATGAGAGTGTCAGATCGTGACACAAAATAAGAAACTTAACTTCTCAGATGTTAACTATACAATATCATTGTCATTGTCTTATTTTTTACTATCTCTATTTGGTAGTTTGTTACATTGGGACCTGGGCTAACTTTGGCCCTGACCCTAATTTTAACCCTAACCCCCAATGACCCTGAACTTTATAGCTAACCCTAACCCCTCACTGACCCTAACCCTAACGACGGGGTCAAAGTTAGCGCGGGTCCTAATGTAACAAATCACCTTCTATTTGTTAGTAAGAGACTTTTTGCGATTTATTTATTTGTTTTTATTGCGTTTTCACTCTTTCTCTATCCCCCCCCCCTCCATCTCTTACGAACACACACTCTCTCTTTCTTTCGACCACGCTCTCGGTGTTTCACTGAGAAAAAAAAACAAAACAAAACAAACATTGCTTATTGTCCGTTCAAAACATTTAAAAAATAAATACTGGTTCTTACCATCCAAAAATAATAAATAAATGGGCACATGTTCGTCTTTAACCACTGTCCATTTTTCACAACTTTTTACTGACCATTTTTCTTTTCTTTTTTCGGTGTACACTTATCTATCAGGCTGCTAGAGAATTCCGGCGTTTTTGGAATTATTTTTCAAATATTTTACATTTTAGGAGGGGGGATCAGTTTCCAATGTTAATTCAACGTAGACTGATCCCCCTCTTTTTGACCATCTCAATTTTTTTAAAAATCTTTTTCGGTGTACAATTACCTATCATGTCAGTAGAGAATTCCGGGGGTTTTGGAAAGAAATTTTTAAAAACTGATTTTAAGACGGGGGATCAGTTTTCAATGTAAATTCAACGTGGACTGATCCCCCTCTTTTTAACCATCTCAAATTTTAAAAATTATTCTTCTGCTTACAATTACCTATCATGTCGCGAGAGAATTCCGGGGTTTTTGGAAATAAATTTTTAAAAATTGAGATTTTAAGACGGGGGATCAGTCTTGTTCGTCTTTTACCATAGTTCGTTTTTCACAACTTTTTACGTCTTAAAATCTCATTTTTTAAAAATTTCTTTCCAAAATCTCCGGAATTCTCTCGCGACATGATAGGTAATTGTAAGCAGAAGAATAATTTTTAAAATTTGAGATGGTTAAAAAGAGGGGGATCAGTCCACGTTGAATTTACATTGAAAACTGATCCCCCATCTTAAAATCACAGATTTTAAAAATTTCTTTCCAAAACCCCCGGAATTCTCTGACATGATAGATAATTGTACACCGAAAAGATTTTTTTTTTAATTGAGATGGTCAAAAAGAGGGGGATCAGTCTACGTTGAATTAACATTGGAAACTGATCCCCCCTCCTAAAATGTAAAATATTTGAAAAAAAATTCCAAAAACGCCGGAATTCTCTAGCAGCCTGATAGATAAGTGTACACCGAAAAAAGAAAAGAAAAATGGTCAGTAAAAAGTTGTGAAAAACCGACAGTGGTTAAAGACGAACATGTGCCGTGCCAATAAATGTTTTAACACTTTAAGAAGTGGTGCAAATAAAAAATAAATACTTAGTTCAAACTATCATTGAAAAAAAAAACATTGCTTAACGTCCGTTCAAAAACAACAACAACAAAAAATAATAGACATGCCCTAAAAACGTCAAAATAAAAAACAAAAAATAGTTTTAAGTTTTAAGCAACACAAAAAAGTACTTTTTGACCGGGTGATTAAAAAAAATGTATTATTTCTTCCCCTTCCGCTCGAAATGTAGAAGAAAAAATATTAGCGGCTGGTTGGGATCGAACTATAAACCAGTCGGGCCAAAGACAAAAATACTACGTCGCTTACCGTTGCGCTAAAGGGAAATAATTAAAATACGATGCAGAAATTAGGCTAATTAAATGTTATTAATAATCTAGGTGCGGCACGCATGCGCAGAGCGTTTGCCGGAACCGTGACACACGTACGTACACCTTAGCGTATTAATATATAGATTGTTGTTGTTTTGTTTGTTTGTTTTTGTTTTTTAAAAGGGTTTGAAACTGCGACAGACTTTACGAAGTGCTCCCGTTGAATGTTTTTAGTCGTCAAGTAAACAAAAAAACTATTTGATGAAATTAAATGAAATTGTTTATATTAAAAGCGATATAAAAATTTCCAGAATGAAAAATTTCATGCGTTCGTTAATCATAAGAGATTAACGGAATTAGATTAACAGATTAGAAGACGATGCTATTTACGCATGCGCAACCGGATGTTGAAAACCGGAAAGCTGAAAGCTGATTGCAAACATACAAGACCCATAGACTTTTAGTAGTATACTAGACCACCTGTGACCCGTTGGGTCAGTTTGTTATATTAGCTATGGAATTCATGTATGAGCGTGACACTTGTGGCATAAAGAAAATAGGTTTTTTTTACATAACAGAAGCATTTCTATGAAAGTATATTAAAATGAAAAAAGAATATAGATTTCTATGAGTCGTTCTGTTTATTATAATTGTTTTTTTTTTAAATTACAGTTACTGAATTATAAGTGGTTGGTTAGGGCGATTTGAGAAAGGAAGGGGGTACAGCCGTGGCCACCGAGAGACAGCAGGCTTTCTCGCGTACGTAACGAAAACAGACGGAGTAGGAGTGGTGAAATTGAGATTTTAAGACGGGGGATCAGTCTTGTTCGTCTTTTACCATAGTTCGTTTTTCACAACTTTTTACGTCTTAAAATCTCATTTTTTAAAAATTTCTTTCCAAAATCTCCGGAATTCTCTCGCGACATGATAGGTAATTGTAAGCAGAAGAATAATTTTTAAAATTTGAGATGGTTAAAAAGAGGGGGATCAGTCCACGTTGAATTTACATTGAAAACTGATCCCCATCTTAAAATCACAGATTTTAAAAATTTCTTTCCAAAACCCCCGGAATTCTCTGACATGATAGATAATTGTACACCGAAAAGATTTTTTTTTTAATTGAGATGGTCAAAAAGAGGGGGATCAGTCTACGTTGAATTAACATTGGAAACTGATCCCCCCTCCTAAAATGTAAAATATTTGAAAAAAAATTCCAAAAACGCCGGAATTCTCTAGCAGCCTGATAGATAAGTGTACACCGAAAAAAGAAAAGAAAAATGGTCAGTAAAAAGTTGTGAAAAACCGACAGTGGTTAAAGACGAACATGTGCCAATAAATGTTTTAACACTTTAAGAAGTGGTGCAAATAAAAAATAAATACTTAGTTCAAACTATCATTGAAAAAAAAAACCATTGCTTAACGTCCGTTCAAAAACAACAATAAAAAATAATAGACATGCCCTAAAAACGTCAAAATAAAAAACAAAAAATAGTTTAAGTTTTAAGCAACACAAAAAAGTACTTTTTGACCGGGTGATTAAAAAAAATGTATTATTTCTTCCCCTTCTGCTCGAAATGTAGAAGAAAAAATATTAGCGGCTGGTTGGGATCGAACTATAAACCAGTCGGGCCAAAGACAAAAATACTACGTCGCTTACCGTTGCGCTAAAGGGAAATAATTAAAATACGATGCAGAAATTAGGCTAATTAAATGTTATTAATAATCTAGGTGCGGCACGCATGCGCAGAGCGTTTGCCGGAACCGTGACACACGTACGTACACCTTAGCGTATTAATATATAGATTGTTGTTGTTTTGTTTGTTTGTTTTTGTTTTTTAAAAGGGTTTGAAACTGCGACAGACTTTACGAAGTGCTCCCGTTGAATGTTTTTAGTCGTCAAGTAAACAAAAAAACTATTTGATGAAATTAAATGAAATTGTTTATATTAAAAGCGATATAAAAATTTCCAGAATGAAAAATTTCATGCGTTCGTTAATCATAAGAGATTAACGGAATTAGATTAACAGATTAGAAGACGATGCTATTTACGCATGCGCAACCGGATGTTGAAAACCGGAAAGCTGAAAGCTGATTGCAAACATACAAGACCCATAGACTTTTAGTAGTATATAGATAATATAGTTTCCTACCAAAATGAACACACAAATTTGTTTATATTTATTTTATATTTATCGTGTAGATACACTTATATCCTTACAATAAAATAAATTACATCAGTTTATTATTGTTTTTTTGTTATCAGACAAGTCATTTTCCACTGTGGTTTCTGTGCGATTTTATATTCTTTAGAAGTTTATTTCATAACAGCATGAGTAAAAGTGTAAAACGTGTTAAAAGCAACACAAGATTCCAAATGCCTGGTAACTCTTTGAAAGGAGATATCAGATGTCTAACAATATAAGTAATGAATTTGTATCTGTTAGGCATGACAATTTAAAACCCAATCATTTTGCAAATAATTGAGGGCTGTATTGTTTCTGTCTATATAGTGTAGATTAAATTATTAGTGGAAATAAATATTTATGGATCATTAAAATATTTTATCAGGTTCCTATATTTATATCTGTTATATATAATTATAGCCAGAATCAGAAAGCTAAACATAGTCGGCAGTAAAAATTAAAAAAATAAACACAACAAAAGAAACAACAATATTTTAGAGTGAGGAACTACTTTCACATTTGAATTTAACGCAAAATGATCGGACCGGATAGGGTTTTAAGGACATATTAGCCAAATATTTTTAGGGAGAATAAAGTCATGACCAATTTAATATATATATTTAGCAGACCCCCCCCCCCCGATAGGTATCCATGCAAACAGCATGAAAAGTGTGCTGGTAAAAAAACAATTATCCCTCCCGACACACACACTTGATTTCTAAGAAATTAAGCAAATAACCAAGATTTAAAAAAATGTTTACATGTCCTCAAAAACGTTAGATTTTTATTGGAAACTGATCTCCTAAAATTATTTTTTGTTTGTTTTATTAAATTTAACCGCCAAGTCTTTCATGTTGTTTACGTGTAATCACCCTACCATACGATCTAGAATCTGATTTTTCTTCTTTTTTTAACTAACATAGAATGATACCAAATAATCAAATATTAGCAAATTCATTGAAAATACTTATTTTCTAAATCGATCTTTCCTGACGATCATATGTTGATTGACACACTTGTTCAGCAGCATAAGACGTTCGAAGTGCTGCATAATTTTTCACGATTATTGTTTGTGGCCCTTCCATATTCTTCCATTCAATCACATATTTTAAGAAACGAGTCGATGTTTTCACCGAAAATGATACAATCTTGTTCTTTTTCGAGGGAAACATGCACATAGAAACGCTGATTTGGTTCAACGTTTACATATATCAATCGTCTGCGTTTTGTCGGCATCTTGTTTTTTTATTTTGTAAACGCGATTCTGATTGGCTGATTAATAATCAATGGTTAACAAATATTGGGGTTAATGCTCTTTAAAGTACCCCCTCTCCCTCAAAAGTGCAAGAGGTCACGACCTCAGATACTTGAATGCAATAAAGATCATAGATGCTATGGCCTCAAAATATGGGCTTAGAAAGGATTTTAAGATTGTGTGTTGGAGTGTCTCACAATGATCAAAATTTGTATCAATTCTTGAGAATCAATTTTATTCTGTTATTTAACGATGGCTTAAATCTGATCAAAATCCAAAGTAAGTAATATTTAAGTGAGGAATTTCATGCTCCTTCGGAAGTGGGGCCTTTATAAGAGAAATAGATAAATGTGACGTTTTTCGGATAATTTGCATAAGTTGGCGTTTATTCCCAGCAGATTTGAATTGCATAGTTCGAATAACTTAAAAGTAGTTAGCGGGCAGACAGACATACAATGTTGATATATATATATATATATATATATATATATATATATATATATATATATATATATATATATATAATGTATGTGTGTGGTGAAGGAGGAGGTTTGGTTGTTGGCTACCGAGTGGGTTTCCTTTCTTTTGTTAAGAACATTGGCACAAATCGCGTTAATGCCGAATCGAAAGAAGGCATAAGCGATAAGGAAATTATAAATTAATTGAATATCAATAAAACTTTCCCTTCATTTACTCTTCTGTAAAAGGCTGGAGGGAGGAGGAGGAGGAAGAGGGAGAGGAGGAAGAAGGAGGGGGATTACTTACAGATGCGTTTAATTGAAGATAACGCTGCCAATTTCGAAGGAAGAATGGCGAAGACTCGGCGTTTTACTGAAACTCGCTTTCGAATCAAATGAAAAGCAAATCACATTAAATCCGCTGCATCCAGCTCCCCCCTCGGCCCTACCCGACCCGACCCCCTTGCACCGTCTCTCCTCTGGAAACCGTGGAGAAATGATTACGTTAAAATTTACAGCTTTTGTCTCCAATATTCAATCATAAATAAAAAGAGAAATGTCTTAATCCATAGAATTAAAATATTCAAATGCGAATTCCAAGAATTTCACGATGTTTACGGCTAGAATTTGTCCACATGTCTGCATCAGTTGGATTATTGTCGAGAGATTATCTTATACAAGACCGATCGAACGAAAATACATTTTCCTTTCTGGTTTAAATTAAGTCTATTTTCTGCTGTTTAGTAAGGTTTTCATGAAATTAACAAACGTTATGATTTAGTATAATCAAAAATAACAAACTGATCATATCGTTCAGAAATATCGTCCCTCCCTACCCCCCCTTCGATGTAGAAAAAAGGTTGGTTGAGATCGAACTATAAACCAGTCGGGCCGACGTAAAAAAAACGAGGTAAAAATCCTACGTCGCTAACCGTTGCGCCAAAAGGAAATACTTGAAAATATTACGAAAATTAGGTGACTTGAATTATTTTCCAAATCTAGGTTCGGCAGGCATGCGCAGAGCTTTTGATGTAAGCGTAACACACGAACACACACACACTATCGTATTAATATATAAATACAAAAAAAAACGTTATGGTGTAAAATAAGGATGCAGACATAATAACGCATAAGAAGTCACGGGGATGGTAAGAGCATGACCCCGCAATAATGAAGAAAAACCGAAGACTAAATAGATTGTCAACGAGGCTAAAAGAACAACGAAAATGAATCGGTGACCTTTGAACGAGCCCAGGTGTGTGAGGCCGACGAGTTCATTTCGGAGTATGACGTCGTAAAAAACGACTCGGTAATCTTTAAAAGAGTCAGGTGCACGAGGCCAGAAGAAGAAGCCACCCGGAGTGCAAAGTCAGAAATTAAAACGGCGGTTTTAAACGAAGGAAAAAGAAGCGCTTACGTAGCAGAGATCGAGTTGAGAGGATATAGAGGAAAACTTGTCATGGGTCAGCCGTAAACAACTGGCGTGGGGATCACAAGCCTTCCCTAGATTCCAGGAGCAGGCTGCAACAGAACATATTGTCGTGTTTCCCTCTAGGTTGCAAGGTAAATCACGATGCCTGGTTTTCACGAAAATAAGCTACGTTGGGTAGAGTCGAAAATCAACCGCCGTCAAGGTAAAGAAAGAGGGTTCTTCGTAAGACAAAGAAAAAAACAATAATGCCAAAGGACTTTTGCTAACAAAGAAATATTTAATTATATATATGTGTATACCCAACTAACACCAGCTGATGGCGAAGAATAAAGAAACAGTTTTTAGGACACGTCCTTGTCTCTATCGCTGTGTTTTGTTTGATGCTACCGGGTCCCTCGAAGGAACGGGTATTGCAACAAATGTATTGTCTTAAAACAGAAGTGGAGTGTAAAGATAATTATTTGTTATTGTTGTAAAGCTCTATCTAATTTGACATTGAGTCATTAAATGTACAAAGGTTTGCTGTTTTGATTCAGTTTGGTTTCTGAATTGTGTCTAAACAACCTGTTTCATGTTAATTTTCATGTTACACACATATTTAGTTGGCATAAATCTTTTATTTATTACAAATAGTTTTCACTACACATTTGCAGACACGTTTCAGTTTAGGCTGAGAGTTAGCTGAACATCAGGCCATGTTCTTAGTATGAAGCCCAATATAAAAATGAAAGAACATTCGTTCTAAAGGTTACAAATGGCAGAGGTCACAATAATATTGATTGTTAATTATTTGAACAATAGTTTTTTGATTGTACAATCTTTTTATCACTTAATTTTTTTATTACTTAATTTTTTATTTAATTTTTTAATTACTTAATTTTTTATTATTTAATTTTTTATTACTTAATTCTTGAATTACTTAATTTTTTAATTATTTAATTTTTTATTACTTAATTTTTTAATTACTTAATTTTTGTATTACTTAATTTTTTATTACTTAATTTTTAATTACTTATTTTTTTATTACTTAATTTTTTATTACTTAATTTTTTTATTACTTAATTTTTTATTACTTAATTTTTTAATTACTTAATTTTTCATTACTTAATTCTTGAATTACTTAATTTTTTATTACTTAATTTTTTATTACTTAATTTTTTAATTACTTAATTTTTTTATTACTTAATTTTTTATTACTTAATTTTTTATTACTTAAATCTTGAATTACTTAATTTTTTATTACTTAATTTTTAATTACTTAATTTTTTAATTACTTAATTTTTTATTATTTAATTTTTCATTACTTAATTCTTGAATTACTTAATTTTTTATTACTTAATTTTTTATTACTTAATTTTTTAATTACTTAATTTTTTTTATTACTTAATTTTTTATTACTTAATTTTTTATTACTTAAATCTTGAATTACTTATTTTTTTAATTACTTAATGTTTTATTACTTTTTTTTTTATTACTTAATTTTTTATTACTTAATTTTTTATTACTTAATTCTTGAATTACTTAATTTTTTAATTACTTAATTTTTTATTACTTAATTTTTTAATTACTTAATTTTTTTATTACTTAATTTTTTATTACTTAATTTTTTATTACTTAATTCTTGAATTACTTAATTTTTTAATTACTTAATTTTTTATTACTTAATTTTTTAATTACTTAATTTTTATAACTTAATTCTTTAATTACTTAATTTTTTATTACTTAATTTTTTTATTACTTAATTTTTTATTACTTAATTTTTTATTACTTAATTCTTCAATTACTTAATTTTTTATAACTTAATTCTTTAATTACTTAATTTTTTATTACTTAATTTTTTTATTACTTAATTTTTTATTCATTAATTTTTTATTACTTAATTCTTGAATTACTTAATTTTTTAATTACTTAATTTTTTATTACTTAATTTTTTAATTACTTAATTTTTTATTACTTAATTCTTTAATTACTTAATTTTTTAATTACCTAATCTGGGCTTAAATAGAAAAGCAAGTATTTGTTTATGTGTCTGCATTTAGCTATAATTTCTTGTTTTATGTTGTGTAATGATTTAATTTGGTTGTTTTAGGCTGAATTTGTTTCTTCAAACGTGTTCCATTAAATAAGATAGGGTGATTTGTGTTAAATTTTTACTGCATTTACAAATAACGGAGTTCGTGCAAGGTGGTTGTCCGGGAAAATCGAAAAACACACGAAACTAATGTTCTCACCTATGAACTCCATACATATATTTTTCTCCATGTTTAACTGAGCTATAAGTATTAATTGTCAAACATTAGTATTATTGTATAACTATGAAAGATGATCTTCGCAGCAACGAACTTATATAGAGCGGAGAAATATTTTTAACGGAAGAGATAAGTAATTGTGTCTATACACAACCACTTAAAGAGGGTTATATTTGATATGAATGAAAAAAATACGAATAGGCTATTATTGCCGGTCCCGGCAAAATAACGATTCCTGCGTTATTTTGCCGTGACCGGCAATATAACGATTCCTGCGTTATTTTGCCGGTTCATGTATATTTAACTAAATTGTTAAACATACAGTGACGCCCGGCACAATAATGAGTCTTACGTTATTTTGGCGGCTCGTGTTTATTTAACTATAAATTACTTTTTTTTAATTATTTAAATTATTTTTTTTGTATTATTTAAAACTTTATCAAACGAAATTTTATTTATAATTTAAAACTTTGCCTGATTGTTTTTTTTAAATTTTTTTATTTAAAACTTTGCCTGATTGATTTTTTTTGTTTGTTTTTAATTAATCTTTGCCTGATTGATTTTTTGTATAATTTAAAACTTTATTAAGCGACAATATATTTTAAAATAACGATAAAATTAATTTTTACTTTCGGTTGATTCGATTAGGAGTGAACGGGTATATGTTACGACGCTCAGCAGAGGCGCGAACGGGGTCCAAAAAAAGAACGAGAAAGAGTTTAAAAACATAAATTTGCAACAAGTAAAGTTGACTTATGTCTAGAATAGAAATTACGACTTATTTTATGATTTCATTGAAAGAACATTTTAAAATAGAAACTGTTTAAATCCAGTGATTTTCTGTATATTTTAACATTATCGAAGTTTTTTTTCAGAAAGAAAATGAGAATTTTACATAAAAATCTTTCCTTTGTAAAGCACATTTTTAACAAGTAAATGTTACCAAAGGCAACATAAATTCTTCTTCTACCTGTATAAGTTTATTTGTTTATTTATTTTTATAAAAAAAAATCATTTATCAAAATAAATAATAAAATAAACAAATAAACTTATACAGGTAGGTAGAATAATAATTTATGTTGCTTTTGGTAACATTTATTTGTTGCTTATTTTTTTCTTTATATATAACTTATATATAACTTAAGGAAAATTTCAATTACTTAAATCGAGAGCAGACTTAGTAATGTTGGGAAAATTCATCAACATTAATTCTATTATGAAAAGTAAGCAGATATTTCTTTAACCGACACAATAGGGCAGGTCGATTTTTTTTTTTATTTCTTTAACCGACACAACTGATGATGAAAACAAATTGTTTTCAAATATTTGCCCTTATTCATTTAATTACCTTTTCTTTCGCAAGGCCATAACAATTAGGTTTTTAAAAATAATGAACCGGCATAATAACGATCCCTTTACATTAGTAAAAAATTATTGTGCCGGGCGTCACTGTATATTTAACAATTTAGTTAAATATACATGAATCGGCAAAATAACGCAGGAATCGTTATTTTGCCGGGACCGGCAATATAGCCTCTTCCAAAAAAATACATGTCTTTCATTTATCATATCACCAACTCTAAGTCCTACGAAAATACGTAAATCAGATGACGGAAACGGTGCACGCGCAGTTTGCATAACGAAACCGTTTAAAATTAATTTATACTCTATGGGACCATCAAAAGTCGATTTCACCCAAAATATCCTGGTCAGTGCCGTTAACATACTCTTGCAGATGCAATAGCATCATGCAAAGACAAGAAACCCCTCCCTCTGAAAGGATATTGTAAAGGATAGCCTCCCGTTACCTTAGAAGCTGTGATGAATTTTAAATGACACTACGGCACTGTGTTTCTTTATATCCTAACACTAACCCATGATTACGGATTGCAATACACACACAAAAGAAAAAGTGACGGAAACGGCGCGTGCTGAGTTGGCGTAACGGAATCGTCAAAAGTCAATACTTAGTCTGAGGGACAAATAAAAGTCAAATTTCGCCCGAAAATGTCCTGGTCGTTACCATGGATATTCGCCTCAGACGACACACAATAAACCCGCCCTCCTCCCAGAAGAAGGTTATAATGCCTGCGAGAATCAGAACCAGTTACCTTTAAACGTTGTGATGAATTAAAAATGACACATCTTTGTATCCTAACAGTAATCCAAAGGCGCATACACAGTGGGCATAAAAGAACGGTTCAAAGTTAATTTAAAGTGTAAGAGGCCGTTAAAAGTCAGTCTTGTCCTCATATATCCTAATCTGTCTCGTCGACCCCCTACGAATAAGAGCGAATCTGGCGTTTTCAGATGTGACTCTGTATATCTAAATAATTAGATGCAGCAATTTTCGTATCTCTAGCAATCAACTGCTACTGTCTTGCACGAGTAAGTCAAACAGGAGAGACGTAGAAGCAGGCGAATAAATTGTCAAGAGAATGCATTCCTATACATCAAAAAGGTCAAAGGTTGTCGTCTAGTTTCAGTGAAAAATCTCACGTTACAACACGATGTTTGCAACTTGTTTGAGAATCGATACTTCACAAAGCTAGAATATAAAAAAATTAAGTAGTTAAATGTAACGTGTCTTGGTCTGGTGTCAAAAGTTACGGAATTTATATTGTGAAGAAATAATTTATTATGATGAAAATAATCAAAATAAAAGAAATTATGAATGTTAATATTGGAAAAATGCATTCGAACATTGGTGAGCTATTGTGTTATTGACTCAAAAGACAGCTAAAAACCATTAACAATGTCATTCTGCTATTCAGAGAATGAAAAATCTATGTCTTTAGAAATAAATAAATGGTACCTTGCACTTATGTATTTCTAAGCCTCTGAAACTCTGTAAGAGGAAAACAATGTATCCGGCGTCACCCATAAATATTTTATACGCAAATTCTATGATTAGAAACTGTAATATGAGGTGCATTAAAAGTAAATAAAGATTAAAAATCAAGAATAATGGAAGCGATGGTTAACAAACAATTAAGCACACCTGCTAATCTGCTATTCTGTCAAATGAGAATATAAAATAATAATTAATAATATTAGCGATGTATATATTAGCTTAATAATAAGCTGCTAATCTGCTATTCTGTTAAATGAGAATATAAAAAAAGTCTTTGGAATAGCCTATCAAAACAACCCAAAAAAGAAAGTGTAGATGAATGGAGCGTTCTGTATTTAAGAAGAAAATGTCGAGTACCTAAAATACAATAGCCGGATCGTAAAAATGAAATAATAACGATGCTAAGAACATATGTGTCCTATATAAAAAGACTTCTCGGTGTACGTGGGTTAAATTCGTTGGATATCTGAGTGTAAGAGTGAAAATTCCTCCGACTTGCTCCGACTTCTTGTATTTATGACTATCTTAGAAGAAGATGATATGAAACAGGCTAAAATGAAATAAAATATTCAAAGCTTACAAAACGGACGCATATTTTTCGAAAACACGCATTAAGAATTGGCACAAATTGCTGCCGAAGCAGATCTGCATATACAGCTATCGGATAGAAAGCTATATTCGCCATTGAAATAGGGGAAATACTTATTTCATTATAAGAATATTCATCAAAATCATGCGTTTGTCTCGGCTCTTTTTTTTTATTACTACCTATATTGACATCTTAATACACACACTATTAAAAAAAAGACAAAACAACAAAATAGTGTACAATCCCATTTCAACATTGATATTATTTTTCGTTCGTGTTATTTCTACTTTTCCTTTCTTTTACACATCAAATTATTTCATGTTATATAAACAACTAATTTTCCCCTAAAAGCTCCCAATACTGTTTATGCAATCCATTCTTTATACCGTCATCGAAATAACGGGTTTTATTAAAACATATTTAAATTATTTCTATTGGACTTATTCTGCTCAACGTTAGAGAATGTTAAGATAATTTGTTCCATCAACGTGCGGGTTCTTATTTTCTTTCTGGCGGATGCTTGAAGGATCCTTCCACCTGCCGGTAATCTTTGCATAGCATTCAAAACCCTGTCGCTGTGTATGTCAAGCACATATTCTGCCAGTTTAAACATACCAGAAATCAACAAACACACGACATTTATCGTAACATTTACTGGTTATCCTACTCACGGTGCTTCCACACAGAAAAGTAAAATATTTTAGTAAAATAAGTTTATATATATATATATATATATATATATATATATATATATATATATATATATATAGGGTGATTCAAAAGTCACTTCACTTAGCTATTTAAAATGATTACCATATGAAGCACAAACATACTATGAACTTTTGATGATTGTTATCTTACTCTCTAATTACTGCTATTTGTTCGTTTATATATTTGTTTCTATATATATTTCATAATCAATCAAATATGCAACAAAAGGTCGTAAATTCCTTGCAAAAAAGAATGGAGCTATGCATGCAAAACGAAGTTGGAAATTTTGAAAATTTGCTGTGATTTCAAACTCCCATAAATGAATTTGTTGAATAAACTTTCTGTTTTGTTTTACTGTATTTTTTAACTTTAGAATTTCAAAAATAAATAGCGAAGTGACTTATGAATTAACCATATATATATATATATATATATATATATATATATATATATATATATATATATATAATTCTTTAGATATTGTTCGTTCCTTTTTTTTTTCAAGCATTGAATGAGAATGTAATAAAAATGACGTTAGAAGCCCTTTTAACAATCCGTGAAAGATTTATTTCTTTTTTTCTTTTTTCCAATTAATTTCGGAGGATACAACCTCTATCATCAGAGATATATTTAACTCTTTTTTTTATAAAATAAACAAACTTTACTTTTGTTTATAGGTAAAACGTCTTATATATATATATACATATATATATATATATATATATATATATATACATACATATATATATATATATACATATATATATATATATATATACATACATATATATATACATATATATATATACATATATATATATATATATATATATACATATATATATATACATATATATATATATACATATATATATACATATATATACATACATATATATACATACATATATATACATATATATATATACATACATATATATACATATATATATATACATACATATATATACATATATATACATACATATATATATATATATATACATATATATACATACATATATATATATATACATACATATATATATATATACATACATATATATATATATATATATATAGAGAGAGAGAGAGAGAGAGATTATTATCTTTTCATATTATGATAGTAGGAAGGTTTTTTGAGTAAAATCAATGTACTATTAATTAGATTTTTTCTCTCGGTCGATGCAATAGAAAAACAGAATTGTTGACCTGAAGAAACGAAACGAAGCAAATCCGCGTGTAACTATAAATATATATTATTTTATTTCAAAAATTTAAATTAGGTATAAAAATTATTTAGTGTTAACAAATATTTTTTTATTAACACTTCTTGTAAACTTTATTGCTTATTGCCCTCTGTGAAGGGTTCGTTTTTCGTTCAACACATTCCGGTCGATCTAAAACGTGACCCTTGGCCGGCATATTGTACAAACTTGGGGTTATTTACGAATTTCTCCGATAGTTCATAGATTTCAACCGTGCTTTTCGCCCGTTTTCGTGCGCAATACTACTTGGATATTAACTGGAAATGATTCCTCGGTTAATATTATTTAACAAAAACACAACATAATACCATTGCCAATGCTTATACACGTAATTTATCGCATTCTGTGTGGAAGCATCGTTAGTAGGATAACCCATTTACTTTCAGATTTCTCTATCTATGACCCCAGCCATATGTGTTTTTTCCTCATGGTAATTGGGACAGTAATGTATTCCTTCTTTAGCACTAATCTCAGTTGTTCTCCGCTTATATATTACATTATATGTTTACGTAACCTTTTTTCGTTTGTCATCGACGAACTGTTTTTTGAAAATAAATGAATGTATATAAATCCAACTGTTTTTTTCAAAAACTATTGTTGTTTCCTATTTCTTCCAACACGCGTATCAATGATAAACACAACACACAAAATGAAAACAAACACTGGCTGCTATCAGCGATGGATAATTAGCAATGGTTGGTGTGGGCAGATCGAGTGAGTTATAACGATACTGGGATGAAACGGAAAGTACTAAACTTTTTTTTGACTAACGAATCACCGCTAATCAAGTTAAAAATGCCACGAGGATAAGGTTTGTGTCAGGTGGATAGTTAGATAATCACCTTGTTTCAGACGATAGAGGAAGGCTGAACAAGAATTTGTTAACATTGGACTTTAAAACGACTGGAAATGAAGGAGACTTGTTGTTACTTAGACTCCATTGAAGGCCACCGGTGGTTACCAGCAAGAAATCACAAGTAACGATTTGTTTGAAAAATCCAAGTGACGACTACTACTACTACTACTACTACTACTACTACTAATAATTTCTATCCGAATTTTCGGAGTTTAAGTATCAGTATTACTTATCAATAATCCGGAGTGTGTGAAAAGCTAAATAGATACTATGGCTAACTGTGGAATCGGCTATGCCGAGTTCAAATTATCTCGGATTGATTGTATTCAATTATGCACGAACACCATTGAAAAAGGTATGACCCCAACCCCCTAGCTGTGAGTAAAATAATGACGTGTGTATAACTAAAAGTACGAAATATTAATCGTCGATAACGGGTATTGTGTGTGCCCATCTAATAACTACAAAAGAACTTGACATGCCGCAAAACAGATTTAATAAACCAAAAGGAGTACCCGACAATTTCCACTGTATTGCTGTAGAACGATTATTATCTAATGCATGCACAAAGGAGAGGGCTCAGAGCTAACGGCCTTGTGCTAGAACAAAATAAAAACAAAACAATTTGAGATTAATCTTAAAGCAAATAGGTACGAAAAAAAAATAATCGGCGGAGCACATGCGTCAAAAATGGGAAGAGGAAAACATTAGAATCGGCCTCTTTTCTCTCTGGTCTCTAAACAGAACAAATGTCACCGCCGCGATTCCTCGGTTTTGCTTCAGACCGGACATTAACCGACGAAGATAGACTTAAAGTTGTAATGAAATACAGTTATTTTCGTTATTGTTGTTTCGCGTGATTCTTTTACCTGACACGAAAAGCCGGTATGCAACGACATTTCGATGGTGTCGGGTTAAATTAGTTTCAGTAGGCGGAGGAGGAGGAGGAGGAGGAGAAGGGGTAGGAGAAGGGGGAGGAGGAGAAGGAGCATGAGGAGCATTTTGTCGTATTTTTAAGTCAGACTCAAATAACATTCAACCTGACCGACCAACCAATCAAACTTTGCATCAGACTTGCAAATTTTCATTTATTATTGATGTACCGTGTTATTGGCAATATAACAGCGAACATAGTTAAAATTTATTTAAAAATTACTTAGTCTGACCCAGATGACTACTAAAATGAAACATTTTTAAATAATCACGTAACTCATTTTAAATTGAAGAATATAATAGGAATTTTCTACCTTAAGTTTTAAAATGTGCAAACGAATAAAAATTAAAAAAATTAAAATGCATCGACTGCATCCCGGGCAACATCTTCCCCCACCTTTTGGCCTTATGCAACATCTTCCTGGCGTAGGGAGGAAGTAAATAAAACGTCAGCTAGTACACACACACACACACACACACACACACACACACACACACACACACACACACACATATATATATATTCTAATATATTGTATTTAATACAATATATTAGATATATATATATTCTAATATATTGTATTTAATACAATATATTAGAATATATTATGCGTACATTTGGTGCTTGTGCATATCAACCCTGACATATTAGATCGCTCTTAAAAATAAAATAGCTAAAGAAATGTATAAACTTTGTTATGTACTTACGTGGTAGATGAAAAAAAGACTCTACACCAAAAATTATGCAAATTGATCCAGTATTTATTTAATTATAAATAAAAAACGATTTTATCACACGGTAGATACTTCCACCATTTTGTATCTTAGATTTTCCAGTGGTCAAGGACAATAATTCATATTTTTACGATTTCGGGGTTTGGGGTCTCCATTGTTTACAAAAATGATAAAATGTACGTATAATCATTTTTTTTCTTTTTCTTATAATTTAATAACTTCTGGATGAATTTGCGTAATTTTTTCTGCACAATCTTATTTTCAGCTAACACGTAAGTACATAATACAGTTTATACATTCTTTAAATATTTCAATATCAGGGTTGATATTCACAAGCACCGTACATTTTCCAGTATTTATTTCAAAAGTGCTCGATACAAAGTAGAGCTTTATAATCGTAAAATCATAGATTTCACTGGTCCCACAGATCGGTACATGTTTCAATCCCGTATGTATGTTATGGTTGCGCATCGTAATAGTTAACACACTTTTGAAGAATGTTTTAATATTTAATACTCAGTTCTAAAGATAGCACTATGCCAGTTAAAAAAAGGTAATTTATTTATTTTTAAAGTAAACCAATAAATCCCCTCATCCCATTTCTTTTTCCTTTCCCATCGCTTTTATGACGAAGCATAATTTCTTACACTCGTCCGATCTTTTTCTCTCTCCATTTTCTTTTCCGCGTTAACCGAAACCTTTCTAAAAAATAAATCGGGTTCTCATCTTTTTATTTCCTCCTCTCTTTTTAAAAAAAATATTTGCTTATGAAAGTCTTCTTCTTCTTCTTCTTCTTCTTCTTCTTCTTCTTCTTCTTCTTCTCTGTAGTCATTCCCGGGACCAGACACTAACACCAATCCTGCGTCTGACTCCCTCACCCCCCCCCCCCATCATCCTTTCCCCGAGATATGTCAGCCAACACCCGCGACCCTCATACCCCCAATTTAACTCGGCCCGCTTTGATGGCTGCGTTTCTAATATTTTAAGCTCAATTTGGTCCATATAATATCAAAAGAAAAGCGCCGGCCGCACGCGCGGATTAAGACCCCCCCCCCTCCGCTCTTCAGTGTCTTTTCAATTCAGGAATCATTCGCTCTTGAAATCGGAAATATCCACAATTGTTTTCAGCCAAATATCAGACGGCGGTGGCGCTGTGTAGGGGGTACATGTGGGTGTCTGTCAACGAGTTTGATTTCTGGTTTGAGTTCGGGTTGAACTGTGACCCTGAAACCAATATGAAACGGGAAATTGCAGTCGAGCAGAGAGAGAGAGAGAGAGAGAGAGAGAGAGAGAGAGAGAGAGAGAGAGAGAGAGAGAGAGAGAGATGGGGGAGGGTAATACATAAAAAAATCTATGATTCTAAAATGGCTTTGGAAGAAACAGCATTCCGTGTCCGAGTGGATGGGTTAAAAAGATCTCAGTGTGATGATTTTAGGATAGGGGTAGACGGTTTAAACAAAAAACAACAAAAAAAAAAATCAAAACCCCAAAAAACAAGAACATTCACTCTTCCTTAGAAATGGTTATGATATGAGAACTTAATGAAATACATGTGACGAAAAGAAAAAGTACCTGCCATTTTTTTTTCAAAATATTTTATGTAAGAGATCAGTTACGGGTAAATGCATTCTGATGAGATTTAAGAATTTCTTACCAAGTTTAGTTTTTAGCATCTCGATATACGATGTGGTGCACCAAATGATATTTCTCGTTCTTCTATTATTATTGTTACTCACTAGGAGTTCTCACACAGGTCATCATCAGAGATTACTCACTGAAAAAAAACCGGTGGTGTTCCCTGGAGTAGCAATAAGCATCCGCAAGGTCCCAGTACTCTCCGCACTTTTTCAGTGGAAATCTGGTTAGTGCAATCCCTATTCGATCTTTCCATCCCTTTTGCCCTTTTGACTATTTTGTGTGGTATCAGCTGAGGTTGATGCGTTTTTAATTTTTTTAGGGGGGGGGGGGTCACAGTTATTCTTATTATTATCCGTCTTCTTATTCTTCTTATTATTCAGTACTTACTAAGAGTTCTCACAAAGGTCATGATCAGTGATTGCTCACTGATAATAATCGATGGTATTCCCTGGAGTCTGAGTGACAACAAGCTCCCCCAGATTTCCAGTACTCTCCACCTATTTTGATAACCATTGCAAATGTCTTTCTGTTATTGCAACAGCCGCTACAATTAATTTTTCGCTGGTAACGACCATTGGTCTTCTCTGGGATTTGGGTGGCAATAATAATAATAAGTACCTTCCGTATTCTTCCAGTGGATATCTGCTTACTGCTCTTCCTCTTCGGTCTTTCCATCCTCCTTATACCTTCACAACCATTTTGTGTGGTATCAGCCGAGGCTGGTGCCATCACGTTTTTTTTGGGGGGGGGGGCGGGGGCGGAGGAACTTATGGCGTTTCTTGCTATTTCTGTTAATTGGTTCATTTTTGTGTCGCGTCAGCTGAGGCCGGTGTAATTTATTGGGGGGGGGGGAGCTCATAAAGTGATGTTTCTTCATTTTCTGTTCCTTTGTTTGTGATGTCGTGTTCTTTCTGTGGTTTTGTTTTCTTCCTGTTGTAGATTCCATGTGACCCTTCGTAGCTTATGCGGGTTGGTTTCCGCATTCAATGATTTTTCTTAAGATTGCAGCTGTTTTGATAATTGCCATTCTTTGTATAGTTTCAATGATCTCTTTGATTCCAATTTCTGCCAGTCTTTTTTTCCAGGTTTTTGGGGATTGTTCCTAGTGCTCCTACGATTATTGGTATTATACTGACTTTCTTCATGCTTCATATTCCTTTCAGTTGTCTGCCTAGTTCCATGTATTTGCTTCGTTTTTCTGTTTCTTTGGTCTTCACTCTGTGGTCTGCTGGAACGGCGAAGTCTACGATTTTGCAAGATTTTTCCTTCTTGTTGATTATTCTAACACCCGGTCTCCTTGCTGTAGCTGTATCTCGTTTTTTTTGTAACTCTTCGCCCGTTTTTTTAATGTGTGTGCAATAATTCACGTTATATCTCACGAAAGTGAGAGATAAACTATGCCCCTGTGACAGGATCTCAAGTAAATTCATCCTGAGCCTGGTGTTGCCACATACACCAAATCTTTGCACAACCAGAATAAAAGCCGTGAGACATGGAAGACAGATCGGTGTGATGATCGGCAGGTGCTTCTTCTATAAGAAAATATGGTGATTCGGTCGGCATCCCGTGAATATTGACCCCTAATTTAAAAAAACGATAATATCACGGACCAAAATCAGGAAAGTAATCTAATTTCATCTACGACAATAACACGAAACAAAAACAGGTAAGTAGAAATGAGCAATAGAGCAAAAAAAGAAATCGACCACAGAAGAGACTAGAATGGTAATTAAGTGACACTACAGAAGCAACGTTACTAAAAGAGGCTATCTGAAACGCATGAAGAATCTATGGGATATGTCTATTGACTACGTACAGCGTAACTAAGTATTGCAGATAAAGCAAGGCACACCGTCTAGAGAAGATGATTCTTCAAATGTAGACTTCCCGGACAAAGAGACAAAATGGTAAATCAAATAATAAGTGAATACAGCAAACTAGCCAAATAGGAAGACAAAAACAGATTCCGTGGGGAAAACAGTTCACTTAGAAATGTGCAAACGTCTGCACTTCGAACAGCCAGAAAAATGTTACATATACAAAGCAGATACAGTATTGGAGAATGTAAATCATAAAAGACATGAAAGGAAACAAACGAACAAACCCATCAGCGCAAGGTGACAGGAAGAAACGTAAAACCTTGCCTAATCGTAGATATCGCCGTCCAAGCAGGTAACAGGGTGAAGATCAAAGGAGGCAGTATTACATGGAACGTGTCAGAAACCAGAACAAATTATGGAACACGAAGAACATTGCTGTAGTACCAGTAATTATAGGAACACAAGGCGTAATTCTGAAAAAAACTGGAAAAATTTTGCGACAAATTGGAATCCAAGAGAGGGTTGACACTATAGAACTCACGCTACTGATATAAACAGCTGAAGTACTAAGGGAAATCCTCGAGTGATGAAACCAACCCACATAACTAGGTGACGCCGACCAACCATAGGTAAGTTTAAATAGAAGTAGAACAACAAATGTCAAATCTAAAAACAAAATTACACGAATCCCAGGGAACCACAGCTACCAAAAATCCCATAAACTGAACCTCCCCACCAGACAAATTGGTTGCACCAGCCCAGATGGGTATTACACAAAATTATCGTGAAGAATCCAGGAAAAAAAGACAGAGGAGGCAGAGTGCTATCCATTCTTCTACTGTAAGGGCGCGGAGCGTACTGGAACCTTGTCATTGTCAGCAAGAAACCAATGACAAATGGAAGTTGCAATAACGCGAAATGATTTGCACCGGTTATCGAAAAAATGAAAAGTGCTGGAAATCTTTGAAAGCTTTTTGGAACACCACCAGATATTGCCGTGTGGAAACTCCTAGTAAGTAAATAATAATTACATACGGAAAATAAAACAATAGAACTAAAAATGTAGATATATTAAAAAATAATCTGATACTCCCTTCTTCACAAAATCAAAAACGCAATGGCACGAACATTAGATAGTACCATGTGAAATAATTGTGAATGGTGTTAGAGGAAGGTAAGGCTGAAGAGGGAAAGCATAATTCAGACGAGACCTCGATCGGTCGAGCAGAAAGAGTATTGATATCATGAGGTGACGTATTTCATGCCACATTCATAAAAAAGTCACCAGTCGATATAAGCGAGAACTCAATAGTAAACGGCTGGTGAGAGAACACAAAATTATTCGCAATGATGATCGAAAGAAGCGGAAAGCACTGGAAATCTGGAATTACTTCTTGTTATTCAGACTCCAGGGAACACTAGTACTTAATTTTGCCAGTGAGCTATTCCACTCAAGGAATCGTGTGTGAAATATTAGAGTAAAGTAATTGGGGGTATGATACGGTTTAGGTGTCACTCCCGTAAATGGTATAGTTTAAAAACTAATAATGTACCCACGATACACACCGTTTTGTTAAGAATACGTATTCCATAATTGATGATCAGTTCAATAGTTTGATGACGTTTTCTCTGTGCGTTCTTCTTTTTACTATATTTTACCGTTATCGAATACATTTAAAATCTTCACTTTTTCTGAACGAAACCGGTAAAATATCTCGTTTTCTTTGATGATTTTTTCCTATATTTAAATTTTTCTTTCTGTTTGTACTTTTTCACACATTTTGTCTCTCACGGCATTTCATTTTTATGATATATCGTGCATTTTACCCTCATATATATATATATATATATATATATATATATATATATATATATATATATATATATAAGAGGAGATTGTAGTTTGCTTGAAGCATATGATGCTTACAAGGAAATATATGAACTCTGTTTTGATATATATATATATATATATATATATATATATATATATATATATATATATATATATATATCAAAACAGAGTTCATATATTTCCTTGTAAGCATCATTTGAAATTTAAGAATAAGAAATCAGGTAAAATACCCCCAAAAGCATGTTTAAGATGCGATATTAATTTTAAAAGAAAAATCGTAACAGATTTTTTTTTTAAACATTCGACCCACACGCCCATCTTTACACCAACAAGGACGGGAC
>OY744526.1:97757051-97762051 GCA_963556195.1 Sepiola atlantica
AAAAATCGACAGTTAAGCTTATGTACGCTGTGAGTGGGTAAAGAAGATTAGTATTTATTTAAAATTGATGACAAGGAATTGAACAACAAAGGATGACGAGGAGGAGGCGGAGAAGGAGGAGGGGGAGAAAAAAGGATTAAAAGTACATATATGTATATATATATAATTAAAAAAATGTTTTTTAAAAATATTTTGATACGTTGATATTTTTTATATTTTTAATATAAAACTAAAACTAAAAATACATTAATCACCTAAAAAGTAGTGTAATGGATTCGTTTAAACACTTTAAAATGCAGCAACATTTTTGTCAGTAACGGATAAATTTTATTAGACAGACGAACAACACAGGTAAGGAGGACTTCTTTTTTTTTAATAACTAATATAAGTTAGCAAAACATTTATACGGAACAAAACTTAGATTTAGTATACGGAACATTTATGTTTTTGTCTTTTAAGGGAAGTGGGGTCTGATCAACTCTGCTGGGAAGCCATGAAATTAAATACTGTCTTGTTTTTAAATTCCCGAAACAGTTTTTCATGGTAAACAACTGATTATCCATTAAATAATGTTCTAACATAATATAACATAATATAACATAATATAACATAATATAACTGTAAAAATTAAATTGACTTACATGAGTGATTTTCCACTGAACGACTTCGGACTTAAGGCTTTTTTTTTCCTTATATAGTTTTAATGGTTGATATACTTCCGATACTATATATATATATATATATATATATATATATATATATATATATATATATATATATATATATATATATATATATATATATATATATATATATATACTAGCGGGTACCTGATGCGTTTTCATAACAGTGATAACACCATGCAAAACTTCGGGAATACTTCATACAATATGGAGAAGTAAAGCCCAGATCATACTTACGTTGTCAGGCGAATATATGCAATCTCACGATTGACTTATATTCTTGTTATAGTTATAAACTTTTAAAAAAATAATTCAATAAATAATTAATATAAACCCTCACTTTAGTTTATTAGACAATAATGAAACAGCTTTCATTGCATCGTGCGTGAATCTCATAAACACTTTAACTGTTACAAAATACCAAGAATTACACACGACTTGTATCATTTCTCGGTTGAATAATGTGTATAGAAAAGCCGGTGTGCAAATAATCAAGTTTTAAGCAAATAATATCTGGCTTTTGTATATATCATAAGTTAGGACCAGCTACAACCCACAGCCGTGCGCAAGCGTAAAATGAAGGTGATTATTCTGCCAGCAATTCATGGCGCTCAAGGAATGTTATCGATGTTTCAATGGGGATTACTAAGGCAAATAATAATCGGTGGGAAAAAGAAATAGTCAGAAAATTCGAAGAGTTTGGTGGCACTTTGTCGGCAGCTTTAATCAAAATAAAACATTATTCATAAAATAGTTGAACAAAATAATAAAGAGCAAACTCCAAACATAAAATGAAATATGATTATATATACTAGCAAATCTATTCGGCATCCGGTCGCATATTTTTGCTAAGTTTGTAAAACTACAGAGTACATAGATTCTAAGTTTAGTAAAGATTAATTTTAACTTATTTTTAACCTCAGTAAAAAATTTTTTTACTTTGACCCTCAAAAGAAAACCTGTTAATTCTCTTCAATATTACTGTAATTTGTTTTCGTTACATACATTTATTGAATCAAATAATAATAAAAAACGATGAACAATGAAATTAAAAGTTCGTCTAGAGTCTCAATCTATCATTTTTTGTAATAAAGCATTCTACAGATTACTCAATTAAACACCAAATTGTCAGACAATTCATTAAAAAATATTACATTTTTAACAGGATGTGTGGTGAGATAGTTTGCTATGTAAGTTTAACATAAAATAACCTGAATAATTCTTTACCGACTTCTAGAATGTTTATTTGATTTGATTTTATAAAACGCCGAGTTACCATGTTGATTGTTTTTAAAAAGTTAAAATTTAGAAGAGGAAATTTGCTATGAATATTTAATGTAAAAATGATCCTCTCTGCTCAACATTCTTAAAGAGCATTTGTACATTCGATTTTGAGGCTAAACACCGGTTGATGTTAGAAATTCACTTCTAAATCTTCTTTTTAACAAAATAATTCAATGGTGAAATTATTTAGTTTGATTACTTTCCTTCTAGATCTATACACGTCTAATTTTAAATCTATATCAAAATAAATTCCAAGATTTCTTAATCAATAATACGCAAAAATTAATTATTAAAATCAGTCTACAAAAATCAGTATGCTAATTAACCATTCACCATTCGATTCACTAATAACTTTGTTATATATATATATATATATATATATATATATATATATATATATATATATATATATATATATATATATATATATATATATATATGTTTGATTCAACAAGAGTGCTAGCTTCTGTTTATTCATTTTCTGATCCATTTTTTCCTGTCGTCGAACGACCGATTTGCTGTTGTTATCCATGGTGTGTAAGAAATCCCCATAATTTTGGTGAACGTTTTCGACCGAAATCGGTCGTCTTCAGGCGAATGAATAAGTAAGCAAGATAAAACGAGTGAATCCACTAAGAGGACGTTCTTTTAAACATTTCAGCAACATTTCAACATACCTTCGCCCCCCTCATAACGATACTGGTTGATGTTAGGTTTATTTATGCGAATGAACAACGCTTCCATTAAGGGGAAGCGAATACTACAATATGAATCCGCAAGAATGGACGTGTTACTAGTTAAAATACTCCCAAAATCGTTTTTTGGGATGTTATGTTTCACGGGGTGTTGGTGAATGGAGCTCTGAGGAGAGGTGAGGTGGCAAGTTAGTCGGCGTGATATGCTAGTCTTGGTTATGCCAATATACGTATTGTTTGCAGAGACACATTCTCTGATAGGGTACTTAAACACGTATATGGTATTACTAGTTGTAAGTAAGCCATTGTCAGTCGGGTTATTTTTTATTAATAAGTTGATGGTTTTAGACTTCTTGTAATGAATAATAAATATAATTTTAAAGTGTTATCTACGGGGGATATATGTTTGTGTATAATATTTTTTTCATTATTTTTTCATCGACTTTAGAGTTGGGGTGCAAAACGTTCGCCAAAAATATGGGGATTTCTTACACACAATGGACAACAACAGCAAATCGGTCGTTCGACGACTGAAAAAAATGGATCAGAAAATGAATGAACAGAAACTAGCACTCCTGTTCAATCAAACGTGTATAAAAGGAAAGAATGCTGCCTAATTATACATACATATATATATATATATATATATATATATATATATATATATATATATACATATATATATATATAAGTGTCAATAGAAAGCCCTTACAATGCAAGATAGATTTTTGTTTACTGTTATCTTATATATTTCGGAGAAACACGGGGGATATATGTTGTCTATAATAGTTTATAATATATATGGCAATTAAGCTACACAGAGGCCCACGCGTTTCATCCCCGGTAGAATCTTCAAGCTAAAATGCCTGAAGATTCCCCCCCCCCCGGGGAGGACACGCGGGAGCCTCTGTGTAGCTTAATTGCCATAACTATATTTTCATAGCTTACTACCTAGTTCTACTTACGTATCGGTAACTGTTAAAGTAAATACTGAAGCTTGATACATACAAAATTATATCTCCTTATAAAATGTTATGTGGATACATGAAATAGTAATAATATATATATATATATATATATATATATATATATATATATATATATATATACATATGTATATTAAGTAAGTTTAGATAGACAAAATTAGAACATTTATATCAGTTCAAAAAATTCAAACACAACGATTATTTGGCGTACGATCGTTTCCAAGACGATTTGGGAAAAATAATTTTGTATTATACTTTGATGACTCAAAACAGTGTCTTCACTAGCTCTTTACTATATCACATACAGAAGTCATTTAAGAAAATACTCTAAAATTTCAGTCTTATTTTAATAAAACCATATATCCAGTAAGTATAGGAGACATAACCTCCTATTAAGCAATCATATGTTACTCCATCAGTAAGTTGAAAGATTATATAAGTAATGAAAATACATAAGAAACTGCAAATTAAATTTTAAAGTATTTAAAATACAGAATAAACTAGGGCAAAAAATAAAATAAAATAGAAATAAAAATAATGATAATAAAAACAAAATCAAGAAAACAAACAGATAAAAAAGATAATCAATAACAATTGTAGCGAATAAAATATCGTAAAATATAAAAATAACTAAAAAATCAGATAATAATAGTGGAAAATATTAATAAATAAATAAGAATCATTAAATGAATAACTAAATAATTAAATAAATAAAATAAGATAGAATAGAGGTCACAATAAGGAAAAATTAAAATAATTAGAGAATATACTAATATACAGAAAAATAAAAATACAATTTTAAATTATAATTATAGGAAAAAATATCCCATAATAAGAAAAAATATCCCATAATAAGAAAAAATATTCCATAATAAGAAAAAATAAGCCATAATAAGAAAAATACGTAAAATAATAAATATGAATGTATGAAGAAAAAAAAACAAAGAAAAGAATGTAAAAAATAAAAAAATAATTAAGTAAAATTAAGAGAAATAGAAAATAGAAAAAAAATAATCATAAAAAATATATAGAAAAATAAGTATAATGTAATGAACTTAGTTCACCCTAAACAAAGCAAGTTGCCACTGTAGACGTAAGGGGCTACTAATAATTAGGGTGAAAATGTAAGGGGTCATCCTAACTTGGGAGTTGAGCAGCGAGATGTTTGTTTACATTAGTTTTAAAGTCGGGAAAACAAGGAGCAGAGAGGGAGTTCAAAACGTCGGCAGTTCGATTAAAGAAGCTATTGGAGTAAAAGGATCTCCGGCATCTGGGGACCTCCACAGTGAATGGATGGGATTTAGCTGATTGTCGGGTTTGTCGAGTGTATTTACGTCGAAGGGGCACCAGAG
>OY744526.1:97769551-97797051 GCA_963556195.1 Sepiola atlantica
CACTAGGAACAGTAGACTCCCCACCTTTTACCATCTCATTAAAACCCACAAAACCAGCAACCACCTACAGATCAGACCTATAGTCTCCAGTACTGAGGGACCTCTTTACAAGATCTCCTGGCTCCTCTCCCACTTAGTTAAACCGCTACTTCCCACCTTCCCGGCACATGTCAGCAGCTCTGACCAGGCATTAGATAGACTCCACTTACTCCAACCCCAACAGCTCCGCATCAACAACTATATCTTCAGCCTTGACGTTGTCCCCCTTTATACCTCCATTTCCGCACACCCCGCCATTGACCTCATAACTGACCACATCTCCTCTAACAATCTTGACTGTTTTGGGCTTACACCGACAGACATTCATCAGCTCCTACGTATCATTGTGGATAATACCTACTTCAAGTTCCAACAAGACACATATAAACAAGTCTCTGGCCTACCCATGGGTTCCAGTCTCTCCGGCCTCCTCGCCATTTCCTACATGAACAGACTGGAACAACAAGCACTTAGCACCTGCCATTCCCATATTTTCTTCTCGAGATAAGTTGACGACATTTTGATCCTCACTTCACCCCGAGAGGAAGCTACCTCTATCTTTAATACATTTAATAATTCTGACCCCCACATTAAATTTACCATCGAACATCCCAACACCTCAGGCTCTCTCTCACTTCTAGACTTCAAACTCAGTATTAATGACGACGGATCTCCCCACACCACTTTCTATAGAACACCCGCCTGCAGGAACCTCTTCATCCACTACAAATCCGCACTACCCCTACACTCCAAAATTAGTTACGCACAAACCGAAATCACCCGCATACAGGACAAATGCTCTTCTACTTCCGATAAAACAACACACACCGAAGCCTTCCACCAAATCCTATTAACCAACGGTTTCCCCCTAACTACCATATCCAGCCTTAACAACACCAGAAGACGTAGACACCACACTCTCACCAACACTTGCTTCCTTAAACTCCCCTTCTTTAGCGACCGTATCACTTCTGCTATCCGCAATGCCATACGTAGTGAGAACCTTAACATACAACTTTCTCACACAGGCACTTCTCTCCGACAACATTTATCCAAAAAAAGCCACTACACCCCAGACCCCTGCTCTCTAGCTAGTTGCCCCATCCCCAACTCTGGCCTCTGCCTCCGCACCTATACAGTATACAACCTACAATGCGCTAAGTGTAAAAAGTTCTACATCGGTAGTACTGTTAGGCCTCTACACCAACGCATTAAATAGCATCTAAACACCCACATTTCTTCCTTCCATAAACACTTTATATCATGTGGCAACACACATCGCTCCATTAGTGTCCGCATCCTCAACTCCGTCCGCAATATAGGTCAGCTTCGAATTTCGGAAGCTATTCTAATCTCTAAATTTCGTCCAACCCTGAATAACAGATTCGAGTTGTCTTCCCCTTTCATCCTCTGATTCTTACATCCTCACACTCCCACCCCAACTTACTTGCCTTTATTTGCCAGCGCCACCCACCCCAACTTTTTACTTGCCTTTGTCTCCTCGGTATTTTCCAGCGCCACCCACCCCACATTTTTACACGTTACATATTATAATTGTGGAATGGAATGATATGCACTTTATTTACATGTATTTAGACCTAGTGTATGTGTATGCAATATAGATGTATGTGAATATGGGTGTATTCTCATGTGTGTGTATGTGTATTCTCAATAAAATAAAATAATAATAAAAAATTAAAATGAGGGAAATAAAAATTAAGATTAAAATAATAAAAAAAGAAATTATAGTAATAAAAGAATAAATTAAATTAAATATATGAAGAGATCATAATAACAAAGGAAAATTAAAGAAAAAAATAATAAATGTAAAATAAATATATCTATAAATCAATAAATAGAATAAATTTATATAAACTTAGTTCTAGGAGTATTATACCCTTGGAATACTCTTAAATTAACTTTTAAAAAATGAATGAATGAATGAATGAATAAATAAGTATGTATTTAGATATTTACACTTTATGTATGTATGTATATTTTTATGCTTATTTTTTATTTATTTTTTTTTTTTTTTATTTATTTTTTATTTTTATTTATTTGTTTGATTATTTATTTATTTATTTATTTTCTATTCCTAGTTCCCCCCTTTCGCAACGTCTCTTCTTATTCCCCCCTTCCCCTGTTCTAACGATTCCCTCCTTAGCTTTGATCCATTCCACAATTCAAATTCCTTCTCAAATTTCAAATCTTATTTCTAAATATATTTTTTCCATAAGTTATCCCCCTTTGATGACGCATATTACAATAATAACAGTCCACACGTAAATTTAAATTTGAATTAAATAAAGAAAAAAAGAGGAAAAAAAAAATCAATGAATCATATAAAATAAAATATAATAAAATTATAATAATTAGTATATTAATAAGCAAATGTTTATAATATTTTAACTTTAGTTGTATAATTGCTTAATAGAATTTTGACATTTTCTGCGTTCCTACTTCCAATTGTCTGCTGCTGTATTTCGATGTTTTGACACCGGTTTTTCCCGTTTTTTCGACCCAATCGGTCTTTTATTGTTGTCTTCTGAAAATGAAAGTTTTTCTTTCGAAAATTTAAGATTACCCTTTGCCGAACTGTTACTTACCAGACAGTATTTACTATTTTGGTATTTAATCAGTTTTTCGTGAAATTATTAATAAATCGTTTTGAGTTTCACTTTCTCTCTTCGTTTATTTCTTTTCACTCTTCCATCTTACGGCAACTACATCGCATTGCTACAGCCTCGGACGACTAATCTGCACTTATATTTACCAGCAATGCTTCAAGCAAACTACAATCTCCTTTTATATATATATATATAAATATATATATATATATATATATATAAATATATATATATATATATATATATATATATATATAATTGTTTCATTTTACTTCAGTCGAAGTACTCAGAAATCAAGGATCATCTACTTGGGGCTAATACTTGATCTCTATATAAGATACATAGATATTCAAATATTCTATTAAAGTTCTCTTTTATCTCTCAAACGTTAAGTGAGTGAAGAAATTAAGAACATTAATTTTGGTCTTCCCAGTTCACCAGTTAATTATGTTATAGTATATCGTTCTTTTGGTCTCTTCGTCTTACCGGATACTAGGACAAGAATTCATCTAGTCTGGTGGAGTATCCAGCTAAGTGTAGTTAATTGATATAACATTACTTGGAGAAGGTGCCCTATTCCTCGTATGAGCCAAGGCCGAGTGTAGCTTATTTGGACTTTGTTACTATGCTATTTTGAATATTTGGTCAGGGTTAACTTGTTGGATGAAGTATCCTCATGTCAGGTTGTCCTAACAAACCCTTGTGCAGAGAGACCGAAAACACCCGAGGATGGTGTCTAGTAGGCAATTCAAACTATACATAAGCATTGCCATAGGTGTATTGTGATCATATATATATATATATATATATATATATATATATATATATATATATATAAGCATATAAAACATATATATATATAAGCATATAAAACATATATATATATATAAATAAGCATATAAAACATATATATATATATATATATATATATACATATATATATATATATATATATATATATATATATACACTTTCGGATATATAAGTATATCTATAAATATACATATGCATATATATTTGTATATATATATATACATACAAATGCATTCTTTATTCAAATATACATACCTTATGTTTAGTTAATACATATATTGTCATATTATGTGCTTTTTTATATATTTATATGTAAAGTTTCTGTCATATGTATGTATATATATATATATATATATATATATATATATATATATATATATATATATTCTGTTAAACAAACGTGCACACACACGAACACACACACATATATATATATATATATATATATATATATATATATATGACATATAGATAAACAACGAGATTTTCTTTCGGTGGCGCTAAGGGCGAAGAAGGTCTACCTAATATCTTTGGTTTCTATGCAAACACTGTTATTTGATGTTTGGGTGGAAGGCATTCGGCGAGTCTTTTCACGTTAATAGTCGATTTGTAAATGAAATACTTTTAGAGATATTGACTGGTAAACAGAGAGATGAGTGCCATATTTATTGTGCGTGATGGGAATATTATGTTAATGACGTGCGGTGCGTGATGACCCTGCTCATATCTCATGTTTGTTGTGAACCACTTCGACCCCCTAGCCCCACCAACTCAATCGACGAGTCTCCCATCCACTGCCATCAATTATAACCTCCCGCCCAGTAAAGTCACCGGGAACATCTAACGGATTGGTCGCTAGAATATTTGTGTTATACGCTCCCCTATGGGTGAAGCAGTCTGGTGGAGGAAATAATGGTTATCACTTAGCATTATGCACTACTCTCCCTCAAAATGAAATTGAGACTCTCAGTTATCAGTATAGTACAAATGTAAACAAATGAACAATTAATTTAAAAACTATACCATTTGTTCCACTATCAGTAGCAGGGTTGTTAGCTCATATGGTAGAAATCAATTATCAGCGATCACGGTGGAAGTGACTGGTGCCCTAGTATCGAATCTTGGACTTAATATTTAAAAAATGTTTTGTTCATATCACCAAACAAAGCATAGTGAGACGTAAGGGACAACTGTGATTAGGGGCCAAACTTTTAGGAGACATCTTAGGCAGGGAGTTGTGTAGCCAGATATTTGTTCATATTACATTTTAATTTCTGCATGATAGGACAGTCGAAAAAAGTAGAGCAGGGAGGGAATTCCAAAGACAAGCTCTCCGAAGAAAGAAGCTATTAGAGTAGAAAGTTTTCTGGCATCTGAGAACCTCTACGATGGGACAGGGGCTGGAGCTGGGTAGACAGTGCGGAACCTATTCGGTTAGAGCAATGGTTCTCAACCAGAGGGTGATTTCTATACCCCTGGAGGGATTTCAGGGTTTCAGAGGGTAATTGGCACCACATATTAGCAGACAAAAACTAGATCCAGGGCCACAAAAACACAGTGTGCATCGCCCATCGCTATTGAAACGTCATGTTAGATTTTCTCTATTCTTGTATTAAATTCTATTATGTTGGTATTAACTATTATTGTGAGTATGAATGCACATTTTAAGTCAGACATTTTATGAAAGACTGGAAATATCATTCTGATACACGATTTAAGTGTTCACTGGCTAAAAACAATAGAGGACCACTGGGTTAGAGACTATTTTTTGACCATGTCCCCCCCCCCAAAAAAAAAAGATTAAGGGTTGTAGCAACAGTAAAGATATGGCAACAATAGTCCATGCATAGGTGAATGGTGGCTAGAGGATACTGGAAGGTGTGGGTGCGTTTCTAGCCCGGTAGAGGGAGCCCACCTTCGTAGCAGCAGACTTGGCAGTATTTTCTATCTATTTGTTTCAATTCATGTTACCTGTGAATGTTAGGTCGAGGAGTTTAAACGCCGGGCTTGGTGCTATTAGCCATGACGCTCGTACGTGTAGCCACACTAATGAGTTATAAAGCGACAAAATAGCTAATCCGGGTAAAGTTTGTATCCATAGGGTAAAAAGTCCGGAGAATCTCAGCTGTGTTTATATAATAGTGCTGAATAATTAATAGAGCTGTTCATTTATAATACAAAAGTTTTATTTATACAAACATATCAAAGCTACACATCCGAGGTAATGTTTCGATCGTAGCTTTAATAAACAACGATCTCCTCAGTCCTAAAAAAATATGTCCGTTAATTTTCTTATTCAACAAAAAAGAAGCAAAAATTACAATCCGTAAGGATCCCGTGACTAAATTCAAAATTATTTTTTTTAACCGACCGTTAAAATTTTTCTTATATTGAAACTCAAACGTCATTAGTTCAAGGTTTAGTCGCTAGAGACATTCAAGTGTCTACATCGTTTAATTTAAAGTGAGTCAACTGTTTCATTCGGGATTCTATTTTACAAAAAAGACACCAAACGAGGTAGTGTTCATGGTAAGGTTGTTAGTTTATTTCTTTCGGCACTCAAAGTAGCTCACTTACTTCGTCTTGTTTTTTATGGTTGTCTGATAAAGGGACTGGCAGGAAACCTGAAATAAATGGCACCGGATAAGACTTGACAATATGAAAATATATACAGGGTTTTTGAAAACAATTCACGTGACATTCAAAACAACATATGCTGTTGTCGTGCCAACCTTGTTTTAGACTCGGCACTCCTAACAAAATTGGAAGTTTAATTCTTGAAAACCCTGGCCCGTTAGACAGACACCAATACAGTTTCTTTCTGCGCATGTCGTCACCAGAGCCGACCAATCAGATCTCATCAAAGCGTAGCAGCAGCCGGCAAAACAGTATAAAATGAACGCGGCAGAGGTTTGTTGAAAAGTATTCGAAATAACCGGGGGATGTGTTTCGGAAAGCAACTGATATTGCTTTCAGTTCTGTATTGAAATCGATGGTTGCCACGTGGGTAACTGATTGTTTTGTGTCAGGTACTTTGAAATACATGGATCAGTTTTTCGTAATTTGCAAAACTTTAAGGATCTCTGTACGAGTAGAGAAAGTGATAGACCACAACAACAAACAATAAGTCGATGGATTTCTGTGATAATTTTTATCATTGGTACATACATAGTGGCCTTTTGGGGATCTGGATATCACCCACACTAAAAAGCGATATTATGTCTAATTTTTTTTATCATTGGTACATACAGTGTGGCCTTTTGGGGATCTGGATATCACCCACACTAAAAAGCGATATTATGTCTAATTTTGCCTTCGTGGAGAGATGAATAAATGGGGACTAATTGAGAAAAGAAGGCATTAATGGAAAAAGAGAGAGGTAATCTACATGCATGTGAAAAAGAAAGAATGCGAGAAAGAAGTGGTAGAGAGAGAGAGAGAGAGAGAGAGAGAGAGTGAGGGAGAGAGAGAGAGAGGGAGAGTGAGTGAGGGAGTTGGAGGGAAAATAATTAGGAAACACATATCAAAGAGAGATAGAGAGAGAGAACGAGAGAGAGAGAGAGAGAGAGAGAGAGAGAGAGAGAGAGAGAAGGAACATATAAGAGAGAACAACTAGGGGAGAGAGAAAAAGATAGTATGAACAAGACAGTGGCAGTTAGCTAAGATGTGTCCCTGTCTTTTGTTGGGAGAGCTGCGCTCCAGGGAAGGAGAATAAAAAAAGCGAACAGTTGTTATTTTGCGTCCGATTGGAATAAATATATTGCGTTTTTGTAAAATTTATTTTCTTCGTTTTCTGTTTCCTTCACAGCTTATCTTCATATTAGCTAGTACTTTGATTTTGTGGATCAGGCAGGGAATAGAGAAAGTGTGTGTGTGTGTGTGTGTGTGTGAGAGAGAGAGAGAGAGAGAGAGAGAGAGAGAGAGAGAGAGAGAGAGAGAGAAAAGAGAGTGAGAGAGAGAGAGAGTATGGGGAAGGGAAATATGTCCAGTTTATATTAAAAATAAAGGGCGGCGAATACGTATAAATTAATAATATCTGTATTAAGAATAAAAGCGAAATCTAAGTCAGGAAGAAACAAAAGTTATATCATGTGTTTATACACACATACGCATATATATATATATATATATATATATATATATATATATATATATTAGTATTTCATGTATCCACATAAAATTTTATATATAATTTTATAGATATTTTAAAGATATAATTTTTTATATATCAATTTTTAGTATTTACTTCAAAAGTGCTCGATACGTAAGCAGAGCTACGTAGTAAGCTATGACAATATATTTATGGCAATTAAGCTACACAGAGACTCCTGCGTTTAATCCCCGGAGGGAATTTTCAGGCTAAAATGCATGGAGTTATATATATATATATATATATATATATATATATATATATATATATATATATATATATATATAATTAAGGCAATTAAGGGAAATTAAGATATTTACGTACTTTGAAGAAGGCACAGACAGAAGACTAATCGAGAGGGTTCTGACGAACGTATTCAGAACTCACACACACACACACACTTATATATATATATACATATATATATATATATAGTTTTGTAATAATATTGCGGTGTCTGCGTTCGCGTCGGATATCCATGAATATAAAATACAAGGCTTCATTTAAAAAAGAAAGAAAGCGAAAGCAATAGTAACAACACCCAGTTGTAATTTTGATTAGTAAACTACTGCGGCTGATTGTTGTTTTTGTTGTTATTGCTGTTAGTGTTAACGAATCGGATTGTCTATGAAGAATTATCTGGTCTGCATGAAATTTTCCTCGTTTACCGTAGCTATTCTTTATATCTGCAAGATTGCAGATTTTTACCCCCAATACTCAGAGAAGTGCGGCTAAGCGGTTGCATACGAAGTCGGGGAAGATTAGACTCAGAACGCACGAAGGAATAGCAGGTGCACATGCGCGAAGCTACGTCTACACTTGACCCATCCTTGCTTGCCAGGCAGAGACGACTAGAAGACGACCAGAAGACGACAGATCCTGATGTTGGATTTTCACTATAGTCCTGTTAACCGGATAGCTATCACGTTTCCGTCGCCCCTACCAGGATGAGGAAGAGTTGGACTTGAAGGAGATGCTGTTGTTATTTGATATAACGACGCCTTTTCACTACAAATAACACATATTCAAATTCAAATTGCATTCTACTTATAGAACAAAAACAGGTGCCATCATGTTTAGATTAGAAACAATACTAATACTTCAATCACCTGCTACTCGTTTGAATATATACCGACTTGCCTGTATATACTTCTTTACGAAAGAAATAGCTACATTATATATAAACGAGAAGAAATATATTCTGAATTTGAAGTCCTTTTTGCTCAACTAGCAAGACTTCAACCTACATCTGACTCTAAGGTCAGTGATCTTAAGGCAAAGTTGAATGACTTCGCACATTCGTATGCGGGCACACCTATTTCGTTTTGTGAATCAAAATGGCGAAGTGAACATTTCCGTACCATCATAGCACTTCGCAATAATAAATCTTTGGTCATCACAAAACCTGATAAAGGCTGAGGGGTTGTTATACTCGATCATTTTGATTATGTCAATAAAATAACGACCATTCTTGAGGACACCTCTAAATTTATTCAGTTAAGTCCGGTAGATACACATGACTTCACTGTATCTATCGAGACTTCCCACTAATATTTCTAAAATAATTAGACCCACGGGCTCTATTCGTCCCCGTCTGTATGGTTTACCAAAAACCCACAAAGCTGGGGTACCATTAAGACCCATATTATCCATGATAGGGTCTTCCCAACACAAGGTAGCCAAATGGCTTGCTACTATTTTGGAACCAGTTTTGGAACACTACAGTTCATTTTGCATTAAAGATTGTTTTTCATTTTCAAACTTTATGCAAAATTATTCAGATACTGATAAATTAATGTGTTCTTTTGACATATCTAGCCTGTTTACCTGTATTCCCCTTCTTGAAACGATTAATATATGTGCCGATGCCTTATATTGCAGTCAACTGCCCATTCCTCCTATTCCTGAAAATATTTCGTGGATATTTTTGTGGAATTGATGAAATTTGCTACGATGTCGGTAGAATTCAGTTTTGACGACATTATGTACAGACAAATTGATGGTGTCTCTATGGGCTCTCCCTTAGGGCCAGCATTGGCCAATATTTTTGTTTGTTTCCATGAAGAAGGTCTCCTATCTGGTCCAAATAGACCAGATATTTACTTTCGTTATGCTGATGACACCTTTTGCCTGTTCAACAATGAAACGGAAGCGGACGTTTTTACGTCCCTTAACAATATTCATCCAGCTCTTAAATTCACAATTGATAAGGAAGCCAATTCCTAACTCCCATTTCTTGATGTATTGGTTAATAAAGCTTCCTCTGGTTTCTTGACGTCAGTATATCGGAAACCTACCATTACTGGTCTTTACACTCGTTGGGACTCATTTTGTCCCACAAAACAAAAGTTCAATCTTATTAAGAAATTCAATTCATCACTAGGACCCTCTGCAACAATGCCCATCCTTTAGACATTGTACAATCTACCATTAAAACCAAAATATCAAATTTTTACAAAAGCAAATCAACTTCTGTAGACAGATGCCCTATTTTCCTCCGCCTACCTTGGCTTGGTAACATTAGTGATAGATTCGCCAAACAAATCTCTTTGTCTGTACAACAATGTTATTTTGCTGCGAATACACGAGTTGTTTTTTTCCTCCCGACAGATCTTGACTTCTATTTGAAAAGATGTCCTTCCCCACATCACAATAATTCTATCATTTATTTATTTAAATGTAGTTGCAGTATGCACTACGTTGGGATGGCGTCACAAAGATAGGACATCCGGGTCACACAACACGTGCCCACAAAAATTCGCAATGCAAATTATTCACCAACGGACGTTTTACATAATACTTATGGTTCGTCGACAGCCGAACATCTTATAAATAACCGCACCCGTGCCTCTAATTTCAGTGTCGACTTTTTCTCCATTCTTAGTAAGTCGCACTCTCCTTACTATCTCAAGGTCCTAGAAACAATCTATATTAAGTCCTTGAAACCTTCTCTTTGCAAGTAAAAGAGAAAATCTCATCGGGCTTAATGTTGTTTCTGTTTGATTGAACTTTTTTTACCCCTTCCCCTCGCTATAATTCTCATAGCATCTTTATTATATTTTTTTACACGATAGTTCGATATTTGGCTCTGTTGAGCGAGGTACGAAACCGGTCAGCTGCCCTTTCATCTTTTTAAGAGATGAAAGTAATCTGACGTAATGGGAAATCAAAAAGGAAAACCAAGAGATATTTTGTATATATTCATCAACGTTTCGTCTTTATTGTAAGACTTCCTGATAAGAAAAATGTCATGCAAGTACATCGAAATTTGGAGTTGACATGATGGAGAGATAAAGGAAAGGAGTAGCCGTGGCTACTGTGAGTGTTGGAGGAGAGTCCAGCTGTGCACAGATGTACTTGCATGACATTTTTCTTCAAATTATCACCATGAGGAAGTCTTACAATAAAGACGAAACATTGATGAATATATAAAAAATATCTCTTGGTTTTTCCTTTTTATTTCTCATATATATATATATATATATATATATATATATATATATATATATATATATATATATATAAGAACACGAATTATGAAAATAAAAATGGGATAAAATACAATATTTATCAGATCATCAATTAATTCAAACAAGAAATAAAAAAGCTATTTTTCCTTTTCCTTAATCAATGGCGAAGCGTATTCTTTTTTCGGATGGTGTACAGTAATAATTTATATAATCTGTCATAAATACACGAAATTGTATCTGTATGCCCCACCTTTGATCACTAAAACAAAACGGAAACTTATTTGAGTTCGTTTTGAACCGTTCTTCAAATGCTTTAATTTATACACCCTCTACACCAGGGTCGGGAAACCTCCGGCCCGCGGGCGACATCCGGCCCGCGAAGGCTTAGCGTCCGACCCGCCACCCTGCTATGCGGACCTTCCAGTAAAACCCATATCATTTTGTGAAAGTAGGTTTCAATTAAGATTTACAGTGGGATAAAAATGTATAAATATCAGCGAGCGATGATACATGTATATTTCATTTTTCTTTAACTATTAAGAGATGAAAATAGAAAAAGAGAAAGAGAGAGACAAAGAGGAAACGAAAGACGAGGAAAGGTCATGACACATAGAACCTATGTGAGGTGTGTCAAAACGAATACTGGATCAACTTGCTACTTCCTCGTCATTATTTTTTATGGTTCCAAAATGGCTCTTCGTCGGTGCCTTTTATAACATCACATACAGAAGTCTCTTGAGAAAAAATGTCAGATTTGTAGGGTGTTCAATGCAATTTTTGTACAATTCATTCATGTAAAAAAATATAGTAATTCTGAGATTTCGTTTTTCACTGCGGCCAGCGATCTCCTTCCTAAAGTCTCATCTGTCCCTCACTCTGAAAAGGTTGCCCGCCCCTGCTCTACACTGACATAAGTATTTTCAACCAACAACGAGGTGATATCAAACCCGCATAAATATTTTAAATCTAAAATTTAATAGATGTGTGTGCTCTCTTATTGTTTTTGAATTTAATCTTTTTTTAAAATAATATAATATAAGCAATAGCTGGAAAATGATTTAATAAAAACTGTTTGTGTTCGTCGAGAAATAATTTAATTCTGAATTCTCTAACTTAACAACACAAAATATTTAAAATAGAATAAATAATAAGTTTAATTGTTGCCGAACCAGCAGAATATCCGATGAAACTTTTTGATATTTGCCTATTGCTTTTTAAAAAACGTATTTGTGAGGCAAATGAAATTTCATCTCTAAATTATAAGAGCCTGTTGAAAGGGGAGATAATTCAAACTGGTTTTTGTTGTTGTTGTTGTAACCATAACCTATAAAGAAAATCCAGAGAATTAGTAAGAAAATAAATTTAAAAAAGGGTACTTATGCAGTTTACGGACCGGGCTGAAATAATAACGTTATAGTTTAAAAAGCCATTCTTAACATGGGGAAGTGGAGGGTTGATTAACTATTCTGTACCTTCACCTAACAATTTAATAATCAGAATAGTTAATCGACCCCACCTCCCTATATTAAGAATAGTTTTCTAAATTATAGCGTTATTATTTCAGCCCGGTTCGTAAACTGCATAAGTACCGTTTTTAGAATTTATTTATTTACTAATTCTCTAGATTCTCCTTATGGGTTATGTTACAACAACAAATAAAAAGTTTAAATTATCTTCCTTTTAACTGACTCTTCTAAAATGAAAATGAAAATTTGATCTGCTACAATAATACAGGAGCACCGGATTTTATTTATTAACTATTATTTGTTGTTGTTAAATAAATTCTAATTTTATTATGATTTTATTTTAAACTCAATTAAAAAAATTTTTCTTTTAAAGCAATATTTATCATTTTACAGATGGCATTAAATACATAAGTAACAATAATATAATAATTTTTTTTTTGTTTTGTTTTGTAGGATTCTCTGCACAGTCGGAGAAATTTTTCTTCTGGTTTAATTATTTTTGACAAAGGGAAGTCTCTTTACCCGAACTATTAAATAGTGATTTTTAATCACCTGGACATCACACGAACAGCTAAAAACACTCTTGCTGTTATGTAAGATTTTAGGAAAAAAGGAAAAATAAATAGTAAGTCATATTTCGTATTCGATTTATTGTTATTGTTTTTGTTCCTTACAACTTGCATCTTACCCGGAATTTGCATTGTCCACAGCCTTTCAAAAACGTACTACTATAATCCGATATATTTTTACGATAAAATATGAAAAACTATTCAGCCTCGTATCTATAGAAAACCATCTGGTTATGTACGGATCGTAGTTTTATTCTGTCAACGAATTATTGAACATAAATAAGAAAAGAAACTCTACAGAATGTAAGTAAATATATTAGATGTTTTTAAATTATTAAAAATAGTAATATCTGTGAAATAAAATTTGTTATTATTAAATACGTTAATTATTATTATTAAAATTAATTGAGTACACATTATGAATTTATTTAAATATAATTAACAATACCGGATTGTTTCGGTGTGAGTTATTGTAATTGAGGGGCTAAATAGTGAGAAGAAAATAATTCAATACGAATAATTTATTCATTAAAACATGATTGAGTTTGGCAAAGAAACAAAAAAAAAACAATAAAACATAAATGTTTGGTGCATTTTGATTCAGGAAGCCAATATCTTCAGATCTAGTTGCACAAGAATATCAAAATTGGAATGCGAATATTAGATAAAAAGTTTAGTATGATTATATTTTTATTTTAACCTTCGTAAGACGATATAAAAGTGGTGCGAAACTGTTCTCTTCGAGAAATTAATTTTACCCATTCTGGGACGGGTAATTAGCCATTGCGCTTAAAATTATAAACACGTACGAAAATATAAATATACGTTTTCGTATATGTCTATCTATAGTTCGAGATGTCCTCACTGTGTTTTTCATTCTTGTGCATGGCACAGGGCAGTAATTATATTAGTCTACAAAAGAAAGACATGTTTTAGATCAAATTAAAATGCACACATCATTCATTGATGATATTCCAAATATAATCATAATGAGTATTTTTTTTAACATTAGTGTATTCATGTTTTCCACCATGTGCACTTACACCTGCTCTTGCGTGACCAGACAAAAATTTTCGGCGGATCGGATGTAGCCAGCGGGCCGGATGTAGCTAACGGGCCAAATTTAGCCTGCGGGACATAGTTTGGTGACCCCTGTATATTATTATAGTTTATTAAATATATCTGGTGTATGAAAGATTTAAAACTGTAACAAAGAAAGAATGGGGGTGATCTTACTGTTTCTTTTTGTATTCTTGAGCATGTAGGAAAAAGTTGCCACAAAAAAATCTAAGGAAAATAAAATATTTTATTGAATAGAGTAATAAATAAATGATAAAAAAAGAAAAAAAGTCATATATGCCTTTCTTTCTTCTTCCTGGAACTTGTGTTTTAAAGTCGTGCTGTGTGATTTGGCTTTGTACGCCTTTTATCCAGGATGTTAATTAGAATGGACTTGTCTAAAGTCAGCGGAAGTCCTGGCGCCCCGGGCGGAAGTTATCTGACTCGGCAACATTTCTGGCCCAATTCGCTGTTGGAAACGACTTTCTTTCTGCCAACACGGAGGAGAAGGGAAGAAAAAAAACATAACAAAAAGTAAAATAATAATGATGCAATATAAGCAAGAGAAAGTGTATGAGAATGAAGTATCGAGCAGTAATCAGTTGCTGCTGCTGTTGCTGATGATGATGATGACGATGATAATGATGATCATGATGATGATTTACTGAGACTACAAGAAATCCTATAAACTGACACCCCCTTAAAACACACACATATGTGTTGGCACCAGTCTTGGCTGGTACTACACAAAATGTCTGGGAAAGGTTAAAGAGGATAAAAAGACCCAGGAAAGAGAACACCAATCAGACCTCCACTGGAAGGGTGCGGAATGTACGTAAGCCTTGGGTAGGACTATTGTCATTCAACTCCTGAGAACACCAACAGTCATTGTCAGCGATAAATCAATGGTAAACGGCTGATGCAATGCCGCAAAATGATTTGCAACGGTTATCGAAAGAGGCGAAGAGTGCTGGAAATAGTGACTGTTCACTCTGCCTCCAGGGAACAGTATCTGTTTTTGCCAGTGAGCGATCACAGATATTGACACTTGTGAGAACTCCTAAGTTCAAAATAATGCATTGAACAATTGAAATTTGAAATAATTTTGGACATTCGTCACATGTTTATCACTCTTTTTTCTTTTCTCTCTCTCTCTCTCTCTCTCTCTCTCTCTCTCTCTCTCTCTCTCTATATATATATATATATATATATATATATATATATATATCCACGTTTCTTACTGTAACAGTATTTTATGCATCCTACTTCAATGTGAGTGCTGTTCTTTTCTGTTTTGTTTGTTTCTTAATATTTCTGAATACGACTTTTATTGCAAAGACTTTAGTAAAAACTACAAAAAAGTCGAATACAAAAGACTGTGGCCACATCTAAATTTTCATTTAGGCATAGATAACAGGGTAAATTCAGAGAACTGCATGGACTGGTATTTCTAATGATCTTCCATTTCACTATTGGTGATGTATTATTATCGGTTAGTTCCCAGTGGTACATATATAATTAGATTAAGTGATTCAGGTAAACTTCTAAACAAAAAACATGAAAATTCAATCAACTGTAGGCATAATAGGACACACCTTCTCAGTAACCTACATAAACTCCCTTGAATCCATAGTACCATTAGAAAATTAAAATTAAAAACCATAAACCAAAACCCAACCCATCATTCTATAGTCTCAACCCTATTTCCTAGAATAAATACGACACTGTACAACTACATATGATATACCTGTGCCTCTACTATATATTTATAAAACAACTACATTTTTATCCACATATTTATTTAATTATTAACATACGTTAGGTTACTAAATTAATTTATTTACTTTTATTAACTAATTTTATTTTATTAATTTATTAATTAATTAATTAATTAATCTTTTTATTCATCTTTTATCTTTTATCGTTTTACTTATCTATTCATTCTTTATTTTACTAATAAACATATTCTATTATACTTAAGAAACTAATTAACTAGATAGTCACTATAATATGTATACTTTTAATTCTTACATTTTTATTGGACTTATTGAATTACCAGTTTTTGTTTTTCATTTTATTGTTACTTGTAGTATTATTTTATTTAATTTCTTTATTATTATTATTATTATTATTATTATTATTATTATTATTATTATTATTATTATTATTATTATTATTATTATTATTATTATTATTATTATTATTATTAACATTTAATATATTATATTATTGTCATTACTATTATAATAATAATTATTTTTACATTAGATTATACTATTATTATCATTATGATTACTATATCTTATTAATATTGTTATCATCATTATCACTATTCTTATTATTGTTGTTATCACTATTATTGTCATCATTTTTATTATAGCTTATCAATTGTGCTATTATTATTGTTATTATTATTATTATTATTATTATTATTATTATTATTAATATAACTGTTATTATTATTATCATCATCATATACATGTTTATTATAATTATCATTATTATTATTTTTATTTTTATTTTAATTTTAATTTAGTTCTTAATTTTAATATTATCACTTTTATTGTCATCACTACCATTGGTATTATTAATAATTATTATTATAATTTATTATGATAACTGTTGCACTTATAATAATAATTATTATTTAACATTTACTGTTGTTAATATTAATAGTGTCACAATCACTATTTCCTAGATAAATACTATTTATATTACTGTTATTGCTAGTATTATTTATTTAATTGTTATTATACAAACACACTTTTAGTTATCATCATTTCTATTACCAAGACCTTGCATTTTATATTTATTTTCATTTTTATTATTACTGTTATTATTCTAGAAATTATTTAGTAAATCTAAACATCTAGGGAATGCAACCCCCCCACATATATATATATATATATATATATATATATATATATATATATATATATATACATATACATATGTGTGTGTGTATAGTTCGGCAGATAGTCATTTTTTATTCAAGCAATGAAATGGCCCACGACACAACGCTAGGTGCCATACACCGAAAACCGAAGTATCGCTCGCCGCGTCGAGAAATTGACAAGAAAGATCGTGAAGAGAGAGAAAGAGAACTCTGTAGTCTTTAATGCCGCTTGCACACACACACACACACACACACACACACACACACACACACACACACACACACACACACACACACATATATATATATATATGTATATGTATATGTATATATATATGTATATGTGTATATATATGTATATATATATGTACATATATATATATATATATATATATATATATGTATATATAATAAAAAATGAAACTAAAAGTATACGTTTTAGTAGATAGAACCTATAGTGAAATGGTTTAAACTTAATATACGAGATAGAGCAATTATAAAGATAGATGAAAGAATAGGGATAAACATGTACGAATGACACATTTATTTCAACTTCGGAATGGAGAGTGAGAATGTGCGTGTACAAAAGATATGGGGTCTACGATTATTGGTATTATATTTACTTTCTTCATGCTCCATATTCCTTTCAATTCTCTGGCGAGTTCAATATATTTGCTTTGTTTTTCTTTCTCCTTGGTCTTCACCCTGTCGTAGACTGGGACGGCAAAATCTACGATTTAGCAGGATTTTTCTTTCTTGTCGACACCCTGGTGCCTCGCTTGTATGAGTTTATCTGTTTGTGCCTCCATATCCCAGAGGATTTTGTGTTTCTCGTTGTCGAGTACTTTTTGTACCATTTGTCTGAGTATTCGAAATGCATTTTTGGGTCAGTTTTGGGCATTCACTTATTATGTGATTTACTGTTTCGTTTATTTGTCCGCACAATCTACATTTACTGTTTTCCTGGTTTTTATCTGTATCGTTTTTTGAATATAGTGCGTTGTGCATGGTCACTCATTTTCTAATCCTCTGGTCAAGGTGTCTGAGTTCTTTTAAATAATAATAATAATAATAAAAATAATAATAATAATAATAATAATAATAATAATAATAATAATAATAATAATAATAATAATTTGTGTCATCATCATTATTTTTATTTTCATTATCATCATTATTGATAGCAATGGAGTGGAAATAGTTTGAGTGATAATTATTATTATTAATATCATTTACTTATTTTAATATAATGTTAACTAAATTTATTTCGATTTATGGGTTAACAAAAAATAAGAGAAAAATAAAATTAACTTAAACGGCTTCCATTATTTGACAGACTCTTTTCAGCAAAAAAAAAACAGACAGACTCTACTCTTCCTCCTTCATGTCCGTTGACCCACTTTCTTTCTCCCTCACACATTTCGTTCAAACGATTAAACCAGACATAGTAACCACCACACTCATGCCTCTTAACTTACAACTTGGCACACAGCAAATCCCTCCATTATTTTATCTAAACTTACGATTCGAGACCTTGAAAAAATGCTATAAATAAAAATTAGCGTTTCAATCTTTTAACTCGTCCATAAGTTTACAAACGTTCTTTTCAATTATTTTAAATTTGACCATGTGACATTCCAGTTTTGAATTTAGCCTTTTCTTTTTCCTTTCTTTTCATTCTTTCCCAATATGAACATCTGAGTGAAAGATCAGACTTTTTCCGTTCGATGAGCACTTAGTTTCTAATAGCTATTGATCGATAATATCGACGTGCCAGTGTAGCGACTTTTTGTACATGTCTGTATAAATAAAGAATAATTATAATGCATATATATATATATATATATATATATATATATATATATATATATATATATATAGAGAGAGAGAGAGAGAGAGAGAGAGAGAGAGAGAGAGATCATCAGGGTATGTTGAAAAGAAATCAATAAAATGCTCGATCGTAAGAATATGAGAGCTAAAGTACAATTTATTTATTAAAACAAACTGCGCCCTAGGAGGAGGTGGCACAGTCAGATGTATAGTTTACGAAGCCAAAATCATATCCGGTGTAATCTCCTAAAAGGAAGAAATTTAGATAGGAATGAGTCAAGGAACTTTTAAACAGAAACTCTCCGCCCACAATAACACTTTCAGATATCCGGGAAAAAGAGGCATCGTCTCCCTAGCAACCACAATATGGAAGGTCAAAGAGTTCACTTCTGAAATTAAATGGATGTTCATAGATAAGCATAACTTTATAGCTCTATCTAAAGGAATTGCCAACTATGTACTACTGACTGACAATTAAGGATCCTACATGCAATTAATAACCCTTCTATAAACTGCATGAATATCAAAACTGAGGTTTTCAAACTATGCCTCGAAAATTAAAATAACAAAAACATATGCTCACTGAAAGCCTTCACTTCTATCCGTAGATAAGTCTATAAAACACTATATCATATGAAAAATACAAGATCAACCCTTCGCCCCAACACCTTTCCGAGTATACCTCCCTTATTATGGAAATTACTTCTTTATATGCAATATAACAAGCCTCTTCCTACCCCCAGATATATCATATATATCACCTATACATCTCCCCTTACCAACCTAAATATAACTTACACTCGCAACCCCATAATCCCCACCTATCACAAATAACACAAATTAATAGATGCAACATCATATTTTATTTTGTTTTGGTTTTAGATATATAAAAGAAATCTTACTAGTTAAATATCTAGAAATATATTTATAGGATAGCCTTAAACAAAATGAACAGATATATATGACCAAAATCCAAACGTAACCTTTACACCCAGGTTCTCTGGCAAACTAATAAACATAATTAGGTAAAAGTTAACAGAATTAATTAGATACAAGGACTACACATACAGGTACCATCACATATATTACGGTCATAGCAAGTCTATAATGGCCCATTCACTTGATTTGATACCTCTTAGGACAGCACTTTTTCACTGATAAGGATACCCCCTCCAGTAAACACCTAGCTTCTCTTAACAAACTACAATTATAATAACAGTTTTACACTAAAATATAAATATAACACAGAGACACTTTAATAACAGCAATACACCCCACTTGGTAAATTAATAACAGTATATAATATAATAACAGCTTTATACTCACACATAAGCATCCCCCAAATATAAATATACCACATAAACCTTTTAATAACAGCAATACACCCCCACTTCAGAAATTAATAACAGTGGGTCACACCAGAATTTACCCCTCTCGCCGAACAATAAATTACACTACACACCATCACCGCTAAATATGAAAAAGCCATTGAAACAGGCAAACATACTGCATCCGTAATCAACAATTAAATTACTTTTAAATAATATTAAGTAACAATTAATGCCTATAGAGCCTTATATACCGCCCCTATTAACTCGGTACTTTCTCCAAAAGGGACACTTGAGCGAATTCACCGGACGATGGAAACGTTGATCGTCGAATTCAAATTTTTCAACTGTCTTTTCTAAACAGTAAATGTATCATGTCAATGAAACCATGGTACGTCTCTGACATATGTAACTATTTTTTTAAATAAATAAATTGTATTATATATATATATATATATATATATATATATATATATATATATATATATATATAATAAGTAAGTGATGAAAATAAAAATTGTGTAGGATGCAATATCTATTAAACCATCAATTGTTCAAAACAAGGGATTTATATAAGAAAATTATTTTACTATCCCTTCCTTATACCATAGATTTTTAAGATGTAATCTTATTGTCAGAGGAAATTCTACAAATAAGTAAGTAAAATAATGTCAACATAAAGCTCTTCATATGGTATTACTGGACGAACATTTAATATAATTAGATCCTTCCTATCCAAAAGAAATATCCAGCTTGTCCTCGATGTCCGTTCATCCAAACAACAAAACATAAATGCAGGCGTACCCAGGGATCGATCCTTGAATCATTATTGTTCCTGATCTCATAAACGACTTCCCTGATGACATTGTGTCTGAGATGGGTATATTTGCTGACAACACCACGCTTTACTCTTGTCATGTGGGCAAAACCGACGCGCACATATCCGAGGCAATGGCTGAATCCTTGGAAAGTGACCTCCAGTCTGTAGTGGAATGGGATCATAAATACATGGTACCATTTAATGCTGCTAAGACAGAGCTTTTTTCTTTCAACAACTATAAAAAACTATTCAACAACCAATTGCAATAGCAAATAACACCCTACCTGAGGGTCCAACATTCAAACTCATCGGCCTAAAATTTACAGGTAACATGAATTAGAACAAATACATTGAAGATATTAACAAGACTATCGCAAGGAAAGTGGGCTCCCTCTACCGTGCTAGAAAACTTCACACACCTGACAGTACTCTATATCTCGACAAAGCCACCATTCGCCCATGCATGGTGTATTGTTGTCACATCTGGGCTAGTGCACCATCCACCAGTCCCTCCTTCTTAAACAAAGTCCCCAAAAGAGTGTCTAATCTAATAAGTCCCTCACTATCCACCAAGCTCCAGTCCCTGTCCCATCGCCGCAATGTTGTATCCTTGTGCTTGTTTTACAAGTGCTTTAATGGAATATGCGCTGATTAATTTGCTGCTCGTGTGCCTCATCGACGTAAATACACTCGACCAACCCGACAATCAGCTAACTCCCATGTATTCACTGTGGATGTATCCAGATGCTGGAGAGCCTTTTACTTTAATAGCTTCTTTCCTCGTGTTGGCTGATCTTTTGAACTCCCTCCTTATTCCATGTTTCCTCGACTGTACCGTGAACAAGCATCTCGCTGAACAGCACAGAATTTAGGATGACCCCCAAAACTTTCACCCTAATTCTCAGTAGCCCCTCACGTCTTCAGTGGCAACTTGCCTTGTTTGAGGTGAACTAAGTTAAAAACAATATCATTCTTCTAACAATTTCATGCATAATATACCGGATTCATAAATCAAATAATAAACTCTCCTTCCTATTCCTCGCTAATTCCAGAATATCGGATTACAAAAAATTATTTACCGTCCTTTATTACTTACAACTACTGACAATACACTTACTCATTCCTGAATTTCAGAATCAATAAACGAACGCCTCAACTTTTTACCAAACTCGATTCAAGATGGCGTCCTCCATCCACTACGCTCAAGTGCGAGGCAATTTTATTCCCAATTATATCATTTTTTAATTCATAAATTGTTATCATAATTTAATTTCGTAGATAAATCCTATGACATTTTAAAGGCTTCGATATCTTCTGTGAACACATAACGTCGCCACGGCGAGTGTAGTCTTCAATTCCATTGTTTACAACGCGTGTACGATAGTCCGTAACGCCACTTTCTACATGACGCAGTCAGCTAACAATTAACTTCTAAACATTATCCCGAATATTGGAGGCTCAAGGTTCACTTTATTAAATAGATTATCTGCTAGAATTTGCATCATAACATTACTGTTGGTGTTCACTATTTACGACTTCCTAGTACATTCTTTACGCTATATAAACAACATCTTCGCAAAAAAAAACATTATTTATTCAATTCTTTAACTAAAGCGATCTCTTCTTCTCCATAAGTAAAATGTTTCGCTTTTGTTCATCCGTACCAAGCTTACATTTACACGAAGACATAAATAAGCGAGATGATTGCGCCAACAATACAGTCAAGCTAAGTACATTTCAAACAAGTTCAACATTATAAAACAAATAGTAATTATATTTTTGTTGTAATTACTAAATATTACAACGTAAATCGCATTCTAACCGCTTGTTCTGTTCATACCTATTCATACAATATGTTATAAATTAAACTAGCATTTCACGTACGATAACAACATTTCTTTGTTTCTAATTATACATACATTTTACTACTACTAGCATCAATCTTTTCTCAGTACTTCTGCACTTTACAGACCGTGCTGAAATAATACCGTCACTCCTTACACACTAATTCTTAACATGGGGAAGGTGAGGGGGTATAAACGATCCGGGTCCGTAAACTGCAGAAGTATCCGTTTCTCTCTTCGATCAGTGAAGGAGAAACCCTTTTAGACTGCGCAAATTTTTATGTTAGTTAATCATGTTATATAACTAAATATGCTAAATTATGTGTGTCCTCTTTTGAATACCGTGTTAGGACTGAACCATTACTGTACGAATGGTAAACCCTTTATACGCTAAGCCACACAATATGATTTAAATGTTTGTCGTTTTGAAATTATCTATATATTAATACGATAGCGTGTGTGTTTCGTGTGTCACGCTTACATCAAAAGCTTTGCACATGCGTACCGCACCTAGATTTGGAAAAGCATTCAAATCACCTAATTTTCGTAATATTTCATGTATTTCCTTTTGGCGCAACGTTTAGCGATGTAGGATTTTTGTCGTCCGTTTTTGACGTCTGCCCGACTGGTTATAGTTCGATCCCAACCAACCTCTAAGATTTTGTTTTCTACATCTAAGGAGCGAGGGAGGTAGGGAGGGGACGACTGGGAATACACATATTAATACGATAGAGTGTAGGTTATTTTGTGTGTCAAGCTTATATCAAAAGTAACGACCTTCAGAATCTTTGTATGCTACTCATGAATTGGAGGCAAATTTAATTTAATCTAACGCATTTACAAAGTAATGTATAGGTTAGGAACAAGATGATTTGTATTGAAAACATTATTTCGTGTAATTTACACGGGCCCCGCTAGTATTAATTAATATTTGTAGTGTCAGGTTTTTATTTTTCGATTGAAAGAAAAACAAACGGTTTTATTTAAATAATTTTCATTTTAATTTATTCCATTTTAGTTATTCATCAATTTAAATAATTTATTTAATAATACTATAAATAAAATAATTCCTACCATAAAAGAAAGTCCAGATTTTTTACAAATTAATAAGAAAGCAACTTACAGAAGAACAATTTAGGAATTGAAATAAATATTATAAAAATATGTAATTAGAAGTTAATTTTTTATTAAAAGACAGAATTGTAGTAGTTTTTTTTAGGAAAACATGTATTTTATTTAGATTACTTATTTGTCTACTAACAAAATAACAAAGATAAACAGTTGATTTCATTTGCATTTATAGATAATATCAAAAAGAAGAATTTTGTATTCAATTTAAAGATAGAAAATTGTATTCTTGAAATATTTTCGAGGAATAGCTTTGTGTGCCGAGTTGAATAATGATATGAAATACAAGAATTTATTCAAAAACAAGGAATGTTCGTCAAAATAAAGATCCTTATTTTCCACGGCCTTCCATCAACGACCTAAAAACTTTCTTATTTCATAAAAGTTCAAACAATTCGACTTTGAATCAAAGCATTCCCAATGGGGTTCTTTACTTCTTTATGAAAACACTCAAATCGTCGACCCTTCATAAAGTGCTGTATAGATCGGAATATGTAGTCAGATGAAGCAAAGTCTGGACTATAGGGTGGATGCGGCAGAACATCCACACCGTTCAATTCTTAAATCGGCTTTATATGAAGGGTTGATGATTTGAGTCATTCAATGAAGGTGAAGAGGTCTATCAAAAATCTTTCGATTCAAAGTCGTATGTACTTTGATCAAATCCGAAATGTTGAAAGTCATTGGCAAAAAGTCGTGGATAATGGTGATTTCATTTTGAAGAATAGTTGATGTTTTTGAATAACTGTTTACATAATACAATGTAGAATGCTGCCCCCTTCTCTCTCTCTCTCTCTCTCTCTCTCTCTCTCTCTCTCTCTCTCTATATATATATATATATATATATATATATATATATATATATATATTAAAAAAACAGATGTTTACTCATGGCAATGTTATTTATCTCTAATATGTTTTTCTGTAATATTTTTCTTTTTAAATATTTATGAATTAAACACATTACATCATGAATACATGTATTAGAGTAAAAATGAGATGCGTGAAAGAAAGAAACAAATGTGATAGGGAAAACCTGTTTTTGAAATCTGAATTCCTCCAATCAAAATTAGTAGTAAAACCCCGATTCACACATTTGCCTCGAAGCCATATATTCTTTTGTAAGCTCGTGTTATTATAAAAGATGGCGGAAGCTGGAAGTGGAACAGGTTGAGTATCGGAAGAGAGATAATGATGCCTTTTATTTCTCTATAAATATGTTCTTGAAATGGCACCAGAATGTCTCTGGAAAACTGGGATTTATGTCCAAATCGAGAACGCATGGTGGGTGAAAGTCTAAAATTAAACGAGACAAATGAACTATCAATATTTTACGTGTCTTTTTTTTTCAGAGAGGTTTTAGTGGCGTAAAGAACAATATTGAGAAGATTTGATATTTTTGCTTCTCTCTCTCTCTCTCTCTCTCTCTCTCTCTATATATATATATATATATATATATATATATATATATATATACATACATATATATATATATATATATATATATATATATATATATATATATATATATATATATATATATATATATATATATATATATATATAAAGAAGAATACGTCTTGAATAAATTCCTCAAACAGAAACGTACAACTAATTCCACAAACAGAAAAGTTTTGACAACACTTTTATGCCTCTTTACGAAGGTTAGAATCAGGAAACACAATGATAATAAACTTTATGTCTAGAATCCTTGTTCTAATTCTGAATAAAATACATGAATTTGATTCTAGGAAATGTCTAAAATTAAAGTCTTAAGCTGAATAGGTCTTCAAAAGAAATTGTAATTTATCTCAGTCTTGTCTTATGACTATGGATAAATTCAATGGAAATGTGATATATTACAATTTTCAAATATGGGTTGTGTCCATATTATACTCACTCAAAATCTTTCATAATAGTCGAACGAAACTGAAATTTTAGGAATATTTATTAATTGATGTCTACTACCTATTGTATAAATTTAACAAATAATGGAGGTATCTAAATTTTCACAAATGGGTCCTCCGCTCTGTTTTTGGGAGCATAGAACGCGACTAATTTCTGATTTTGCCCGTTTTTCTTTTATAGTTATCTGGCTTTGCAAACTCACTTTTCCTGATTAAAACCCGAGTTGAATGAATAACCGAACGGGTCATATTTTTTGTAGGATATATGCGCAATTTTCTATATATATATATATTTATACGAGGTCTGTCTATAAGTATCCGACCTTAGGCTAGAAAAAATATTTCAAATACGTGACATGGTTGGGACCCTAACCCCCTTCAAAGTAGGCCCCTTGTGTTTGCACACACTTAACACACCGATCCATCCACTGCCGAAAACACATATGGAGGTCTTCTTTTGGAATGGTGTTCATCTCCGTTCGTTCCTCATAATCTTTTTTCGCACCCTCTCAACAACAGCTGCACTTCAAGCAGTTTTGTGGTCTGCCAGAACGCTGGTCACTCTTCGCTGATGTGCGGCCATTTTTGAATCGGTTGAACCACTCCTTAATTTGTGTTACACATCGCATATTCTCCAGACATCTGCTGAATCTAACGCGACGACGGAAATGAACACCATTCCAAAAGAAGACTTCCAGAGGTGTTTCCGGCAGTGGATAGATCGGTGGGCTCAATGTGTACAAGCACAAGGGGGCTACTTTGACGGGGATTAGGGTCCCAACCACATAGAATTTTAACAAACACAAGTTGTAGTATAAAATTCAAATTGCATATACCCATATTTATTTCAATTTATTATATATACATATACAAGAGAGGATAGTTTGAATTACCTACTGGAGAGTTTGAATTAAATACTTGGGAGAGTTTTTATTACACACTAGAGATCATCCTCGGGTGTCTTTGGTCTCTCTGTACAGAGGTTTGTCAGGAAAACCTGACATGAAGATACTTCCCCCTACAAGTAAACCCTAACCAAATATTCAAAATAACATAGTATTCGAAGCCCAAATAAGATTCCCTCGGCACGACTATACATTGGCTAGTACGAGGAATGGTGCACCTTTCTATAGTGATGTTACCTCAAGTAACGGCACTTAGCTGGATACTCCACCAGACTAGATAAATTCTCAATATTTGACAGGTGAAAGAGAACTTTAATTGAATATTCGAATATCTATGTATCTCATATAGAGCTGTAGTGTTAGGCATTGGAAAGTACCACCCGATTTCTGAGAACTTCGACTGAAGTAAAATAAAGCAAAAAATATATTATATTTGTCGGCTTATATTTATCTATGTCACTAACGTTAACAATGTGTCTACGCGTAGACCTATGTAGGTATGTCAAAGAACGTAGCAAAAAGATAAAACAGGATCGTTAGTCTCAAGTAAATTATAGACAAATATTTGTCTTATATTCTTTGAAAATCTTCCCTGCAATCCCGACCAGCCCCAAGTGCCGTTGTGTACTAACGAGTACGTGCTTTTTAT
>OY744526.1:97799551-97822051 GCA_963556195.1 Sepiola atlantica
AAATGCTTTGCTAATTATACTATGGATATCAATAGAAAAATAAATAATTAAAAGATTAACATTAAAAAATGTGTGTCAACACATATAATTAAAAATAAGACAATATTAAACTGATATGCGTTTTTTTAGGGAAATCGCTCCAGACAAGGCATGAAGCCATTTGATGTAAGGAGGTAAAAATACTACTTCGAGGTAATAAATTAGCCAACGATAACTGTTAGGTGGATAGATTCCGTTCCAGAAAACAGCAATTATTTCCCCTTTGTCAGAAACATTGTTCAAAGAATGTGAAGACTAAAGGACAAAATAAGGGAAGCGAGAGTTACGAGGCTGCCGAAAGTAAACCCAAAGTCCACGTTCTACTTTCCTTAAAATGAAATATCTTCAAAACTGGAATATGCTTTAATTAAGGGAGTAATTTATTTAAGATGTTTGTATTATATGATGTTTAAAGAGTTAAAAAGTATGTGAAAAGAAAAATAAAAAAAATATATATGTGTAAGTTAAAACAGATGAGATTTTAAAATAAACTTATTATATCGTCTAAGTGGATAATGGTGTTAAGCGAAAAAAATGAGGAGGGGTATAGACTTTAGAGTTAATATTTATCTAAGTTTATATCTTTTTTGTGTCTATAAGTTTAATAGTTACAAAAAATAAAAAAATATAAATTATCAAGGAGGTAGATTATTTAAGATTTTGGCATTAAATAAAACTCAAATTTATGTAAAAATGAATTTTAATTTTATTGGTAAGTTAAATGTCAGAAGATATTTTAAGGGAGAAAACTCACTATATTAAGCGAGACAATTAAAGTATTAGAAGGCGGAGGTGTATCACTTGGAATGAACAATTCGTTTTACTTATATATTTTTTATGCCTACATGCTGAAAGGAGTTCGTTTTTGGAATTTCTTATATTTTTATTTTTAGTAGAAGTAGTTATCATCACAACTCTAGGTATACATAAGTGACAGAATTGTGAGCCTGGTGTATAAGATATTCACTTATTCAAGATATGTATATTGAATATGGTATATTTTTAAATTTGAAGTTTTTAATTAGTTAGAGACGTCCTATTCTTCTTCTTATTATTATCTTAATTGAAAGAATATATATGGTTTGAGATGCGCCATTTCAACCGGGTCGCTGATGCCCCAATGTAGGTGTGAATTTTAAGAGGAGCAACTATTTCATTAGGAATGTCATGTATAATATTAGATCTACATGGACTGATGATATTGATGCATTGGTCAGAGAGTAGGTTTATGTTATTTGAAGGAGTTATTGTACGACGTTGGGTCTTTTGGGTGATAATGTTATTAACTGATATATTAAGTTCAGCTACGGATCTAGAAGGTGTAAGTGTGCTAGTATTATTATTGTGCAGGAATAGATTACATTTTTGTGCATGCAATCATTATTGAGAGGGCATTGCCGTCTATTTTGACAGTTGTTTGTAGGGGTTTATGTTGAGGGAGTTGTTTGGGTTATTTTAATTTTCTTATTATTAGACGTTATTATTGTTTTGGTTAGGTTAGATATTGTGGGTAAGAGATTTTTATAGACTTTTTTTAATTTAAGATAGTACTATATCTGTGTGAATACTTAAAAGGTTTTTCTGTAATTTTTAATCGGGATATTTGTTTGTAGATTATTATTATAAGGAAGTTGAACCAGATGCTTTCTTCTCCTTAAGCGCTTACCCGAATTGGATTGTTGAGCGTTTGCCTGTCTGTCTTTATAAAAAATAAGTTGTCTATTTTCACATGTATTATTACTATTATCTGTCATTCTATTCTTAGGTTTGTTTTTCTTTTAATGTCATGTCATGACAGATTATACTTAAAGACCCTTTGCAGTGGATTATAACTAAATGCTCACATTGATTGATCCCATAAATAACTACATGGACACATTGTATCTCATACCCAACTTTCGCTGAAGATGTCTTTTGTTTATAATATTATATATGTTTATATTTGCAAAGTTATGCTGCCAGTTATACATTATTTTACTGATTTTTCTCTTTTGGTGAAATAGATTATCTTTGAAAATCAATGGATTAAGGAAAACCCTTTTTATATCCCTTGCTTGAATATCTGATGAATTAATACATATTTTATTTTATCCAATTGTTATTTTCATCATCTTTTTGTTTTTTGCTCTATGTATCTATTATATCGAGCATCTTCTTATCACGATAAGATCTAATATAAAGATAAAAATGTTATGTTTTTAAGACAAAAAAGCTAAAAGTTGCTAAAAAGCAACAGTTGGGCGAAAAACGCAACAGTGATGCGAAACTTTGAGTTTTAGGTCTTCTGCTTTTCGATTTTGACTCATATATATATATATATGAATTATTTTGTAGATATTGAATCTCTCCGGCTAACATTAGTCAGGGGTTCATTAACTTAACAGTAGAAAGGTAACCAGTCCTTGTCGGGTCATTAATTTATCAACTTGTAACAGAAAGCGTAATAATACACTAACTAACTCAATAGACTTCACAATAACACGGTTAGACACACAATAATACGGTTAGACCCACAATATAACTTAAGAAGCTAAATGGAAAGAATCAATACAGTTTTGAGCAACAATAAAATAAATATTCTTCATTAAAAAGTACTCTATCAAATCCCAGGCAATACCCAATGGATAAGTAATAGGCATCTGTATGACAAATACCTAGAGTAAATTGGTCTAAATTTAAACAACATTAATACACTAATAAATATAGTGGACTCAAGCAACTTTAGAAACATGACACCCTAAAACTATACCCAGTTGTAATGAACGCAAATTATATAAGGGACCTCACATATAGATTAGAAATTATGCCTTATTTCAAATGTGAACCATTATCGAATCTTATCTAGCTTACACATTATACAATAAGAAAATAAATCATATAACTAAAAGGGAACGCATGATCGGGCAAACTCCGCACTTAGTCTTCGTATTCAACTAAGTAATTAAACACCCACAACACGAATGAAGTAAAAATGTAATGGCAATTAACTTTAGGTATACATGTTTAGACTGTTAAATTCTCTTATTACTTTATAAAGAAGTAGTTAACACGATTTAATAGAACATATCAAATCTATAATTGCTCCTTTGGTGGTTCGATTTTTGTCTGGCTGACTCGTTCAAATATTGCGTTTGAAAGGTCCCAACTCTGCTTTTAGTTTCGCATTCAAATAGTAACTTACTACTTAGTATACAAAATTGGGCAATGAAATTTATCTTAAAGTTAATTTAAACGGTATATAAATAAATACTAAACACCTTTCACCAAAACACCGAAGTATAACAATCTTGACATTGCTCGAATGGATGGCTAAATCTGTCTAACTGACTGGAAACTGGTGAATTAAAATAGATTAGTTCTGCACATAGTTTCGTATTCAAATGAAATAAATAGGCATCTGTAATTTAAATGAAGTAATTTTAGGCTATTAAAATAACTTTCGAATGAATTCAAACTTTTTATAAATAAATGATAGGATTAATTAACTATATTAAAGAAATACCACTGAATCTAAATTTGCGAATGTCATCGTATTTTACTGGGCTAACTGTAAACTGAAAAAATAAAATAGGCGTCCTGATGAATTTTCCCACGTGGTAGTGTTTTTTTCTTTTTTCTTTCTTTGTTTTTGACCACAATAACCCACTGTATAGTGTAGATTCTTTTCAAGGCTTTTCAATGTGAGAACTTTTCTTCTTTGTGGTTTTTTCTGATAATCTTAGGCTGTTTCAGAACCAATAGTTGACATAATAATATTTGGCTGGAACACAAGAAGATAAACAGATCGTAAAATATACTCTCACAGGAATGTTATGTTTTTTGGAAATGCGAAAAGATGAAAAATAAAAAAGCATGGTTATTGCAATATAAATTGAACCTGACTTATATATATATATATATATATATATATATATATATATATATATATATATATATATATATATATTATATATATGTGTGTGTGAAAATAAAAATTGGAATAAAAGATAAGCTAATCAACAACTAGCAAAATAAACTCAAAAACACATACTGAAAAGTCCTACCAAAATATTTCGATTGTTAAAATACAATCATCATCAATCGGTAGCAGAACTTTAATTAAAAACAGAAAAGTTTTCAAATTTATACAAAGAACGCAATTTGGAAAAAATTAGTCACGTGTAATAAACAGTAGAAAGGGAGAAAGAAAGAAATGTTAAAAAAGAAAAAGAAGAAGAAGAAGAAGAAAAAGAAAGAAAGCAAAAATCGGCAGTTAGCTTATAAACGCCGATTGGAAACGCTGTAAGTCAATACAGTCGGGAAGAAAGATTAGTAGTAATTTAAAATAAATGACAACAAGGAATTACACAGAAAAGGAGGAAGAGGAGGAGGAGGAGGAGGAGGAGGAGAAGGAGGAGTAGGAAAAAGGACTAAAAGTTGTAGAAGTTATCCGTTATCATATTGATTTAGGTTCATTTCGATTAGAATCGATCTAGCAGAAGATGTAGCAATATTATAGAATCCCGGTTCTTGAATAATTGTGTTATTATGACGTAGGATTAAACAAGATTCTATGAGACGACGGAGTTTAGTGGCGTGTATATGTTTTATTGAAATCGCCTTCTGTGTATTGAAGTGATGACCAAAAGAAATCATGTGGGTGCATAACGCGTTTGAGGTGTCATAGTTTTTTATAGCACGATTGTGTTCATAGATTCGTTTCTTTAACGGACGTTGTGTCTCGCCAAAATATATTTTTCCACAATCGGCGCATGGTATAGTATAAATTTCAGCTGAAGTGGGAGATGTAAGGACTTTATTTTTGTTTTTATGTTTTTTTAAAAATGTTTCTAATAGTGAGTAAGGTAGCTTGGATAATTCTTAAATGTTGGGAAAGAGAAGAGAAGAGAAGTTTGTTGCGAGAATTAGTAGCGAAGAAAACATTTCTTAGTATGGGTTGTGTAGTATTAGGAGTTGTTTTCGTATTTTTGATATTTCTTAGATGTATTTGGATAACTTTCCTTTTAGCGGAGAGAATGACATGTTTGGGGTATTTTAAAGTTGTGAGAGAGGATTCTATTTTATTATATTCCTGAGAAAGATATTCAGGGTTACAAATACGCAAAGCAAAAATGATTACTTGCACTATTACTCACATCATAATAACTACATAAAAACAGTATGATAATAGGCTTTTATCAAAGAGCTTTGAAAGTCAATTGAAAAAAAAGTCTTATCAAGCAAAATCACTTCGTTTTTATTAATAATGTTTGCCTAAATGAAAATATGCTGTCTAAATACACACAATATATATATATATATATATATATATATATATATATATATATATATATACAGGATAATCTCCTAAACTTATGAACGGATCATTATGAATTTTGATATATATATACTAAAAATACTGATAGGAACATTATTTTTTTGTAAATGTTAACATTAAAGACGAGCATATCCATAAAGTTTTATTTTCATTCATTTATTTTTTATGGGCGGATCATTATGAATTTTAGAATATATATTCTCGGCAACCCAGTGAGTAACATGGGCACATTATTTTTTAAACGTTCCTATTATGAAGGGGTACCCTTACTAAAACTCGCCACCACCCCTCCCCAAAACATAAAAAATAACTTAGATACAAATCATTTAATAGAAATTAATGTCTTAACATCTAATTTTAAGTTATATTAAGTAATACATTTTTAAAAGAATCGGCGAGCGAACATGAGCGTCAATAATATGTATGTTCTTCGTACAATCTTAAACTATTGAACTTATCATTGTGAATAAGGAAATATGTATTCTAGGCAATATGGTGACTAACGTAGGTATATCATTATTTTCCTTTGTAAATTTAGTATTTGCAGGAGGAGGGGGACCGACACCGTAAAAGAGAAAAACATTAAAATATATAACTAATGCTATATTAATTGCCTTATTGCTTATACCCACCCTGGGACGGGTATTCTACGTGTATTCCCTACACATAGTGGCCCCTGTACCGATATAGAACATAGTATCTGAGTTATGCCATCAATCTTTGAAACATTTGCATATATATATATATATATATATATATATATAGTACACGTATTGTATTATTTTCTTTAGATGTAAATCCGTTGAAACTCCAGTGTTTATAAAAAGTGCTCAATAACAAGTAGAGTTGTTCTTAGGTATACATTTTTATTTATACAAACATTATTGGTTACACATGTGCATACATGTTTCGGTTGTACTCTTCACAGAGAATAAACCTCTTCAGACCAAAGAAGACACATATGTAACCAATAATCTTTGTATATATATATATTCCATGAAAAATGCCAGTATACTGAAATCATATGTCCTTAATAGGGTTAAGATGAAAATTCCTATACACTAAATGTACAAAAGCAAGGATATTCCCAAATGTTTACACTTTTTTAAAGGCTATTCCTCAATACAATGCCTTCTCATAAGTTTTTTTTGGGATATTCTGGAAAACTAAGATATATGGTGAACTGAAATTTAAATGACATCAACTAGACCCTAGAACCTCTATCTCTACCAAAAATCAGCTGAATCCATCAAATAGTTGATGAGATACAGGGTGGCACATACGTACGTACGTACGTACACACAGATAACATGATTTCATGATTGAACTTTCTGGATCTCTGGGTTGCCTTGACTAATGATGCTGAAATTCTACACACTTATAGAACCTATCTAATAAAAAATTTGTGCAAAGTTTTAACTAATTTGGTTTATTGGTTTTTGAGTTATGATTGATCAAAGAAATGAGATTTCCAGCATAGGCCATTCGTGTGTTCTATTAAGGGATAGAGTGCTCTCGCACCTCCCTTGATATATATATATATATATATATATATATATATATATATATATATATATATATATATATATATATATATATATATTCTATTTAAAACAGATATTTTCAACAATAGTCCACAACACCGGACGTGACACTTCACCAACATCATGAAGTAAATTATGGAAAAAAAAGGTTATACCTTTATTTGTCTTGGCTCTGTCGAAGCTTGTTTTTGTCAAGCGAAATATGAGCTAAAAAAAAAAATCAAGATGAAGAAAAAAAAAACGGAAGGTGTTTTGAAAAATTTTGTTAAATGTTTCGAAATATTTTTTATTGTTCTTTTGATTTAATTACTCGCATCTAATACATGGTTTTTGAAGGCATTTTTGCCTCTATATTTATATTATATATATATATATATATATATATATATATATATTTGGTTTTGTGGATTTGATTTCTTAAACTTCATGGATTTTACGATTACCTTTGGATTTACTACCATTGAACCTACTGCCATTGTTTTCCAGGTATGTCTTTTACGGTAAACTTTTTTCTCATATACAGCTAATTAATTTACACAACATATTATCACTTGTAACATTTTTTCCTCTAATTTTTTTAACTTTTACTTTTATTATTTTCAAATGTTTACCATGGTAATCTTAATACCAGATTATCCATCTGTATTCCTCGGATGATAAGAATTCAATTCTTTGAAAAGCCATTGTTTAAGGCAAAATAAATTCCTCGTTTTGAACAACTGAAGATGTAATCAATTTTGTATTCTTTTACAACTTTTATTCTCATCTTTTAACTTGCATATATATATATATATATATATATATATATATATATATATATATATATATATATATATATACAAAATGACGGATAGGTTGTAAGCTGAAAGGAACAAAAATAATAAATCAAAATCGAAATGGGACTTACTATTTATTTTTTCCTTAAAATCTTACATAACAGCAAGTGTGGTGTTAGCTGTTTGTGTGTTGTCCAGATGATTATTAAAATTTATTTATTTAATATTTCGGGAAAAAAGAAACTTCCCTTTGTCAAATAAAAACACCAAAGAAAAAACCCGTCTGTGCAGAGAATGATTTTAAGAAAAAAATTAATAGTAATGTTTCATAGCCCCTTAATAATTCATACCTTCGTTTCTTCTCGGTTAGCTCTGTCGTCTAGTGGTTGAGTACTTTTTCCGCCTCTGCACAGTAGTGGCCATCCCCGTGAGTTCTCTGTAACAAAAGACCTTTCTCACCCGCTTCATAAGAGAACAATCTTTTCATTTTAATTACTTTTTATTCGGCGTCAGTTTCTATTGCCCGTGGAGATGTTTTGCTATCGTCGAGAGAGAGAGAGAGAGAGAGAGATAGAAAGAGAGAGAGAGAGATTTACGAATATCGTGGTTAATTCTTAGCTAGCTTATTGTCTAATCAGTCCTTTGTTATTTGAGGAGACAGGGGGAGAAGGACATCTTGTACGCCAGTATTCTTTCTTAGGGAAAAACATTTCCCGTTCCGACTTGGCTACATGGTAATTCCTTCGTCCGACTTCTGCGCCTCCTAAGTCCGAACTAGTTTAAAAACTCCAATTTTCTCACATATCAAAACTGTGACGTAATATCACGTGATCACCACACAGGTGCAGGATGACCTTTTGAACTAGGGTCATCCATTGTCTCGTCACTTGTCACGTTTTGATTCCCGGAAACCGCATCGCACTCTATGCACTCGGCGGCACGCACTAAATCGCACAAGCCAAACCAACGACCCCTCATCCGTTCTCCACCACATACGTCCATTATCATATAACATTCTCATGAAGGTTTTTTTATAATCCAACAAGTTACGTCCATCATTATATAACATTCTCATAAAGGTTTTTATAGTCCCACAAGTTACGTCCATCATTATATAACAGTTAGTCCCATTTCAATTTCGATTTATTATTTTTGTTCCTTCCAGCTTACAACCTACCCGGCACTTTGCATTGCGCTCAGCCTTTTTAAAACATACTACTACTATTCCTAGCAATGCTTTAAGCAAACTACCATTCTCTATTATATATATATATATATATATATATATATATATATATATATATATATATATATATATATATATATTACTTTTCTGATAGAACTTCTTTACTGGTGTAATTTTCTCATGCTTTTCTTCGTTTATGTATCAACAACACACCCAGACTTATTTTACTTGTGATCATGTCAAAAGGAATGCATTTATTAATCCCACATGTTGAAATAACAGTGCAATAACGGACACATTGTTTGATGTTTACAATAAAGTACGTTAATCATTATTTGTTAAATGGTCTGTACATCGGAAACTAATCTAGAAGTTATTTTATCGATTTTACAAACACCATGTCTGTCCTGTCTGGAAAAACAAACGAAATTAGTAGCAACGCTTAATACTTTAAATCATCTAGATCAGAAGTGGTCGACCTTTGTACCGTTAAGTACCTCCTGAGTTATAAAACCATCTTCCCGAACCCCCAATAATGTGACAATTAACATAATGGTCATTTATTGACAAACTCATTATACTACAATAATTCTGCATAAGATATGTATATCATATCTTCAAACACATTTCAGGGATCTGTTACATATAGGTTTGAGTTCTCAGTAACACACTCTGAAGATCGCTTGTTCGAACCCCTAACGTTTCTCTGGTCATTTAATTTTTTATTCTTAATATAATATATTTAATTTTTTCTTTTTGAATTATTACTTATATATTGATATATGTTTCTTTCTAAACCAATAATAAAAGAAACTTTATGAAGGCACAGGCACAGAATTTCATAATCCGCAACTATAACGATTTAAAATACCCTTTTCATCAGCCATCTAAGTACCCCTAGAAATCTTGTTGCGAACCCCAGGTTGAGTACCCCTGATCTAGAATATCACATTCTGACTTTACTTCAATGCACATCAGAAGACATTAGCGACTTGGACAAATCCGAAAACCTATGGCAGACTTCCATGAAAGTAAAATATGAATAATTCAAGATATCTTTAGCATTGATGTTGTCTAATACCCAATAATGTAAACCTTTAGTTTTGTTGATTGTCTCTCCCTAAAAGATCCATACTAGATCTATATTACCCCCTTTTTGTAAATAGATAACTATAAGATAGTGTGAAGTGTTTTATATTTACTTTCTTTACAAGGTTTCTCTCATGCATTCGTTTGGGGTTGCTAAGTTCATGCAGACTTGTAAATCCATTATGAACATTTGTAATATGATATTCTTTGCATTTTGGAGTTTATACAAGCAGAAAGAAAAGCTTTTATCACTCTTCCGATTGTTTTGAGATAGCCATGTACATTCTACTGTTGCTTGCGCACCTTTCACCAAAATACTGAACGTGTGATTACATGTCTACACATCGTGTGGTGAACGTTTCTCAAATCTCTCGCTGTTTAATACCAACCGAGTACCAACACCCCATTTTAAATCCTTCAACTGCGTTAGTTATCACTTTGATATCAGGTCATTTATTTATTTTTTTATTCACACATATAGACACACAATGTTCTTTTCTTCATTCAATTATTCATTCTTTCTGTCTTATTAGTTCTTTATCGGCCATGTTTCTTTTATTTATTTTCTTTCTATTCGTTCGTTAATACATCTTTCGTTATTTTATCCGTGATTATTTTCCCTACTTCCTTATTCTTTCTTTCTTTCTTTCAGTTTTTATTATTTCGTTTCTATCATTTCCTTCTATTTTCCTTCTTTCATTCAATTATTTTCTTTATTATTTCTGTCATTTATTCATTAATAATTTCTCTTTATTTGTGTATTTTTTTCATTGTTTCTCTAATTCTTCTGTTTTATTGTCTTTCTTTGTTCACTTTATTTTTTGTTTTATTCTTTCTTTCGTTAGCTCGTTTCTTATTTTTTTTTGTTTTTATAAATATTTATTCCTCCTTATTCAATCTTTATTGTTTATGTGTTTTTCTTTTCTGATTTCTTTCTTTTGTTCTTTCTTTTTATTCGGTTTCTTTTGTTTTCTTCATTTCATTTTTTTCTTTCACCCTTTCTTAATTTATTTCGTTTTTTTTCATTAATTTATTTATTCTTGCATTTCTTTTCATCTTTTCTTTTAGTGGATTGTGGGATTCGTCTAATGGTTAATGTTTCGAACTATGGAATCGGCGATGCCGATTTCAAATCCTACCAAATCCTAGTGTATTTGGGAAAGGTATGAACCCATCTACTAGTTATTGATAAAAGGCAACTTATTTAAATGCAGCTTACTAATCTGTTAAAATAGACATTGCATTTCGGTCATAAAAAGGATTGGTAAAAAACAACCAAACAGAATTGTTTTACTTTGCTTTTTTTTGTCTTTTGTTCATTGTCATTTTAAATTTGTTCTTTTTTCTTCTTTTACTGTCTTTATTAGTTTTCTTTTTCTTTTATTGTTTTTGTCTTTGATTTTTTGTAATTCTTTTCTTTTTATTCGTTATTAACGGGTTATTCCATTCTTGTCCGGGAACGAATAAAGAGCCATAATATCTAATCATCATGTTATTTTTGTCTCTCTATAATTTTCCATTTTCAAGATTATAAATAAAATAAAGTAAAACGGCCTCCTTGCTGTTTAGTAATACCGGACACAAACGCAGACCCAGCGTTATGGTTGTAAAGAAACCCTCATACAAAATACATACGACTATTTGATTACTCGGTTTTTGTAGAGTTGTGTTGCTTTAGGTATAGGGCTTCGTGTCCAATTTCATGCCGGATACAGAGAGAGAGAGAGAGAGAGAGAGAGAGAGAGAGAGAGAGAGAGAGAGAGAGAGAGAGAGAGAACACAATTATATTTATTCATTTATTTATTCGTTCTTTAGCTATTCCTTATTCTTTCTTCCTTTGTTGTCAAAACTTAATTTATTTTTCATTCCTTCTTTTCCATGCCATTTTTTCTTTTTCGCACCCTTACTTGCATCTTTCCATCTGATTACATTTTGTTATTTATTCATTCCTTTGAATTCCTACAGTCATCCATTCTTTAGTTTGTTCTTCATTGATTCTTCATGTTTCTTTTATTTATTTAATTTTCTTTTCTTTTGTCCTCTATTCGATGAATCTTCTCTTTTCATTCATTTGTCCTCGTTTTCTGTTTTTATTTTGTTTCTTTGTTTCCTTTCTTTTTCACTCATTTTTCTTTCTTTTGTTATTCATTTACTTCCATTCTCCTTTTTTCCTTTTTATCTTTTTGTCTTTTATCTTTCTTCTTTATTTTATTCATTCTCACCTTCTTTTCATTTTTCATTCCTTTGTATTTCTCTCCTTCGTCTCTTTATTGTTTACTGCATTCGTTATTTCCTGTTTCATATATTCATTCATTTATTCATTACCTTTTTTCTTCTTTTCGTTGCTTTTTCTTTTTTTAGTTTCTTCTTCGTTCCGTTTTTGTCGCTAATTATTTCCTTTTTCGTATATGTTTTTTTTTGCTTTGCCAATATTCCTGGAAAACATAGAATCACTCAGGTCTTTCGGCCATTTTCAGTTCTTTGAGGCCATGGATTGACACTGACGGGTTTTATGAATATGAAGCATTACTGGGAACTGAAAAAAGCGGCCGCTCGCCACTAATTGAGTGGAAAATATTACGTCGAGCCAGTACATGCAGATATTTAGATGACCCCTGTAGATTATGTTTGAATGAGAAGCTTGAACTTTTATATTATGAAGACCCCCAAAACTTACTAAACTGTAGAAGCGCAATACCAACCAACTGCAGATATAGGATTAACACCACTTTAGGATGACTATATACATAACAAATAAATAATAAAATAAATAGACAAATAAAACTATACTAAATTAACATCTAAAGTAGTAACGACTAACAAAATGAATAGAAAAGAAATTATTCCAACCACGCACGTGCTAAAATAAGGTCACCTATTAATTTGACACACTTCAAACAAAAGAAAAGAAAAGCGGGTCAATTAAAGGTCGGCTACGCCTTTGTTTAAGAGCAGCACGACCATTTACCAATGAAAACATTTACCCGTGATATAGAAATGACAACAAATCGACTAAACACTACATAGATATATATTATATCAATAATTAAATACGTGCAAGTAGCCTGATTATTTCCTACGGGGATGCAACATAGTTGCCTATGTGTAGCTTAATTGCCATAAGTATATTTTTATACTATTCTATACATTTATGAAAAAATCATAGCACTTTCTAATAATTTTGGAACAATAAAATCCTGAAATTCATAGATTTACACATGTTTCTAGATTAGCTGAAAGGTAAAAAAATGACGATCCAGGTGGTTTACTTCATAAAACAATCCCATATCACTCGAACGTTCGATCAAGATACACCAATACAATCTAAGAATATAGTGAAAATTGGCACAAGATAAGAATCGATGTTAACTGTATAAAATTTATATTTGTAATATTATTGTTTTACCTAGTCTGAAAAAATACGAAAGTGTACGTACGTGCGTGCATACGCATATGCGTGCGGATGTTGTATATAGACATGTATGTGGTTCCATGCACGTATGTGTATATAAGTTTATTTGCCGGTGCGCATGGAGGGAAGTACACGCACGAGTGGAATATAATAAAATAATAAGATAAAGAATTAAAAAAAATTTCTGAAATACACTAAATATTAATATTATTAATACACCATCAATAAAATAGAAGTTAACAACCCCCACCCAGAGACTAAACTCACACCCCCTCAAATGGAAATAACAGATAGCATCCATCATTTAAATTATTCTTGTTTTCGCTTATAACCAATTTTTGTTTTCAACACTACTGGTTATAAACGGGACATATCAACGAAACTCCGTCTTTTAATATACGGCTTTCCCCCCATTAACAACCAGAAAATACGAAAACACCAATTCAATAAACAAAAATAAACAAACACGTTAAGTCCAAAGAAATATATTTTATAGCAATAGCTTGAAACGCCATCGTCTGTAGGTAAAAATAATTTTAACTTTTTAAATACCAAGTCGGCGGGTATTTACGAGCAGCGAATAGTGATCAACAACAACAAACCGTGTTGGATCTCGCAATGAAGCTAGTGGTACTGCTTGTTATTAAACTCTATCAGAGTGTCCGGAATTAGTAAAGAAGCTTTAATAATATTTATAAATAAATATTAATTATTTATTACCTACAGACATCGATGTTTCATCCTTACGCAATCTTTAGTGCAGGAAGTTAATTCCCAACGGTCGGCGGGCGCGAACTCCGATCACAAATCGCCACTGAATATTATATATATATATATATATATATATGTTTCTCTTTTGTTTCATTTTATTTCAGTCGAAGTTCTCAGAAATCAAGGGGCCCCCTTCTTAGGGCTAATACGTTATCTCTATATGATATACATAGATATTCGAATATTCAATTAATGTTCTCGTTTACTTGTCAAACGTTGAGTTAGTAAAGAAGTTATGAATATTAATTTTCCTCTCCCCAATTGAACTGTGAACTTTGTTATAGCATATCTTTCTCGTGGTTTCTTGGTCTTACCAGATTCCAGGACAAGAATTGATCTAGTCTGATGGAGTATCCAGCTAAGTACTGTTACTTGAAGTAACATTACTTGAAAAGGGCGCTCAATTCTTCGTATAAGCCAGTGTATAGCTGTGTCGACGTGATTTTATTTTTGCTTGGAATACTGTTATTTTGAATATGTAGTCAGGGTTTACTTGTCGAGGAAGTATCCTCATGTCAGGTTGACCCGAAAAAACTCTTGTACAGAGAGACTGAAGACACTCCAGGACGGTGTCTAGTAGGTAATTCAAGCTATATATATATATATATATATATATATATATATATGTACGTGTAGTCAGTATAAACTAATGCTTATCCGTGCCGAACTCTGACTCATCTTCGTAGTCACCTGAAAACATGTCCATACGTCGTGGGTGGTTCGAATATTTCTCTTCCAGCAGGAGTCGTAAAACGAATTGACATTTATTTCGTGAACGTCGCTTTAAATTCATCAAGTCACACGAACATTATACGCCATTTTGAGTGAAAATAACCGCATAAAACTGAGGGTGGTGCAGTAATCGAGATTTCATAGACCGTACTGTGAAACCCAATCTTTTCGGTGGCATTGATCTTAAATATAGATCAATCAATTGGTTACAAGTTTACATGGATTACCTCACCCGAAAAATGCAGAAGTGTTAACCATTTTCTTATGTATTACTTGTAGTGTTGGAATGATTCTAAACATTCCCAATTCCGATACAATTACTGATTTCGATTCTGATTCTATTTAAATTTCTAAATATTGAGAGAGTTGTTTTTTTAAAAGTTTTGGATTACTATAAAAAATGTATAATGTGTGAATATATTTTCGCAAAAGTAAAACAATACACTTACTGGGGAGGGGGCGTACATCGCAGGAGTAGCTCTTTCTATTTTGTTCTCAAATATTTTCCCCGTAATTGATTGAAAATAGTGAGGCAACTAAAGATGCAGTTGTTCGTCGTGAGTGGACAAAACGTTAAAAGAAGCAGCAGGAAACACCATCCAACGACATTGCTATACCCGAAAAAGAGAGGCTTATATAGACTATTTCGCTGTATCTTCAGTGTAGGTAGACTAGCATTTCCTCTTCGTCAGCTATCTAACATTCAATCAGCGAGTTAATAGTCGTCAGCTCCATGCAACAGAAGAAGCGCTCGCAAATGGTATCTACAATATCTATTTAGATAAACATCAACCATCGCTTCCACCGTGCTCAATTTGTTTACGTCTTTGTCGGTTACTCATACATATTGAAAGAATTAACAAAGTTTTATTTTAACTTTATATACAGATACGTTCTTCATGATAGTGGAAAAAAAGAAATTAGAACGATGCTCCACCGTATTTGTTCACGCGGCCATAAGTTCCGCTAAAGCATTTTCGTACACATCTCTGTCATTAAGAGGAAAATATGTGTGCGTTAGGGTCTCCGAGTCTGATCTGACTTCTCTCTGCTCTCTATTCCCACGCAACTATTAGACTTTTGTCAAATGCTGAAATACCATTCTTATAAATCACTTCTATAAACTTTTTGATCATGATCTTTTGACTTTCAACCGGCGCGATGTCTGATATATATTCGTCCACGTCATGATTCGGTGCAAGGCTGTTATAAAGATTGGTCATATTGTAACAGTTGTAACGTTATAAGAAGGTTCTGTGTCAGCTCAGATAAGTAAAAGTTTTTTTTCAAGATTTCGAATTGCTGCTCAGAAAGCGTTAAAGTTTTATTCTTATACACTTTTAGCATTTTTACACAAACAAAATGTGTAAACGGAATTAACAGGTAAAAAAGAGCGAGAAAGAAAATAAAAATAAAAGAAAACAACACAAATAAATTATGGGAAAAAAATCAAAAACAAAACCTGAACAAATCAAATACAGAAATTTAAAAGGACACGAAACGAAATATTAAACGCCCTTTTTTCATTTTCTCTTCTTTTCCTTCTTATCCATTACTAGTACTTTTCGTCGTGACCCATTCTTTATTTTTACTGAATGTTTATTGATCTGTTTTTTTCTTTATAAAAATGGCTGTAATTTTAGCGACAAAGATCAGCCTGTGTGTGTGGTGTGTGTGTGTGTGAGTGTATGTGTGTGTGTGTGTGTGTGGAAAAGCCGTCAAACGAGAGACAAATAACGGAATTTAAAGGAATTCTCATGCTCTTGACCAAAAATTGACTCTGAAACTTCTTGGTATTTCTCTCTCATCAAATCTTTCTTGGAGTTCATACATTAGATCCATTGCTATTTCTGCTTCTCGTAAAGTCAATTCTCTCTATCGCTCCTAACTTTTTCTCACACCTGAGGCCATTCTCTACCTCTACAAATTTACACTCAGACCATGTATGGAATACTGTTGTCATATTTGGGTTAATGAATCTCTGCCTTATTTGAGGGTTCTTGATAAGGTGAAGAAACGTATCTGTAATTTGATTGTCCCTACCCTTTCTTCTTCCCCACACCCTCTCTCTCACAGACGTGATGTTGCTAGTCTCAGTCTTTTCTATAAATACTATTATGGCATGTGTTCTTTAAAATTATGTGATCTATTCTCCGCTTCTTTAGTTACAGCTCGTTTGAATCGTTGGTCTAGTTATATCCATCAATTCGCTGTTTTGATACATAATTGTAATACAGCTTCCTATTCGAGTAGCTTCTTTCCAAGAACCGCAGGCTTGTGAAACTCTCTTCTTGCTGACTGCTTTCCTCCTACTTATAATCAGTAGGCATCTTCTGTTATTGTGATAATCATAGTTGTTCTTGTTAGCTCCTTACATAAAGTGGCTTCATGCCTTGTCTGGAGCGATTTCCATAAAAAAATGAAGTAGACGATAGAAAGAGAACAAAAACTGATCTATTCCTCGAAAGCGTCCAGTTAATCTGCGCGTTTACGGATAAAGATGCCATTTATGAATGTAACGTGACAGACCGAGCGACGGACACATCCTCTAATAGAGATGTAACGGACGCATCTAAAATAAGATGCGTCCGTTACATCTGCACATTCAATGATGGAAATCCTATTTTAAAAATAGAAGCGGACAGAGCCTCTTAGAGATTCGTGGACGGCTCAAAAAGGATAAACAGTGAATAATTCCCGTGAAAATGCAATCAGATTGATTATTTTACAGACGGCAAATTGAGAAAGCAAACTTGAACATTTAAAAAGTATTTTTCTATTAGTTAAAAATAGATTTTAAAACATGTGCAAACAAGTTTATAAAAAACTATAGGCCATTTTTTGTTTAAAATTTTGTGTTACTTTATTCTGGCAAATAAAATTTCTTTTAAAAACAAACCCAAGTAACTCACTTGTATTTCTTTTATTTGTTTTTAATTTAAACAGAAATTATCACTCAAACTATACACACATATACGTAAGCATAATCTTAGGTTTTTGGTCCCTAATGTTACATAGAAAGCACCTTTTTTCTGTTTGTCAGTTTGTTTGTTTGTTCATGAGTTTTTTCACAAAATGGTGCACGGCGTCTTTTGACAATGATCGCACGAACACTGATGGAGCCATTTTGTTCATTAAAAATCTAAGTTGTCATTCTATAAAAATGTCTCCAGATAGGCAAAAGATGGCGATTATTTGTAAAAATCTAAAAATTTCCATCATTGGTTTTGATCCCAAATCAACCATAAGTTAAGATTGAATAACATGAATAATATACATAATAAAGTACATGAATAATATACATCATAACGTACATGAATAATATACATAATAAAGTACATGAATAATACACATAATAAAGTACATGAATAATATACATAATAAAGTACATGAATAATGTACTGGTTAACCTAGGATCATTCTGGTTGTCACCTAATCTAAGGTGTTAAAGATACCCTCAATAATAGAAAAAAAATTCCATCTGTCGGAAATATCTAAAAATAGATTCAATAGTCTTGGTTCCCAACCAATTAGAAGTTATGACGTATTATGTTTGTATTATTCAATTCGTGGTGATCACAGGGACGACTTGCTTTTGTCAAAACCATTAGAACTTAGAACTGCATTTTAATCGGACGGCGTATCGTTTGAACAGAGATTGTTTTGTGAGGAGCACACTTGGTTACTTTACAAAATCATATTGCAACAATTTACGGTTTGTATTTCTTTCGTTCATGTCAATTTGTTTACTTCAACTTGTATCGTCAAACATTGGAGATTCGCTAATTTGCAAATATATTTACTGATGTGAACACATTTTAAATAGAAATCTTTTCCTGTATCGGCGATAAATTTCTGGACGCGTTCTAGTTTAAATATATTGACTTTTAATGTCAATGTTCACGTATTGACGCCATGTATTCACGGCGAAACGCGTTCATAAAAAGTAATAGAAAGCAGTCACCGGTCACTGAAAACATTGTAAGATTATTTTTTCTCGATGACCTCTGACTAATATGCAAAAGAATGATTCCTTCACGCTACACGGACGGATAAGTATGAAACAAATATATTTTCACTTCAAACGGATTAGTTTCGCTAGTTTTTATTATTTCGTTATTTATCCGGTTTTCTCAGAATTAAACAATGTTTCTTCAGAAATAATTACTAGGTCTTTTAAAAAAAAAATTCATAACCAATAAAATTAGACGCGTGTTTTTGGTAATTTGTCACACCTGACATTATCCTATATCTCTACAAAGCCACCATCCGCCCATGCATGGAGTATTGTTGCCACATCTGGGCCGGTGCATCATCCGCTAGTCTCTCCCTCTTAGACAAGGTCCAAAAAAGAGTTGCCAACTTGATAGGTCCTTCACTATCCACCAAACTCCAGACCCTGTCCCATCGCCGCAATGTTGCTTCCTTGTGCCTGTTTTACAAGTACTTCAATGGATTGTGCTCTGATGAGTTTGCTGCTCTGGTACCCTCACGACGTAAACTCACTAGACCAACCCGACAATCTGTCAAATCCCATCCATACACTATAGAGGTCCCCATATGCCGAATAGCTTTCTACTGCAAAAGCTCCTTTCCTCGTGCTGCTGGACTCTGGAACTCCCTCCCTGCCCCCGGCTTTCCTGACGTTACTGACATGCAGAAATTTAAAACTAATGTAAACAGACATCTCACTGCGCAGCTCCTAATTTAGGTTGACCCCCCCCCGAACCTTCACCCTTTTTTCTCAGTAGCTCCTTACGTCTACAGTGGCGGCCTGCCTTGTTTGGGGTTAACTATGATAAAAAATTCTTTGACAAGAGATAACGTTTTTTATTTCAAGAATAAGAATTCTTTTTACACATTAGTCCGAGAAAATTATATATATATATATATATATATATATATATATATATATATATATATATATATATATATATCAAGAAAAAGAATGATGAAAATAAAAGTTTGAAGAGTTTTGAAAATAAAAATTTTATTAAATTATCAAGAATTTGAAAACAAGGAGAAATCTCAAATCCTTAATCCATGGATTTTCAAATATTATTACTCGAATTTTGACTGCTATTAAGTGCTATTGCTCGGAATATTCCGGATTTTATGCATGACATTTAAACATTTTAGTATGTTAAATATTTCCATATTTTCATTTTTTAATTTAACATCCTTTTATTGCGGTTGATTTCCCTAATAAGGATCCTTTTAGCCAACAAAGTTTTTATCTATATGTATATATTTTGTATATTTTGTATATTATGTATATATTTTCATATTTTCAAAACTTCTATGTTACCAGTAATACTCACACTACCGATCTTTATCCTCTGATGAGAAGAATTAAACTTTGAAAATCCATGGATTAAGGATTTGAGATATCTCTTTGTTTTCGAACTTTTGATTATTTAATAAAATTTGTAATTCTTTCAACCTTTATTGTCATCATTCTTTTTCTTGATTTATTGCTCTACATTGAGCTTTCCATTATCACGATGGGTCATTATTTAAAAATACATTCATCTTTAAATTTTCATTCATTGTTATATATATATATATATATATATATATATATATATATATATATATATATATATATATATATTGTGTGTATTTAGGCAGCATATTTTCATTTAGGCAAACATTATTAAATAACACGGAGTGGTTTTGTTTGATGCGACTTTTAAATTTTTTTTCAATGTTCCGAATTGTCCATCTAATGTTTCGGTCACATTGATGTAAATATGATCCATGGGTTTCTTGTTCAATTCTTTTTTCTTTTTTGCAAGTACTTTCGATTTGAATCGTCAAATTATCTTCAGGCGGTATTAGTTTTAGTGGCTTTACAAATTATGACTTTACTGTTGTGCTCATTTTTGAATTATAACGGCAAGTAGTTTATAACTTGAAAAAGCGTCTGTAAAGTTGAAATGTACATGAGAGCGTGATGGCGTTCTACACATATGAGAGATTTAAAAGTTTGACTGTTTAAACCGTTAAGAAATTGATGACGTTCAAGAAAGTGCATACAATTAAAAAAAACATTAAAAATTACCATTTTCTTGAGGCATAGCCTTTACAAAAGTAGTGACATTCCATGATAAATGCCAGTATACTGAAATCATATGCCCTTAATAGGGTTAAGATGAAAATTCATATACACTAAATGTACAAAAGCAAGGAAATTGCCAAATCTTTACACTTTTATTGTTATTAAGTGGATGAAGTGTGTGAGGTGTGCTGAATAAAAATTCCTACCAGTAAAATACATAGCCCTGTTGTGCTTGCATACCCTTAATGACAATAAAAGTGTACAAATTTGGGAATTTCCTTGCTTTTGTACATTTAGTGTATATCAATTTTCATCTTAACCCTATTAAGGACATATGATTTCAGTATACTGGTATTTATCATGGAATATATATATATATATATATATATATATATATATATATATATATATATATATATATATATATAATTATTTAATAATAAATATTAAAAAATATTATCTACATATGCATACGTTTTATTCTTGCGGAATCATCAGTGTAGAAATAACCATTAGAAATTAATCGCATGATTCGAACCCCTGGACAAGAGTCACATTAAACTCCAATTTCGAGAGCGCTAAACAATGAGACTACCATAAACGGCTACGGCCGAGATGAGAAATACACTCTATTTATGTGTCAAGGAAGTGGACAGCAATAATCGGCCGTGATAACAGTGTTCAACGGGAAGGAACTTGCATTATATATTAGATCTGACGGCTTATCTTATTTCTCACTAAACGGTCAAGCTGAGAAGGCACTACAAATAATTATTTTAATAATAAATATTTTAAAATATTATCTACATACGTATACGTTTCATCCTTGCGGAATCATCAGTATAAAATAACCATTCAAACCAGTTGCACGATTCGAACCCTGGAACAAGATAATTGTTATTTTGCCTAATAAAAACATTAGCCTATGAGAAAGAAATAACAATGAATCTGATTGGTTAGTTAGCTAGACTAAACACTACTTAGATATAAAAAACAATCAATAACAAAAGTGTGCCCTTAGCCTGATGATTCCATCCAGGGATGAAACATGGATGCACCTGTGTAGCTTAATTGCCATATATATATATATATATATTGATACTATTATATATATATATAAAGATATTTATGCTATTATATATATAAAATGCATCGATTCTATCAAATACATCGTTCCTTTCATTAAGTAGAACGCTCTTATGACGTCAAGCCCCCACATATAGTGTTAAAATTATCATCGTTTATTCGCTGGTCAACATGGCCGAGTGGTTCAGGCGTCGGGGTTTGAGTTGCAAAATACTCGTAATCCGGGGTTTCGAATCGCATGACCGGTAGTGAATAGTCATATCTCTATGCTGATGAGTCCCGATTATAAAGGACGAAACGTATACGTACATAGATAATAAACAATAACAAATATATTATATATATATATATATATATATTATATATATATTGCCATATAGTCTTAATGGTTGAAAAACGTCCAAGACAATATATATATATATATATATATATATATATATATATATATATATATTTATTGCCATATTGTGAGTGAGGCTAATCGATA
>OY744526.1:97827051-97832051 GCA_963556195.1 Sepiola atlantica
TAGATAGAGATTAGCTCAAAAGTGTGCAGGGTTCAAACCCATTAGAATGCCTATAGTTTGGGTAATATTTCATTTCCTATTTGAAAAGAATTCTCTTTAATAATGTGATTTATAAGTATTTTTAGACCAGTTTTGAAAACACTAGTCTTACCATTCTTAGTTTTATGTCAAAAAGCCTTAAAATTTGAAAAGTCTATGTATTCACCTTTCCGCCCTGCAAAAGTTAAATCTATAGTATTATCTAATGTTTTAATAAGTTCCTTATGTAGTATTTTTGTATCTAAAGTACTAAAATGTTGAGGTTGATTAAACCTTTTTACGAGAATTTATACGATCTAATATTTCTTTTACTGGATCTGAATAATTTACCACTCAAAATAGGTTAATATTACTATCGAATTTACTTTCTTAAAAAAGAAATTTGTTATTTGATAATAATTGATTTAAAAACATTAGATATAGCTTTACTTCAGAGTTGTGTGATGCACACCTTGGAGGCACCAATAAAATGGGCGCCATTTGTTTTTTGTGCATTTTAGGTATCTAATACATATATAACAATAATAATATCAGTGCTCTTACAGCATTGAAAGCGTCGTTAAGAGATATATTTAAACATTTTGAGAAACCAGTAAACAGATGCGTGAATTTATATCAATAAATTAAATTTATTAATCATTTTTTAAAAATATTTTATATATCCGAATTTTTGGTTTAAAATACCTTAATCATGGCAGACAGTATATATATATATATATATATATATATATATATATATATATATATATATATATATATATATATATATATATATATATATATATATATTCCCTTTTTTTTCTTCATGGTGTAAGTCAACGGCAACACCGAAGATTGACGATTCTCTCCGATGTTATAGTGTTTTTTTTTATATATGTCCGGTGCAAGTAGTTGAAGCGCTGTAAGCATGTGTTAGAATAATATTAGTGTCACTACAGCATTGAAAGCGTCGTCAAGAGATATATTTGAACATTTTGAGAAACCAGTCTATAAACGCGTGAATTCATATCAATAAATGAAATTTATTAATCATTTTCTTTCATAATCTTCGGCATTGCCGTCGAATTACACTATGAAGAATAATATATATATATATATATATATATATATATATATATATATATATATATATATATATATACTGTCTGCCATGACTAAGGTTTGTTAAACCGAAAATCCGGATTTATAAAGTATGAAAAAAAGATTAATAAATTTAATTTATTGATATAAATTCACGCGTCTGTTGACTGGTTTCTCAAAATTTTCAAATATATATATATATAATTATATTTCAATTATTTTTACTTACAGACACTAGTATTTCTTGCTTTCGCAGCCATTAGTGTTGTGGTAAACAAGAGAAGTGATTGCGGTGCCGGCTTTGAGGTGGATGTGAAGTGGGTGTGTTAGTGTGTTCTAGAGCTTGGTGGTGACCAGAAGTAGTACGTTATTCGACTCACTATAGACCAGATGCTGGATCGTTGTTCCAGCAGAGAATTCCGTTCTCTGCCTCATTACATATTGTTACCAGACCTATTGGTTGGGTCGCTAAGGGACCAATTCTGTATTGCAACCCACCCCCGACTGCTTCCTCGGCCCTTTCAGGTTATTGACTCAGGAAGATTTTTCCTACAGTGTGGGAGAGATGATAATTACTGCTGGTCGAAGGATTCGATCCCGGTCACAAAGTCATCGGTGATTTTACAGCCCGGCATATTTACCCACGGCGACCAACAATCACAACGAGAAATGAAAGAGAATGAAAATCTTTATTGTCAAGTTGGCGGACGGACACAGAAGATACGTCATATAGTGTTCAACGCTCATTTAATTGTTCTTAAATATGCCCAAATCCTAGTTTTATTGAAGATGGCTTATGACAATATTTTAATAAATAAATATTAATTATTTTTTTACCTACATACACAAGTGTTTCTTGCTTTCGCAGTCGTTAGTGTAGAAAAGATGATAATTACTGTTGGTAGAAGGATTCAACCCCGATCACAAAGTAACCCCGGACTCCGCATACCTCTTTATATATAATTTGAAAATTGAGAAAAAGTCGTTATAAACCAAAAATAAGATGCAAATGTTTTCTTATTACATTTAAAAAAAAATTCGTCTTAAATTTTCGGGTTACGTATCCGTACTCTTCCTCAGAAATGATAGGTGTTTCTTATTTGTGGCTTATAATGGATTTTTGCTCAATTATGTAATTTAAAAACAACATCTGCTTGAAAAGAAATTATTCGATTCTCGCTATACTTCCGGCATCCCACACGTTCATTAAAGTTGTCTATGACGAGCTGTTTCATCGCACCGTTCCATGACATCGAGCAGACACTACTACAACAACAAAATAACTTTACTGCTTAAAAATATAATAAAAAAGTAATATTTTTTACTAATATGTATTAGTATTTAATCTAAGCAGTACCTTCTATTAAACACCTCTTAAAGCTAAAGTAACGCTTATTAGACTGATTCCATCTTATATATATATATATATATATATATATATATATACATATATATATATTTTTCACATTTTTTAAAATTTTGAATATTGACTGTTCTTATCTGTCAACTTATCAATCACTACTTTCTCTGATGATAAGATTTTAATCTTTGAAAAGCCTGGCTTAAGGAATGAAATTGAAAGAGAAAAAGAATAAATATATATATATATATATATATATATATATATATATATATATATATATATATATATAATTAGAATATGAACTCACCAATTTTTAATATTTCCACGCTGCACAGCGTTTCCCATATTAAAAAACAAGAGACCAGTATATATATATATATATATATATATATATATATATATAAAATAACATCTACGTCCTATTTCCATTCTGACGGACAACAGGTACTACTACTACTACTTCTAATATCTCTCTGGTTGACAAGGCTATGTTTTAGCGAAATGATTGCAAAACGTAAATACAAATACATGAAATTTAAAATGAAAAAAAATCTGTCTTGATTTTTATTTTTTATTATTAGATTCTGCATCCTCTGTGCTATATATATATATATATATATATATATATATATATATATATATATATATATATATATATATATATATATATAATTAGAATATGAACTCACCAATTTTTTATATTTCCACGCTGCACAGCGTTTCCCATATTCAAAAACAAGAGACCAGTATATATATATATATATATATATTTATATATATATATATATATATATATATATATATATATATATATAATTTAGTGCGAAAAAGTAAGATGATTAAAGAAGGACTCGTGTTTATTTATATTACGTTTCGGTGCAGTTTATGTCTTCTTCAGATATGTACAATCTAAGCGATGTTTCTATAAAAGAGACCACGCTTCGGTAAGTTTCTCTTTGAATTTTATTATAGCCAGCTTTTCTCCGTTGTAAGAAAAGACAATTAATATTATGTATATATTATCCAGTAATTATTTCAAGAGTGCTCAATACTTATTTGAATCGTAAACAACGGTTTAATAAGTTTCTTCTTTCTGAGAATTCTATTATAGCAGGATTTTCACTTGGACACATTCTACATGGATCATCTGAATGTCTACAAACTGCAGCTCATTTCATGTATTTTCCACTCTTCTGTTGGTGAGTTTTTATTGCTGAAGGCATTTAGTGGTGGTAATAGGCGTTAATCTGTGTATCCATTCAATACTATGTTTATAATTATAAGCATTTTACTTTGTATTAGGGCACTTTTAAATAAATGCTTAATTATTATAACAGTAATATATTTTAATATATTATATTACGATATATATATATATGTGTGTGTATGTAGGCAGTTTTTTCTCATTTATGCACACATTGTTAAAAATAACAGAATTCGTTTTTTTAATAATACTTTTTTTTATTTTTCAATTTTTCTGATGGTCTTTTTTGTATTAACACCAAAACAATTCATAAATTTTCCATAGGTTTCATGAGCATTTTCGATTCTTCGTCGAATCATCCTCAGGTGACAAAAGCAAATGAACAAAAAAAGCTGGAGAAAAAAGAGAATTTGTAAAAAGACTGCGGAGAAACGCGCAGAGAACGTTTTGCGAATTGTTCCAGGAAAGTCGTTGACGATTTAAATTCAGCGAGGCTTGAATGGCACCACAGAACAAAATGTGACGTCATTCCAGCGTTGAATGTTTGTTTTTTGTGCTTTATTATTCATTAATAAAATTGTCGGGATTATTTTTGCGTCGTTTTATCAATCATCATCTGTCTATCAATTTAATTAAGAAAAGGAATTCAACTCGACTTTTTGTGGGACAAAAATAAGGTCAACAACGGACAATAGCCATTCTTTTTGTTCTTTATAAATGATCTTTGAAAGTTATTTTTGAAAGAAAACCAAAATTTTGAGCATTCTTTATGCTGAAATACTTTCTATTGAATTGCATTTGGTGGAGGGATTCGAAACTTGTTTTGAATTATGCAAATTACTTATGCTTGGATATACAGGGGCGATAACTAGTCCTTAAGTTGTGTGTTAAAATAAAATCGCCGATGTTTTGGAATAGTTATCAAGGGCGGTAAGCAAATTCATCTCAATTATTTATTGAGTTCTGTTAATGTTGACAATAATGTAGTAGTCAAAGGGAGGCTATTCAATATTTTTTGCATGATAGATGACTATATTTGTGACCCCATTTATATTGAACATTTATTAATTTTTAAATTTTAATACGAGAAAGACCATCAGGAAAATTGAAAAAATAAAAAAAAGTATAATTAAACAGACGAATTCTGTTATTTTTTACAATGTTGGCAGAATGTATATATATATATATATATATATATATATATATATATATATATATATATATATATATATATAATTTTATCATGAAAAGTAAAAGAAATTATATATATATATATAGTCTCGGAAGTTTCTCAACCATTAAAACTATATAAAA
>OY744526.1:97842051-97874551 GCA_963556195.1 Sepiola atlantica
TTAATACCAGGAAAAGTTTTTCGTATATATAATAAAATAACAGAATCAAATTATAAGTGCATAGTATTGAATATGAATTTATTAGACAATGTTTAAAAATAAATATGCAAATAACTTAGAGTGCTGAGAGTGCTGAGTCAGGTTTTTTGTGAGTATATATACGGTATGTGAAAATATTTTAGTGTATAATTGAATTAGGTAGATCTAAGGAGTTTTGATATGAATATAGTTCGGATAAATAACAAAAAAATTAGCATTTATTCATTTAGATACATATACTAGAATAATACTCATCTAAGGACGGGGTAAATTACTTACCCTAACAGAACCGTTTTGACCTGACGATGATTAAAATCAAGATATGATGCTTATGTTTAGAATCCTTATTCCAGTTTTAATCTAAATTCATTACATGATTTTCATCCTAGAAAAAGTCTAAAATTTTAAGCTCAAGCTTTTTACAAATAAATTTGAATTCAGGGAATTTGGCTCAAGTAGCGTTTAATGATTATAGATCAAATTTAATGTAAATCTAAAATATTTGAACTTTTAACTAGGAGATTGTGCCCATAGTATGCCCTTTACAATACTAAAAACACTTAAATTTGGTGAATATTTTTTCATTGATATATAATACCTATTGTTAAAATTACGAAAAGTCAGAGGTATCTGAATGATGAGGAAGGGCTTGCACCCCGTTTTTGCCCCCTTTTACATTAAACTAAATTGAACTAAATATAGCTCACATTACCCACTTTTACGCCTAGCAGTTTTGTTTAAAGATTCATAATGGTCGGTTAGTTTAGAAGTGAATCCTATACATAGAAATAAATAGACATATACACATACCTAAACAATCTCTCTCTCTCTCTCTCTCTCTCTCTCTCTCTATATATATATATATATATATATATATATATATATATATATATATATATATTGGTAGTTTGCTTGAAGCATTGTTGGAAATTTAAATAAATGTATTAAGAAGGCTGAATGCAATGCAGAGAGCCGGATTGATGAGAAGCGGGAAAGACAAAAAATAAACAATCGAAGGAGAGGACTTACAACTATCTATTTATTTTTCTTTTCAATCTTACATATACAGTAAGTATGGTGTTAGCTGTGTGTGATGTCCTGATGATGATGGGAAATCATTTGATATTTCGGGAAAATCTTCCCCTTGTCAAAAATGAGCACAACAGAAAAGTCCTACTGTGTGGAATTCACTAAGATGGATGCCAGAAGGTAGAACTGGAAACAAGCCAATCGCGCAGATATAGAGACGCTGCAGAAAATAATAAATTAATAAATTTTTAAAAATTCTAAAAATTACATCCTACATATAGATATGGTGTTGAAACAAAAACATCTAATATTAAATTAATTAACTGGGTATTATATGTTCAGTAATCAACTGTTTCTTGTTATAATATGATGTTATTTGTTTATGTATTGTTTTTGGTTGTTTTTTTAATATAAAATCTGATTTAATTTTTTTAATTAATTGAATTTTCTTTTGATTATCATATATTCAAGTAATAATATTAATTGTGGGTTTTCTTTAATAAAATTATAGAATTAATGAAATGTGTTACTTACTATAGTCTACATCTAAGTTTTACGTAGGCCCCGGTGAAGCTAACTAAATTTAAATTTTAACCGTAAAACAATAAAGATAGGAGAGAGGATAACTTTGAATGATACTTAATTATATCTTATCTGAGAATTAATTCAAAGAATCATTCGATAAAATCTATGCATTATTATACCCCACAGAGCACACACTTAAGGCAATTTATATTTAATTTAGGATTGTAATGTTTTGTTCAATATTAAATATATACATACACACACACACGCACACACACACACACACACATATATATATATATATATATATATATATATATATATATATATTAAACATATACATAAATATAGTTTAAAAAAATTTATTTTTATTATAATTTTTTATTTATTTTAGTTTACTATTATTTATCTATTTTCTTTTTAATGCATTTATATGTGGGGTAAATTAATTAATTTATTAGTAATATAGGGAATGGGGTAATTAATGTGATTGGACAATAGGAGTAAATTAAATTAGGTGTTTTTTGCCAAGTTCAAGCCTACATACCCGGTAGTTATTTGCCGGTTCTAACTGCTCCATGAAGGTATTGAACATAGACGAGCTATTAACATTGTGTATTCCTTCTCAGCCAGTTGCGAGTAGAATAATAGGGCCTTTTACTTCGTTTTTCGTTCTCTTAAAAGTGAAATATAGTTCGAAACGTTGTTAGAATAATTTAAATGATTCTGCGATGTTAGGCGAACTCCAGTCAATCGTGGGAATGTTAGCCATTTAATAGCATTTGTGATTTTGCAGACGACAGTTACGTTGCAACCTTGACCTAGGTTTGCGTGCGTAAATCGTAAAAAAACGACGAGGAAAGAAACATAATATCTTACTTCTAGCGTTCGTTGTTTTAAAAAAAAATTGTATCTTGATCTCGACGCTGCCACCATGTTCGATCATGTTGTTTGTGTTTTATGTATGTTAAATGGAGGGACGGGCAACTATAGGAAAAACACTTTATTTGAACGGAGCGCATGCGCAGCTTTACACAAAAGTGGAACGAGTTATACTTATCATTGACATACATATACAAACGCAAATCTGTTCGTCGTACTGACTGAGTCCACTACTAAACTCTACATGTGCCATACACGTGAAATTGCTATTAATATCACGTCTCTTTCTCCCCCTCTCTCTCTCTTTATATATATATATATATATATATATATATATATATATATATATATATATATATATATGTATATTTATAAACACAGAGTCACTAGTGTCTCGTAAGAAAAGAAGATCATTATTTATATTTATAGAACGTTAATGATTACATTTATTACAGAGAATAAAGTACGAATATATACAACATTCGCTCGTCAATAACAAAATACATATTCAAGTAAATACCGACGGTATTAGTCTAAAATACCTATATCTAAATGCATCCATCCATATACACACATATATACAAGCAGCTTCGTACCTGTACATATACTTAATTTAATTGTCGTAAATGTTGAAGGACGTTGGAAAGAACAAGGCGGGGAAAGCAACTTTCAGAACTCCACTGGAGAAATCGAGGAGTACTGACATCGTCCGGATATTTATTGTCATTTAAATTCCAGAGAAAGACAACGGTCGTAACCAGCGAAAAAGCAAAATAAACGGCTGTTGCGATAACGCAATGTGGTTTGCAACGGTTATCGAAATAGGTGGAAAGTTCTAAAAATCTGGGAAGACGTGTTGTCACTCCAGTTGTGGCTTCAGGGAACACGACTTGTTATTGTCAGTAAGCAATCACTGATAATGACGCGTGTGATAACTCCTAGCGAGTAAATAATTATAAAAAATAATTCTCAAAAAATAAATGTTCTTGATGTATTTCATTTGTTGTGTTTAGCTCTTACGCGCGTTTCATAACCCTTCAACTAAACTGATGTTTAGCGTTATCGTTTGTTATGCAATTTTCTTTTTATGTTAGTGTGGAATACATTTGTGGGACGATTGTTAACAGTGTTAAGATACTTCATTTCATGCTGGCATTATGATATTGAAATTAATTTCACACTTTTTCACGAGAAGCGTCTAGTTTAGTTTTAACGTTAACTTTTTGGTCTTGAACTTTGCCAAGAAAAAACTAAGCACGATATTGGTCCATTTAATCGCAACTAAACACGACACAAAAAGATATCTGAAATAATATTCACGTAGATTACATTGCGAGTGTAAAATTAAGGAAGTAAAGAAAACGAATTGTACAACAAAACCGAACTATTCAACAAATTTAAAAGGACTGAAAACTATTAAATGCGGTGTTCACTGTAGAAGAATGGAATACTTGACAGTTAACTGAAAGTAAAATTTCTGTTTTACGAATGGATTTTTCAGAAAATTAAAGTTCTTTTCTTGAATTGTGACTAAAATAAAAAAAAATACAATTTACAGATTTAAACTTGTGTTACAAATAATGATGCTGGTGCTAACAGATTAGGCTGTCTGAAGATATCGGCTTCATGACCTAAAATGCATTAAACATTAATGTTATTGTTTTTTCCGTTCCCTTTGCAAAACTCAATCATGTTCTGCAGAGCCAAAAAACAAATACAACAATTTCCTTTACAAAACAATCAAACCAAACTAAACACCAGGAATAAATATTTAAAGATATAAAAAGAGACGTGAAACATAAAAAGTTTGATCAAAATGACTGCATTCGCCATTAAATAACCCGAAAAGGGTTGATATGCCTTAAAAAATGACGAGACTAAAAAACAAAAAAAAAACAAATAATGATAAATCGATATGAAAACGATTACTAAACACAAAAAAACGACAACATATTCATGAGATTAATTTTATAATTAAAAAATAATTAAGTAAATGTAAATTAATCTGAACACAATTTGATTGAATGAAGAGAATTGAAGGCGATAATATTTCGTGTTTCACTGTTTAAAAGGAAACACCGTGTTGACTCATATTGCTAAATCTCGGGACTCTCCGTGATAGCCAAACAGACGCTGAACTAAAACGGACAAGTGTTAAAACCCTCTGTCCAGGAACCATGGAAAAAGACACATTATTCAGAAACTAACAAAATCATAACTAGTACAAGATGATTTGGTATAGCTTACAAATGATTATTTTTTACAAAAAATCAAATTATACAGCAATATTTTCTAGTTTTTATTAATTTCATAGATGTTTGTATTTTCAGTTTTTCAATTCGCATGAGTAATGCTGATATTATTAAATTTTGTATAACCATACACGCATAAGGTTTAAAGAAAAGTAAAGATATTTATTTTTAATATGTTATTTCGTTTTTGCTTATTTTAAAATCGCAAACAGAACATTTCGAATATTGAAATACAAACGCTGGCTTTTCTATTCACTTCTATATTATTGTAACATTTAATTAACTTAATTTTGTGGGCCTGTAAAAAGTCCGGAAGAGAAAACACAAACTCGTAGTTTAGAGAAACAAGTGTATTAAAAAAAGTATTATACATCAGAGAACAAGAGTTGCTATACATCCGTTTTGACTGCCAATGTCGACTTGCGTGGTTCCAGGTATTTACTTCCTTCCAACCACAGGAAGATGTGGCACAAGACCGGAAAGTGGGGAGAGTCAGGCCAGCGCCTCTAAAGAAAGATCACTCTGGCTTCTAAAAAAATGCCTGGTCAGCTCCGTCGGCATTCCCCGATCTAGGCGCCTCAGACAGTAAGTAATATACTTACTCAACCCTAAAGATGAGAGACAAGGCATAGGAGGGTTGACCTCCTAGGACTACCCAAGACTAATTCATCAGCCCGACAGATAAAAAGCCACCAAAATGGCCCAGTTTCTGCCAGGATGAGGTGGATTCAACACTGAGAAGCCTGCGCTCTCAGTATTTATGGCGAGTGGAAGAGTTCAAATAGCCCGTATAGGTAAGGTACCATAACCCCCAAGCCGTCCCTCCTCAGGAGTCACAGTATCATTTCCTTTTTAGCTTGATGCTGTTCTGAGACTGCTTGAGGTATCCTGTTGCCAAAATTGTCGTATCCGGTGACCATAAACTTCTTCCTGTGTAGTGCTGTGGGTGTCTTCCGATAGTCGTTCCCTAATTTGATTTAAGTGTCTCTCATGAGAGAACTGTATGCTTCTATCAAAATAAGATTTGATATCCTCCAGTATTTAAATTCTACAAACTTTGAAAAATGTCTTCTTTGCTTCGACATTCAACTTCAAGACCAGTCACCTTATTTTTCATAGTCTCTAGCTCTTCCAAGAAATCTTTGAGTTGCAACTTTAGCGATTCCAGGTCCGGAACCGTGAGTTCACTCTTCTTTAACTAGTTATCCAAAGAATTTGACTTAATTTCTTTCAGTTTACTGTTAGCTATTTGCAGCCTGAATTTCGTATCTTCATGTGCTTTAATTTCTGCCGACAATTTATTTTGAATTCATTCCATACGATTTTTAATGGTTGACACAAATTCCTTCTTTCGTTTTTTCTGACTCTGTCATCATATTTCTTATTTTCTGGACAAAAGTGTTGGTTGGTAACCTCCATAGATTGAACCGCTGCATCAAGTCTGTGCCAAATAAATTGTTATTATTTTTACTTTTTTGGTAGTTCTCTTTAAAGTAATATCGGTAATAATTTCACCCTCGAATTTCATTTTTTCACGAGTCACCGTTCTTGTTATTTTGTTGGTTCTTAGCATTGTCAGTTTATTAAACTTTTTCCAGGTATGCATGTTGACGATCGACACGTCTGAACCAGAATCTAATTGCAATTTTACATTTCTATTAAGGATTTTTACCTGTACATATTTTCCTCTAATTCTGCCGTGCTGTTCGTTTTTGTGGATATTTTCATTTCCTCTATTCATTCTGCAATGTGAAGTTTTGTCTCTGACTTTATTACAAGTTAGGCAGGTTTAAAAACGATATGCGCAATCTGTTAACCCAATAAAGGGTCAACAACGGAAACATGAGCTAGTCGGTAATTTATCGTGCTTTTTTTTGGAGGGGCGGGCTTGTTTTTGTAGGATCGTGAATATAATCTTTTTGTTTTGAGTTGTTTTCGAACGAGAGTTGAATTGTGATTTCTGACGTACCTTTCTTATGTACGAAATACTCGATGCTTCAATGTCTTTAAACTCTTTTTAAACACTTACACATCTCTGGCAGTCTTCGGCTTATTTTTGTAATGTTAAATTTGGTTCACTTCTAACTTCTGTAGAAGCCTACGTCTTATTTCTGCGTCTTTTCATGGTACATGTCCCTGGACGAAAATTAAATATTTAAAGTCATCAGCGCTTAGTTCAGCTAATTAGAAATTGTCACAGTGTTTATAAATGATTGACGCAAAAGTTGCGTAGTCTTCGCCATCTATTTTGACTAAATGCAAAAACTTCCACCGTTTGCGGAACAGAGAATTTTTGGGTTGCATAATTCTGTTAAATAAAAAGACACAGTATATATAGTAATCTCTACACTCCGTTAAACAAACCCCTATTTTACACATTTGCATATTTATTTTGTTTTAAAGTTTCTAATTAAGTAATATTCTGTAATATACATTTATAATTGGTATTGTCAAATTTTATTATACATTTATAATATTCTCCTCGATAATAATATTTTTATGATTATTAATACAATTAATTAAAGATATTTTATATAAAAAACGATAGTGCTTTTAAAACAATTACATTCAGTTTAAAGGGAGATAATTACATGAAAACTTCCGGCGCTGATGTTAACAGAACAGATACTACACGTTGATCATAGCCAAAAGTCCAAGGAGCAATCAAAAATATTTTTTTGTGACTAGACATTTTAAAATTAATGTAAAAAACAAACAAGTGGAGCACCGAAATAAAAACTCGCCCATCCCAGCCTAGAAAAAAATATTCGACCGGAGGGAGCATATATTTGCTAGTATTTAAAATATAGCAAAACTATTTTCAAAAGTCAGTTCTACAAATCTAGCCCAAAAATGTTCAAAGTGTTTTACTTATGTCTGTCAGAATGAACCTTTGCCATTCTTCATCTAGAAGTTCTAAAATCTCCAACTGTCAAATGGGGTGTCGATACAGCCTATGGGGCATATGTGAACACATCATTACATGATACACGATAATAATTTAAGGATTATGCTAATATCATTTTTATATCATATCATTCATCACATGAACTAACCATTCCTTTGTAAAAAGTGTCCCTTAACTAAGAACAACTCAAAACCTCTATTTAGAATTAACTCTTGAATATATATTTTAACTAACCGATTTATTCACTTTGGATCAACAATACTGGTCATAAACCGTCCCTATAAGTAAGTAAACTTTGTCGTCTTTCAACTGACAGTCATTACATCTAATAGCCCGTATTCTCGAGTTGCTTATTTGTCTTGATAAGTAGTGACTTATTATAAAATAACTCAGAGAAAAAACAACTTCTGCGTAGAATTAACTCTCGAATGTATCTTATTCAAGGTCTCAGTCATGTTCCAATGGAAACATGATTAATTGTATAAAAGCGTTAGTTTAGAGACAGAGGGTGAATCCTACCTTGGGGTTGTTGGTTCAGTCCCTGATAAAAAAAAACAACATAACTGATTGTAGACACCCAAAATGATAGAACACGGGATGATTAGAACAATCGATTCAATTTCCAATTTCCAACTATAAGAAAATGCAACGAAGAAGGCAACGGAGTAGAACGGCCGAAAATCCGAGATAAATAATCCACAATGAAGATGAAGAAAATATTCCGAAAAAAAAATGTGTAAAAAGTCTTCGGTTAATTCGGAAATAAAGTTTATAACAGACTTATTAGACATTTTTTAATCTGAAGTAATCTAAAGAGATATTCAGATTGTTTACGAGTTGAGAGTAATTCTCTTGGGAGATCGATAGATCGATCTTGATGTGCTCTACGTTTGGGTTGTATTGAAATACCCTATTGCTCTAAGGTAGCCCCAAAGTGGACCTTTTGTGTCTGCTTCGAACATACTGATATATCGATTTGCAAATATAAACTGCATTCATTGTTTGATGATCGACCCCTTAAGATAAAAATGGTGAAATCGCCTGGCAACTTAGAAAATGGAACAATTAATAAAAAGAAAAAGAAAAGAAAAGGAATATATCTTGCATATAAATCTTTGCCAACTTACAATGATATAGAACTTGTAGAACGTGCACAGTATTTGACACATTACTTAATCGATTATAAATTTAGGATAAAAGTCGTTCATGTGCGCAAAGTGCATTTTTTCGCTACCAATTTTCCTATCTCTTTAACTCTTGAAGTGTCTATTTGAAGATTATGTTATCAAACACAGTGAACTGTGGCCCATTAGTAAACTTTAAAGTCCCTTAAGACCGAGTTTGCTAATCTATAATAATAATAATAATAATAATAATAATAATAATAATAATAATAATAATAATAATAATAATAATAATATTTGTGAACAAAGAGATGAAACGGTAACTCACACATTGAGTAAATACAGAAAACTGGCCCTAAAATAATACAAAAATAAACACGACTGTATAGGGAAGGCGGGTACACTGGGAACTATGCAAATGTCTTCACTGTGATACATGCACGCAAATGTTACAGACACAAACCAGAGACAGTATTAGAAAATAAAAATCACAAAATCTCATTGGAACATAGATGTACAAGCAAACTTATTCAAGCAACGATACCGGATGTAATAATAGTCAACGTAAAGGAAAAAAACCCTGCCAAATCGTAGATTTCGCTGTCCCAGCAAACCACATGATGAAGATCAAGGAAGCAAGAAAACCTCAAATACTTGGAACATGCTGGATAGCTGGCAGGAATATGGAGCATGAAGAAAATTACTATAATACCAATAATTGTAGGATCACTATGTACACTTCTGAAACACTGTAAAAACGACTAGGAGAAATTGGAACAAAAGGGAAGATTGAGACCATCCAACGGACGGCAATGATGAAAACAGCTGAAATCAAAAGAACTATCCTTGCGGAAACCAAGCATATAGGAGAAACAACACACGAGCCCAATAGAAGTGAACATAGCTAGAAATCCATTAATCTGACCGCCCCCTCCCCAAGAATTACTCATACGCACATGCATATGATGACATCAGCCTCAGCTAGTACCTCACAAAGCTGCCGTGATTGATCAAGGTTCATCAAAAGACCGAACAGATCTCCATTGGAAGAGAACTATAGACTACTCTGGAATCTTGAACAAGTTTAGCACCACTCAAATTCAAGAGACCAACGGTCGTTTCTAGCGAGAAATTAATGGTAAACAGCTATTACGATAATGCAAAGTAATTTTCATTGGTTATCGAAAAGAGGTGGGAAATTCTGGAAATCTGGGGGAACTTGTTGTCACTGAGACTCCAGGGAACATGACTTGTTATTGTCAGTGAGAAATTACTGATAATGATCTGTGTGAAAACTCTAAGTTAGGAAATAATAATAATAAACCAGCCACAGGTAAATTAGAATTGAAATAAAAAAAAACAAGTAAGCGAGCCCAAGGGAACTGAAACTGACAGAAATACTATAAACTGCTTCCCTCTAAACACACACATGCACACACGCATGTGGTGGCTTCAGCTGATGCTACACAAAATATTTGTGAAGGGTCAAGGAGGATGGAAAGCCTAAGTAGGAAGAGCAGCAACCAGACTTCCATTGAGTACTGTTATTTTGGGGACGAATATTGCCATTGAAAGTACAGAGAAGGCTAACGGTCGTTACATGCGAGAAATCAATGGTGAACGGCTGTTGCGATAAGACAAAATGATTTGCAACGGTTATCAAAAGGGGAGGAGAGTGCTAGACATCTGTGAAGATGTGTTATCATTCAAACTCCAGGAAACACCACTTGTTATAATCAGTGGAAAATCATTAATAATCCATTGTGTGAATACACCTAGTTAGTAAATAATAGGTAATAAAATGACTGTAACAAAAAAGGTCACAATAATAATCAAAACTTAATACAGAATTCCTGTTCCGCAAACGCTGAAATGACTTGATATATTTCCGACACCAAAACTTTCTTTCTGCATTCTTCAAAAGCCAACTGCCTGCCTTCAATTTGCCCTTTTATTAAAGTCAGTTGGTCTCCACACATGCAAATTAGTTAGTCACGTGTGCAAATCAGTCCCAACTATAAAAAATTACCATTGTGAATAGATGCTTTTTTTTCCTTTTTTCTCTGGTGTATGGGCACATACGTCATGCAAAACATCTCATTCGCTTTTCAGCTGGTAAGTCTTTGATTCTATTTTCATATAATAATAATAATAATAATAATAATAATAATAATAATAATAATAATAATAATAATAATAATAATAATAATTAAATCAGCAGAAACGAAAGAGAACTTTGGAAAAGAGTACATGAGAAGAACAAAACACTCTGCGAATCTAAATGATATAGTATAAACTTATTAAAGAAATACATATCTGGACAGTAAGATATTCTGAACCTTTCGTTTTTTTCCAAAATCTTTATTTTGCCTAGGAAGATTGTTAATACGGAGACCCGCATTGTTCATGAAACTACTGGGGGTGTTCTGCGTAGGGGCTTTGGTATCTATTAAGCATACCTCGATGCCCACTCGAGAGGTATAGCCTGCCTGGTAAATCGCTCTTTAAATGCATTGCGTGACCCTAGCTTTTTGTATTCAGAAGGAAGTCTTTGCGTTTTGGATGGTAAAATACAGGATGAAGCATTTCGACATATCAGGGTATATGATGATTCGGAACTTCAGTTTTTCAGCGAATCGAACAGTTCATGAATACTTCTTAGACGGTTATCTTAACGGAGAACTGGAACGCAGTCCTTGATCCTGATTTTGATCGCGGAGGTAAACCTAATAGGGGTATTCATTCTAATCGGGATGGTTTCGCATTTGCGATTTTATCAATAAGTTTGATCTTAGATAAATTCTGTGATATTCTGTGATATAGTATGAACTTTGACTGGTAGATGCGATTCCGGTGCAATGCAATTTTCAAGTTACATCGCCCAGTTCTATATTAGGAGAGTCGACGTAGAGAATTTAAATGCCCAAGTTTTCATAATATAGTTTACTCGGATCATAGGCTTATCAGGGTTCGCGTACACTTAGATAGACTTAAACCTAGAACAGCTAGTAACTGGAAGCTCATCACATCGTTGTTCGGAGTGAAGGGCGACTGAGAATAGCTACTACAAATCTTACAGCGGGAATTGACGGATGCCATAATCGGGAATAGGTTGTAGGGTCATCTTAAGAAAACAATTCGGTTTTTTTCTGCTGACTTCAGCCGACGACTCAACCTAGATTTTAAAGCAGAAAACGCGACACTATGTCAAGATTAGATCGGGCGGTGGTAGCGGTGATATCATTATCATTAAAGCCAAGCTGGCCGCTTTAACTTAGCTTCAGCAATTAGGACTTGGTTAAAAAACTGCCCCAGGAAGCAACAAATATTTCCGCTGAACGTCGTGCTTCGGATCGACATATCGCCCGTGTCACATTGCCAGATGGACGTCCCGTGACCACAAACGAAGGTATTTCGAGGCGTTTCATTCTTATTTTCAAGAGATCTTTACCAAGGAACCCGGTCTATCTTTAGCGAATCTTGACGCCTATTTAGCCGACTTTGCTCGTCTTCGACCCTAGCTGCTGGGTGCGGAGGTTGCATAAAAGAAGAAGTATTGGAGGTCCTGAAACCGGTCAGGTTGGATAGGGCTCCAAGGATCGATGGTTTACCCTTACGAATTGTATTTGAGGTTGTCGCAAATCTTTGTAACCTTACTGACATTATATTTAACTCTTGGTTTAGGAACGGGTCTATTTCCCAGTGCGTCTACCAGGGGGAATTGTGACATTTCTACGCAGGAATGAATAGGGTGGAGATAGTATTAGTAATTTTCAGCCTAATTTTCGATGTTAAAATTAGAGTTAAAAATTTTGGCCAAGATTTTAACTAAGCGTCGGCAGATTGGCCTTCCTCGTCTGATTAGCCCGGAACAGTGTTGTGCTATGAAGGGTAAGACTATTCAGGATATATTGTTTGCGATACGCTTGATCATTGAGAAAGTCGACACTGAAACCGCGCTGATTAATTTAGATCAATCTAAAGTGTTTCGTAGGGCTAACCATTGGTACTTGGAGTCTGTCCTCTCGGCTGCGGGATTTATTCCGCAGTATTGATCCTGGATTCGTCTCTTGTGTGCGAACCCCGATGCACTCGTGGAAGTGAAGAGTTTCAGGTCGAAGCCCTTTAATCTGTCCACATCAATTCATCAAGGATGCCCATTTTCACAGATGCTTTATGTGCTTGTGTTTGAGCCCTTCTATCATAGACTTAGAGTGAATGCGACCCTAAGAGGGATCACTTTAACAAGTGCTTACATCTTGTTAAAGTACTCTGCTTCTGCGAAGGATGTTTCCGTGTTTGTAACGAGCAGTGCCGAGATTAGAGTCATTCTCAGATAAACCAGACCCCATGAAACGGTGACAGGGCCCAAATCAACTGTGATAAGTCAGTAAGTTTGCACATTAATGCCTGGAAAGGTATATATCTACAAGGACTATTTAGCTGATCTGACGAGCCTTGCAAGTTACTCGGCGTCTGGTTTGGTCCCGATCTTCAGCAGGACAAAAACTAATCGGAAGTATTGGAAGCGATTAAGGCTGCAGCCCGTCTGTGGACACCTAGGAATCTTTCATTAAAGGGACGGGCGGAAGTGTGTGTTTAACACATCTATCTAATCATCCTATATCGTTTATCAGTTCTTCCATTCCCGTCGGATACGCGACTTCTTTTACAGACAGCTCTTTTCAAGTTTTTGTGGCTTGGTAAGGCCCATATGGTTCGTCATGGGATCTGTTGCCTGCATTCGTCTGAAGGCGGTCTAAGTACGCCAAGCGTTAAGATTCGTCAACATACGATTCGGCTTTACTATCTATATCGAGTGTGTATACCTTATGATGGAAACGGTAGTTTCTGGAAAGAAAGCACTAATAAAGCTTTTCTAGCTTTGAAAAGTGTGCACTTGCACGTAGGGGGCACAGAGGCACGGCCGCCGAGAGTTACTACAGGCCTGCTTTCTAGAAAATGGCGTCACTGCATTGCGTGTCAAACAATGGCCGTCGTAATAACAATAAGAAGGCATTTCGATATCTCCATTCATTAAATAATCCATCAAAATTCAGGAAATCAACCAATTTTAATGAAATTTTCAGTATTTATTAATTAATGATCACGTAATATAATAAATCCATTAATTTATTATAAAGCTTGGTGCAAATGTACTATTTTCTGTAAACCAAAAAAACAGTTATCCAAAATATCAAAACATTTCGCCTTCTCCATTCACTATATAATCCATCAAAATTCAGGAAATCAACCAATTTTAATGAAATTTTCAGTATTTATTAATTAATGATAACGGAATATAATAAATCCATTAATTTATTATAAAGCTTGGTGCAAATGTATTATTTCTTGTAAACAAAAAACACATATACTAAAGTTATAAAAATATCAAAACATGTTGACCATACGATATTGTAAATATTAAAAACAAAGCATTAGAACACTTTAAAAATTGGCATAACGTGCACAACATCCTCATATTCTGAGAATACACTGCTAAGCATAAAAGCATATGCACTTGTTGCAGCTTCATTGATATTGTTGGCTAAGCCAACAACATTACCACCCTTATAATAAAAATAAGGTTTTAAATGAATTTCATCAACAAGTTAAGATACTGTGATATCTTTCTGCACTAGTAACTTGAACTTACTTTTAATATACATAAGAAAATTGTTATCATGTTGTTCAACTACAGGATTCATAGAGGTTGATAAGGTTAGTCTTCTGACGGTCGAATAACATGGTAAAATTACATTTTTAGTATCTCTTAACAGTTTGTATCCTCTAGGGGAGCAGTTATATAACAAGGAAGAAAATATCATCATTTCACTCGAATAATTAAACTTATTCAGTGTCATTATGTTTATCTGTTCGTATATGAATTTAATTGCATTAAAATATTTAAATGATTCATCTTGCACTAAGAACAGAAATGACAATGTTAATTTTAATATAGAAATTAGTTTGAGGTTTGGTTTGCTGTTCTTCTATGTCCATTTTTTTTATGTTCTCCATCAAAATGTGTAGAGTATTTTCATCAGTTACATGTTTCGGAATCTTATACTCCCTTATAGTATTCATTTCCACATCACTACAGAAAACATTTACTGCTAAATCAGATGCAATTACCAGGGACAGTGTGATTTTGGGACATGGATATTTGCTAATATGGCATATAATAAGTCTATCTTTTTGCCTAATAATGCTTCAATTTCGATCAAGAAAATTTAATTTTTTTTCTATGTCTTCAAGAGTTCTGAAAATCTTCTTTCCTGTATATGCTATATCAGCAGCAATGCTTTCACTTAAAGCACGTTTAAATGCAGAATTTTCAAGTCGTACTCTTTTAGAATCTGGTGACTCTCTGAAGCTTGTCGACGATGCAGTTAGGCAGGATTCGAGGGATAGCACCATTTCGGAGATATGGTTTCCGAAGTTTAACTGTAATGGTTCTACCTGTTTTGGAGTCAAATGCGGATGCCTCTCTATTTATGTCCTTGGGTCGAAAATGAAGGTCACAAACCCGAAGAAATAATTTAAAATACAAACGATACCATTATTTAAACTTCTAACCCAATCAACCGGAAGTAATTCATACTCGGAAATTTGTTTAAAAATTATACAAAAAAATTCAATGTTAACTGTTTGTTTGATAATGGAATCACCAACTCCTATCTTGCTATTAAGAGAAAGGTACGTGCAAAATCAAAGGCCGATCCCCAAAATGTAAAAACATTTTGACCCTCCCTTCACTTAAAAATTCATCCAAATTCAGGAAATCAACAAATTTTAATGAAATTCTCAATATTTATTAATAAACAAGCACAGGAGATATAGTAAAACCATTAAAAAAAATCTTAGTGAAAATGTATTATTTTTTTAAAACAAAATACACCTTTACAAAACGTATATTTTTATATATATATAAAAAAAAACCTATGATTTAAAAATAAATGAAAATAAAGATCTGTATATGTTTAAAATAATTTTTTTTAACTATTTCGTATATATTACGAAAAATGCCCCTACACTCTGTTAATAAAATAATTATAACTCGAAATTAACGATATTATCATTGAATAAAGCATTGTTTAATTAATATTTTCACACAAAAAAATATAATTTCATAATATATTTCATGTGATTTACTATTTACTTACATAACATTGTTCGAAATGCCGTCAATTAAACTATTTAAAAAATATATTAGTGAAAATGTATTATTTTTTAAACAAAATACACCTTTATTAAACGTATATTTTATATATATATATATATATATATATATATATATATATATATATATAAAAATCCATGATTTTCTTTAATGAAAATAAAGATCTGTATATGTTTAAAATAATTCTTTTTTTTTTTTAACTATTTCGTATATATTACGAAAAATGCTCCTACACTCTGTTAATAAAATAATTATAACTCTAAGAATTAACGATATTATTATTAAATAAAGCATTGTTTAATAAATATATTTTGTGAAAATATTGATTAAATATGCTGTTATTATTTCATTTATTTAATCTACAAAAGAGAAAAAATAAAATATACTACACTTACGACATCGAAAAAAAAAACTGGAAACAATCATTATTGGCTATACACTACTCTTTTATCAAATAATGAATAAGTAATTCAGACATTTGATTTTTTTATATAATTAAAAAAAATCAAACTTACTACACTATATTGAGTTGGTGTAAACATATCTCGTTTTATTGCGTGTATCCATATTTGCCGTAATTCTTCTTCCTTTGGAATTCCAAACACTGAGACTTTCAGTTTATTTTTATAATTGCCTTGGCAATGAGGAACGGCGCATGCAGTAGGCATCTTAACTTTGTGAATCATGAAATTAAATTTAAAAAGGCGCGAAATTAAGTTAACCAACGGCGATGACGTCAGAGGGGGGCAAGAAGTTAGCTGCTTGGCCTTGTCAACTCTCGGTGGTCACGACAGAGGCGACCTCGAGGTGAGTGCTCCTTTTACTGCGAGTGTCGACGAGTGCAGAAGTTTCTCTTACAGCTGAAAGAAAGACTCCCCGACACTCAGCTGTTATCACGAAAGGTATTATATCGGGTATTAGTGAGGTAATCTATTGGTGATTATATGATTGAGAGGCTCAGTTTAATGAAGGGTGAAATTCGCTCAATCTGGCTTCAATAATAATGAGGCCTGGCCGATGATAAGAAATGCTCTCTGGGTCAGCGAGAAACGATTCAGCGGGCTTGAAGTATTCGTCATTTTATCATCAGTTGTGCAATCGAGACTTTGAGTCACGCTTTCATTTATTGCCCCATCGCGCAGCCGTAATTCAAGTTGATCGAACGCTTCATGGTTCGTATCCTGAATGTAAGTTATTTTGAAATGGAACCTATCAATGTCTGTCGCAATTTAGCTCTGACAACTTATAGAGAAAAACGTTTTGTATGTTTTGAGCAAGCTAGCTGTTATGACTCATATGAAAGTATTTTACATGGGGGAGAGCTTTGCTTCAGTCTTATTCGGATTTTCCAAAAATGCATGAAAGTGCGCATTAGGGGTGAGGGGTGAGCCTCCCTTGCGTGAAATGTGATGATAGGTTGATCAACATTTCGCGATTGTGTCGAGTGAAAGGAGCTTGTCTTGAGTGGTATCTAGACGGGCCTTAGGTAAAAGGATATTGGGTATCCACAACGAACATTGATTATTAAACCGCATAAGTCTAGTTAGACGACCCAGTTTTATTTAGTTTATTTAATTTCTTAGCTAGTGTATGAATAATCTCATCAGGGCCCCATTTCTTATTTTGTCCTATCTTCCATTCTTTTTCTCCCCTTTTTATTTTAATAATTTCCCCATCCCTTCCTCAATTAGGTGACAGGTAAGTCGATTTACTAGAGATGCAGACATGCTTTCGTTCTTTCGAAAGAAATTAAAGTAAGAGTAAGGGTTACGGTTAAAGTTAGTGTGAGACAAAACTTTGAATGCCCGTTTCACTTTTTAGGCTGACAAATCAGTTTATCTGTCATGATTAGAAAGTGGGGTTTATTTTTATTAATGTGAGTCTTTTTCTTTCATTTTATATATTTTATTGCTGTTTTTATATAATCTTTTAAAATTCTAACTCCCTACTCCATGATGTATATATGGGGTTTAAGTAGGGTAAACACTAAATTATTTATTTTAGTAAATGATACAATCTAGGTTTGTTTGCTTAACTTATATCCGACCGCCTTTTTACTTACCGCTTTTATTTTTATCGTGTGCCACATTTTGTATTATTTATTCTTATACAAATAAATATTTAAAAAATCGAAGTAAAGCTTATAATATCCGTGTTATTTTTACAATAATCTATTCAACACAAGTCATTTGGCTCTCTCTTAAAAAATGGAAAAAGTTCTGCGAATACAGCTGTTTGAGACTCTCCGGAATTCGAATAATGAAGCAAAAAGATTGGAAGCACTGGTTTTCTGGATTTGAGAACTTCTTGCAAAGTTTGGAACAATACGCCTCCTGATCGACGAACGGTATACAACCTAATTTGTGACTGTCCCGACTACAAAAGAACCATCAGTAAACTTCAGCGCTTATATGAACAGTCTAAGAACGAAATCTATGCAAGTAATATACTAGCGACTTGCCGACAGAAACCAGAGGATAAACTAGACGAATATCTCGTAAATCTGAAGTGTCTACGTCAAAGTTGCAACTAAAATGAAGTCATCGCTGAGGAACATAAAGTCGAGGCCATAAATGATGCTTTCATAAGTGGATCTCTGACCATTATCATTCGGAAATATAACACTAGACCTCACCACTGCATTTAACAAAGTTAAAGCTTTTGAACAAGCTCAGAAAAGCTAATAATCCTTGATTTCCCAAACAGCTTTTACTGCTGCAGTCCCCCCTCACGAGGATAATTCCCATGGTCTGCTCGAAAACGTAACCACTGCAGCGACGTATAAATCTAAAAAATGTTTCTTTTGTGGAAGCAATAAGTATCCTACGCCATGATTGTCCTGCCAGCAACACCACCTGTCGAGGATGTGGGAAAGTCGTTCTGGTACTTCTGCCTCTCTTCATTCTTCAAATCTAGCAGTAATGGCTGAATCTTTTACACATCTGTCAACTGCAACTACACCTATAAAAATAAATCGGTGGAAAGTCAGAGCTTTCGTGGACACTGAGACCCCTGAGAGCTTGATATGCGAATCGAAGGTACGAGAGCTTCGTCTGCCTATTCTACTTGGAAATGATAATGCGTCAATGGCGTCACTTTCCTGAAATTTTGGACGTCAAGTTATTGCCTGGTGAATGTGAAATTGGAGAAACAAAAACATTTGTATGTACAAACTGTCTATACTTCCTGATTTGTGTGCTGTTGCCATCCTCGAGAAAGATTTCATGGGTCAACACGAAAGTGCCTGTGTGAAATTTGGTGAAAAGAGGCCCCCTTTTAAGTGTGTGCAGACTGACTACTCTTTTTGTCTCCTTCCCTCCGACCCTTTGCTAATCTTGTTAAGAATCGCAAACCGATAACTGTCAACTCTAGAAAACAACAGTAATCAAGATAAAGAATTTGTTTATAGGGAAAATAAAAAGTCTACTTTCCAAATGGATTATTGAATCCAGCATCCTCCTTCCACTTCCCCTTCCACTTCGCCATTGGCGAGCCCAGGTCGTAGTAACCACTAACAAATGAGATAAAAAGAGAATGATGGTCGACTATTCTCAAACTGTCAACAGATTCACTATGCTGAATGCCTACCCTTTGTCTAAAATTGATGAATTGGTAAACAAGGTGGGACAATACAAAATCTATAATAACGTATATTTAAAATCTGCTTACCACCAGGTCCAGATATCTAAGATAAATAAACATTACATCGTCTTTGCCAAGTTTATCAATTCTGCAGGACATTGTTTAGAGTAACCAACGGAGTTGTTTCTTTTCAAAAGAATAATTGATAAGTTTATAGCTGACAATTCACTCTCCCACACGTTTTCCTACTTAGACACTATAACTATACGTGGTAAGAGCCAAGAAGATCACGATGATACCTTCCATTTCCGGCCAAGAAATACAATTTAATTTTCAATCGCAATAAATGCTCTTTTGCCACCTCGTCAGTGGACCTTTAGGCTACACTATATTTGAGGGTACAATTAAACCAGACCCTGGTAGGTAGAATTCGACCACTTAAATAACTTCCCCTTCCTCGTGATATTAATTCTCTTCGTCGTGCATTGGCCATGTTCTTTTACTATTCCCAATGGATTGCTAAGTGTTCTGAGCAAGTGGCCCCTCCCATAAAACAAATAGCTTTCGACTACCCAAAACAGCTGAAAAAGCCTTAAATACCTTAAAACTGAAGTAGAAACTATGGAAGTGTATTCAATTGACGAAAAGAATCCTTTCATCGTAGAGACCGATGCTTCATACAACACTATTGCAGCCTCATTGAACCAATCTGGTAGACCAGTAGCTTTCTTTTCAAGGACATTGGGTACTAGTAAAGGAAGGACAAGCTATTGTTTAAGCCATACGAAAATAGAATCACTACTTAACATGACGTCACTTCGCATTACTTACCGACTAAAGATCAGTAGATTTCATGTTTGATTCGAAACAGGCTGGAAAAAAAAGATAACATTCAAAGGTGGAGGATCGAGCTTACCTGTTATAGTTTCACTATTCACTACCGCCCGCAGAACGATAATGTCACTGCTGGTGCCCTATCAAATGTTTATTGTTTTCCTGTAGGTTTTGATACCCTAGAGAAATTATACAGTCCCCTTTGTCACCCTGGTGTTACGAGCATGGCGCATTTTGTTAGGACGAAGAACCTTCTTTTCTCCGTGGACGATGTAAAGAGCGTATCTACTACTGCACTCTATATGCCGACGGCAAACCTAGATTTAACCGCCCGGATGCCCTGCCTTAATCAGAGCTACCGTGCCTTTTAAAAGGATCAGCATTGACTTCAAAGGGCTCCTGCAATCTTCTTCTCGTAATTGGTTTCTACATATAGTAATTGGCGAATATCCTCGCTTGCTATTTGTTTTTACTTGCTCTGATATAAAATGCCTTACCTAACTCTTTGTCACGTTCGATATGTCAATGTACGTGCATTCGGCTTCATGTATCGCGAATTAAACACCTTCTTAATGGGCATGGAATTCCAAGTTGCCACACCTCTCCGTATAATCCACAAGGAAATGGCCGTGTGAAAGGTCTAATGGCATCATATGGGAAATCAAAATATCTAGCACTTAAAATACAACGCCTGCCTATAAATCAATGGTAGAATGTCTTGCTAGATGCTTGCATTCAATACGACCTCTGCTTTCGACAGCTACGAATGCTACTCTTCATGAACGGCTATTCAGTTATCCTTACCAATCTTCGGGTAGCTGTTCCGTTCTAACATGACTATGAACACAAGAAAAGGTCCTTCTGAAACGACATATCAGACTGTCGAAGTACGGCCCTATTGTGGATGAGGCATAACTTACAAAATCTATCCCTCGTTATAGCGCACATTTATCTCCAAAACGACAAGGAGACTACAGTATCACTCCGAGATCTTGCACCTGCCGGTTCTGTACATCACTGTTCACCTGAAATACAAGACTCTGACTTATTCACTCAAAACTCTGAGACATTAAAGCCTGAACGGAGAATTGCAACACCTAACTATACTGAATCTATTACAGATACACTAGTAAATGAAAATGTTATTCATTTACGTTTATCTGAGTGTCCGCCCCCTGGTCGCTTAAATCTGTGAGTAAATGTTTTAAGCTTAAAAAAAGCCGTATTTCATTTTTAATCCCGTAACTGACACACTGAAATCATTTAATTTCTTTTTGCTGCTTTAAGTTTTGTATAACATTAAATATTCCATTCAAATGAACTCTGACCGGAGATAAAGAAAAAATCATTATTTCTCTTCTTATAGCGAGGGAGATTGTGGTGAATATCCTATTCCCATACTTTCTTCAAAAATGTAATAAATGAATAAAAATATTGAAAAACAAAAAAACAAATGTAATAAAAAGTATATGTATATATATTTGCCTAGGAACTTTAATTTCAATTTTACTGCCACTAACATGTCTAATAGCGAGGGAGATTGTGATGACCACTCCTATCACCCCTGCCTTCTACTTAATAATGGACTGCTCCTGATTATAAATAATCCTGCTTTTTACTAGCTTCACTTCTGCTTTTTACTAGCTTCATTCTTCCTATTATCAATCTTCATAAAACTAGTATATAAATACGTATACAATTTAAAATAAAATCTTCATATGCGATGAGAACTATACATTATCGAAACCGACTTTGTTTATATAGAAACAGCAGCAGCAGCAGCACTAGCAAGAGACGTCAGAATCGAATCATCATCATCAGCAGAAGCATACATTATTACTTTTGACAACTAAAGTCGAGAATGGCCCAGATGTTAAATCCTAAGTCTTAAGATAGCGAGTAGCGTGTTCGAACTCTGTTCTCGGCATCTGTCGTTTTTAGAATATCGATTAATTAATATCATTAATTGATTTTTGTTCTGATCCCTAGATTTTCTTTAGACATTTGTTTTATATTATTGATACATTGTTTACTTAACACTAAAATGCAATAGGCTAAACTGCTAAAACCAATGCATTTATTTTTCAAATATGTCAGCTACTTTATATTTAAAAAAAAAGAAAAGGGCTGTCTAGATCGTGAATGCTTTCTCCTACTAAAACTGAGGACAGAACAACTACTACGCTTTGTGTGACTAGAAAGCCGAAACATTCTCTCTCTTTTTTTTTGCCACTGAGAGAGAGAGAAACATAATTTGGTGCAATCCTCCATTTTCTATGCTATCAAAAATCATTCATCGAGACAAGTACATCCCTTTTTTATGATACTTTTAGTTAATATATGAATAAGTATATTCTTACTCCAGCTATCAGTTAAATAGTAGTATAGACTTGACTCTCAGGACTTAATCTTTGAAATAACACCAGTGTTTATCTGCTTATCTCAGCAGTGTTTCCGATCTATTTGTCATTGGTCTCAGTAAAAAGCGGTTTAGTGGTTTTAGATTGCGCAACCCTTGCTTCATTATAGACTCCCATGCAGGCACGTTTACAGGGGGTACTTATTGTCTCTCAATACCGAAATGAGGCCAATATACATATATACATCATGTAAACATTTGTTATTCAGAAGAAAACATTCCATATTTCTTTAAAAAACATTTTTATTTACACACAATTGTTTCTGCCCTATCTCAAGGACATATACTTTCATGATAGAGAAAAATTCATTGATTTTCATGACGAAGCTTCATCAGTGTATAAAAATCCACTAGTCAAGAGGAGAAAAATTTTAATAAATTTCGTTCACATTTTTTTCAAAAGGAAAATGCTTACTTAACCCTGTGTTTGTAAATGTTTAAGATATCTGTATAGTAAACAAAAAATGATGGTTGTTTACTATAAAAAAAAAAATTCTTTTCTTTAGAACCCCCAGGTACGATGTAAACATAAAACCTCGCCAGATGTTTAAAATAAACAGCATCACTCCCTCCAAAGATTAAACAATAGTTGTAAGAATATCTACAAAACATAAAAAAACAAGCAGATTGCACATGAATACCCAGTTGATGGAACAAGTAAAATACGGAAAGATTGGTTCACAATGGCTTCAGTTATCGATGTACTAAGACACACACCAGAGAGCTCTGAAAAGAATAGAAATAAAACTGGGTTCTTTTACATAATTACTGAGTAATGATGCAAGGGAAGTAACTCTTTTAGTTCTAGTGACACTTTATAACTAAACGATACATTTTTAATCCGAAATGATTTAAATTTGTAAGTGTATTAACAAATTGATTTGTGCCAAAAAGTAGAGGCAGATACTAATAAAAAAATATAATTATAACATAAATATATACATGTATGTACATATATATCTACACATATATATATATATTTATATATATATATATACTCATAAATACATACCTATATACAAAAGACGTACACACATACATACACATAAGTAAAGAAATTCAAAAAACGAATATTAAGAGATTATATCTTAAAAGTAAAATAATGATAGAAACTATCATTAAAATTAAATTACAAATTATGAAGATGAAAACAATAAGAAATAATAAAACATATATAAGTATATATAAAATAAGATAAAAGATAAACTTAATTATAATCAAAACATACTACCACTACTACTACTAATAATAAAATAATAATAAAAACATATAAGAGATATATATTAAAGGAGATATACATACAAATATATAAAAACAAATATATACACATACACACATATATATGTATATACATATATATATATATATACATATATATATATACATATATATATATATATACATATATATATATACATATATATATATATATATATATATATATATATATATATATATATATATATATATATATATATATATATACGGTGTTGTTAATATACGGCATGCACAAGAAGACATAGATATACACTCACAGAATTAGAACATACATACATACATAGCAAATATGCATACACACTCATTCTTAGAATAATAATACACACACTATTCTGCAAACAAATATCCACCCCCGCAGAAACGCAAACTCACGATTTGATTGACTATCTACAAACCGATCCCAACGTTCCATTCATCTGTTTGTTCTGACACAATATTTCCCTTCTCTCATCTCACAATAATTGTCATTTGCGCCAGGGTCTGTTTTTTTTCTTGGTATTTTTGTTGGCAGCAACGACCCTTTTACGAACGTCCATCCCCTCCAATCCCAGTAGAGGAGGAGGGTCAATCATGATTGTATATCAACAACCCATTTCCGCATTTTCCCCGCTTACTTTTCTCATGGCGAGTATACGTTACACCCTGTTTAACAAGCGACTCTTCCTCTGCCTTAAAAAAAGCCTACAACAAAAAAAAAACGGTGGATACTCGTGTAAACGTCGAAAGGTTTTAATTTACATTTATTCACAGACTGTTGTCCTCATCTTGGTAAATGTTACGTTAATAACCTTTCAGCCAATGTACTCTCCGGTATTCTTCATTTGCCTTTTTTCTCTCATTGATTCCGAACTAAACCCTTTAATTAATCCACAAGTGCCCACTGTTCTAATTCCCTGTTCCATGCTGTTTACATATCTAGTGTCAGTGATTTTTTTCTGAGCTGCCTTCACCAGAGTTTGAACTCACAACATTTAGATCTAATTCACTCATGAATATTGCGGAATTACACTTCAATTCCAAAGTGAATTCCTAGAAAAATGAGAAAAATTCGTTTATTAAAAACTGCATAATGTGAGATTGACTCTTGACCATATGCTAGGAGAAAAGTTACGCATCTGTACTTATACTAGACTCCATTTTTTTCTGTCTTCGGTCAGTCAAAGAGCGATTTTTGTCCATATCCATTACTTTCCGCACATTAAAAACCGACCTTGTGCCTGAATTTGTATTCGTGGGGAAGCAAGTAAATAAGAACTCTACAAAATTATAACTTTTTAAAGTTTATAACTTTAGCTGTATATTCGATATGTTTTTGATACGATATTTATCATATCGATATGTTTTTGATACGATATTGATCACATCGATATGTTTTTGATATCGATATGTTTTTCATACGATATTTATCATGTCGATATGTTTTTAATATCGATATGTTGTAGATAGGATATTTATCTTATCGATATGTGTTTGATACGATATTGTTGTAGACCCGTGCTAGGGGTCACAAAGATAACAACCACAAATTGTGACAGGTTAAAATATACAATGTATTTATTCATAGCAATACAGTAACGCCACTAAATGTGGTAGGAGATGACCGGATTCCTACCATGCGGTAAAACATGAATAGAAATGTCCTCTGTTTGAGTTTTTGCAACCATGGTATTATTATAGATGATTTGTACCCCACAACACCCCTCCCGAGCTTTTCATTCCCCTGGAATGATCGTATAGCTCTTTTTTCTGGGATTGATCTCTATGGGATCGATCCTTTTTCTTTCTCTGGAAGATCGGCGTTGTCCGGCTGCTTGTGGTGTTACCAGGTCGAACGTGTCATATATATGGTCCATTACTTCTTCTTGTTCAACAGGAGGTTGTCTGTCGTCATCAGTGACACGTTTCCGAATTTGGTTCAAATGCTTCTTGTGAGTGAATTTTGGACCTTCGAGTATGTAAACCATCCGCCCGATCCTCTGCTTGACCTTTCCTAGTTCCCACATCATACTATTATTTTTATGTACCTGGAAAAATACCTTTTCCCCAGGTAAATACCTCTTTTTAGGAACTGTAGTATTCGGCGGTTTTTTGAATATTGGTTTTGCTTCATCCAGCAATTCGAATCTCGCTTTTATTTTCGTGCAGCATCCAAGCTTTTCAGAAAAAACACTTGGAAAAAATTTTTTTGGATCTTTTTTTAGTTTGTCGGCTTCGGCCGTTAAATTTTCGACTTTTTGACAAAAATCACTCATTGGCGAGTCCCATAATTCAAATTCTTGGATCCAGTCAGATCCAAATAAATTTGATGTGTTCCTAAGAACGAATACTTTTAGCTTTTTTGTCTTTCTTTTTAGTGAAACATTAATAATTAATTCACCCTCAAAATGTATCTTTTCACCAGTTACCGATCTTGCGATTTTATTCGTCTTCATCATCGTAGGCTTACCTAATTTCTTCCACGTGTGAACATTTATAATCAATATATCCGACCCTGAATCGAGTTGCAGATTTACTTCTCTATTTCCGATTCTCACCGTAACATATTTCCTTATGTTCTCTGTTGGTGAAGGGTCCCTTTTTGCAGTTTTTATGTAGTTCTTTTTTCCTACTTTTGCTCTGCAATATGAGGCCTTGTGCCCTGCTCGTTTGCATAGGTCACACGTTATTTTCTTATGGTACCAACATGCATTGTACCCATGAGGTCCTCCACATTTACTACAAGGGGTCCTAGGCTTTTGTCTATCCTGATAATTTTGTGAAGGGTTCTTTTTTGCCTCTTGGTTGGTAATAGCTGGCGAGTGAGTGTCCTTTATTTTTGGAGCGTATCTTTTTAATGTGAGCGATACCTGCTTCCTCTATGTTTCGGGAATCTTGTTTCACTGCCACGAACCGTTGACAATCTTCAGCCAGTTTCTGAAGCGTTAAATCAGGTTCTAATTCCAGTTTATTTAGAGCACGACGTCTTATATCGGCGTCTTTTGTGGCTATCAAACCTTGTGTGAATATTAGGCATCTAAAATTATATGCCGTTAATGATGACAACTTGAAGTCGTCACAGTTTTTATTAACTATAGACGCAAAAGTCGTATAATCCTGATTTTCCTTATGTGTAATATTCATACATTTCCATCTTTTATGGAAAAGGCTTGTCTTTGGACAGTATAACTCTATTAACAGTTTGACTGCCTCGTCAAACGACAATTCGTTGTTTTTTTTTTGGCAAAATATAATCCACGAATTTGTTATGTTCGGATGCACCCAACTTCCGTAGTAATAAACGAACCTTCTTTTGATCCGTCCATGAACCACAATCAATCTTGAATAAGTCTTCAAATCTTCTGAAGTATGTTTCAAACGTTAGGTCTTCCTCAGGAGCATAGCGAAATGTATCAATGGCTGACCAGATCGCATTTTGCGAAAAAGCCGTACTGTTTTCCTGTCCGTTGTCCTTATTCATTAAAACTTGCGTTAACAAATCCATTTTTTTATCTGATTGGTTTTGATGCTCTAAATGTAATTTTTTCAATTCCAATATTTGTTCGTTCATTTCTTTCTTTTCTTCCGCGGCGTATTTCATCATTTCTTTATTTTCTCTTCCCTGTTTTTCCTCGAAGTATTTCATTAAACTTAACCGCTTCTCGTCATTTTTTTTCTGTACTATCAATTGTTCTTCTCGAAACCTTTTTTCAAGTTCTAATTGTTGATTTTGTTGAAGTTTTATAATTTCCAAAATCTGTTTTGAAAAATTCTCCATTTTTTTTTTTATGACAAAAAAGCGTTTTCAGAAACAAACCAATTATTTTTCTATAGTACCAACTCTACAAAAAAACTTTTACAATTTTTGTATCTGGTTATATTGACGAGTATTTCCTTAATTTATTTTTTCCTTGTGTGGCAATTTTCCACTAGAAAATAATTCAGCGTTTATGTTTATACAGAAAAAAGTTTGACCTTTTTTTTTTTTTCTTCAATTTTCTTTTCGTAACGTGTAAGTATTTAGTTCAAATCTTTGTTGAACGTACACTTTTTTTTCTTTTACAAAGAATTAGTTGTTTTTTTGTGAAAAAAAAAACGAGTTCATAGCATTTATTTAAATATTGGCCATAATTTCCGCTTTAAGTGCGTAACAGAATATCATATTTTCTCATTTACACAAAGTGTTATGCAGTACCTGCTTGTCGAAAGTGTTTTTTTTTCAACGTGCCAGTCAGTCAGAGAAAAATTTATTTTAATCGGAAAAATCCGACGTAACTTTTTAATTTTGTTTTTCAATGCTAATGCCTTTTTAAGACAATCTTTTTAGAACGAACAATTTTTTTTTGTACTTACTGAAACTTTGAGTCGTTTTTTTTTTCAGTTGTCGTAAATCCACGCCATTTATGAGTTCCGTTTTAACTCGTAGTTTAGGCTTCTTGTGGCTTTTTTTTCCCCAACAGCAAGATAAGACTTTTTTGACGACGTCTTTTGTTGTTTGACGTTTTTTTTTTTTTTTCAAGTAAATCCTTGCCCGAATCTTCGTTATTCAGTTTTTTTTGTCGAATGATCCCGTAACTTTCTTGAGTAATCCTGGTAGCCAATTTGTCGTGACTGGTATAAAATCAAAATCCTCACGTATGTTCTTTACTAAATTTCTCGTCGCCAGTGTTGTAGACCCGTGCTAGGGGTCGCAAAGATAACAACCACAAATTGTGACAGGTTAAAATATACAATGTATTTATTCATAGCAATATAGTAACGCCACTAAATGTGGTAGGAGATGACAGGATTCCTACCATGCGGTAAAACATGAATAGGAATGTTCTCTATATTTAACACCTACCCACTATAGGAGTATGTGACACAAGGTCGGAAAGTGGGATTTGAAAAGCCAGCGCCCGAGAAGGTGAGCGCTTTAGCCATTAAAAATTGCCTGGACAGCCCCGTCGGCATTCCCCGGTAGGGGCGCCTCAGGCAGTAAGCAATAAACTTACTCCTCCCCAAAGAGGAGAGGCAAAGCCTGGGAGGGTGGACCTCCTAGAACTGCACAGGACAGACTCATAGACCGGCGGAATCATGCCCCGAAGGCCAAGACAACACCGGTCTATAGGGTGTAGTATCCATCGGAACAGATACCACACGTGGTATGAGGACTCTCACATGATAGGAATGTCCTCTCTGTTTAACACCTACCCACTATAGGAGTATGTGACACAAGGTCGGAAAGTGGGATTTGAAAAGCCAGCGCCCGAGAAGTGAGCGCTTTAGCCATTAAAAATTTCCTGGACAGCCCCGTCGGCATTCCCCGGTAGGGTCGCCTCAGGCAGTAAGCTATAAACTTACTCCTCCCCAAAGAGGAGAGGCAAAGCCTGGGAAGGTGGACCTCCTAGAACTGCACAGGACAGACCCATAGACCGGCGGAATCATGCCCCGAAGGCCAAGACAACACCGGTCTATAGGGTGTAGTATCCATCGGAACAGATACCACACGTGGTACGAGGACTCTCACATGATAGGAATGTCCTTTATTTAACACCTACCCACTATAGGAGTATGTGACACAAGGTCGGAAAGTGGGATTTGAAAAGCCAGCGCCCGAGAAGGTGAGCGTTTTAGCCATTAAAAATTGCCTGGACAGCCCCGTCGGCATTCCCCGGTAGGGGCGCCTCAGGCAGTAAGCTATAAACTTACTCCTCCCCAAAGAGGAGAGGCAAAGCCTGGGAGGGTGGACCTCCTAGAACTGCACAGGACAGACCCATAGACCGGCGGAATCATGCCCCGAAGGCCAAGACAACACCGGTCTATAGGGTGTAGTATCCATCGGAACAGATACCACACGTTGTACGAGGACTCTCACATGAATAGGAATGTCCTCGATATTTAACACCTACCCACTATAGGAGTATGTGACACAAGGTCGGAAAGTGGGATTTGAAAAGCCAGCGCCCGAGAAGGTGAGCGCTTTAGCCATTAAAAATTGCCTGGACAGCCCCGTCGGCATTCCCCGGTAGGGGCGCCTCAGGCAGTAAGCTATCAACTTACTCCTCCCCAAAGAGGAGAGGCAAAGCCTGGGAGGGTGGACCTCCTAGAACTGCACAGGACAGACCCATAGACAGGCGGAATCATGCCCCGAAGGCCAAGACAACACCGGTCCATAGGGTGTAGTATCCATCGGAACAGATACCACACGTGGACACTCACATGATAGGAGTGTCCTCGACATTTAACACCTACCCACGATAGGAGTATGTGACACAAGGTCGGAAAGTGGGATTTGAAAAGCCAGCGCCCGAGAACGTGAGCGCTTTAGCCATTAAAAATTGCCTGGACAGCCCCGTCGGCATTCCCCGGTAGGGGCGCCTCAGGCAGTAAGCTATCAACTTACTCCTCCCCAAAGAGGAGAGGCAAAGCCTGGGAGGATGGACCTCCTAGAACTGCACAGGACAGACCCATAGACCGGCGGAATCATGCCCCGAAGGCTAAGACAACACCGGTCTATAGGGTGTAGTATCCATCGGAACAGATACCACACGTGGACACTCACATGATAGGAGTGTCCTCGATATTTAACACCTACCCACGTTAGGAGTATGTGACACAAGGTCGGAAAGTGGGATTTGAAAAGCCAGCGCCCGAGAACGTGAGCGCTTTAGCCATTAAAAATTGCCTGGACAGCCCCGTCGGCATTCCCCGGTAGGGGCGCCTCAGGCAGTAAGCTATCAACTTACTCCTCCCCAAAGAGGAGAGGCAAAGCCTGGGAGGGTGGACCTCCTAGAACTGCACAGGACAGACCCATAGACCGGCGGAATCATGCCCCGAAGGCCAAGACAACACCGGTCTATAGGGTGTAGTATCCATCGGAACAGATACCACACGTGGACACTCACATGATAGGAGTGTCCTCGATATTTAACACCTACCCACGTTAGGAGTATGTGACACAAGGTCGGAAAGTGGGATTTGAAAAGCCAGCGCCCGAGAAGGTGAGCGCTTTAGCCATTAAAAATTGCCTGGACAGCCCCGTCGGCATTCCCCGGTAGGGGCGCCTCAGGCAGTAAGCTATCAACTTACTCCTCCCCAAAGAGGAGAGGCAAAGCCTGGGAGGGTGGACCTCCTAGAACTGCACAGGACAGACCCATAGACCGGCGGAATCATGCCCCGAAGGCCAAGACAACACCGGTCTATAGGGTGTAGTATCCATCGGAACAGATACCACACGTGGACACTCACATGATAGGAGTGTCCTCGATATTTAACACCTACCCACTATAGGAGTATGTGACACAAGGTCGGAAAGTGGGATTTGAAAAGCCAGCGCCCGAGAACGTGAGCGCTTTAGCCATTAAAAATTGCCTGGACAGCCCCGTCGGCATTCCCCGGTAGGGGCGCCTCAGGCAGTAAGCTATCAACTTACTCCTCCCCAAAGAGGAGAGGCAAGGCCTGGGAGGGTGGACCTCCTAGAACTGCACAGGACAGACCCATAGACCGGCGGAATCATGCCCCGAAGGCCAAGACAACACCGGTCTATAGGGTGTAGTATCCATCGGAACAGATACCACACGTGGACACTCACATGATAGGAGTGTCCTCTGTTTGAGTCTTTGCAACCATGGTATTTATTATAGATGGTTGCTTCCATTAGTTCTTCAATAGGGGTGATTTGTACCCCACAACAGATATTTATAATATCGATATGTTTTTGATACGATATTTATCATATCGATAGGGTTTGGTATCGATATGTTGTAGATACGATATTAATCTTATCGATATGTTTTTGATACTATATTTATCTTATCGTTATGTTTTTGATACGATATTTATCATATCGATATGTTTTGCTACGATATTTATCATATCGATATGTTTTGGTATCGATATGTTTTCGATACGATATTTACCATATCGATATGCTTTTTATTGCTTTGAAATATTTGGAGGTGTGTCATCTTGCACTTATTAAAGTTCCCATCACTGCGGACCCTACATGCGACATGTATTCCTGCTAGTATGAAATACATGCTAAAAAGCCAAATTGTAATTGCTGGTAGAGAAATAGAGTCGTGTAATGGCGATTTAATGATCGTCTGCTAATGGCGGAGGAAGAGATGAATTGGGAAACGGTCAAGAAAATGGCGGAAGAAGAAAACGGTCTGGCTGTTTTAAGAGATGAGAAATCGAACGAAGGTAAAAGATTAGAGCAGCAAATGCCAGTCTTTCGGAATGGACGACCAAAAAGAACAAACTACTGTTTATTCTTCACTTCTTTTGAAAATCATAAATATTCATGACGGTGATCTGAATGGCATTTTAAAAGCACTCTCTAAAATGGCCATTACCTTTGTCTCAGCAGAAAATAACTTCGGTAAGTGTGAGGGAAGGGGAAGGTTTTTCTTCTTCTTGAGCTTTTTGGAATTTCATAGTCATTTTCCTTATCTGTCATTTTGCGTAGATACCTTTACGTTTACG
>OY744526.1:97879551-97889551 GCA_963556195.1 Sepiola atlantica
TCCACGGATGTTTTAATGATGTCACATACCTTACCAATATCCTGAACATTTCCTATCTACCTTTCATATCACTCAAGTTGCCATGAGCCAGCCAAACCACGAGTTCAGCACACTGTTAAGCTCACAAACAATGCGAATTAAGAAGTATAAGTATTTTCTCATTATTCATGCAACTTGCAAGTTTTGTTACATTCCCAACAAATACGTTTATTTTAAATATCTCGTAATACCACCTGGTTAAGAAAGGTTTCACTTAACCTTAAAACCATCTTGAAAATTGTGCTCTGATCGTACTTAAAACCTTATTTTTCTTAATGTCTTAATTGGTTCCACGATTTATAAAATCGGGGTACTTATGTTTTGAGGCATGTCCGCCCGTCCGTCCGTCCGTCCGTCCGTCCGTTCATTTGTTAAAAAATCTGGTTAGCCCCTCAGGGGGTCAAAAAGCCCCGAAATGGCAAAAAATGACATTTTTTACCCCATAACTTTTTATCCATCCATTCAATTTCTCTGAAACTTGGCCAAAATGTGGAGGCAATTGTTCCTAATAGAAAATAAGTATCAATGACCTTGGAAAATATCTGGTTCGCGCCCCCAGGGTGTTAAAAGTCCCCAAAATGGAAAAATGACCCTTTTCTCCCATAACGTTTGATCCATCCATTCAATTTTTCTGAAACTTTGCCAAACTGTAGAGGCAATTGTTCTAAATATGAAATGAGCATCTTTGACCTCAGAAAAATTCTGGTTCGCGCCCCAGGGGGTCAAAGGGGGTAAAAAAATACCCCAAAATGCCCAAATTTATTGCATTTTACACTCGCCACATAGAGTCATATACAGAGGGGGGGCACGCACGCGCTGCTTGTTTAATTGTACGTTGAGGTTTTAAGTTCAATCCCTGACGAGTGAGCTAGGTAAAAAGTAATTAACTGATACGACAAAAGGCATGTGAAAACCGACACGCTATGAAAATAGTAGCAACTATGACGTCGAAAATGGTCCAAAATCAGTCAATAATGTAAATAAAATACTTCATTTCAGAAATATCGTCAAATTAATTTATTTTATCAGTTTTTTCTGGCTTTCCTTGCACTTTTTATTCACAATTCCATGTCTGCTAGTTCTAACAGCACTTACGAAGCGTAAGAAGCTTTATTCAGCTTACAATAGTTTCGTACAAAACAAACATGGACAACTGTTTATAGTCATCTTTAGAATAGAGAGCCCATACTCAACATATTTTCCGTTTTATTTCTCATTTTTTATTCTCCTCTTTCAATATCCTATCATTTTCATGACGTTTCTTCAAAAGCTATTTCTTGCGCAACCACTAAATTTGTATGTTCCATTTTTTTGTCTTTTTCGGATTATTCGTCTGAGAAATGTCTTTTTTCTCGAACCTTTTCTCCCAAATCATTCCTCGGTATCTTTTTTTCGGTAACGTCCTTCATCAGTGCACGGCCCGATTATCAAATGAGGGGTCATTTCCGGTATGCGTGCTGACCACTTACGACTATCTTGCCGTATCGCTTCCGGTTGCTTAGTCCCTGCACTTTGCACGTCGTATAACAGAGCGGAGTGGATTTACTAGCGTTCTTCATTTCGTTTTTATTTTATTATTATTTGCAATCGGCCATTAGTGCCTTAAGTCAAACGCACAAGTGAATCATACGATGTGTGACCAGTGCGATCCTTAAAACGGACTGGCTGGCTCGGGTTGGAAGGAAAGGTTAAATGTTTTTAGTTAGAGGACAGGATTCCGGTTGAACATTTTCAAGTGGAGAGTGGCTGGTCGGATAGGTAATGGAATAGATCCTAAAAGCGATGCCACGGAAAAGAAATGACCAGAGTGCAAAGGAATGGTTGATTTTTAACGATTCAGAAACTGGGACGGTATATATCGTTATCTGCCAGATATATATATATATGTGTGTGTGTGTGCAGATTCGAATGATTTCGATGGGAATCCGAGTCAGAGAGCTCAATGTACATTTAAACAGAGCATCAATAAATTTTAAAAGAGGAAAAAAACTAGATACACATTCGAGTTGTACACAATATCACTTATTTCGACCTTGATCGATCTCATCAGATGTATAACCAACCACATATAGTACATGAACATATATATATATATATATATATATATATATATATATATATATGCATACATATAATATACATATACATATACATATATATTATATATATCGGGTTTAAGTTAGGTTACAGGTTCAATCCGAATGGAAAGCAAAAAATTATTTTGAGATATAAATATATATACAAATTATTATTTGCGACAATGTATATAAGGTAAAGAGCAAATATTTATGAATAAAGAATGACGAATGTAATACATATCAGACAATATTTTTATTTCGACATCTTTATCATATTAAGTGAATTATCCTCGCATACACGCATACACACACACATATATATATATATATATATATATATATATATATATATATATATATATATATATATATGTGTGTGTGTGTGTGCGCGTGAGAGAACCCCAGTAGAGTGCTAAATTATATAGAAAAAAATAAGAGCGTAATATTTATTCGTATAAGTATTACAGAAGATCAGCACAACATAGGTATCGACGGTGTCAAATCCACAAAAGAGCGCCTATAATTTGTCTCTTTTACCGTACTCTCGTCAGCTGTTGTTTATTTCTGCCTCCCCGGAAAATGGCGGCTCGCGCGTTGTGAGACCTTTTGACGATATTTAAATCCCCTGTTTTATTTTCATTTTCATTATTTTTATTTAATTCGGCATTTCTCTCCGTACATTCTGTCGATATATACGTAGTGGGCAAGTAAAATATTTGTTTTATCTGTGAATTTAGGTCGAGGTTATGCTAACTTCTGATCGCCTTCCCTTCGTCTCCGGCGTTGGAAAATTAAAATTAAAAAATTAAACACTGAAAATTAAAAAATTCTAAAAATAAAAATTAAAAATGCAGCATTCCTCCACAAAAAGTGAAAAAAAAAGAGGGAAACCGAATTGGGAATTTATAAGGGCTGTCAATAGCCTATGATAAATCATGGAAAACACCCTGCAATAAGTAAACAAAAACCAGTCAGGCTTATGTTTCCGTTTAAATATATTGTAAGAGGGGTTACCTCTTTAACTACCGGGTTAAGAAAAACACACGAACACCTAAGTGAGTTTCGAATTATATGTAAAATTAAAAAATAAAAATATTAATTCAATTATTATAACTATTAATTTAAATAAAATAATAATAAAATAAAATGTATTAATAAATAATAAATAATTATTAAACAAATTGAAAATAATTAAATATAAAAGAGAAACAAGTAAAATGTTAAAAATTATTAAATTTATAAAAGAATAAAAAATAATAATGATAATAATAATAATTATAATAATAATAATAAATATACAAAATATAATAATTAAATTTAAAATAATATTAAAAATATATTAAATAAATAAAATTAAAGCCCTTTAAAAGAAAACAATAAGTAAATAGACATTCATTAAAAATTAATTCTTTTTAAAAAGAAAAAAACATATGGGTACATGGGTATAATTTTGTTAATCCCCTAATTTTCTATTATATGTGTACAGATCAGGGTCTTTCTTATATATATGTATTAATTTTGTTTTATTCTTATATTTATTGCTATTATTTATATATTTATCTCTGATTGCGTGGTGAGATTGTGCAGATATTCTCTCAGTCCGACGTAGAATAATTCTCATTCTGTTAGTCGGTTTTCCCAGTTAACCAATTATGCCTGCCTCCTGTGAATACATCCTTTGAAACTTTCACTCTGCCTCTTTAGGCACTCTTTGCTGGGTCATTAATAGTCCATATTATATTGTATTTTTCCGCATTGCATAGACAGAATAGGTTCGAAGATTGAGAGTATGATGGCTTTCTCTCTACCTCCTATTTTATAAACATAAACAGAGGCTGAAGAGAGCTCGGTAAAGGAGACCAATTATAGGTCGCCTTCGTTTTGATTTGAAACCGACGGTACGGATGTTGGTCTGATCTTTTGTATATATATATATATATATATATATATATATATATATAATGCACTTTTAGACAACCAGCTGGAAAAGTAAGACGATAAATAGATAGCTGCAAAAAATTAAGAAATATAAATGCTCAACTCCAATTAATTCAAATAAACAAACATTAATTGGAAATACTAAGGACTGAATTAAGAGACTATATATATATATATATATATATATATATATATATATATATATGTGTGTGTGTGTGTGTGTATATACATATAATATAATAAAATAATATAATATATTACGTATTTTTATTTTAAATATTTACTTCAATAATGCCCAATACTCGAGTAGAGCTTAGTTTTTGTTTGACAGTATACATATAGAAAGTCAGCTTCACATAAACTTTTATGTTTCATTATCGAGAGAAATAATCCGGCTAATTGCGTGGACGTATATCTACGGTTGCTTCTATATCTAACTAGTGCTTACTTTAGTTACTAACAATTCAGAATCGTTAGTTTTATTACCCTCTCCCTACCTATTTATTTCCATGGCCAATAGGTGTAACTCCTTTTGTATAAAAAGGGATTTTGACGCTCCTCACATTTCAATGGGTTAAATGAATTAATTTAAAATCTTTCGTATGTGACGCCATTTGCAATTTTGCTAATTTGGCTAATTAACAAAGCTTATTAGCCAATGACGATTGCGGTGTATTTTGGAAATTGTCTTCTACTAAAAGAAATAGTTGCTCAGATAGAATATGATATTGATGAATTCGAGTGGGTTTCCTTTGTTCATTATATATTATGATATATATCTGTTGGAAAAGTGCTGCTATAGGCCACAGAGGCCAAGTGACAGACTGAGAGGCCTCATATTATAATCGAGACTCTTCCGGAGAAGGACATTGGCCTCTCAAGATTGTATCTTCTAGCACTAATGAGTAAGCGAGCAACTAAATGTGCTTCGTATATGTTTCACGATCAATTGATGTATGACACAAGAAGAAGAAGAATATTATATAAATAAAACAGATTGAATATTTCCACTAGTTAAGCAAAATAAAATATCGAGTTGTCTTATATAGGTTTTATTTCGAGAATCCTACTGATTTACACATATATATATATATATATACTTTTTTATATTTCATATATATATATATATAATATGATGGTGATATAATATATTGAATATATATATATTCAGTATTTACTACAACAGTGCTCAATACGTAAGTAGAGCTTAGTATTAGTATGAAAATATATTTATGGCAGTAAGCTAAACAGATCGTTTATGTTTCATTCCACAAGGCAATCATCAGGCTATATATATATATATATATATATATATATATATATATATATATATATATATATATATATATATATATATATATATGGCTGCTTGTTGATATGGCCGCTGAATTTGCCACTTAGACGTTAATTTACTCTCCAATTTTTACGGCAATGCGTGGTAGACACATCGGTACGCACCCCAACTACTGAGTCAAATATGACTTTCGTATTGTGGTTCGAACCGTGTGACCGACAGGGATTGTCTTCTCCCATGCTGATGATTGCAGGTTTGGCATAGAGTTATTATTTTAAAGAATCGTTTCTGTAATCGAAAATTAAGCTGAACTTTTTCCAATTCCGAAACTCCCCAAAGATTCAAGTTTTTCTGATTCCTTATTCTGATTCCGATTAATCATACCAACACTAGTATGGATATAACTGTTAAAACCGGTCGCACGATTCGAACCTTGGAACACGGATAGTTATTTTACTTCTATATATGCGTCCGACAAACACTACTAAATGTTTAACTGTGAAATCATAAATAAATCTTGTTAACTGTTCGACTAGAAAAGATTTCAGACATTTCTGGGGATAATGAATGAGTTTGAAGAAAGACGAACAATATATACGAACAGAGAATATATCAGCTGTGACAACAATTCATATAAAATAATTTGAACGAGTCAAGTCTTTGATGAATTACTCGTGTGTGTATACGTGGTAAAGCCATTATATATCTGTTTATGCGATAGTTTTGTATGTGTGCGTCTGGAATGTGAAGGCGGAAGAAGTATGTTTTGCTGACTGAGAGACTCAAAGCGTTTGTTGTGACGTGCGGTTGTTTTAGCGTTCTAAGGTTGTGTGAACTACTGGCAGACTGTTATGGTGTAAGCTGATCTATTTCATCAATAAATGGACTTTCCGAGACACAATAAATACAGTTACGACTAAACGTCGTAGCAGCAATTGGTGACATTACGGTCATAGAATCGTGACGCGTATTTCTGTAACATATTTCTGTAACATACTTCTGTAACATATTTCTGTTTATACATTTTTGTTAACTATACCACTTTGTGTGTTTAGATGATTACCGGCCCGCAAGGTCACAACACTGGCGACGAAGAATTCGAGACTCATATTGCCACAACACTGGCGACGAAGAATTCGAGACTCATATTGCCACAACACTGGCGACAAAGAATTCGAGACTCATATTGCCACAACACTGGCGACGAAGAATTCGAGACTCATATTGCCACAACACTGGCGACGAAGAATTCGAGACTCATATTGCCACAACACTGGCGACGAAGAATTCGAGACTCATATTGCCACAACACTGGCGACAAAGAATTCGAGACTCATATTGCCACAACACTGGCGACAAAGAATTCGAGACTCATATTGCCACAACACTGCCGACGAAGAATTCGAGACTCATATTGCCACAACACTGGCGACAAAGAATTCGAGACTCATATTGCTACAACACTGCCGACGAAGAATTCGAGACTCATATTGCCACAACACTGGCGACAAAGAATTCGAGACTCATATTGCCACAACACTGGCGACAAAGAATTCGAGACTCATATTGCCACAACACTGCCGACGAAGAATTCGAGACTCATATTGCCACAACACTGGCGACGAAGAATTCGAGACTCATATTGCCACAACATTGGGGGCAAGGATTCGAGACCTATAGCTCACAATACTGGCTTTGAATATTTATTCGAACATTACATACAACTGTATGTACATGCATGGCACTGGAAGCAAGGATTGCAAATCTAGATACCACAAACCAGGGCAGAAAGGTACTCGAATTTATTCGGTCCAACATTTTCTGAACGTATATCGCACGATTTTGACGACAAGATGTTCGAATTTCTTCAAACACAAGAATAAATCGTACTTAAGTTGCACACAAACACTAACAACGGGAAACTCGGATTTATGTCTACAGTTAGAATGTTGGATTTTTGAAGAAAAAAGACTTTAGTGGTATGCTCTAGTTATTTCTTAACAAGAGAGCAAGAAGGTGAAATTATATTGAATTTTAACAAAGTGTTAATTCTGCAAAAATAAAACAACGAAAAACTCCAACGTCACGAACAGAATTACAGAAAACGTTAACGTTTTCTAAGTAGAATGAAATAGTGTGAAAACAAGTTGGATAAGTTGAGTCATTCCACAGCGAAGGAAAAATCAAGATACACAAACAAAAATGTCTGTCGATTTTCTTTTGTAAGTCACAAACCAAGTAAATAAGTTTTGTACGAATTCATTTTTTTCTTTCTGCTGAGATGCTACAAACTTATATACTAGTAAAAAACGAAAAAACTACAAACCGTGTGAATTAAGTAAAAAAATAAAATTAAAGTTAATCGAGCACTCTGCTGGAAAATTTTCTGCTATATTACAAAGAAGTTATATATATATATATATATATATATATATATATATATATATATATATATATATATATATATATAATAATGGTAATAATCCAGGTGAAAAATATCCACAGGGTGGTAATCCAGAGAATTTTAACCGGGTTTATAAAAAGTGCTCAATATCAAAATAGAGCTTTATATATGATAGTTTTATTTACACAGACATGTACAAAATCTGCGACACTGGCATGTCGATGTTATCGATCAACAGTTACTATAAACTGAGATCTCATCAGGCAGAGTTAGAATCCGATCTTAACCTCAGATCATATTTGGAGAGAGGTTCTCTCCAAATATGATCTGAGGTTAAGATCGGATTCTAACTCTGCCTGATGAGATCTCAGTTTATAGTAACTGTTGATCGATAACATCGACATGCCAGTGTCGCAGATTTTGTACATGTCTGTGTAAATAAAACTATCATATATATATATATATATATACATACACGGAAATATCAGTTATTTAAAGTGACGGAATAAAAATGAAGGATTTCAAAAACGCAATCTCGGAGCCTTTCAAGTAGCGGCAAAATGAATAGAAACGATTACAGGAAGAACAAGCATCATACCAAAATAAAATCGAAGCAGAAAAATTAAAATTACAGAAAGATCCGCTGGCACAAAATAAAGGATTCGAGTAGATATTTATTTAGACCCAAAAAGCAACAACAGTCAAATGGATTGCAAAATGGTACAGACGAAAGCGCGTTTTCTCAGAAGACAATTTGGGCCACCATTAAAACTTTCAATTACAATCCGGACAACGTGATTATTTTTGCCTCACATTCCAAACTTTATGAACAACATCTATGATTCAAACTGTGAAAACTGAACTAATTTAAGAACGATTCGGGTTAGTGTTAAGGAAATTGGACAGAATGGAGCATACACATTTTGTAAATTAGATTTATCGTCAAAAGACCAGCGAGCTTAACTTTTGCGAAGCAATACAATTGTTGACCAAATCATTTACTCAAAAAACATCTCCTTTCCTCAAGAGGTGAAAGTGTTTGAATGTTACAAGAAATAATAATGAGGGCTATAAACCCTTGCGAGCATAGTAAATACACACTGTAATGACTTCAGGTTATCGGAATTATGTGCTAATAACTTCAAAGGTCTCATATTTGCACAATGATTGGTGTCGAACACAAATTAGGAAATTAGAGGGAGAGTCCTTAACAAACTGAAAAAAATGAGCCAGATCTAACATTCTAGCTTATATCCGATGACTTCCAACGTGCGTCAGAATTCAAAAGAATATCGAACAGTCTGGAGTGTCTCACATTAGAAAATCCGCAACAAAAAATAACTTCATCAGTAAAATTTGATAGTCAAAAAAGAAGTAGTCTGCCCCATAAAACGCGTTTCAGTTGCTAAACGATGGATTGGCACAGATATTGCCCCTATAGTACTAAGAAATGTTATAATGCGATCGTGAAGGATATACAAGTACGTATTGGATCACAAAAAATAGAACACGAAAAATGTTTTACCAGAATCGCAAAACGTAACGAAATTGAAAACGTTAGGAAGTTTGCTCTTTTAAAGGAGCGTTAAAAATACGAGGGTGTACTCCCACAGAGAAAGTCATACATGATTTTCTACAAATAAAATGACACCGAATAGTAACGTTCCATCATGCATGTCACCAGCGGAAGCTTAAATTTTACGTGTGAGCCGAACGGGTGAGTTTAGATTTAGCGGGATATGTCCTATTTGGATAGATCATACTTATTCAATGTCTAATCTAAACTGGAAGTAATGCGTGAATCTATGTGCGTATGAAACAAATTTAGTCAAATAGCATTTAGCCTGAATACCTCCTGTTTCTGCCTACAATGTTCCTTGATATAAAAAATAGTGCTTATAGCATTTAGTAGAAAACACACACTTTATAAATGGATATATGTATTTGTCAAGAATCGGTTCATTAATGCTACAATAGCGTTGAGCGTTTTGTTAAAAGTAACGATTAGCGATCTATTAAAACTTAAATATGTTATTGTTATATTAGGTTATACATAATTTTTGCAATAAGCTAAACCGATAGATATTGATTAGCTTATGGCATTAAGCATATCGTATTGCTTAGTAATCACGATTGATCGATTTGAATTATAATATGTTGAATACCGACTTTCTGCATAAGGGGAGGTAATTATTCGAACTCAGTATAAACTGATACATTTATTATTGCATCCTTGGCTTTACCTTC
>OY744526.1:97894551-97917051 GCA_963556195.1 Sepiola atlantica
ATATCCAGTGTAGCAGCAAGTCCTGGGAGCATATACCAGAAAGAACAGTTGGAAAAAGTTATACACCATCCATTATGACTATGCAATCCCTACAGCTACATATCTAGAAGACGGAGCTCTTTAACTTGACATCGATATATTGGAGAAAAGGGAGAAAGTAGCAACCCTAGTTGAAGTCAGTGTCTCTAATAATGCAGGATTAAACAGAGCTGAAAGGGAAAATATTACGAAATACCAAGGTCATATGTACGACATGAAAAGAAACTGAAATCTTAGGAAGATCTCCATAATCACAGTAATTATAGGAGCAACAGGACCAATTAAAAAGAATTTCAAAAACTATCTGGCGAATATACACGGTGAACCTAGTGCAAGAGAGATACACACAATTGCACTTAAAGGCACGGTTAAAATCGTAAAAAGATCTCTCGGCTGGAGTGTCTGAAATAACCGGTGAATGTCTGGCATCCGGTAGGATGCTCCATCCCCAGCAAAAAGAAAAAGATAAGAAATTAAAAAGAAAGAAAAAAGATAAACGTATACATTCTTAAGCTGCTATTTACTATTTAAACAGTTTTTTAAATCACGACGCAAAGTGTGTTCATACCGTTTTCAGTTCTAAGTTTTTCATAATATCTTTATTTGTGCACGCTCATTTGGTTCGATTTGTGAACATATTTAGTAGACAGTAATTGTAATGTAGTGCGTTGTAGTGTGGCTTCGCTTCCATGCAACATGGAAATGGCACCCTTCAAGTACGTATTCACAAACGGAGTACTTTCGGAATAATACTGAAACAGTAGTAGCGTTAAAATGTTAAAACAATTCTTTCATAAATATGGCGGAAATAAATAATTTTTATTTTGACATTCTGCGCAATCCCTCTCGGTCATCCAGGTAACATTTACAAATAACACGTTTTAACCTGTCTTCTTGGCTTTCAATCAAAACACACACACATGTATATATATATATATATATATATATATATATATATATATATATATATATATAGACAGAGTAAGAGAGAGAGAGAGAGAGAGAGAGAGAGAGAGAGAGAGAGAGAGAGAGAGAGAGAGAAAAGAGGGTAGTGCAGTATTAGTGCAGTTCCAACGAGAGAAAAGTATATATGTAAAGGAGTGAGGCTACCAACATTTGTAAAAAGTTTTTTTCAACATTTTTTTTTTGTTATTTTATCATTTTATAATTTTATATAACGCATTTCAAGCGGTATCATTTGCAGAAATGTCTTTAGATTTGAAAGAGTGTTGTTTCGTTTGAATGAAACAACGCTCTTTCAAATCGAAATACATTTTTTCAAATGGATTTACATATCTGATGATAGCGGACCACTGTTTGAAACGCGTTATATAAAATTATAAAATGATAAAACAACAAAATAATTAATAAATGTTGGAAAAAACTTTTTATAAATTTTGGTAGCCTCACCCTTTACACGCACACACACACACACACACACACACACACAAACACACACACACACACACACACACATATATATATATATATATATATATATACTCATTGATTTTTATCAGAGGATATTACGTATAGAAAGAGAAAACAATAATAAATGTATTCCAATCGATAGTAATAGCTTTTTCAGATTGTATATCTTGATCCTGTGAAATGTATAAAATTCAATCGGAAAACTGAAAAATGGTGAGAAATTCTTGGTGTACATTTTGCTATGTCTATGTCTAATATGTGAGATTATGAGACCGATCCTTGTTTTAGACGATAGACATTCCCCAAATCATAAAATGTTCACAAAAGGCGAGAGAGAAGTTAGATATAAAATAAAAATTCATAAATGAAAAGTCGAAAAAATAAATCTATGATTACGATGAACCTATGTAATAAACACACACCATTATTTATTTATTTGAAAAATTCCTGTTGAATTTCAGACATTCAACATAGATTTCAACATACACTCTCAAGAAGCCGTTACTCGTTGTTAGAAGAAAGTGATGTCTTTACAGCATAATTTATCGATTCTTGAATTCTCCATTCTTATTTTTTTTATTACAGATGTTTTCCTTTTTCTTTTCATTGCTTCGTCAGTTTTGTGTTCTGACCAATCAATTGGCATCTGTCTTTCTAAAATCCATCCGCTGTCCATTGCTCTATCAGTTGGTTGGTCTGTTGTATAGTATTTTCATCGTCAAATGCGTTCTCATTGTCTTATTTGTTTTCTTTCCATGCGTCACACTATCTTTACATGCAGCTCTGTCTGTCAGACCATCTGGCACACTTACCATTTTGTTGATTTGTCACACATTTTCATAAGTTTGTCACGCTTAAGTTTAGAATAGCATTTTAGTTGATCTGTTACGCGTCAGTTAATATAGCATTTCGGTGGCCACACACACTCAATTTTAAAATAGCATTTTCGTTGGTGACCCACGCCTAGGTTTTAAGTATCATTTTCATCAGTCCGTCACGCCTAAGTTTGAAATATCATTTTCATCAGTCCGTCATGCCGAAATTTAAAATATCATTTTCATCAGTCCGTCAAACCTAAGTTTTAAGTATCATTTTCATCAGTCCGTCACGCCTAAGTTTGAAATATCATTTTCATCAGTCCGTCACGCCTAAGTTTTAAATAACATTTTCTTCACTTTGTCACGTTTAAGTTTGAGATAGAATGTTCACCAGTTGGTCGACCTTGTTTAAAATAGCATTTTTGTTGCTTTATCACGCATCAATTTTAAATAGCATTTTTGTTGCTTTGTCACGCATTAAATTTAAATAGCATTTTTGTTGCTTTGTCACGCATCAATTTTAAATAGCATTTTGTTGCTTTGTCACGCATCAATTTTAAATAGCATTTTTGTTGCTTTGTCACGAATTAATTTTAAATAGCATTTTTGTTTCTTTGTCACGCATCAATTTTAAATAGCATTTTTGTTGCTTTGTCATGCATCAATTTCAAATAGCATTTTTGTTTCTTTGTCACGCATCAATTTCAAATAGCATTTTTGTTTCTTTGTCACGCATCAATTTTAAATAGCATTTTTGTTTTTTTGTCACGCATCAATTTCAAATAGCATTTTTGTTTCTTTGTCACGCATCAATTTCAAATAGCATTTTTGTTTCTTTGTCACGCATCAATTTCAAATAGCATTTTTGTTTCTTTGTCGCGAATTAATTTTAAATAGCATTTTTGTTTCTTTGTCACGCATCAATTTCAAATAGCATTTTTGTTTCTTTGTCACGCATCAATTTCAAATAAGCATTTTTGTTTCTTTGTCACGCATCAATTTCAAATAGCATTTTTGTTTCTTTGTCACGCATCAATTTTAAATAGCATTTTTGTTTCTTTGTCACGCATCAATTTCAAATAGCATTTTTGTTTCTTTGTCACGCATCAATTTTAAATAGCATTTTTGTTTCTTTGTCACGCATCAATTTTAAATAGCATTTTTGTTACTTTGTCACGCATCAATTTTAAATAGCATTTTTGTTTCTTTGTCACGCATCAATTTTAAATAGCATTTTTGTTTCTTTGTCACGCATCAATTTCAAATAGCATTTTTGTTTCTTTGTCACGCATCAATTTTAAATAGCATTTTTCATCAGTCTGCCAGGCTTAAGTTTGTAAATTAGTCTTCGCCCCTCTATGTCTTTCCGCCTCTCTGTTATGCTCAATTTTCAAACAACCTTTTCATCGCTAAACGCACAGAGGTAGTGGACGCATCGTAAGCATGTATCCCTTCTTGTTCTTTAATAATAAAACATCCTCAGCTGCTTCTGACCAGCGCAATTATTAGGCGGGATTTGCCATCGCCAATGAGTGGCGAAACTAAGCTTGTCGACAAATCCGAAATGGCCGATTTTCTTGTTAAAATATTGCGTTTAGTGTTTTCATAAAACCAATGATACCTCCAGGTGATAATATACACACCTGATTAATATTAAGAAGTAGAGAAAGAGAAGGAAAAAAATTAATTATTTTTTTTATCAGCTTTTATAACAAATCAGGTGCAAGGCAATTTCTACTTTGCAGCACGTGGAGAAGGAAATAATGAGGGTGGTCATTAGGGCTAGGGTCAGTGAAAGAATATTCCATCGATAGGAAAACTCGATGAGATGACGGGAAGGAAGAAGAACTAGAAAATGGAATTAGGTAGAAATTTGTAGGAATCTCGTAACAATATATATCGCATAACGCTTTTGGCATTTTTCATTAGCCACGTGATTAACAGTCGCCATATTGAATAACAGCGCCCCCTAGCCAAGTTAATGATGAAAATGACAAGCATTACATAACACATAATTGGTGCTATGTCAGTTTAATATAACAAAAGATTAAGACCTTGAGGTCTTTAGTCCAGCGGCAAGAGAAAGCTTCCCAACAGTCTTTTTCTCCTCTTCTTCTCTTTAACTTTCCTCCTCCCGTTCTGTTTCTTCCCTCCTCCCTCCTATCTTGATCATACACGTCTGCATATTTAGAAATTTATCCACACGAATAAAACTTGCTTGTGTTTCTTTATGAATGTGCATGCGTTGATTAAAAATAAAATCCCTTAGTCCCGTAATATTTATTTCTTCCATTATTTGCAGAAATGTTCATAATTAATAATGGTTGAGCACAGAAAAAAAGTGTTTAGTTATTTTATTAATTTTCGGCTAAAGATTGTCACTTTTATTATAAACTAGCCGGACCTGTCGCCCGGCGTTGCCTGGGAGAAATATAAAAGAATGAATTTAAATTTGTAAACAGCCGACAGGAATTCTTCTGAGTTGAAAGCAAATCCTTGTAGAATACAGGAATGTTTATTTATGGTGGTGGATTTTCGCCACATTTAGAACTTACGTTGTGTCTAACTCTGCCCTTGTGGGGAGTTAAATGTGACTGAAAGTTGACCATGTGTCACGAAAGTACATTGTATTTTAAGCACGTAAGATAAATATATATTGTGCAATAAAAAATAAAAAATGAATTTGATCTCAATTGAGCAAATTAAGGTGGTGATTAATTACTGTTTTAGTCATGTAAATCCTAATTTCGTATTGATCTAGAAATGCAAAACAAATCTGATGTGTCGGGCAGTAAATACTGTTTGAATCAAGTATGAGTTTAAAAAGACGAAACTATGATTATTTGGTATGGGTCACGTGTATAATATATATAATTAAAATGCCGGATACAACCTCAGTAGAGGAAGAAAAAAGGAAGAAAATAAAAGAGTAAACTATCTACTCTTTATGGACGATTTCAAACTCTATACAGAGACAGAATAACACTTTTCCTCCTGATTGAAACCGTAAAAACATTCACAGAGGATATCTGCATGGAGTTTGGATTTGATAAATGTGCCACAATACGAAAAGAGAAGAAAACGATATCAGAAAATCTTCAAATAGATAATAACTTCATGAAAAACCTGCGATAGAATTCCATATATAGTATAGAGGAAAATGAAATGGCGGAACATGAAAATATGCGTGATGAGGTAGAACAGGAATATACTAAGCGCCTTAAAAAGATCCTCAACTCAGAACTGAGCCCCCAAAATAAAATAACAGCTATTAACCAGCTGGCAATTCTGGTCATCTTATATGGTTTTGGTATTATTTATTGGCCACAACGTAACATCAATAAGCTCGATACCAAGACCAGAAAAATTCTGGCGTTTCATAGAATAATATACCGGAAGCAGTGCATGGCCAGAATATATCTATCACGAAAAAAAGGCAGTCTAGGTCTCATTAAAATCAACCATGCTTATAGAGCCACCATAGTAAGACTGGAGCAGTACATCAGTAGCTCTATAGATATGACAATGGGAATATGAGGGACCATCATGAACATCTATCCCAACAAACCTCAGTCACAAAGCTTGATGAAAACTTTAGTAAAGTCATGTTGGAAAACACTTGTGAGACCTACGACGAACCAGCAAACCGGATTGCGATAAAGAAGAGAGAGCATTAGACAAAATGTAAATTGAAACCAGAAAACAAGGATGTCAACAACATAAGAGAGCAGGGACGTTCTTGGAAGAGCTTAACCAGGAATATATAGACAAAGAGGCTTCACTTCAATGGCTCAAGAATAGCAGACTTTCATTTGATGAGGAAATAATTATTATAGCCGGACAAGACAAAGGCTTACTCACAAATAGATTTTAAAAGATGGCTGGCCCTCAAACAAACGGTTAATGTAGATTTTGCCACTCAGCAATTGAGAGCCCGAATCATCTAATGTCTGGATGCCAGATCCTATTAGCTGATGGTCACTACACTGCCCACCACAACAAAGTATGCAAATAACTCCATTGGAAGATCTGCGGAGAGATGCAGCTCAACAAATCGTCGAACATCTGGGAACACGAACCTTCACCATACAATCAGACGGAAAGGTGACAGTGTTTTATAATAAAGACATACAGGCGGGCAGATACATAAAAGACAAATCCATCAAGCCAGACATTGTTATCCGGAACAATCCTGAAATGATTGCTCTTATTATAGATGTAATTGTCCCGAATGACTATGGCCTCTATAGAACCGAACGAGAGAATATCACCAAATATCAGGACCTCAAGAATGATTTAAAAGCAACATGGTCTCTGAACGAAATAGACATTATACCGGTTGTGGTAAGCGCAACTGGCCTAATGAAAAAGAACATTAAAAATATTTAGACAAACTCCCTGGAAGACCAAGCTGTGGCGAAATACAGATATCAGCAATAAAAGGGACAACATCTATCCTAAAATGATTCCTCAGATATAAATGTAAATCATAAGGAAATCAAGTGTTAGCTTCAGGAAGGAGTCCATTGATCTCTTCAAACGAACTGAAATAAAATTAAATAAAAAATGACTAAGTAGATAAAAAATAATAACAAATATCATACATAAACATATTTCTCCTACTGACAAAAAAGCATAAGCTCCGTTCCACTATTTACTATAACAAATTTACTACCAACTAGTAATGCTGTGTATGTATTCAAATGCTCAATGGGAGAATGTGTCTCCAAAACAATACATATATCGGTATGACTAGAACTAGTATCTCTCACCGTTCTACATGTCACCTCTCCCCCACCATATCTCAATGTACCAGCATCTTGTAGAACATGACACCCCTAAAAGATTTCAGAAACATATTTAAAAAACACTGCCATCACTGCCACAATCACATAAGATCTGATTTTGTGTGAACCACACTGAATTCGTGCTCTAACAGCTGTCTTGTATCGTTTTTCTTTACCGTAATTCCTTATTTTACAGATAAATTACGCCCACGTCCAACCTGAGCCTCATCCGGGATACTAACCTTGATATCTTACTCTTCCGAAAAGTAGCTGTTCGTTGTTCAACTCACATGGGTCAAACTTTTGAATTTCTCTAAATCATTCGGACACACCAAGCATGGCAGAAAATTATTCAATATTTGACAATGACAAGGGACTTCGATGGGAGTTTAGTTTTTTTACGACTTTATGATTATTTCAGGCTTGTGGCCAGAAAACTAAACCTGTCAAAATCGCAAAATATCACCGCCACAAACAAACGAAGCAGGTTTCTTGTGGTCACATGATCAGCCAGCAGACAACGGCCCCAGTTTGTTTGGTCTCTTTCTCACGTCTGACATGGATGACAGCCTATTATAACTTGAAGGCGATGACCTTATACATAAAAACAGGCAATCGATATGTTTTGGCATCATATAATACCAACACACGGCCGGCATTTGACATTAAGCTAGAACTATTAATGACTGTGATTATTCCCAAGTATTTTAAAGGTTATTTTATTATTGATAAATTTAAATGAACTTCGAAACTCGGATATTCAACCCAACATTTTGTAAGAGAAACGTAATAATATCGAGCATCATCTCTAACTATTTCTTTATTTTCACAGATGGCTGCAATGTCAGCTACATAATTGAAGATCCAGCTGTTTTGATGTCATTACGAGACAAAACAAAACATTGAATATCGCCGTTTTTACCTAAGTATATATTGTTGGCTGGTTGGGGTTTTAGTTAGTCTTATTAATTAAGATGGTTTATTTGATTACCATTGGCATACCAATGGAAATACCAATGGAAATACCAATGGAAATATCTGCCAGATTTGATGAAAGTTAATCAATAGTTTACGATCATATAAGTGTTCTTTATTGTTATGATTTGTACTCACTAGGAGTTCTCACGCAAATCATCGTCAGTGATTGCTCAATGATAATAACCGGTGGTGCTCCCTGGAGTCGGAGTGACAACAAGTTTCTCAAGATTTCCAGTACTACCCATCTTTTTTTAATAAATATTGCAAATGACTTTGCGGTATCGCAACAGGCGCTTACCACTGATTTCTCGCTGGTAACAACCATTGGTCTCCTCTGGGATTTGGGTGGCAATAAGCCTCTCCAAGGTCCCAATACTCTCCGTACACTTCGAGTGGAGGCCTGGTTATTACTCTCCCTCCTCGGTCTTCCCATTCTCCTTGACCCTCCACGACTATTAAGGATTCAGCCATTACTTTGGATACGCATGTGTTCGATTTGCGGGCATGTCGAGAATAGAGCCTGGTCTCATCAGAAAATATACGCATCTTTGACGCGATTGCATCAGGGAGGTTGTTTAGTAAAATCAGAAATAACAAAGGTCCAATAACGCACCCTGGAGCACATCCCCATTAATTTGATGTTGTTTGGATGTACGGCCACTTCGGACGATCTGAATCTTTTTTTTAGCTATGAAGGAGCTGGTTATATTATATATTCCTTCAGTAATACAGTACGAATTAATTTTCCTGAGAATACCTTCATGCCAGACCTTGTCAAAGGCTTTGGATATATCAAGCACTATCACCCTAGCTTCACCAGCCTTATCTTATATGCGTTCATAGATGACCGTAAGGATATCCACAGTAGAACCCGATTTTCTAAATCCATACTGTTGATCAGAATGGCGTTTAGCATTTTACAGGTGGTGAACTATCGCTAGATTGATTAATGATTCAAAGATATTAGAGAAGAGCAAAAGGAGACTGATGGTGTGATAATTTAGCGGGTTAGTATTTTCACCAGATTTAAAAAAAAATAAGAACCACAGAAGACATTTTCCAACTGTCAGGGAAACAAGATTAGGCTAGACATTTGTTATAGAGTTTTGAGAGGAGAGAGGGTCAGCTCAGCAGATCATTTTTATTACTATAGCAGTGATGAGATCATGTCTACATGCTTTTGGCGAATCACAGTTTTCAGTCGATGGTTGCGACCATATTCGTTTGGAAAAAATGTTTATTTTACAAAACGAATATGGTCGCAACCATCGACCGAAATATTTTGGCCCAGCTACAATGACGTTTCCGTGTTCTTAGTTTTGCTAATTTGTTACTCCGTCTTCCAATTTCCTTAACAAATTTCACCCCCCACACACACACACACATATATATATATATATATATATATATATATATATATATATATATATATAGTTTACTTAACGGTATTTGTTATGTGAAACCCACCGGGGAGACTTTTCTTTATTTATTTTAATTTAAATCAGCTCTGCGTATTTTTCTTTTTCTATTTGTATATATTGATAACTTTTTGATATTTTACATGTGGGTTAAACACCGAAACTAATTAACCGATAATTTGCTTGGTATACAGATGGTGACGTGAGCTATATTTATATTTCTTTAGTTTTATGCAAAAAAGAAAAAGAGGATCTGGAAGCCCTTCATGAAAATTCAGATATCTCTTTGAACCATAGGTACTTAAACCTCAAACTTAAATACAAAATCGAGCTCAGCGCCTTGCGCATTTTCTTGTGTGCGTTCGTTCTAAATTTTATGCAGAAAATGTGAACATTGATTTATACTAATGTAGGAAATAAAAATTCATCTATCTATCTATCTATCTATGTATCTATCTATCTATCTATCTCATCTTTCGTTATTGCTAAGTTTTCAAGTCCTTCATTCTATTGATACGTTTTTCGTTACACCTTCTGTTTAAACCAATCTATTTATCTATCGGCTGTGACTGAATAACACAGTATTTCTGTGTATATGCTTAGATTTCTTCCCAACCTATCACATTTATTTCTGTATCTCGCCTCGTCTTGTTAGCCGTGACATTCTCGCCTGTCCTGTTCGCATTTCATAAATCGATATCCCTATTGATGTAAGTCCTTCAAGTCACGCCCTGTCATGACTGAGACTTTTTTGTCTCGATACACAATCATGAAATAGTGTTGATCTTGTCTCCTATGTTCGAAGATTTCAAAGATTAGAGTAGGCTATCCTCTCCACTCATTTGTTTTTTTTAAATTGCTTAAACAAGACCTACGAGTACAGCGTTAGGATTAAAACGCTAGTTTTAATGCGCAAACATGTGTTTATACGATGGGAATGAGATTATGTTTTTTACGCTAAAAGTCGGGTGCGTTAAGGAAAAATTTATTCGCGGAAAAATGAGGCTCCCTCTAACAGACGAACGCACTTATAATAAAAGAAACGCCTTGAAAAAGAAAACAAGAATCTAGTTCTGCTTGCCCCTCGCTTAATTATCATGACCGTAATGCTGCCAATATGTAGGCGCCAAACTAAACAGAGGTCGTTCTTCAAACTGAACGTAAGAGTAGTATTAATATTACATTTATGACATCTAAATTTACCAAGTTAGTGTAATTACAAATAGTTTTTGATGTGAAAGTTATTCATAAAAATTCGAAACCCGAAATACAAAAACAGTACTAGCCTATCCGATATTAAAATATACACGCACAAAAAAAAATCGGTAATTATCAAAGGAACGCAAGCTTGTAACATTAACAGCATGACTTGCAAATTGTGCATAGTAGAACAATACTAGACAATAACCTTTAAACAGTTTATCTACTTATGCATTTTCGGCTCTTCTGTTCATACCAGTCGAGGGATTCTTGTCACATTCTGATTCTAGGTTGTAGTTCTCAAAGAGCCGATCCTCTTGTCTGAATTACGTATTGTCCGATTTGGTCCTAGGATGCCTTCCCTCATGCATTACCTTATCCTTCAAGAGAGGATGGTTTATTGTTGGACGCCTTTTTACTGATTCAAAACAATCCAACGCTGGCTCAATGGATGACCCCATGGATAACACTTTTCCTGGCATCGATTTTGGTAGATTCTCTACACAGACGGAGTTTTCCTTTGACGTTTATTATTTTTGACAAAGGGAAGTTTCTTTTTCCCGAAATATTAAATAAATGATTTTTATAATCATCCGGACAACACACAAACAGCTAACACCACACTTGCTGCTATGTAAGATTTTAAGAAAAAATAAATAGTAAGTCCCATTTCGATTTATTATTTTTTTCCTTCCAGCTTACAACCTACACGGCACTTTGCATTGCCTATTTAAAACATACAATATATATATATATATATATATATATATATATATATATATATATATATACGAAGAATTCTGGGAAATTAAACTTATCTTAGTATTGATGGAAACGATTTATTAATAAATACTATATATCCTCCACAAAAACACCGAAGTATGACAATTTTAATAGTTACTTAAATGGACGGCAGACATTATGAAACTAGCTCTAAACTGTTGAACTTAAATGAGTTTCGTATCCAAATAACCTAAATAGACATTGATGTAACTTTAGTATAAAATTTTTTTCCTCAAGTGAATTACAATTTTTGTAAATAAATTATAGAACTTATTAACTATTTTAAGAAATATTACTGAATTAAAATTTATAATTGTTCGCACAATTTTTAAGATGTACTAGCTTTGAACGAAAAATTCAAAATGGCGTATTAGTGGGTTCCACCACGTGTGAGTTTTTGCTCTCTTCATTTGTTTTTTGTTTGTTTTCACCCAAAAATGAACTAGTGTATAGTGTAGGTTTTTCAAGTCACTTTAATCCAAGAACTTTTTACTCTTTGTGATTTTTTCTGATGATTTTGTAGTGTTGCAGAGACGATATTGACATAAAAATGTTGTTTGGCACAAGACAAATGAAACGGACCGTAAAAATATATCTCACAGAAATATTATGTTTTTTGGAAATGTGAAAAAATAAAAATAATAAAATAAAATCATGGTTATTGGAATATAATATGAACTGACTTATATTTGCTTTATTATCAATAATTGACAATCATTGAGCTGAATCTTTTAAGGAGACTACAAAGTAAAAGGAACTGATAGTATATGCTAATACATATATTGTCATTAATAATTATATATATATATATATATATATATATATATATATATATATATATATATATATATATATACGGATCATAATAATTATAAACGAAATCATACTAGCTTTCTCTCTTTTTCTCTTAGCACCTCTCTCTCTTTATATATATATATATATATATATATATATATATATATATATATATATATATATATAATTTATTTATAATGCTATTTAACAAAAAAAACATATTTCACCCAAAACAAGGCAAGCCGCTACTGTAGACGTAAGGAATTACTGAGAATTAGGGTTTAGGTTTTAGGTGTCATCCTAAGTTGGGAGCTGTGCAGCGAGATGTCTGTTTACATTAGTTTTAAACCTCTGCATGTCAGTACTGTCGGGGAAACAGGAAGCAGGGAGGGAATTCCAGAGGCCGGCAGCGCGAGGAAAGAAGATTTTGAAGTAGAAGGCTCTCTGGCATCTGGAGACCTCCACAGTGAATGGATGGGATTTAGCTGATTGTCGAGTTGGTCTAGTGTATTTTCGCCGAAGAGGCATCATAGCAGCCAGTTAATCGGAACACAATTCATTAAAGTACTTGTAAAACAAGCACAAGGAAGCTACATTGCGACGATGGGACAGGAGCTGGAGCTTGGTGGATTGTGAGAGACCTATTAAGTTGGCGACTTTTTTTTGGACCTTGTCTAGGAGAGAGAGACTAGTGGATGATGCACCAACCCAGATGTGGCAACAATATTCATTACATGGGCGGATAGTGGCTTTGTAGAGATACAGGATAATGTCAGGTGTGAGTATTATAAATTCAAATATATTATGTTTTACAAACGTAGATGAGTATTTCTTCATATACATTGCATCATATATATTTATATATATATATATATATATGAAATCTGTTTTTTGAACGCTATCATATGTTCACTTCCTAAGTGATGAAATAGTTTCCTCCCTTTATATTATATTGTATGCATTAAGTCGCACTAATTATGGAAGGTATTTTTTTTTTATTCATTTATAAACATGTGTTGCACGGCACCAATGATCTTCAGCGTAACTGACGTTGGCAAGATTCGAACTTACGATCACATTGTCCATAATCTAGAATGTTATCTGTGGGCCGCAAGGGCTACCCTGAAATATGCATTTTTCTATCGTTAAAATAGTTAAAGTTTGTTGTTTTTTTGTTTTTTGTCAACACATATACATATATATATATATATATATATATATATATATATATATATATATATATATATATATATATTGTGAGTTGTTTTAAATTCGCGCGACACAGACTATGCAAACACAGCAACAACTTAAATACTCAAAAGCGCACGTACACTATACGTATGTATGTTCAAATGCAAACATGAAGAATTATCGATATACAAATATATTGTAACAGTATTGCAGCCTAGCCACGTATCCCAAGTGTGTGCGTGCGTATGGGTTTGAGCGTGTGCATGTGTGTGAGCGTGTCTATCTCTGGCTGTATGTCTGTGTGCATGCCTGTGTGTGATATAAAAATGCTTAGGTCGACATCGAAATTTAGGCGCCGGTAGTATTATATTTCCAATCATGCCTTTAACAGAAAATCTGCCTTCGAACGACATTGAAAAGAAAAGATCCATTAAGATTGACAAAAGAAATCAGATTTTATAAATAAATTCATTTGTTAGAGAGAAAAACAGAAAACGTTGAAATTATCAATAATTGATTAAAGAACAGCCGCGCATACCTACGTTGATAAATAAACGAAGACTATTATTTTTTGTGTTGCTTTTTACGCCCCACCAACATACATCAGCCAATCTTCTGATATGTATATATATATATATATATATATATATATATATATATATAGTCTCGGAAATTTCTCAACCATTAAAACTATATTAAGGGATCATCAGTTGTTTACCATGAAAAACTGTTTCGGGAATATATATATATATATATATATATATATATATATATATATATATATATATATATATATATATATATATATATATATATATATATGAGTAAGGAAGGATGAGAGTAATCCAACGTAATGGGAAATTTAAAAAAAACGAAATTTTTTTTAAATATATATTCATCAACGTTGCGTCTTTATTTGTAAGACTTCCTCAGGATGATAATTTTAAGAAAAATGTCATGTAACCCAATATTTCGATGTACTTCCATGACATTTTTCTTAAAATTATCACCCTGAGTCGGTCTTACAAATAAAGACGAAACGTTGATGAGTATATATATAAAAAAACATCTTTTGGTTTTTCCTTTTTCATTTCCCACATATATATGTATAAATACGTATATATATATATGTATATGTATGCATATATATATATATATATATATATATATATATATATATATTTATAAACAACGTTTAACAATGCTAGCTTATATATATATATAAGCTAACATTGTTAAACGTTTTTTATATATTTTTTTTTCATTTTTTTAATGATCTTACTCGTGTCAAAATAAAAAAATCTATGTTAAATATTCATCACGGACGTTTTCGATTCTTTGTCGATCCATCTTCAGGTGTCAAAAGCAAATGCACAGGAAAGCTGGAGGAAAGGAGGTACATTAAACAAAAAACTCTAAGTACGCGCATATGAAGTCAGTTAGACGTCAAAATAACGAACCAGTGCAGTTACAAGAGATACATTAACAGTTTAAATTCCCTGACGCCAGAATTAACATCACATGATGAATTGTGTTTCGTTAAGCATTTTAAACTGTTGTTACTAGTTTCAAACGTAATGCTATTTATTGTATGGTGCTTGGTTTTAATTAATTTTATTAAAACCCATATTATTATCAAATTATATTTGTGAAATTAAGAGTGGATTAACATGTAGATTTTTATATGATCCAGATTATGTTTTAGTGAAAAACTAGGAAATTTAAAGTTTAAACATGTCAAAAATGCTAAAACGAAGAAGCGAGATATCTATTAATTGTAAACGCAGAATATCATACACACTTTTATATATATATATATATATATAAAGTAACTAATTTAAAAACGAATTTACAATGTATAAAATGAAGGAAGTTAATCGACAGATCTCAGTGAATAGAAGGAGGATGTAGATAAAGTAGGATAAAAGCCTTTAAATGCAAGTAAATAATAGTTTGTAAACATAAGTTGCTTATAAAAGGAAGATTTGAATGCTTATAATCGCATTAACCCAGCTCAGCACTTCCTGAGTGAAACAAAACATAACACATAGTGTAGCATGCCATGAAATATATATTTATAATTATTTTCGTACACATATTAATCTCTAATGTATTAAGCAATGTTGGCGTTAATACTGCAGCAAATATATACACAAAATATAGTGTACAATAATATAAGTACATAACATAACGTAGCAATCTCTCTCTCATTCCATTCTTTCGCTTTCTTTCTATATTAAAGTAAAGTACTTTTATGCGCTTTAAATGATGTACCATTTATATATATATATAATATTAAATTATATTTTTAATATTTTACCTACGTACGACGTCATTTCAAGCTTACGGCTCTAATCAGCGCAGGGAAATAACAATCTCGGACGGTCACGGAGACACCTTGAATCTGTAAGCGCTCGCTTTAGTCCCATAGGCCAGGGTGAGATTGTCATGTGATAACGGAGAAATTAAATTATATTTATACTAAAAGCGGCGAGAATAAATATCAAGACATTCAATAGGATTCAACGGCAGAGCTGGAGTCTTGCACTGGGGCTTTAGGTGAATTTCTATTTTTAATCTCTCTCTCTCTCTCTCTCTCTCTCTCTCTCTCTCTCTCTCTCTCTCTCTATCTATCTATCTATCTATCTATCTCTCTCTCTCTCTTTCTCTCTCTCTCTCTCTCTCTCTCTCTCTCTCTATATATATATATATATATTAAATGTCTTATTTATCAAAACATAGCACGGCTACACATTTCGGTACATGTTTCAGTCGTAGCTATAAAAAACTTTACATCCTCAGGAAAAATGATCTGTTCTTTATGCCTTCATATTGTAGAGATTCTAAATATGAAGGCGTAAAAAAACAGACAACCTTTTGGCTCGAAGATCTCGAGATTATTTGCAAATAAATAACTCTATTTATTATCGAGTTCTATCATATAAACACAATAAAAATTAACCGGATTTTTACCCTGTGGATACTAACCTTACCTGGATTATATATATATATATATATATATATATATATATATATATATATATATATACATATATACTCCGTTTCTTGGCGTAAAATAACGAATGTCTTTACATTTGACAAATAAAAATTAACCTTATTGAAAAAATAAAAGCATATAAATTATAGGTGTTATTATAATTTTAATATTAATATTTCGAGAAGTTCTGCGCTCTTTGTCAAAAAATGCTGAAACGGTATGAAAATTGGGCTGTTGTGAAAAACAGGAATTTTCAACTTTGTGCTGCGTTCATTCTTTGTCTTCTCGTGCAAGTCAGTTCACGTGAAATCTCTCTAGCGAAATGCAAAGAACATTTTCCTGATTAACAAAATATAAAATAATTTTTGAAATAGCTTCATCAGTGTACATTTTTATCCACCACGATAAAGCAAAGAAATGAAATGCAACTGTAAATTGATTTGACTAATTAATTCCAAAGTACTCGGGAAAACGGAAAGAAAAATGGAACAAGAAACCCACGAAATATACACCAATTTGAACGAAATACTAAATCGACTACTCGGAAAATTGAATAAATAAAACAAATAGTCTTTTCAAGCAAAAACACTACGTGTGTTTTAATAAGGTTTGCCTATATATATATATATATATATATACATATATATATATATATATATATATATATATATATATATATATATATATATATATATATAAAATATAAGTAGAATGCCTGTGTCGTCATCGCCGCTTTAAATGTGTTTAAACTACCACAGTTTATCAGCTGTTCAAATATTGGCCGCGAGGTTTAAGACGTTGGATTGGAATTGAAAAATACTTATAATCCAGGGTTTCGAACCGTGTGACCGGTAGTGAATAGTCATACTTCTACGCTGAAGAGTTTCGATTGAAAAGAGACGAAACGTATACGTCCGTAGATAATAAACAACAACAAATATTTTTCATATATATATATATATATATATATATATATATATATATATATATATATATATATATATATATGAAAAAAGACAAACGGAAAAAAAAAATTTAAATACAGGAAAAAATTATCAAGAAAAGAGAGATTTTACCGCTTCGTTCAGATTAACGAACGTCTTCAGAAAAGTCAAAATTTTAAATTCAACCGATAAGGGTAAAAACATATATATATATATATATATATATATATATATATATCCTCTACTCTATAATAAAACACAATATGAGAGTAGAATAGGACTAACTTGGGTTTACTTTCGGTAGCCTCGTAACTCTCGCTTCTCTTATTGTCACCTTTAGTCCTCACATTCCATGAGCTATGTTTCTTACAAAGGGGGACGAATTGCTGTTTCTGGGACAGAATCTATTCATCTAACACATATTGTTGGCTTGCTTCTTACTTTGAAGTAGTATTTTTTAGATCCTTGCATCAAGTGGCTTCATTCCTTGTCTGGAGCGATTTCAATTACAAAACTAAGTATTATTTGCATATTCATATGTACTATATCTTCAATTGCAATATAATTTCTAAACTATACATTTATTGTTTTGTGGAAATATAATTTTAGTTGATGAACACGTCAACAACCGAATGGCCGTCGATTGTAATGAACGAGTAAAGAATTTGGTTCGTAACTGATTTAAAAGTAGAGAAAAACGGCACAACGTTCAACGCTGATGTTATTTGAACAAATAAAAAAGCCATTAAACTGAATCATTTAGTAAAAAAAACACGCGATACTTAATACGTTTGGTTTTTACATTATTATTATTATTATTATTATTATTATTATTATTATTATTATTATTATTATTATTATTATTATTATTATTATTCACACACACACTCTCTCGGGCTATCTATCTATCTATCTATCTATCTATCTATCTATCTATTAATCTATCTCAAGAATTAAGAAAACAGTTAAGCTGTGAGTGATAATTATTTGAAAAAATGTCTTTCTTCAGACAACGCATGCACACGTTTGTATGGTTAAAAATTAATACATTATCATGTATTGTTTTTATTTTTATATTTTTAATAATTATAACATATTAAGTTTATGGATATAAATTAGCTGTCACTATTTGAACGGAAGTTTTATAACTGTGATTTAACACCCCTTCTCTCTAAATTATGTATGTATGTATGTATGTATGTATGTATGTATGTATGTATATATATATATATATATATATATATATAGTCTCGGAAGTTCTTTTAACCTTCAAAACTGGGGAAAAAAAAAAAAAGAAAATTTTTTTTTTTTTTTTTGTTGAAAGATTTTAGTCTAGTAAGTCAATCAATCTACTGCAATCACTATTTTAGTTCACTTCCAAGAATATACTCTAATATAAATATATTTTTATATATGTTTTTATATATATATATAGACATACATACATAATTAAGAGAGAGGGAGTATTAAATCACAGTTATAAATTAACAGTTCCTTACGGGGATGAAACGCGGAAGTCTCTGTGTAGCTTAATTGCCATAAATATATATTCATAACTTACTATATATATATATATATATATATATATATATATATATATATATATATATATATATATATAACCCAGGCAAGGTCAACATCTACAGAATAGGAATCCAAAAAATTTCAACCGAGGTTATAAAACGTGTGCAATATCAAAATCTGCCACATTGGCATGTCGATGTTATCGATAAACAGCTGTTAGAAACTGAGAGTTTAACATCCGATTTTTACCTCAGGTCATATTTGGGAAGAACCAAATATGATCCAAAGTAAAGATCGGATTTTAACTCTGCCTGATAAAGCATGTTTCTAACGGCTGTTGATCCATAACATCGACATGCCAGTGTTGCAAATTTGTCTATATAAATAAAAATAATCATATATATAAAAACTCTATTTGATATTGAGCACTTTTTATAAGTTTCCGTAAGTTTACGCAAAGGTTTATATATTAGCTAAGTAATGTATAATGCGACTAGACCTCTTTATTTGACATAATTCTAGTTCATGCAATATACATTTCACTCACAAAGTTTTGAAAATATACACATTTATGGTCTACATATTTAACTGACATTCACAAACAGGCTTAATCAGTTCATTATACACCCCAGCCCGGCTAAAAATACAAAATGCGTTCAATATTCATTATTTATTTAACTAATAAAGGATATATTTAATTTTATATTCCTTTTTCATTTCTTTTATCACTCCGATTAAAACTTATAAATACATATATATATATATATATATATATATATATATATATATATATATATATATATATATATGTATATATATATGTATATATATATATATATATATATGTGTGTGTGTTTGAATAGACGCAAAAGTTCCTGTTTGATCCTTTTCCGATCAAATTTTCTAATTGGTCACCCACCGATCTAATGCTGTGCTCCAGTATGAATATGAAATCGCAATATTTGCAAACGTTTAAGGCGCGTGATGATGTTACAAAATTAAAATACGTGAATTTATTACGAAAGTCAACACACACACAAACATATATATATATATATATATATATATATATATATATATATATATATATATTCATATATATATATAGTCTAAAGAAGCTTTGATTCAATTAAAACAAAGAAAGAGAATGCAATTTAAATTCCCAGGGATACTACCAAAATCCAATATATATACATCACTATTTATATATTTTTCAGATCTGTTGTTTATACACTCACCCCCCCACATATATATATATATATATATATATATGTATATATCTATATATATTATAATTATGGAAATAATAATCCAACGCATTTTCAAATATTGACTTCAATGTTTTTTGTTTTTTCAAATCAGTCATCTTTAGAAAGTATTGAAATAAAGATGAAACTGTGATGACTATATATACACAATTTTCGGTTTTAAACTTTTCAATGTTGATATATATATATATATATATATATATATATATATATATATATATACAATAATAAATTATTAATTTTATATATATATATGTATGTATATATATATACATATATATATATATATATATATACAATAATAAATTATTAATTTTATATATATATATATATATATATATATATATATATATATATATATGTATATATATATATATATGGTACAGCATTGGACTAAGTCTATGCGGTTCTGGTGTCGAATCACGCTACGTCCGATCACGCTGATCTGTTTTAAGACGATCAAATAATGATTATATAATAATATATGTTGTTCATATTATGAACATAAGAACTATTCCACATCCCGCATTAAGTTAAAACGCGTATGAATAGTGGAATTTGTTCGAATATCGCAGAGTAAACAAATAAATTACATCCATCTACCTCTAAAATAGAATAGAATTAAATCAAGAGTCTAGTATCTTATCGAATCAAGCATTATCATAAATAAATGTCATTAACTTAACACTTTACAGATTAACAGTATTACCAACTATCTAACGAATCTCATTAAAAATTTACTTTTGATATATATATATATATATATATATATATATATATATATATATATATATATATATATATATATATATATATATATTCTCGCCTGACAAAGTTTTTTGCTTGAAAAAAAAACAACTAAATAAATGATTTATCATTTAAATTGTGTTGATATTTAAAAAATTTCATTTAAATGCATTTTCATGTGTGCTTTAAAGATCTTGTCAATTTCCTTATTAAACAAAGCGCTAATTAGCGCTAAACATTGACCGGACTACACTTTAAATTAACGTCCTATATACTTGATGTGTTCTTCTGACTCTAGTGTGATTCGACCCCATGGGCTTAATACCATCGAAATTAAGATGAAAAAATAGGACAGTCTCGCTTGACAAAGTTGTTTTACAACGAAAACTTGCAAAAAAATTACATAAATGATTCATCATTTTAATTGCACCATATGTTGATTTTTCAAAATTTCATTTAAATACATTTTCATGTGTTCTTCAAAGATGTTGTTAATTTCTTTATATATATGTATATATATATCTGCATAAACATATAACATCGATGTCTGTATTAATTAATATTTATTTATAAAATATTATTATATAGCCCCCTTTACTAAGGCTGGGTACTCTGAGTGAATTTAACAACAAACAGTACTACTAGCTTCATTGCGAGATCCAACACAGTTTGTTGTTGTTGTTGATCACTCTTCGCTGCTTGCTGTAAATACCCACCGACTTGGCATTTACAAAGTTAAATTCCTCCTAACTTCGTGGCTGATGGGTAAGTCTATTGACTGCCAATAAGTGGCGATTTGTGATCGGAGTTCTTGCCCACCGACCGTCGAGAATTAGCTTCCTGCAAGTATATATATATATATATATATATATATATATATATATATATATATATATATGGGAAAATGAAAAAGGAAAACCAAAAAATGGATGTTTTTTTATGTGTACATCAACGTTTCGTCTTTATTTATAAGACTTCATCAGGATGATAATATAGAGAAAAAATGTCATGCAAGTACAGATACATATATTATCATCCTGATGAAGTCTTATAAATAAAGACGAAACGTTGATGTACACATAAAAAACATCCATTTTTTGGTTTTCCTTTTTCATTTTCCCATCACGTCGGATTACCTTCATCCTTCTCTTCCCATATATATATATATATATATATATATATATATATATATATATATATATATATATATATATATATATATATATATATATAAGGAGACTTAGTGAATTAGAACAACAAGTCTATTATGGCGTACGGTCGTTTCCAAAACATTCTCGAAATACTTTATTTCATTCTTTAATTAAAAAAAAAAACAACAAAAGCTACTCCAAAACGTCTCTTCATACTGAAGGCCGAAGTAAACGACCAAAAATTGTGTTCTTTTAAAAAAAATACATTTTGTGTCCCTAAACGGCAACAACTAAGAAATGAAATAAAAAATTACATCAATATTTAAATATTTTTCAGATTTGCTGTTTATACATTCACACGCACACACCCACTCACACAAACACCCACACACACACACATACCCCCCCCCCTACGCATACAAGGTGGA
>OY744526.1:97922051-97984551 GCA_963556195.1 Sepiola atlantica
CTAAGGAATATGAAAATCATAGAAAACTTTTCGACGTTCCTAATTCAGTTTCAACTCACTGTGTAGATGAGTTTGTGACTAATGGATAAGTCTTTTATCATCAAAACTAAACTTTGTATATATACCAGTAAACAATAAATACAAAGGAAACTTTAAGCATTACGGGGCTCTTGGAATTGAGTAGGTAAGCTTTCGCTATTGGGTACTGAGTTACCCAGTAGGTTTAGGAAGTTAAAGTAAATCATTGATACTGTAGCATTCTAATTGGTACTGATAGTGTAGGGGGTGGGTTCGATTTAACTCAATAACTGGGGGATGGGGTCTTTCTATGTTCTATCGAGATTACACGTGGATTTTTAGAGGGATAGACGGGTAACTTAAGAGGGTTTTTCACAGTTGATTTTTCATCTTAATTTAACAAGTGAATTTCATCCGTATAAGTTGCATTAGAATTCATTGGATTACTAAATAATATTACGACCACTGCCTTATAACAAGTAAATTAACTTTTCAGAAAATTATCAACTGAGTCCGTTTATATCTTCTTGGGGTTGAATTACATTTCTAAACAAGAGGAGAATACCTTTTAATTCTAAAAATTAGAGTTACCGCCCGTTCTCCGTGTGGCTCAAATCTCTATGGGTTGATGGTCGATCTCATAGTTCTAAATCGAGAAATAAAACCAACTCTCGTTATAAATCAAATTAAATATAATTTTGTTTTTTCTTCACTTAAAAATAAAAATAAATATTTGGAGAGATATTTTTTAGACTTTACTTCCCCGATACTACTGTTTTTATAGATTTGCACTTGATTTACTGCGGGGCTGGTCATTCTCATAGTTTAGCATCCAAACATTGGAGGTTTCGCACTTCAACTCAGGTTTTGAACATATCCTTATTAGATTTTTTAAATAATAATTAATAATGAATATCAGATAAAAATAATTTACTGATTGTCTTCGAAGGTTTGGGGGTCTTTACTTCTCATTAAGAAAGTTCGATCCACTAGCAGGAATTATTTAGGTTAGTTTCGTAAATATTAGTTTTGGGGCTATCGATTGAGAAATCTGATTCGTGCGTTTTCTCGAATGTAAAAATCTTATGGGGGGATTTTTTCTTTTTTCTTTTTTCTGAAGTTATCCACTTTTTCTCAAGAGAGTGTTTTGCCATTATATACTTCAGTTTGCAGATTTTAAAATCAGAAATCAACTTGGATTTTCACCGTATTTTCCCTCCGGTGATTTTGTTATGACATGTTTTTCCGCTACTCAACAACATATACTGTAACACTCTGAACATTGAAAAAATTGGACAAATTGAAAAAAATACATGTATCTGAATTTTGCCATGAAACGCGCGTAAGGGATAGCAATGAATATTAAATTTTACTAAATTACTTTTGCGTGTAATATGAGAGATGTAAAAATACTTATCGAAGTACAGAAATAAAGAAGTTGTTAAAAGCAATGCAAATTATGGTTTTGAATTAATTCACCATGGTCTAAAGAATGCAACTATTAGACACATATGCCCTGAATCATGTAATACAGCTTCATTGAGCTTACAATTAAATACATTTAAGATATTGTAAGGATTACAATCCTTTTTGAATATATATTCTTGACAAACACATACACACGCACACACACACACACATATATATGTACATATATATATATATATATATATATATATATATATATATATATATATATAGGAAATCGTCAGGCTAAATGATTTAGCAGAATTTAGTATTTAGCCTGACGAATTTCTTCAGGAATTTAACACAACCATTTCAATGTGAGATATTATATAATTATTTCCACAATCATATTAAATATATAGTACATATATTATTGTTGTTTCTGTAGATGTTAATCCAATGAAACTCAAGTGTTTATAAAAAGTGCTCAATAACAAGTAGAGCTGTTTTTTGGCATAACTTTGTATTTATACCAACATTATTGGTTACATATGTGCATACATATTTCAGCTTCGATCTCTCTCGAGAACCAGCTTCCTTAGACCTTCAGAAAAAAAATGATATAATTTTCTGAAGGACCGAGGAAGCTGGTTCTCAAGAGATATCGCAGATGAAACATGTATGCACATATGCAACCAATAATGTTTGTATAAATAAAAATTTACACTATATATATATGTGTGTGTGTCTATATTTATGTATTTATAAATACATCCTTCCATCTCAGTTAATTCGTATTTATTAATATATTCATTTTGTTTTTCATATGTATATACTTTTAAATATCGTTTTATGTTATAAATGCTTTAAGCTTACAAAACAAGATATCATTCAGATACCATTTAACTTAAACATCATTAACTTTACACTACTGGTAGCTATCTATATAAACACACACAACAACCTAAAATTAATAACATCACATATGAAACCAGTGGCAATATTTTAAAATGCTTAACGTAATACGATTTTCTTCTGTGATGCCATTCCAGCGTCGCTGAATTTAAATTGTCACTGACTTTCCTCTAACAATGCGAAAAACATTCTCTGCGCGTTTCTCCGCCGTCTTTTAAAATATTCTCTTAATTCTCCAGCTAGTTTTCTCATTTACGTTTGACACCTTAGGATGATTCGACGAAGAATCAAAAACGTTCGTGAAACCTATGGAAACTTTATTAATTTGTTTGATTTTAGTACTAAAAAGACAATTAGAAAAATTGAAAAAAATAAGAAAAGGTATAATTAAACAGACGAATTCTGTTATTTTTAACAATGTTTGCATAGATGAGAAAATGCTGCCGAAATACACACATTTTTATTAAGTTTAAAATAATCATCTTCAATTAGGTTACTCTTCAAATTAAATGTAAAATATCAAACAATTCTGGAAATTTCATATAAATAGAAATGATGATGAACACATCTCCGTTTGGTAATGATATTAGTGGACAAATATCGACATTAGACCTTTCCCTCATTCTATCTAAAATGAGAATGAAACCTATCTTCATCTTTTATTCTCTCTAGAAGAGACAAAAAACTTATTCTAAGTTTAAATATTAAGTTATCATTGTCTGTGGGGTCTCAGAATTACCTGGCATAGTACCCAGATGCGGGATTACCCCTTTCGGAGAGATATAAAACCCGTTTACTGACTTGAAATCAGTGAGAGGTATTAGCTTCCTTAGTCGAATACCTTCCTAGAGCTGGAGTTCTAAGCAAAAATATCCGGTTTGCAAACCTAAAATTGCTTTAAGGAGTATATATGCTCTGCTTATCACCTGGACTTGCACCCATTCTTTGTCTATAAGCCAGGCACCGAGGTACTATCACAGGGACGCTTCAGAGACAGCTTGTGCTTTGCATTGTTTCCTTACTAGGACAATAAACGCCGTTCTATTAATCTCTATCTATACATCTTGGGAACAATTTCTGGCCACTTAAATTCACATGACCTGTTTGGGTCGCTATTATCCTTAGAGGTTGATGTTACAGGTTTGACAGGTTGTCTTGCTGCTGTTTCCGACTGGTAGTACAAGAGCTCTAATTATTAGGTAGCGGTAAGATTGGCTGCTCTATCAACAGTAGTATAATATCGGGATAAATATAGTAACATGTCGCGCATAGAAAGAGACCCAGTACGTATCCGGTGAGCTTTCCTGAGACCGCACTCCCCGAGATTTTATTTATCTTTAAAATTTTGCAAAAAAGTTTAAGATATAATAAATTTTCCTTATAAAATAAGATGTGGCACAGGGCCGAAATTGGGTGAGGTCGGCTGTCATGCTCTATGTTCTCTAAACTAGTTTCAGTCAATTACTTAACATTATCTTCAACGGTTTGACGTTTGTTATTTTCAAATTTATCGGCTGGGGATGGAAAGTGCTTAAAATAACTAAGATTACTGAAAAATAAAATACTAAGTGTGGTGGTAAACAGCACCCTTTCCAAATGTGTCTAGCTATAAGGTGCTCACTGTTTTACGGGTTGCTTATAGAGCGGAAAACAAGCAATACAGTTTCTAAATGGAAAAGGGGGCTAGGATTCATTTGTGTATTCACATCCATTTAAATTTTGCAGAGTGCAATCTACTCCTATCACATCTGATTTTGACTTTTAGCTGATGTTTAAAGTGCGAAATTAGACCGTAATCAAAAGGCGATTCCCTCTACTCTATATTTCCGCACTACTAGTCTAGCCACGGACAGGATCGTGAGAAACACAATTCGTTTCTCCCTAAACCACGAAGGCATCACATTGTAAACTACGGATGTTACATCTGATGGTATCAACTGATGCAGGACGGTTCGAGCCGCCAACTCGTTTATTTAGTTAAAAAAAACTCATATAGCTTGCTGCAATTGAAGAATACGTGCCGGCCGTTCTTCCATCAACAAGCAACAACTGTTTAGGCTGGTTTTAGCTCTGAAAGGTTTGTCATTAAGGGGCATTTGCCAGGTCAGAGAAAACTCAGTTATTGAGATGCCTGGCGCCCTGAGATCGGATCTCTTTCTCCGATCACCCCAGCCGCTTCTCCAGCGGACCCGAAACAGTCCCAACGCTTCCGATATAGCGTCTTTCTAGACCGTGAATGTCGCTAGGCGCCGGCAGTAATCAATGGTTGAACACATCTGTCAGAAGAAGAACGAACATGTGCGACAGCGACAAGAACAATTGCGATTGCCACAGTAACAATTCGTTGGGCAAACCATCGAGTCTCCGCGATATGTTAGAGCCGACCTGTCTCTACGCAGCCAAGACCTTACACTCTGCAACCTGACCATCACAGCCAGCTTATCACACCTTCCCCAGTCATGGCGAATTAGCCAGATTACTGTCAAACTCCTGTACGCAGAGCCTGGATAGTTTTCTGAAGCGATCCGCGAAATACTTTCAGAACCCCTCATAGATTTCCCATGTCGATACGAGGGTGTGCCCGTATAGGTTTTTCACTTCTCGAATGTAATGATCTGATCTGCAACGAAACACAGCACTACGCTCTTTTTGCGTCAACATTCATAACCTAACCCTGGCTATTTGGCACTCATACAGCTCGTTAACCGAATGTTTCAGGTTCCCATTGACTTGTGCTTGTGAGTCTTTTCCAGCCTATTTTCTAACCGCTTTTCAGCTCTAGCCTTATTTAAGGCGAGACTCCTGCTATATTGAACAGCAAAACGTCCAATTTTAGTTTTTAAGTTAACCCACCACTTAGTACCGGCAACCGCCCCCACTAGAACCCGCTGAATGAGTAATACTTACTTTTCCCGGAAGTCACATATCTTCAACAAGGAGGTATTTAATTTCCACTACCCAGCTTGCTTAGGTCTATTTTCTAAAGTAAAACGGGCTACAACCAATTTGTGTTCCGAGTGTCCAGTTGAATTTGGGACAAGATAGAAATTGTACATCTCTTCTTCTCACTAACATCCTGTGCAAGTAGGTTCTTGAGCAGGAAGGCGCACTGGTATGGCACGTCCACATCTCCCATCTGAGTGATCGAGTCAGAACCTGTCAACAAGATCGTATGAGGCCATCAGGTTAAACAGACGGCTTTCACACCTATCCAACCTTCTAGTCCCGCCCACCATATTGATCTTGTGATCTAGGATGGTATTACAATCACCCATTAAAAATAGCCGCTCCGAACCTATAAGTAACACCTCCACCCACCGAAAAAAGGAACCCCTCTACCCAGGTCTATACATCGCGACGTTCCGAAACTTGCAACCTCTTAGACAGGGTCCATAAAAGAGCTTCTAATCTAACAGGGCCTAAGCTATTTACCGAGCTCCATCTCCTGTCTCATCGTCGCAATATTTCATACCTGTGTTTCTTATACAACTAATTCTATTGAATGTGTTCCGACGAATATGTTGCACTAGTGCCCTCTCGCCGTAAATACCCCCGACAAACCCAACAAACAGCAAAATCCCACACCTTCACTGTTGAGGTACCCAGATGCCGGAATGCTTTCTAATCTAATAGCCTTTTTCTCGTATTGCTTGCCTTTGGAATTCCCTCCTTGCTCAGTGTTTCTCGACTGTATCAACATCAATCAATTTAAATGTAATGTGAATAAACATCTCGCTGCACAACTCTTCGTGTATGGCCCTTACTGCACAATATCCCCTTACGTCAAAGTAGCAATGTGCCTTGTTTGGAGTTAATCTTAATGTGATTAACCCTAAACAAGGCACAAAAGAATCTATACTTCCTACACGATTTTGAGCCTGTTGTTTGAGAAGAGACATTTTAAACTCAAATTTAAACTCATAGAAATATTTGTAATATAATTTTCGCACTAAGCATTTTATTTGGCTATCTTTTTTCTTGTATTGAAATCGGAGGGGGGAATTTAATGTGCTGTGCAAAGAGCTTTATTTTACAGGTATGATATAGTGTTTACATTCCCAGGCGGTTAGCCAAGTGGAAACAGAGGGATATTGTCGTGGTCAGCTGAAGCACTTAGAGCCATTTCCCGCTTCAAAATTCAGACTGCAACTGATATGTTCATATAATCATATTTATTTCACTTTAACTCAATTTTAATCACGCAATCTGTTTAACTAATAATAACTGATGCCTGTAATAACTGCTTGTCTGTTGACCTTAAGGTCATAGCCCGTCAATCAAACTCCTCTGCGACACACTTTACCTTTGCTGACATTAAACTTTTCGATAACTCATTTTTTTGCACTGAATTCACCTTGCTGGGCACAATATCCACCATTGGAAGCACATGTCACATGTTTCGAATGTAATACAATAAGCTATGTTCTTTTCAACTCAATATGTTTCAATATATATGAGACAAGAAAAAAAAGTATTGTCTACATTCTTGGGGTTGCGGAGTTATCATTACTTTTATTATTTTTCAACTGACTATTATCCTCATAGCGTCCCTCGAACTTATGTCGGGGTGAAATATGGTTCTGTTTGGCCCTAGGAGTTGCATGCTCCCTGGAAGTAGTTCATCATTCATGAGAGGGGATTGCTATATCAACGGTCGCCTGAAGTACAACTACCGGAGAATGCCGATGTTTCTGACCATGAAGATTTTTTTATCTATCAGAATACCTTCCCTTTATTATGAGGAGCTAGATTTACAACTATTACTGACCTCATGTCTAACTTTGATGCAGTGGAAGGTAGGGGAATCCCGAGCGTGATATTTATATGGAACCACTAATAAAACATCCATATGATTTTTATAATAACGCGTGTCAAAATTTGAGCTCAGTTAGATTATTAGTTTACAAATTACAGTCATTTAAAGGAAGCTACTTTTGCAAATAAAAAAAAATGGAAAAATCTGAATTTCGTTTGTTGATAAAACATTGCTTTCTTTGGTAAAAATACTGTTCAATAAAAATACTGTTTGATAAGTGTTATTCGGACTCTATTTCGGCGGAAAGAACGGTTAAGAGGTTCGACGCTGACTTTTAACGCAACCGTACAAACACACATGATGCAGCTAAACCTATATTCGGTAGTTGTTTTGGGAAAATATAAAATATTTCTACAATAATTACCATGAACATTTGTTAATGAGAAAATTGTATTCAAAGTGGGTGCCGTGTTTGCTCACAGTCGATCAAAAGCAACAACGGGTCGAAGATTTAGAGCGTTTGCAACTGTTTCAATGCAATAAAAAAGTAATGGATTAAATATGGATCCACAACTTCAACCAGAAGTCAAATAGGCAGTCAGCTGAGTAGACAGCAGCAGTTGAAAGCAGGCCAACGTGACAAAAGACAAAACATCAGCAGGCAAGGTTTTGGCTTTCGTATTTTGTGATATAAAAGGTATAAGTTAATCGATTATATTGTGAAAGGATCAAGTGCGAATATTATATAGCATTATTGATGTGTTTGAAGGAACAAATCATCATAAAATGGCCAAAAATTAAGAAAAAGTGATCTTTCACCAAGACAATGTACCGTGTCAGAAGTCGATCGAAACGATGAAAAAACACATGATTTGTAATTCAGATTGCTTTTTTCGCACCAATCATATTCTCCAGATCTGAGAGAGAGAGAGAGAGAGAGAGAGCGTGAGAGTAAGACACTAATAGAGAAAGAGAGAGAGAGAGAGTAAGACAGTAATAGAAAGAGAGAGAGAGGAAAGTACATTGCTGTGGTTGTAGCTCGACGAGTTTTTTGCTGTGAATGTTTTACGGGAGAACAAAGATTGGAGCTTAGTCGAGCATCTTCCATGAACGTAACGATACAGTAGAGAGAGGTTAGCAAGATATCTTCTGTGATAGAAAGGCTGTAGGAGAGATAAACGATCATTCCCGGCTTTGTACTATGTCAAGGAAAGATCAAGAGAAAGAGAGAGAAAGAGAGAGAGAGAGAGAGAGAGAGAGAGAGAGAGAGAGAGAGAGAAAGAGAGAGAGAGAGAGAGAGAGAGATTGCTCCATTCGGCACCTCCCCAGATATGACATCAGTACTCCATATTCGGACGTGGCTGGCTCTTATACAGGTAGAGAATTGCACCAGGTACTTTCTGGAACCGTAGAATGATCCACCCATTTTTCCAGCGATCTTTGCAACATATTTGATGCAAGACTTATGGGACAAGGAATCCGCCCGACCAGGGCGAACATTTCTGCAATTATAATCGATTTTCCGTAAGCAGAACCCTTACAAAATTTGGCCGGAATTAAGCAGACTAATCTCTTATTCTACAACGAGTTGTTTAAACTCATAGACGATCATAGTAGACTAGATTATTTTTCGGTCACTTAATATATCTGTATACAAAAGAAAAACACTTTAGAAACAGAATCGGCGTAACGAACCACGATCATCAGACGGATGAAATATATTACATACGTTTAAAACTATGCAGCAAAGACGGAGTTATGGTCGCGTTTTCTTGATATTTACAAGGTTTGTTGAATCGTTATGTTTTTTGGTAAAGATGAATTTTTATATAGAAGTAGCAGGTATACCCGACATTGCCCGGGACCATAAAAACAAAATAGAAGAGGGTAAAAAGTGTGTGTACCATCTTTAAATTAAAACTCCTATCTCTCTACCTATCTCAACTCGTCTCTCTCTTTCTCTCTTTCTCCCTTCCCCGTTTTATCCACATACCTCTCCCCACCCTCTTTCATCTCCGCCCAACCCACTCCTCTCTCTTGTTTTAATGTATTGAAAATAATAATATTGTAAGTCATTCATCTGAGCTTTCAGTTGTAAAGTTATTGCTCCCGGGCAACACCAAGTTTCTTCCCCATCCACTTCCTAAAAACTACGATAAAATCTATATTTGTTTTAATGTATTCTCGGGAAACGCCGAGTTTGTTACATTCCCCCTTAATAATATAATGAAACCTATATTTATTTTAGTGTATTCCCGTGCAACGCTGAGTTTCTTGTCTTCCCCTTTTTCATGAAACATATACCACATTTAAAATGTACTACTGTATTATTGGACACATACTTGCTCTATTTATTATATTGAACACTGACTACCGAGCAACGCAGAGTACTTTTTCTGGTATACAATAGTATAACAAAGTACAATGAAATATATTTTCAAAGCCAATGCAGCGTTTAAAAACACGTGCTCTATGTAGGATTGCCCTATCTACAATATTAATGACCCCCACACTACGCTGGATAAACAAACCTGCTCTATCTATGATATTGAGCACTTTGGATTAACTGATACTACTGCGTTTAAACACATCTGTTGCATCTAGGATGTTGATCATTTTGTATTACTATATACCACTTATCAAATGTAAAACTGTAATCTTACAATTATTGCCCCCGTTTAGAGCGCTACGGAAACCACCCAAAATAAAATTATGGATGCCTCCAGAGCACTACTAAAACCATTCTTTCCGAGTTTTTTTCCAACCGTCCGTCCCTAGTCTGAAGAGAAGCTTTAGAAACGTTAAATAATTTTGAAAGAAAATGCTGAGATGAATGAATATATTGAAATTTCAGTGTTTTCCTTCCAAATTATGGCTGGAAAACTCGACCCCTTGACGAACTCTGCTTTATAGCCCCTTATGGGTTCACTTAGAGATTCAGGACCACTTCCATTATCTTCCCCGGTTCATTTGATATAAGAATGCACTTTTAGATTTTATGTAGATTCTGTAATCTTTTCTTCTATATAGGGAACACACACATAGACACAGACATTGAGTTATATATATATATATATATATATATATATATATATATATATATATATATATATTTATGTACTTGGATTATTAAAAAGTGTGGATAGACAACAAATTGTCGGTTTGCAGCTAAAACCAGCATCTTGTTCTAGTGCGTAGATGCCGTTTCTCTAATATTCGATCGGCTTGGTCTATTAAGTTACCCAAACAAATGGGCAGTCAGGCCTATGTTTAAGAGGATGTCGACTATTTGACAATGAAAATAATAGCTCGATAGGGATTAAAAGTAACAACGAATCCGATTTGTTAGTTATCTAGAATGAACACTATTTAGATATAAATCCATACCTGTAGTTTGATGCTTTCCTGCAGGGATGTAACATGGATGCAATAAAAATATTTTCATACAACTACTAAGTTATACCAACGCATTGAGCACTGTTAAAGTAAATACTAAAGTATATATACACAATATCATCTTATATTAGCATATGTCTATCATCCAGTTAACTCAGCGAAAAATGTCAAACTAATTGCAACGCATTTCTATGGATATGTTAAAATCTAGAGAAATCGGCAGACGCGAAATATGAAAACTTGACAAATCTGATTAAACAGCGCGGGTTTATAACAAAGAAATATAAACAACTTCGTTTTCCTATTGCTTATTTTGTTCAAAATCTTGGATAAATATATGATTGTTGGTCCTAATTATATTTCTTGTCCGTAAATTAAATTTTAATTTACTTTAAAAATTTTTATGAATTGAACGTTAATTCAGTGTTTTAATCTCTGGTGACGATATTGGAACAAACGTGCACCAAAAATATTTTTACAACAACAGTTTTGATACAAAAATAAACTTTGAAAACCTTTTCCCCTCAACTTGTTTAAAACAAAATGAAGAGGCTAAAACTAAAACATATTGGTCGATATTTAAAGAATTTCTTCGAATACATATCGTAGGTCGAAAGTTTAGAATAACTCACCAAAATAAATTTCTAGTCTATTATACACTGCTGGTTTTACTGTCAATTTCCTTTTTTGGACAAATTGAATACTGTCTAAATAAAATACAGCCGACATGTTCATGGTTTGTAAGGAAGGTACCATGGGAAACAATGTTGGGATACAGTGAGAATTACCCCAAAAAGGAAGTGATAGCATCAATAAAGCATATGAGGAACGTGGAAGTAGTCTTCGAACATGTGTAGGGCAACGTGCCCATAACAGCTGTAGAAAACGATGGTGTAACCCTAATATCATAAAAGCAGATAAAAACACAGAATGTGTCGATATATCAACATTTAATTGTAAGTAACGATCAACTTTTGATTTGCAGAATGTTTTTTGTAACTCACCAATCAAATATTAAGAAAGGCGAAGAAGTACAGATTATTATCCTGTAGAAAACATTTACATTTGATAACACCATACATGTAAATATTTGAATGATGAGTGTCGCGATAGCGTTAGAAAGATTATCCTCGCCAAATGCCAAGGATGCAGTCCATCGTTAACAGTGCAGTATCAACTTTAGGACAAGCAAACAATGAAATACAATATACGACTCCAACAGACGAATTTACTTAAAAAAAACTTGTGGATTTCTCTCTGATAGTGTTGCTCATATTATGCAGATTATTATAACAGATAAATATAGAGAAACAGCAGGCATCACTGTGACATGCTATCATGGTGATTGCTCCTTTACAATTATAGTTAGCCCTAACACTAACCCTAACCCTAAACCTAGCCATAAAAATGTATCACCATTTTGGTTCCAGGTTATTCATAGATTAATTACAGCAACAATCTGGAAGGTGGCGGTGGTTAAGTGGATATCGACACGGACTGAAGACCTGGGTGTTCCAAGTTCGAATCCAATCGGTTCCACAGTACCACTTTCACTTAAGAATGTTGGCAACCTTCTCGTGGTCCTTCCCGTAAGTACCCGATGTCTTTCCAGAAAGATTTTTAACTAGAAAAACATCGGGTAAACTAATGCCAACACCAGAATCATGTGATTCACACGAAAGAAGAAGAAGCGACAATGTGATACCCATATTTCAAATTTGAAAAGAACAGACAACAAATTTACTGAGATGCTATTTTTGTCTTAAGTTGACAATGAGGACAGATACGGATTTACTGAAATTTCAAAAGAATCCAGAGTTCAGACATTAAACTGGATCATACCCAGCATCAAATATGGGACTTCCCTGGACAACGCTTTCGTAAAGAAAGGCATTGAAATCTGGTGATTATTATTTGCATTACGTTGCGAACAAACAGACAAACTAACTAACAAGCGAATAAATAAACGATGATTAAAACATGCCACATTCTTTTGATTGTGGAGGGATTTACAATATATCCATTTTTCTAATTGTTAAATAATAATGTAGAAGTATATGTAATAAAATAATTCCATAAAATATCCCAATAATTTTATGATGGGAGAATATTCTTTGAATGCATATAAAAACGGTGCATTTTAGCATTAAACATTTCTTAAAAATTAAGATTTACTTTTGATATAGGTTAATTGTTGGTGAGATTAAAGAAGTATTCAATATACAACATTTCATATTCTAATTTTTATTTATATATTTAAAATGATGCATTGGTGCGATTAGTAGCGTACATAATGTTCACTGTAAAATGAAAAAGGGCAAATTTGTATATTTCGCATCGGTAGATTTTTCTAGACTTTTAGTATGTTAAAAAAAGACCTTATAGAAATGCATTGCGCAAAAAAAAAAACCCAGTGTGTTTCAATTTGTTTGACACTATGATTCGCGGAAAAGTCTCTAGAGCTTTTTCGACTATCATCTCTTCAGGAGAAACTGATATATAAATAACTCAATAATATTAGCGAAAATAAAGCGCAAAAGAGAAAATTTAAGTGCCAAGGTATACCAATACGCGATTAAAATCAATTTGCTTTATATATATATATATATGTATATATACATACATACAAATACAGGTATATATATAAATATATATATATATATATAAATATATATATATATACATATATATATGTATATATATATATACATACATACAAATACATGTATATATATAAATATATATATATATAAATATATATATATGTATTTGAGGTGTTTACAGAGACAAAAGTAGGGCCAGTCAAGTCATATATATCAGGCGAATCTCTTGCGATTTAGTCATAAGCTTGTAATTGCGACGATGCCCTCGTGAGATGAAAATCTATGCGGCTAATATAAGATGATCTGAGGGCATTTCCCACTCGACGAGAAAAACGCGTAGTGATAAATGAGGAAAAAGAAATCGCCAGTTGAATGCTGTAACTCATTAAAAGTTGAAGACTTCTTTTATTCTTACCAAGTTCAATAGTTTGACAGTTCTTTGGAGTTTGGTAAATTCTAATGGCGACAATAAAGTAGAATTTTATGTTCGAAATGGTGGCAAAACAGATGAGAGTCAGAAGGGATTACAATTAATGGTAGATAAAAAGTAGGGCCGACAGACGGACATTTACTAGGTAAAACAAAAGCAAAGAAGAAAAACAGTTTCAAAGGAATATATATATATATATATATATATATATATATATATATATATACATTCTGAAATAGCGGTACATATACACAATTATATATATATATATATATACAAGTTTTCTACTTAACTTATACTATAAGATGATATATGATGTATATACTTTTTATTTAGTATTTACTTCAACAGCACTTTATACATTAGCAGAACTTAGCAGTAGTCTATGATATACTTATGGTAAGTGAAGTACACAGATATAATAGTCAGGTTAAATACATGTGTTTTCGTTTTGAAGATTCCTTCTATAGCTAAGCAGTATCCGCTCAAAACTACAACTAATTATGTTTTCTAATTCCTCATTAGATTTAGTTATAGAGGAACACTTAATCATTAGAGTTAGTGACAAAGTAAAAACGTCTTAACAAAAAATCGGAAATCTCTATTAATTGTAAACGTAAAAAGTACACACACCTCATGACTTCCACATGAGCCGATGTATCTGAAAATAACTGCATTTCATCGAGTCAAAAAAATAATCGTTTATTAACATGCTCGCCTGTATACGGATGTAAGTATGTCTACTTGTATATTTCAGTTTATGCATATATAAATGTGTATATTTGTGAATAATTTTTGAATGACAGGTATAAGCTTATACATGCCATTGTACATGTATTTATTTGCGTACGTGTAGCAACAGTATAAGCTTTTATCGATTTGTGTTTACTAGTGCATTGTATGCAGCCGTGTGTATATTTATTTGTAGCAATGTAGACTTCTATGTGCTTATGTATTCTTATATTTAATTCTTATGCGTAAATATATATACATAAGTATATATATATATATATATATATATATATATATATATATATATATATATATATACAGTATCTACATTAAGTGAGTACACCCAACGAATTTTTTTACTTTTTACTTCATAGAACTTTAATTTTTCGTAGGATTTAAATGAAACTCGATGTGAACATAGCCATGTAGTGGTTTAATAGCTTTATAAACTATGAAGGAACAAATATCTTTTCAATTCAAAAAAATTGAACAAAAACATTTGGAACAAGTAACAAAAAGTGAGTACATATGAGCATTTTAAACAAATAATCATATTTTTAATACTTTGTATGGCCTCCATTGTTATTAATAACAGCAGACAACCTCCTAGGCATTGATTAGACTAGTTTATGACATGTGTCCGCCGGAATTGTGTTCCATTCACACTTGATGACCTCCTTCAATTCGTTAATATTTCTCGGATTTTTCCCTTCAATTTTCCGTTTCAGATGCTCCCACAAATGCTCTATTGGGTTCAAATCAGGTGACATACTCGGCCATGGTAAGGTATTCACCCGTTTACTGTCTAAGAAAGCCTTCGTAGCCCGGGACGTGTGCTTAGGGTCGTTATCCTCCTGGAAAACTCCACGTCTGCCAACACTTGTTAGACTTGGTAACATTTTTTCCTCCAATATCTGGCAATAGAGTTTGGAATCCGTTTTTCCTTCGATGAAAGCAAGTCGTCCAACTCCTTTGGCACTCATACACCCCCAAATCATTAATCTCCCACCTCCATGCTTTACAGTTGGCACGACACACTTATCCTTGTAAGCTTCCCCTTTTCGTCGCCACACACGTTTAACGCCATATGATCCAAATAGATTTATTTTTGTCTCATCAGACCAAAAGATTTTGTCCCAAAACTGCATGTCTTTGTCTTTATGTTCATTAGCAAATTCATAGCGCTTCTTTTTGTGAGAAGTTTTAAGCAGAGTCTTCCTCCGGGGCATGCAGCCTTTAAACCTGTCTTCATGGAGAATGTTGCGCACTGTCTGAGCACTCATAGTTACGTTTAAACTGTGCGAAATTTCTTCTGCGATGCTAGCATCACTCTGACGTCTGTTTCCCTCTATTAGTTGTTTGATGTGTCTCTTAGTTCGATTAGAAAACTTGATTTCATCGAAGGAAAAACGGATTCCAAACTCTATTGCCAGATATTGGAGGAAAAAATGTTACCAAGTCTAACAAGTGTTGGCAGAAAGTGGACTTTTCCAGCAAGATAACGACCCTAAGCACACGTCTCGGGCTACAAAGGCTTTCTTAGACAGTAAACGGGTGAATACCTTACCTATGGCCGAGTATGTCACCTTATTTGAACCCAATAGAGCATTTGTGGGAGCGTCTGAAAAGGAAAATTGAAGGGAAAAATCCGAGAAATAATAACGAACTGAAGGAGGTCATCAAGTGTGAATGGAACGAAATTCCGTCGGACACATGTCATAAACTAGTCGAATCAATGCCTAGGAGGTTGTCTGCTGTTATTAATAACAATGGAGGCTATACAAAGTATTAAAAATAAGATTATTTGTTTAAAATGCTCATATGTACTCACTTTTTGTTACTTGTTCCAAATGTTTTTGTTCAATTTTTTTGCATTGAAAAAATATTTGTTCCTTCATAGTTTATAAAGCTATTAAACCATTACATGGCTATGTTCACATCGAGTTTTATTTAAATCCTACGAAAAATTAAAGTTCTATGAAGTAAAAAGTAAAAAATTCGTTGGGTGTACTCACTTATTGTAGATACTGTATATACATAAATGTATATGTTTGTGCAGGCATAAATAGTTGACTATTCTTGGACATGTGCGTATGTGTATATGCATGCATATCGGTTTTGTATTTGTTTCTGTATGAGCTTAAATAGCTTATACTTTTGCATTTGTAAGTGAATGCCTTTTCAGGATTTATACAGACGGATATTTATGTACGTATATATTAAGTAGCACGTATATATGTGTGTATGTTTGTGTGTGCATTTATTTACCTATGTGGGTTTGTGTGTATATGTGTGTGTATATGTGCATATGTATTATATATAATCATATATATATGTGTGTATATGTATAACGTTATAAGGTATGTGTATATTTATATTTAAATATATTTCTTTATAGAGGATACACTCTTAAACTAATGAACACGTTATTATGAAGTCTGGAACGCAGCTGCTTCGTGTGAGTGTGAGTGTGAGTGTGAGCAATATTGGCTATATTTAGTTTAATTTAATTTAATGTAAAGGTGATATAATCTTATTTGAAAATTCTATTTTTTTAAGATTTGTATTAAATTAGATCCAATTAGAAATCAATTTAAGTAAGATTCCCTGAAATCCAGTTTCTTATTCAGACGCCTTTAATTCTCGACATTTTCAGGAATCAAAATCATGCAAGGGATTTTGATTAAAATTCGAATGAGGATTAAAATATAATGTTTAGTATCATTATATATCGATTTTATTCTTCGTAAAGGGACGTCAAAGTTCTGCTCGTGGAATTAATTTTATCCAATCTGAGACGAGCATTATTCCGGTATAAATACTGTAATTAAGAGAAATATTCAGGACAATTGTAATAATGATAACTATAATGCTAATGAAAGTATTACTAATAATAATGATAATATTATCTTGGACATCAAAGAACTAAATAACAATAACAGACCTTTTACGCTTAACTCATACAAATGAAGCTGTTAACATAGGTTCAACAGCGTGCTTGTTGAAAGATAGAATCATGTATACATTTAATAACGGACAGCTTTCCAAATACACATCTCTGGGTTCTCATATTTGGGATCTTAAATATAAAAATATTGGCTTAAAACTCAAATTGCAATTGGTTAAATGTACGAGATCCTATAAACCCTTACCCATATACTGTGCACAATGTAGGGATAACGCCTTTGTAATAATTAAATATTAGGGTCTTTTACCAAATAAAAAAGATGAGATATTATCTTATTGCATGCATAAAACTTTGAACAAATCTAGCCGCTTTAAAGTTCCTAAATTGTTATTTAGTCACTAAAATCAATCCCCACTTTTTCATTATTTTTATGTTAAGTAAGGTTCTTTAATATCTTCTATAATTTTATTTCCCAGGTTAGAACTTGTGTTAATTAATTTTTGTTTTATATAGATATGACTTATGTAGCTCTTAGAAAGCTGCTCTTCGTTTTTTGCTGCCATTTCATGACATTTATTTTTTTTTTACTTATGTTGGGTTTAGTAAGTCTTATAAGTTAAACTCCTCTATAATTCATTTGATATGTTGGTGTATTTATAAAGTAAGAATTGTCTATTTAGACTAATCTTTGATAACCGTTAATTTAGGAGAATCCATGAATTGGTAATAACTTTATTTTTGTAAAAATTTAATTTACTAATTAAACTGATGATTATGATTTAAATTGTGTTGACTTCTTCACAATTATATCTCTAATTTATGATTCTATAGATTTTCCATCTCCTATCCTTATATACCATTCAACTTAATTTCTTGGATTAAAAAAAATTATATTTGTAAAATTTTAATACTTTACCTATACACGGACAATTCATTTCCACCTACATTAAATATGTGAACATGTTTAACTATTGATATGCGTTTCCTGAAATCCATATTTCTTTTCATTTCGGCCTGATTTAAATTAGAATCTTATATGTTTAAATTTACATATTTGTCTTATTTTTTATCTTCATTTTAAAAATAATTATTTGATTTTCTATAAATATTTCTTTTTTAATATTGTGTTATAGATAAACATAAGTACATATTGTATTTTTAATCTGAACCTTTGATCCATTTAGATTCATAGTTGGTCCTATTTGCAATATTTAGTTTAACCTATATAATTTAAATTATAAATTATATGAATTACATTTAATTACCTTTTACTTTGTTTATATCGTAGTATGTGTATGAGTATATATATATATATATATATATATATATATATATATATATATATATATATATATATATATATATATATATATATATATATATATAGTCTAAAGAAGCTTTGAGTCATTAAAAAAAAAATAAAAAAATTGTAAAATACAGTTTAAATTCCCAGACAAACTAACTAAATCCAAGATATTGCAGACTTAACATTCGTTGGAAAATTAATAAATGAAAAAATATAAGTAAAATAAAAAAAAATTAAAAAAAAAATATATAAATAAAAAAATTAAAAAAGTGGGGGTTAATTATCTAAGAGTGAAAAAAAACAGGAGACCTTAAGCGTCTAATATTAACACGGGGATCATCAGCTGTTTACCATGTAACTGTTTCGGAGATTTAAAAACAGGACAGTTATATTATTCATGGCTCTCCAATGGTACTGATTATACGACCATTTCCCCAATAATCAAGTGTCGAAATAATTCAGCTTAAAATATCACTAATATATACATAAAAAATATATAAAAATAATAATAATGATAAAAATATATATATATGTGTGTGTGTGTGTGTTTATATATATTTCATATGATGTCAGTTGTTTTAAAGATATATAGATATATATATATATATATATGTATTTTACGTTTTTAATTATTTATTATTTCTTATTTAAAAAAAAAGATATATACATATATATATAAATATATATAAATATATATATATATATATTTATGCAAATATATGTATGTGTGCATTTGTCTATATGTATGTGTATATTTCCATCTATGAATTGGTTATCTCCCTTTGGTTGTTTAATCTAATCTTAATATAAGGGTTAATTAAACTGAAGTTAATTCCCTTTAATAGGAGCCGTCAGTTTTCAATTTTATTCTATTTTGAATTTAAATTTCATCGGATAGAGTTTTTGCATTAAGCAATATCTGATCTATTATGGGATTACAATTCCTGGATATGCTCTATGAAAACTACTCATTGGTTCGACTTTGATCGTAAATATTATGAACATATTTTATTTTTAACCTTAACTTCAACCTCTAAACGTACCCGCATCTCATTGAATAAAGTTTTTCTTTTCTGTATTGACTTGAAAGTTTAAAGTTTTTAATCTAAGAATCTGTTGCAACTTTGTTTCATTCTTGTTTTTGCTTTTTAATATAATTAATTATTGTTTCTTTCATATGTTGTGAATTTTTTTGTTTTTTGAATTTTTGTTTTGATATCAAAGCGCTTTTGATTTGTTATATATATATATATACATATATATATATATATATATATATATATATATATATATATTATATGTATTTTTTAGATATATATGCATGCTTTTTGTTATAAAGATAAATAATATATTTTGTTAAATTTTTAACTATTTCTTTTTAATTCTGTTTTTATTTTTCTTATTTTTTCTTCTTGTTTTTTATCATAGTTTTTTTAATAATTGTAATATTTATTTGGTAGCATAAATGTATGTTCTCTATCATAGATTTTTTATCTTCAAATTATTTTTTATTATTCCTTGTTTGATTTGTGATTTATTGTGATCAATAATTTCCTATTATTATTATTATTATTATTATTATTATTATTATTATTATTATTATTATTATTATTATTATTATTATTATTATTATTATTATTATTATTATTATTATTATTATTATTATTATTTTTTGTATAATATTTCTTTTTCTATTTTATTCTATATATTTTCTATACTATTATCATTATTGATCTTACAAATGGAGTAGTGTGAAATTACATTATAAGACGTCCTGTTTCCCATATTAACTGGATATATGTTTCTTTTAAAATATTACTCAAATTTGATGTTTTATATGCCTAACTTCTATATGTGATGTTATGAGTGGCGCTGATGAAGCACATTTTGGAATTATCTAAAGTATAATACAAAATAACATTTTCCAAATTTTCTTTTAGAAACGATCGTTGTGTGTGTGTATGTATGTGTATATGTGAAACGATAATACAAAACGGTATTCAATTACGTTAGTAAACTCATTTGTAGCCATCTATACCGGCGGTTTCTGTGTTAATTGAAAATAAAACTCGTAGTTTAAAATACCGCATTTACTCATTCTTTAGAAGTTGGTCTAAGTAATACGTATATTCTTCAGCAGTTGATAAAATTTAATATATATTTAATATATATATATATACATATATATATGTGTGTGTGTGTGTATGTTTAATGGCGCAAACACACTGTTTACGCACACAATATCCAATCACAAATGTATGAAATGAAATTATCCTTGCTCGAACACATATCCAGACAGAGTGCATCTATTTTGCACATCCATACATATTTATACATGTTTAGACATGTTAGATTTCAAATATTTAAGTACAGAATGAACAAATTAGAAAAATAAAAATATTTAAAAACAATAATAATAGAAAATAAATAGTGTCTATAAAACTTTAAGAATATCATACACAATGCTTTCTAATAAAGACACACACATGACATAGATTACGAGGCCTGTTTAAAAAGTATCCGAGCATAGGTCACCTCTGGAAGTCTTGTTTTGGAATCGTGTTCATCTCCGCCGTCGCGTTAGATTTGGAGAAGATGCGATGTGTAACACAAATTAAGGAATGGTTCAGCTGATTCAAAAATGGCCGCACATCAGCGGAGAGTGACCAGCGTTCTAGAAGGCCCCAAACTGCGCTGAGTGCAGCTGTTGAGAGGGTGCGAAAAAAAAAAGATAATGCGGAACGCGACTGCGGAGATGAACACTATTCACAAAAGAAGACTATCAGAGGTGTTTCCGGTAGTGGATCGATCGGTCGACAAAACATGTGCAAGTACAAGGGGCCTACTTTTAAATGGATTAGGGTCTCAACCCCGTCACGTATTTGAAATATTTTTTCGGGTCTATGGTCGGATACGTTTTAGACAGGCCTCGTATACTATAAAACACGTTACACTTTCCATTTTTATCCTACTTTGCTTGTAAAACATCTTTCCATTAAAATGAACACGGCGGTATTCTCGAGTCAGGTTGCAAGACAGTACTAACCAATAAAAGATTGCCAGACAGTACTAACCAATAAAAACTGCAATAACCCAACTGTCGTGTAAACAACTCACCTCCTAAACGTCCCACTTTTGATAGATTTCCTTTTAATAAATCAAAATAATGGCCAAGAGGCAGTTAAGAGTTTCTTTTATGGACAGTTGTACGAAAGTACGTTTTACCGAGTTTTATTCGATGTCGTTCGTAAGTAAACTTCGTTACTTCTAGAATATAAAATTATAGATTCTCAGATTTCACTGGACAATCGTCATATTTGAAATAAATGGGCACACGAAGACACAAGCACACTAACACGAAGACACCAAGTTAAACAGCATATATATATATATATATATATATATATATATATATATATATATATATATAGTCACCGCAGAAAGACGGTTTCGCTGCCGACAGTGCTCAATTACTTAATTTACAAAGAGTTTTGCATTACGTTAATAATAGTAGCTGGTGATATCACACAAGAAAGTTATAAAACTTAGAACGGGGCTTACATAGTTTCCACAAGAGTGCGGTTAGATTAGAATCCACTTAATATATAATTGTATTATTATTTACTGTATACGCATATACTTTATAAGGAAATATATATTATGAATAGATTTCAGTATTTATTGAACAGTGCTCAATATGTGAGTAAGGTATGAAAATACATATATGGAACATAAGCTACACAGAGGTGTCCACGTTTTATCCCTGTATGGAATTGTCAGGCTAAGTTCATGGAATTCGTGTTATTGATTGTTTTTATATATCCACGTAGTGTTTAGTCTAGCCAGAGTGTGTATATATAAAATAATATATATATATATATATATGGGAAGAGAAGGATGAAGGTAATCAGACGTGATGGTAAAATGAAAAAGGAAAACCAAAAACTGGATGTTTTTTATGTGTACATCAACGTTTCGTCTTTATTTATAAGACTTCATCAGGATGATGATATAGGGAAAAGATATCATGCAAGCACAGATACATGTAGGGTAGACATGTTGGGAAGAAAAATAAAATAAAATGAAAAATAATGGCAGCGTCTTGCTGGACGTCCGTACTTGTTAGAGAATGAAAATGAGTGGGAGAAAAAAAGGGGAAGGGTGGAGGGGGCAAGGACTACTGTGGCTGGCGATGAGAGAAAGAGGTGGGGGATGAGCAGGGGTAAAATGGATGGCAGAGAGAGATTGGAGGAAGAGGGGGAGGGGGTGTTTGACCAGATGGCTGTGGTCGAGATTGAAGGGGAAGAGTGAGTTGGAATGTTTGTGTGTGGGGGGTGTATGCAGGGAAAATGGGGATGGGTAGAGAGGGAGGGGGGCTGTGATTTTGGTGGATGGGCGAAAGTTATGGTCTTAGAGAGCGTTTGGAGAAAATGAGGGAATTTAAGAAGAGGTATGGGAGAAAATGGATGAGAGGGGGAAGAGGGAGGATTTGTCGTGATAGGGTGTGAAATATTTGAAATATTTGGAAAATGATAGTAATGAGTGAGGGATTGGAGTGGGTGGGGGAGGGGGGTGATTGAAAGGGTGGGTGAGGAATATTTGAAATATTTGGAACATGAGAAAGTTTATTTGGACTGTAGTATTAAAAATGTGAGGGAAAAAAGTGAGGAAAAATAAGAGAAGATTCAGGGAGAAGAGGGAAGGGTGTGGGTGAATGGAAGAGTGTCATAAGGTTAGAGATGAAAATAAAAGTTAGCCATGATCAGGCAAAAGACTTTGTTCTGTGAGGATGATCTTGCTTATTAAGGGTGATAGGTTAAAGAAACCATTTCGCTGCTTGATAGTAGTGGAGGATGTGATGAGGGCAGTTTCCAATAATCTTCGCCGAGATTTGTTGTGGATGTGTTTAGTGATTTTGGCTTGTTCAAATTTGAATGCATGACCATATTCTAGAGCATGGGAGAAAAGTGCACTAAGAGGGTTGTTGTTTTTTATATCCCTTTTATGTTCATTTAATCGTTTCTTTAATTCACGTTGTGTTTCTCCATCAATTCTACGTGGGAGACTTTCCTTAAGATTGTGGCTGGTTTTATCATTTCGGTCCTTTGAATGGTCTCAGTAGTCTCTTTGCTTCCAATTTATCCCAGTCTTTTTTCCAGTGGTTTCAGGATTGTTCCTAGTGCTCTTACGATTATTAGTATTATATTGACTTTCTTCATGCTTCATATCCCTTTCAATTCTCCGTAAAGTTCTGTGTATTCGCTTCGTTTTTCCGTTTCCTTGATCTTCAATTTGTGGTCTGCTGGAGCAGTAAAATCTACAGTATGCATGTATTCCATCGTGCCCTGGTGCTTTCCAGTTTGCCATTTACTTAGGGTTGTCTTAATCGTTTCTTCATTAATTTTTTGTTGTGTTTCTAGGCTTTTCCATATATTGCTCCAGACGTGTTTTGTCTCTGTCCGGTCCGGTTGTGCACTTGTTGGTCTTTCTTCCGTTTACGTTTTTGTAAAACCGGTTTTCATTGTTTTCGAAGGTCCTGTTCTGTTTGTATTGTTTCGAATTTTATCTCTATCGTCTACGTCTTCCTTCTATTGCTGCTATATTTTGTTTTAGTTCTACATGTTTTTAGTTAGTCTTTCATTACTAGTCAGATTTTCGCTCTACTATCGTTTCATGTTCTCTTTCATCCTGTTTATGGGGTTAGCTTCTTATCAAAGTTTGGTGATCTGCATTTCCAGTCCGACTTTCCATCCAGGCTTTGTCCGTCCATTCTTTTGGTCAGTTTCTTTCTCATTTTAGTTTCATGCTTATTGAGTTATCCCCCACATATATCAAATTGTTTAGGCCTGTAAAAGAATTTGTCAAGATGCACGTGAGGTGTCTATTTACTTTCTCTGTTTTTACTTTTAATTTTTTTTCTTATTTCGTTCCTTAAGGGAAGGAGGTTTGTTCTGTTGTCGGTCTTGATTCGTCTTCGGTAAGTTCTGCAATTTCGTAGTTTTCGACCTCCCTAGTTTAAGTGTCTATGTTTTGCCAGTCTTTTACCTGTAGGTTTTCGCCAAGTAATGTGCCTTGATCTGTTACGCCATTTATCTTTTGATTTCCATTAATTCCAGCTCTGAGAACCACCCTCTCTTGGGGATTTGTCTCGCTTGATCTGTTATCCTTTGTTTTGTTGTATGGTGGTCAGTATAGATGTCCCATAGATTGTTCATTCGTTTCCAAGAGCCTCTTTCTGTTGGTGGCAGCGTCTTTAGTAGCATTCCATTACAAGTCTATTCTCTTTTGTAATTCATTTCTTTTAATGGTTTTTCAGTATCTTCTTTCCATTTCTGCTTTCTTGTGTTTGGTCTGTGTCCTTGTCGTACCAGGAATTTGAGAGGTTACGTACATGTTTTTTTGGCCATGATCTTGTTCTTGTTCCTATTATTATTATTATTATTATTATTATTATTATTATTATTATTATTATTATTATTATTATTATCATCATCATCATCATCATCATCATCATCATCATCATCATCATCATCATCATCATCATTATTATTATTATTATTATTATTATTATTATTATTATTATTATTATTATTATTATTATTATTATTATTATTTCTTACTCACAAGTTCTCACACGATCCATTACCAGTGATCGCTCACAGGCAAAAACAAGTGGTGTTCCCTTGAGACTAAGTGACAACTTTCCTCAGATTATTGGTGATCCACGTTTCTTTCGATCACCGTTGTTATAACAACACTCATTTCAAGTTAATTCTCACCAATAACGGCAGTTATTGAAATTTGAGTGATAATAAGGCACCTAATGATTCCAGAAATCTTCGTGTAATTCTAGTGGATGTAAGAATGGTGCGTTCCCTTCTCGTTCTTTCTATCCTTTAAGACCCGGAAAGACAGTTTTATGTGATACAAGCCGACGTTAGCGCTACCGCGTCTTTTTGTAAAAGAGGAGAAGTTGTGTCAGATCATCGACTTGTTCTCATATGTGTCATGTGACTATGTCAATTGGTTTTCGCATTCGGAGTCTTTTCTTAATATTCGTTTGTTTTTATCAGTGCTCTGTTTTTGTATTGTGTCAATCTTTTTTTGGTTTCAATTTCTCCTAGTTTTATTTCCTTATTCTTTTAGTTTCATTTCCTGATTTAAAAAAAAAGCACTATTCATTGATCCCTTACAATTATTAGCATTACATTAGTTTATGACTCGTGTGGGAATTACTTATTTCTTACTTACTAGGATAGTTCCATTAAGAGTGTTAGCTCACTGGTCGAAAGAAAGTGTTTGGAGTCTGACAGTTACTAGTTATTTCTGTCCGTATCTTTCCCGAGAATCTGACTTACAGTAATTCTCCTTAATATTCTATTACTTTTGGAGAGTAGAAAGTAGATCTTTGGTTTACTTTCGGCAGCCTCGTAACTCCCGCTTCCCTTATTTTGCCCTTTAGTCCTCATATTCCATGAGCGGTGTTTCTGACAAAGGAGGAATAATTGCTGTTTTCTGGGTAGGAATCTAACCCACTTGGAGTTCTAACATCAACCAATACCTGTGATTTAGACAAGTGTAATTTACCGGAATCTGAGTGACAGCAAGTCTTCCGAGTATTATAAGAGTCTCCATGAAATTCCAGTTGTGACTTAGACGGTGCTATTCCTCTTCAGTTGTTTCATCATTATTTGGGGACCCCGCACCCACTTTCCGTGATATCAGCCGATGTTTGTATCGCTGCGTTTATTTGCTTTTGTGGGGAGGTAGTGTCAAGATATAATTTTATTACATTTCATAAGACTTCGCTGAAGTAGTTTCAGTTCTCTTGGGTTCATCATAATGTTTCGCTTATCCTTCGAGTTCTGTTTGTTTACTCGTGCTGTAGTTATTTTTCTTTGACTTACCTGTATTTAGTGGTATTATTCCTAGAGATAGTAAACATGGTCACATTTACACACTGACACAAATAGACACACATATAGATACACAAATATTTATACAGAGATACATATATTTCATATTCGTTTTAATATTCTGACAACACATAACGGCGACCGTCCTGGCCGTTCATAATATCGCTTCTATAGTTACTGATACAAAGACCGATGGATTGTTTTCGTTATCTGAAAATCAGACTTATATAATCACGAATACAATATACGTTATTTTCCATGAATATTGGCCTAGTCGAATAACACTTAACCAGCAATGACTATAAGGCTATAGGCGTAGCATATAAGACAGGAGTTCATAAAGAAGTTCGTATGGAAAACAAAAGAATAAAAAAACAGTGAGTGTAGAGAAGCCAACTATATGATAAAGAACAATGAGAATAAAACTGTGTGAAAATGAAAAAAGTGAAAGAGATGAGGATTGAAATGTTAGGGTATACATTCATGCCATTGTCAATGCTGGTCTCGTATTATTAACGGATTATACCCGATCCTCTGGTGAATGTAGATCCGTGTGGCGTCACTGAATTCGGCTGTAGTCGGAACACATGAGCTGTTGATTGACCTGCTGACAGTGACTGCAGGTATCGAAGCGTCTGTGCTTGTCAGTTCAATCCCCTCCCCACGTTGTGAATCATAAGCGAAAGGATTGCACCCGGATGATCAGCGTAGTTGGGCATCATCTGGAGTAGCAAAGCGTCATTTCATGAGGAAAACAAACTAAATAAGAAACTCCAAGATTATTAAAAAAAAAACCAAACCATTAACTATTAGATAAAGATTCGTTGTAAATGTGGCAAGAATGGTATCGTATTCAGATTTACAATCTCTTGCGTTTTGAACGAAGGCGATAGGGTTAAGTTGGTGATTTTCTTCAAGTGTATTAAAAAGTTTTGGCAGAGGCGAATCACATAGAGACACTAGACTCTGAGCTGTATTTCTACCTCCGTTCTCGAATTATGCGGTTCTCTGTGACAAGCAAAAATAGAGTCTATAGAGTCTATGTGCTAATGACACTCCGAGTAATATCTGGAATTGCGTGGGTTAGACGCGTATGAGGCAATCCACATTTCATCCAAAATCTTTAAAAAATAGATTTTAGAAATACATTAAATTTCTTGTTTTCTGCAATCTTGCGAATTTGCTGACCGAGGCGGGTCTTCAACATGGCAAACCGACGTTGGCTAGCTTAATCTTATCGGATCAGTGTCTGTCTCACACTACTTTTCTTCATCTATTAATTCTCAATCGTTTGTCACTAACAGACAATTGTTTTTCTTGTTGTATATATAAGAATTGTTAATTATTTAGACAATTGTTTTTCTTGTTGTATATATAAGAATTGTTAATTATTTAGACAATTGTTTTTTTCTACAACGTTTGTACGTAATCTGGTGATGCATACAATGACATGTCTGTAAAAAATCTAGTTCATTATTCATATGGAAGACAAAATAAGATTTTAAATATTTTTCAGTTATTGTCATTAAAATAACATAAGAACTATTTAACTGGGCATCATTATCGATTGATATGTCATCAAAATGGCGATCGATTTCAGGTTTTAATGCGTTAACGAACAACTTATTTGTAAAAAACCTCACTATTCTGTGACAATAGTGCCAGTCCCACCCCCCGCAGTCCTATGCTTTACTTCCCCTACGTTTTCTTTTTTTATCTTCCTTTTAGTCTCCCCGCTATCATAATGACAAATTGGCAACCTGGGGAAACCGCTAACGTATCTACTAATGATACAATTAATTTTCCACAGATAATTTCTTTATATGTTTCCATACATCTTTATATATATACATATATATATGTTTCCAGGACGGAAATGGTTAAACACATACAGCACCATACTTTTTAAATCGCACCAGGGAGAGATTCCGAGAAATTAAAAAAAAAAGACGAAATGGAAAAAGCATTTAGAAATATTGCGATAAATAAGAAAAACAGAATTGTTGTCTAGACGAGATTATGGATTATGGTTGTCACCTGAAGATGTAAAGAGACATTAATCAGAAGAGTTGTGGTATTTTCCCGAATACCGAAAACTCGGACGACGAGAAAAACAATTGTCTATTAGTGACAAACGATTGAGAATTAATAGATGAAAAAAAGTTTTAAAAAGTTTTTAAAAAGTATATATATATATATATATATATATATATATATATATATATATATATATATATATATATATATAAATATATTACACTTGAACCTAGTTTATGACCCACTTGATTTCTGCTGCCCAGCCATTAGGGATGGACACCTGTTAATTTATCATCTAACTAGCCTTCCTTCCCTTTTTTCTGCTACCACCACACACCTCCCATCATACAATACTATCCTCCATTACATTGACGAAGGCCGAAGGACCGCGGCCGAAAATTTTGTTCACTTTAAAAACAACTTTTTTTTTATATATAAGGGACAATTGGTATACCTACATGTCAAAAAATAGAAAATTAATAAAATATACATTAAAATATATTTTTTTCACATTAATGCTTTAATATCCACACACACACACACACACACACACACACACACATATATATATATATATATATATATATATATATATATATATATATATATATATATATATATATATGACCATAGTTAGATAAATAGATGCTGAGGAAGAATATGAGTTTCGTGTAGTATGTAGGGTGAGAGGTAAGTAGGTATATATGTAAGTATATATATTAAATGTACTGTTCACCAACTTTAGAAACGTCCGGGACATGATAATAGAAAAGCAATGAATGAGAAACGATAAATTATAGCTTGTCTGGTAATGTAGAACACTTTAATATCGATTAGAAAAATGTATTCCGAAAGTTTTACCGAAATATCTAAATGGCAAAACCCTGCTCCACTTCTTGCCCAACTCCTAACTTTCTTAAAACGCTTTCTTTCTATCCTCCCCTTACTTTCTCTCCATCACTGTTTTGCTTTTCTTCTTTATCTATTTTTCTCTCTCCTTCTCTCTCTCTCTCCCAAAATGTATGTGTATGTGCGTTTTTCGTACGTTCTTACATAGTCAGAAATCGAAATGACAAAAGCTTACACCTTCCTTCCCAAAACCTAGGCATCTTGAAACTCATTTTTCTGTTCGGTTTTTCCTGTCCATCTCAAGCTAGTTCTATCCCTCTCTTCTTTGCCTATCTTTTTCTCTCATTAGTCTATGTCTGTGAGTGTGTGTGTATAAGGTAATATCTAAATAACAAACATTACTCTTGTTTCCTTCTCTCTCTATGTTGAAACCCTTTCTCATCTGTCTTTCACTTGTTCTCGTTCTCTTTTTCTTCTTCCCTCTCTATCCATCTCCTTTTCTCTCTCTCTCTCTCTCGCTGTTTTTTTTCTCTCTCTCTCTCTCTATATATATATATAAATTTGAAGATGAGATGAATTAGATGCACATTTAGATTGTATACATAATAGTCTATTTCGACCTTATCTTGGTCTCTTCAGATGTACCTTCAACTACGATTCAGACATGAATGAATAGTGGTTGAAGGTACATCCGAAGAGACCAAGATAAGGTCGAAATAGACTATTATGTATACAACCTAAATCTGCATCTAATTCATCTCATTTTGAAATTTATACATGCTCTGCTTAATTGGACATCGAGCTCTCTTATTCGGATTCCTACCGAAACCATTCGAACACGTATACTATATATATATATATATATATATATATATATATATATATATATATATATATATATATATATATATATATATAGTAGAAGAATACCCGTTCCAGGACGGATACAATTAATTTCTCGAACAGAACAGTTTTGCACCACTTTTATATCCATTTTACCAAAATTTACGACTAAACTATATGTCTAGATCTTTATTCTTTTTTATCAAAATTGATTACATGATTCTAGTTCTAGAATATGTCTAAACTTCAAGGCTGAGGCAAAAAGAGGTTTTCAAAGGAAATTGAAGTTCAGTGAATCTGGCTTAATTAGTGTCTAATGATTATGGATCAATATCAATTTCAATCCGAAATAATTTAATTTTTAAATGTGAGGTAGTTCGCATACGATACCCTTCTAAAAACCCTTTAAATAATAGGTGAAGCAGATCGCCCTCGAAGTAAACGACAAAAAATCGTCTGTGCTGTACATAAAAGTCCCAAACAAAAAAGTGATATTAAGTCAGGTAGATTCGACCTGTAACAAGCAGATCATAGAGTCGAGAGAGAGAGACTTTTTGTCGTTAGAAGACGTGCAGCGTTTAGTAGTTAAACAACTAAAACATATTTTACTTGGGTACCATGAAGTTAAACTCCTGAAATCATAGTACGAGCAGTATCCTGGTAAAACTCTTTCACTACAAAACTGAAATTTCGGGAATATCTATCAATATTCATATTAATATTACTATTAATATTAATTCTAGTACCTATACTTAATATCTCACAATAGTTGGAGGTATATAAATATACATGTAGATCTTTTGCCCTTTCTGTGCCCAGTTTGCATGAACCTAAAATCAAATATAGCCCAAATTACCCACTTTTACGCATAGAAGCTGTGTTTCAGAATTAATAATGATTAGTTAATTAGTTTAGGAGGGAATCCTGTACATACAAATATATAAACATATATACGTACCTAACATATATATATATATATATATATATAGTGAGAGAGAGAGAGAGAGAGAGAAAGAGAGAGAGAAAGAGAGAGATAGGAGCAATTGAAACAGATTCCAACGACAACAAAATCTTTTATCAAGAAAACTTATTTTAATTCAAAGATGTTTCCTCATCGTTACACAATCTAAATATTTAAAATCACAAAGCCTAAAGTTTGTAGATAAAATGATTCATCAGAAATATAGAAACACCGTCTTACTGTTATACATTTTCAACATAAAACTTCCGTATCTGTAAATATTTAAAAAACGAACAGTATCTGATAGTACTTGCTAATAAAACGGTGAATGTATATAGTATTGACGATAAAGCATATAACACATTAATATTAGATGAACTACATAATAATTATAGAATAACCAGCCAGAATGATCTAAACAATACCAATTCTTCAGCTAACGAAATCTTTTTGAAATTAAATATTGAAAAAAATACAGAAACCTACATTCCTAAACGCTCTAGATTCACTCCTGAACACCATAAACTTGATTTTGATAACAATCCTAGCATTATACTAAGTTTACCATGTGCATTCGATATAGCAATTGTTAGCAAAATAATTTTAAACAGATTACCTGTTAGAAAAAACATGCCATGAACTAGAGATCTCTTCTGATGAATCTCCGACGCTACTGGATAAGGAAAGAAGAAATATATATAATTAAGCTAGACAGAAGATTAGATTTAGAAATTCAATAATCCCATATATGGACTAGACAAAATAGGAATCTTAACTTTGATATAACAATGAGAGGTGCGAACTCTGCTTGGATTACTGATTTGGTAGGCTTTTATATCGGCCAAATAATGAATAAAGAAATACAGGGAATGCTGATGGAATAATATAAGAATTATGGCCGTTTCTAGTTAATTCTATGAATAGAATTCTATAAAAAGGCATTGAAGAGTTTCTTAAGAAAACTAGGACTTAAAATAACAACATATATTAATAATAAAATAGTTTCCTTCCTAGATATCACAGTTCACTTGAAGGACAGAAATTCATAAAAAAACCATAAACATCATTATACTGTATACTATGGAGATAGTAAGTCTAACAATTCACAATTGGTGAAAAATGTATTTAGCCCAAACATTTAAAAAAGAATAATCAAAATATGTTAATGTTTTTACTCATTGTTAAGTTATTTATTCATGGGGTGCTTCATCAGGTAATAGCGATGATATAACGGAAACGTCTCTATCTTTTTATTAATAAGTAAGATATCATCCCAGCTTATATATAAGATTAGACCTCTTTATTCAGTAATTATATTGTAGCACATTGATCATTTATTCAGAATAGTCAAATTCAACTTTACATCTCACACTTATGGGAATAATATATATATATATATATATATATATATATATATATATATATATATATACACACATATATAGTAAGTTATGAAAATATATTTATTGCAATCAAGCTACACAGAGGATCCCGCATTTCATCCCGGAGGAAATCTTCAGGTTAAACGGCATTTTAGCCTGAAGATTCCCTCCGGGGATGAAACGCGGGAGCCTATGTGTAGCTTGATTGCCATAAATATATTTTCATAACTTACTACCTAGCTCTACTTACGTATCGAGCACTGTTTGAAGTAAAGACTGAAAATTGATACATAAAAATATATCTCCTTATAAAATTTTATGTGGATACATGAAATACTAATATATATATATATATATATATATATATATATATATATATATATATATATATTATTGTGTTTTGTCTAAAGTGGCTTGTTTCAAGGGAATGTTCCAACTAAGCCAATTCAGGATTTACATGTATTAAACATTGTCTTCGTTTTACAAACGGTGTTTTTTTGTGATTTTTGACAAAAAATATAACTCTCTGTTAGCTATTTTTATGTGTATTCAATCCCAAAATGAGACACTCTTTTTAACACGTGTATTTTAAGGTACGGATGTTTTTGTTGAAAACGAATTGCATTATGTCAGTTTTTTGTACATATCTGATGGATCATCATCTTGTCTGAGAAATTAATGTTTTGTGATAAACAATGTTTAGATATTGTGACAATTAATTAAATTAATTAAAATTAATTAAAATCAATTTGCTTGATACACGAATTTCTTGTCGTAGGAATCATTTTCAATCAATAATTGATCTGGAATTAAATATTTAAACCATTGAATCGTCGAATATCAACTGAGATTAAACACTTGAGTTTGACTATGCAACACACATATATAAATTGTATATCTACTTATCTATCTATATTGCCCTCTCACCCTATTTATCAATCTATCTTCTATATTTCTGCTTTTCATTCTATGAATAATAATAAATTGAACCCAGCTTAATATTTTACTGTAGTTTCAAGGGTATAACCTGTGATCAATCGAACAGAAAACCAGATGACTTAACAGCGTGTATACACGTATCGTCACGTTCCGTGCGTTTTTTGCTAAATTCATGTATTTTTTCTCAGAATCTATGCAAAAAATCAAATTGAGCACATAAGTATATATATATATATATATATATAAAAACATATAAACAGATAAATATTGTATATGTATGTATATTGTATTGTATTGGCATCCGTAGTCGCAACGACTATGGATCAGCGCCGTAGTGGGATGTTGTTTGTGTGCATCTTTTTGCGTAACTGTAGAGACCAATTCTTGATTTGCATGGTCTACTACAGCCTTGACATACGAAAGCTGTTGCGCAATGTGTCACCTCGGCTTGTTGGTCTGCCTGTAGGTTCGCTCTTCTCTTAGCTCTCATCGCAGCGTTTTCATCGTGGAGGGTTTTCTCACTGATGATCATTCCCTGGCGTATCTGTTTCCTTCAGGCAGGTCTGTCAGCTGCAGAGGCTTCCCATGTATTAATGTCAATTGAGCAAACCTTCATATCTTGTTTGCAGACACCCTTGAAGTGGAGATGGGGACGAACCCTTTTTCTTGAGTCTAAGGCAAGCTCGCCGTAGAGAAGGTCATCCATTCTGCACTCATGGTCAAGCCAACGAAGAATATATATATATATATATATATATATATATATATAAACATATATATATAACCATATGTATATAAACATATATATAGATAAACATATGTATATAAACATATATATAAACATATAAACATATGTATATAAACATATCTATAAACATATATATATATATTTACATGTGTCTGTGTGTCTGTGTATGTGTGTTCTCTTCTCAAGTTTATTTGCGAAGGCGAAGGGTAGTAATGTATGAGGGAAGATAATAGCTCGAAAATTATCATCCGCCGCCGAAATTAATATAAAAATTCCGAGTTTTCGTTCTAAAGAAAACTTTAGAAAAATACAAAAAAAATGACGAACAAGAGAGGAAAAGAAGGCAACCATTAATACCGAAGTAGAGGTGCGCTATCTAACCGAATGAAATAGACAAAAGTTTCATACACTCAATCTGATTACTCTTCTTTCAGCTTACATTTAAAATATGTCAAATTTTCGTCTACCAGAACAAGATGGACATTTCGTTGAAGCTGGCAGGAAAAGTCCTTCTTAATTTTAAGTAACATTATTATAATTACAGTTGTTATTGTGTTGTTGAATTCTCTGAATTATTAAGACTGGTTCTAAAACTTTTCCGTAATAATTGTTCATTCTTACCAGTATTGTTGTTGTCTATTCACGAAACTTTAATTCCATGTGTTTTTTGAGTGATTATGGGGCTCCCTATCCTCATCATTATTAGTACGAGACGAAATCAACGGAACTGTTATTGATATGTAAAATCGTCAAATTAAATTCATGTTGCCACAAAGCGTCAAAATTCCTATACTACGATTGTTTAAACACCCACATATTGGAAACGCGTACTGTACGTTCTGCAGACTTATTCTACAGATCGATTTGCAACATCATTACATTCCTTATCCGTTGCTAATGATCACTTGACGACAATACTCTAGCGAAATGTGTAGACTAGAAGACTAGAATGACAAAACGTATGAATGGAGAGATTTAGAAAATTTAACTTAAATAAATACGATTATGTCGGATTAAACATCTGACAGTTTATACATATTAATAACATATTCGAACATATGATCAACGTTTTGTTCAATTTATCTGGGTATTGTAGCTATTTACATCGTGCAAAAAAGATTCCCAGATATCAAGAATTTGAATCATAAAATATTTCACCAAAATGACAGCATTCAGCAGGAAATATCTCGAAAAGTTTAGATATGTCGCAGTGGAAGCCAACGAATAACCAATTTCATAGTTATAATTGTTTATTTTTATTATGCGATTTTATTTATGAATGTGTTCCTCATTATGCTTGTAATTTGTGTTCTAGCCGATCGCCGTGGTGACGAGTGGAGCAATAGACCCCGCCACGCGCGACTTCCTCAACAGCCTTGATCTGTAAATGACACGGTACACCGGGGACCATCGTGCATTGACTTGGCTTTACGAGCGCCGCTCCATCACTACTATTCTTGTAAACGCCTTAGGTCTGCTCTCGGCCTGCGAAGCAAGCAGGGCATCCGATGAAACTTCCTGATATTTGCATATTGGTTTTGAAAAACGACATTTTATTAATTCATTATTATTTGCCTCCCCATTAATCAATAGAACACAACGATTTTAATTTTTCCAATGTATTTTCATGAACAAAACTGTTGTTTTATTTGTTTTTAAAATTAAACTTCATGGCTTCTATGATTTGAAAATGTAAATAAGAGCTTGTAAAAATCAATCGAAGCTGAGCAGGAAATTATTGATGAAAATATGTCTCATTAATGTCGTGTTAAAAGCTTCATAACTCAAACAAAGTATCATTTTTTAGATAAAAAATGTGGAATATCAGTTAGAGATGGGCTTCACCAATCGATATATTTCTCTCATCCCTAATTCTATGTTGATTTAACACTCTCGAATATTTATTTATATATTATATATTTTATTTATATATATAAGCATTCGGAGAAAGAGTGGCTCCTTTTTGGCCATCTAATTTACATACGTGTGTCTGTGTACACTAGAAACATGTATGTAAATTAGAGTGCAAAATAAGGAGTCAGTTTATTTCTACATGATAATAAAACATAATAATACATTGTTGGCATCTGTCTGTCTCAGGAGACAGTGGAGTTCTTAGCATCAGATTTATCCGTTACCGAATTGCAGCGTCGGATGTGACTGCAAGACAGGCTCCGTTGCAGTTGCCACACGTGTAGGTTGCGAGACTCCGTTACAGCCCTCTACTGTCTGTGCTCTTTCGTCTCCTTTAACTGCTGGTCTCTCTTCTGCTCACTCCTCTTGCAGCATACGTTTACAGCTCTTCTCCAGCGGCTGTAATCTTTAGCGACAAACTCCCAGCCTGTTGAGTCGATGCCACTTGCCCTCATGTCTCGTTTACAGACATCGTTGTAGCGTAGGACAGGTCTTCCTGCTGGTCTGGAGCCAGTTACGAGCTCGCCATAAAGAATACCATTTCGGATTCTTCCATCGTCCATTCGCTTGGCATGGCCAAGCCACCGGAGTCGTCGTTGGGTGAACAGGGTGATCATGCTCGGGATGTCCGCCTGATCAAGGAGGTTTTGTTTGAGATGTGGTTCTGCCAGGTGATTCCTAGGATTCTTCTGAGGTCGGGCAGGTTGAAAGCGTTGAGCCTGTTCTCTTGGCGGGAGTAGAGGCCCCAAGATTCACTCCTGTAGAGCAGGGTGCTGAGCACGCAAGCCCGGTACACCTTCAGCTTCGTATTGGTGGTCAAGCGAACTATAGCTGTTGTCACCTTTCCATTACGTTTGTGGAGTTTGTCATCTAGAGAGAGATTGGTGGAGCAAAGTATGTCAAGTCCTCGACAACCTCGAGTGTGTAGTCGTCAATGGCAATATTTGCGGTACTGCTTACATAATACATAATACTACTAATACTAGTACTACTACTACTACTACTACTACTACTACTACTACTACTAAAAGTAATATAGAAATTAAGACATTTATTATTTTTAGTTATGCAAAAAGAATGTCTTAACAAATATGTCATAGTTTATAAAGTTTCGAATGAAATCAAAGTAAAATAAATAGTAGTAGTGGTTGTAACACTACCGGTCGCGGGTACATCTAGTATATATATATATATATATATATATATATATATATATATATAACATAGCTCTGTCCTTACACTATTGAGCTATAACAATTTCTTTTAAGTTATAACATTTATATTTGAAAATGAAATAATTTTAAATATAAAGAAAAATACACACACACACACACACACACACACACACACACACACACACACACACACACACACACACACACACACATACATACATACATACATAAATACATATATATATATATATATATATATTTTATTTAAATAATATACATCATTGTGTCCGCTGGGTTTCGGCTATCTGATAATCATGAAATTGGAGAAAATATGGGCTTCTTCTTACTCCAGATAGAGTCATCTGTCTCGTTTACAGTGAAATGTCTAAAACCGGAAGTCTAACAGTGATGAGCGCTGAGTTTTCCATTAAAATATTTCTGGATGATTTTACAAGTTGCTTGCCTTTGATAAAGCGAAGAGTTATGTTGAATGTTTTTTAGTTTATTTTTTAATTATTTAAGTGTTAAGCGATTTATTAAAGGCATGTAGGAATATTTTTTTAACAAATCGGTAATACCTGATGTGGTATTTATCCTTGGTAGGGCTATGTCGGCTTTCTCTGAAGGAGGCAGTCTACAGGGAAAATACAATTCACAAGCGGTAAATAGCCGCATGTATATCCCGGTCATGAGAAGATGACATACAGTGCATAGCATTCCCAAATGGTCACCCATCTGGTATTAGCTAGGCTTCACGTCGCTTAACTTCTGAGATCGAACGAGAACCGGTGTGTCAACGCGATTATACCGTAGGAATATTTACTCTCAATCAAATCAGCGTATTGGAGACGGCTCGATTATTTTAGGTCTGTATAATTTTGTTTTTTAAAACCCTTATTTTGTTCATCACGTTTAATTGGTCCCCCGATTTATAAAATGGGGGGACTTATGTTTTGAGGCATGTCCGTTCGTCCGTCCGGATTTTTCTCAGTAACCCTCCATTGAATTTCTCTGAAATTTTGCATGAAGTTGTAACTTTGGTCATGTTAGAAAGTGACATTCTCTGCTTTATTAAAAAAATTCTGGTTCGTGCCCCAGGGGGTCAAAGGGGAGTCAAAAATGCCCCAAATTGTCCGATGTTATTGCATTTTACACTCACCACATCGAGTCACATACAGAGGGGGACCACGCACGCGCGGCTTGTTAATAAATACTTTTTCTAGGAAATTATGTAAGTAAATAAGTATCGTTTAAAACAGCTAACACGTTATGAATCAATCTCCTTGGCTGTAACACTATTTACGAAGTCATCTGTTAATCGTATAGTTGGTGTGAGGTGTGGATTTCGAATGAGATGGTGGAGGTACATTGTGATGTGGGGACTACGGGTGTGATTATTGGTTTATAGGGGATTATATTTGTGGAGCTGTGCTTATTATTTACTGGTAGTGGATATGGGATACGAACCATTAGTCGGTATTGTTCGTTTTCTGTGTTGTCTGTGTGAGACGACGTGAGGTTGATGGTCCTCTGTATGTTAGGTGTGTCTACTGTCTGGACATCTTGCGAGAACGATTTTATCCTGTGCGAGCATATTTAAAAGCTTCTTACTTGACGTTGATATCGATTATTGATAGCTTATTCATTGATTGGACTCTCCCTAGTTTATGAGTAGTGTATAGTAGATATCTATTGGATATTGGAGCTGTAGGAGTTTTGCTGTTCTATAATTCTCTATTTGATTGTGTGTCGGCTGTTTAAATGATCTGTTTGTTTATAAGGAAAACTCACCAATCATCACTATGAGCGAAATGACTCCATGTTTTAGACATTTCAGTTTAAACGGAACTGATGACAATATCTCGAGTAATAAGAAGCCGAAATGTTTCCTAAATCAAGAATAAATCGACGAATGAAACCCAGGTACCACCAGTGGGCACAGTAATGTATGGTATTTAAATAAATTCATTAATACTCGCTATAATGTCTGTCAAGCACTTTGATGTCTTTTCTACTAACTTATTTACCGAATACAATTATGGAAAGATAATATATATATATATATATATATATATATATATATAATTTAATATCATAAGAAGACCCTTTAAGTAGAATTAAAGTCCAGCACTGTAGATAGATTAAAAAATAAACATTCAGCTAATGCTTCTGTGCGAGACTCCGACTTTGTCATTGAGTCCTATCTGAATGTCTTGAGCGTAAATATAACTTAATTTCTATGCAATCGCGTGACAACCGATCATGGCCAAAGGGATTAGGCGACCGCTTACATATTCACGGTGTTTCTGTGAACCGGGTACGCGCCCCGTGACCGACTATCTGAGATTGTTACTTCCCTACACTGAGGAGAGCCGAAAGCTCAAAACGACGTCGTATGTGTATGTAGGTAAAATATTTATATATATATATATATATATATATATATATATATATATATATATATATATATATATATATATATATATAGAGAGAGAGAGAGAGAGAGAGAGAGAGAGAGAGAGAGAGAGATAGGTAGATACCTAATATAACTATCTATTAGATAAAGGGAAGTCGTATTTCTGTGTGTGTTGTAAATGCTAAAAATACTATGATATTTATTTCCTCTGGGCCACCAAGAATAAGTGGATGGAGCAGAAAAAGGGCTTTGCTGGTTTTTCTAACAAAAGCAACACTGAAATTTGATCAAAAAGTTAGTCATCTTCTGATAACGTTTTCTTACTTGAGTTCTCTCTTTTTTCTTTATATTATATTCAACCAGTTGCCAACGCGATATATATAATATATATATATATATATATATATATATATATATATATATATATATATATATATATATATATATATATGTATATATAGATATATTTATGCCAATTTAGCTACACAGAGGCTCTCGCGGGGGGAATCTTCAGGCTAAAATTTAGCCTGAAGATTCCCCCAGGGGATGAAATGCGGGAGCCTCTGTATAGCTTAATTGCCATAAATATATTTTCATAGCTTACTACCTAGCTCTACTTACGTGTCGAGCACTGTTGAAGTAAATACTGAAAATGAATACATAAAAAATTATATTTTCTTTTTAAAATTTCATGTGGATACATGAAATACTAATATATGTATATATATATATATATATATATATATATTATATATATATATATATATATATATATATATATATATATATATATATAGAGAGAGAGAGAGAGAGAGAAAGAGAGAGAGAAAGTGACCGAAGATGTGTAGGTGAAGGTAAGTTTTAAAAGCAAGATTTACACACACTTTTAAATCGTTTCTAGTTTGCTATCCATGCACCTGGCAACACTGCGTATCCCTGATAGTTGATATATAAAGCACAGCATGATAGATTGATAAGTAATGACAATAATCATGTGTGTATAACGAATAAGTATATATCGAGTTATATAGAGTGATAGAAAGATAGATAAATAGAGATTGCCGCTAATCATATTCTATGTCGTTTCTAAAACGATTCTTTTCTATACTTCGTTTCTATCTCGTCTGTTTTTCGATCGATCTGCGTCGCCATTTCCCTTCTTTTCTGGTTCTGCCTTATCGATTGATTAGAGCAGTTTCGCCTTTTCATACCTTCATTAGTTCTTTTCTCTGTTTTATTTCATTATATCCCCCTCTCCATGTTCTATGTGTCAATCATTGCATTTCGTTTTGTTCTCTTTCTTTACGTGTCATCTTCTGAACTTCTGAACTATCTTCAACATTCTCATAATATAATACGTAAAAACGTAAAAAAAACTCGTTACCCAACATGCCATTTCATATTCTTCAGATGATACACCTTCTCAACTCTTGGCCAATTTAGGCGTCATGTCGAGGGCTTCATGCCGATTTATACACTGCCAATTTTCTATTGACCTTAAGGTCAACCATTTTTACTTGGATCATATTGAGCGGATTAATATTGCTATCGACCAAACTAAAAAACGGTTTGACCATTTCTTTCTTTTTTTTTGAGATTATCTTACTAATAAGCTTTTCAGAGAATAAGATAAGAAATTCCATTAAATATTTTCATTTTATTTAACTTTTTGCATCATTTTCTGTTTTTATTCTGCCTGTAAGTCTTTTTAAGTGTAACATCTGAATGGTGAGATAACGCTAGGCCTCGAGAGTTAAACAAAAACACGTGTGACTGTGACGTCACCTGTAATAAAGACAAGGCGATCTTATTCGGTGTGTTTAGTCTCGACAAAAAGTCTCCTTATTCGATTGTCACCCGCGTGGTGAGCCCCCCCCCACATATATATATATATATATATATATATATATATATATATATATATATATATATATATATATATATATATATGAAGTAATCCAACAAAAGATATAAGCGTCAACTAATATCTAATAATTAGTTAAACATCCGGATAAAAACTGAAGCTCAATATACTGGATAGAGCATTAATATTATAATATAAAATGAAGTAATAAAATAAGGTGCCAATCAAATTTTATTAGAATTCAAAGTTCAAGCAAAGTATCTTAAAGTCCTTAGCCAATGAGTTTTCAAAGATAATTCTTCTCTTCAGAGGACCATTACCGCAGTTATACTACTACAGGTAATAAAATTAAACTTTGAAAATATATAAAAATATATACAAAAATATATAAAAATATAAAACATCAAATATATCAACCCCAAAATATACTTTTTTGTTAAATCTATATAATCCATCCAAGTCATACAATTTGAAAAACATTACCAGGAAAGACATCCAGAGGTTTGACCGAAGAGTAATCCAGGTGATGAAGTACCAGTCCAAATACGAGAAATTGAAAGAGCTGACAAAGTTATCCAGTCGCGAAATGTGTCAACAATCGATGAAGTGAAAAGTATCCAATGTTTATGCTAATTATTACAACGATAAATAAATCAAATCAAATAATATAGAAAGTTCAATAAACTCACTTAAAATTCCAAAGTCTTGATCTGGGCAACCCAAATCAAATCAAAGTTCATTTGTTAATTAGAGAGTCCGTAAAATCCGAATTGAACAAAAATAAGATTGAATTGAGTCAGTAAACCCGGTCATATCTTCCAACCCGAGCGAAATAATAATTAAACTTCGTTCTTCCGCGATTCAGCCAAATATGACAACTCTTTGCCGAATGGAAGGAAAATATTAAAAGTGCCTACTTCTCTGAGCGACGTTAATAGAGCGGGAGTTATATGTGTTTATCCTGTATCGGCCCGCTTGTCAAATATAACGAAGAAAGCAAAATACAAACTCGCCAACCCAACCCAACCCAACCCAACCGAGATCGGATGTTACATGTCTGGGTCAATGGGAAAAGTCAATGTCAAAAAAGAAAGGGTTAAAAGAAAAGGGGGTTGGCATATTTAGGTCAAATCGAGCAATCACGTATACATGCCCAAATAGTTACTTAAAAATCTAGCTTACAATAAAAACCGATTTAACAAATCTCGCCCTATCAAATAATATATAAAATTCATGAAATTAAAAATTACCAAACTATTAGATTCTAATAATTTAATAGTTTAATTAAAGATTTAATTTGATCAGATTAGAAATTATTAAAGTGTTTAATAGTTTAATTTAAGATTTAATTTAATCAGATTAGGAATTCTAATTTAAGGTTTAATTTTTCCTAATTAAGAAGTTTCATTTAATTTAAGGTTTCATTTTTCCTAATTAAGATTTAATTTTTCCCAATTACGAAGCCATTAAAATAATTAGAACTTAACAACTTAATAGTTGAACCTAAGATTCAACTTTATCAGAGTAGAAAGTTCAATTCAAGGTTTAAGATTGCCCAATCACGGAGTTTAATCTAATTTAGGGTTTAATTTTTCCTGCCCAAGAAGTTGTAAATATATTTAAGGTTCAATTTTTCGTCATTAAGAAGTTGTAAAGATATTTAGAAATTGAAAATTTAGATATTTTAACTTTTATAACCTCAAAGTCTAAATCTTTTAGGCAAGGAGGATTAAAGAGAACCCATCTCGAAAACTGGACATCCCCGCTCACATTACTCACCCAGTCAGCTACGGTGGGACTGGCTATTGTTTCCATATTGCATATTTGAATTTCCTTCCATGTCGACATTTCGAGACTAATTCATTTCTAAAATTTATCAGATTTAAATGTTTAGGTGCAGTAGCTATCATTACGGCTTCAGAGTTGCCTAGACCACAGGATCTGGATCCTGGGCTATAGGAGTTTTATTTTTTAGGATGGACCATTTTATATTGTGTGGAATATTATTGGATCTTAAGTTTTTAACTAAAGTAGTCAGTGATGTTTTGTTGTTACCGACATCGTTATTGAAGGAGTAATTATGCATAGAGATGCGGGATTTAATTAAATTTGCTGTGAACCAATATAGGTGTGTATCCTAGGATTTACTCTTGTTCCTGAGCCATTTCTATTTCTATTCACGGGTCTAATTCTGTATTTTCTGGATGTGGATTAGGTTAGTTAATTGATTGTATATTATTGTTATCGTTACCTTCCATTGGGAACTCATTATCGGCTTGCTGAGGTATGAGATGAATATTATAATTACTAGGTCTAGAGTTATGGTGCAAATTAGTTGTAGTGCTCAATTGTGCAATTTGATTAGGGACTGCATTTATGTGGTCTCTAGGATTAATTCTAGAATTATTTTGTTCGATTACAGTACAAGCATATACAATATCAGAATATGTGCATCTATTGTCCAGTGGGCAATCACTGGTGCGCCTGCAGTTGCATGTATTTATAGGATTGGAATAATTAGAATTAGATTGGATAGATTTTATTTTTTTGCTATTTGCTGAGATTATTGTTTGGGCTATATTTGGCATAGTAGAGTATGAAATTTTGATTGAATTTTTATTAAGTATGGAGCTATATTTATGTGGGTACTTAAAGGAGTTTCCAATATTTTAAAGAATTCCTTAGGGATATTGGTTTTAACGTTGTTATTGAAAGGTGGGTAAAACCAAATATTATTTTTTCTTTCTAAGGCGTTTACGTGCAGTAAGTGTAGGTCTATCTATATGTTGGTCATTTTCATCATGTATGATAGAGTGCCTTAGAGGTCTATGATTATTTACATTTCTTTTGGTTCGGCTCCTATTGCTAGTTGTCATATTGTGTGTAATAATATTTACAGCTCTATCATCCTCTTTGTTTTGGTTATAAGTTATTTTTTTAGAATATCCAGAGTTGAGCAATACATTGTTATACAATTGTGCGTTTTGGTTAAAAATGTTTTTATTGGCAGAAAGCTTAGATATTCTATTGGAAACAGACGGTACTATTGAATTAATTATAGCTTTCGGGTGGTTAGATAGTTTGTGTACATAGAATAGAGTTAGATTAGGTTTATGGAAGGGGCTATATGATCCGTCATGGAGGTTAAGAGTTGTATCAAGGAAGTTAGAAGTTTTTCTCTCAGGATCAACAGTTATGGAGAGGCCGAAATTTCTGAAAAAATCATGCAAAGGTTCTAATTGTTTTGCTATATCTTCTAGGTCTTTCGTCCGAGACAAATAGGGCATCGTCTCTATATAGGCCACCTCTTATATTTTTAAACCTATGTTTGATTTTATTTAAAAGGGATACACCCACTAGATGCGTTACCTGAGCAGATTCAGAAGCTACCATAGTAATATCAAAATCGTTGGGGGTGTCCTTTCTAGTCCATAATTTGCCTTCGAATTGGAGAATAGATCTTCTGGCCAAAATGATAAGTTTAATTTCCAGATCAGTAAGGTATGAATTATTTTTCGCTAAATTTAGGGCTTTATTTAAGAGAATTGGTGTAATAGATTGGTAATAGTTGTCTATGTCAAAAGTTATAAAGCGTAATCTATGTTTATCCTTAAGGTTCATAAACCATTCAATTACGTTATCTGAAGATTGCCACAACGAAAAGAAAATATTATTTCTGATTGCCGGAATGACCCTATCAAGAATCTTTTTTACTGATTATGCCTAGGTCAGATTTAGATGGGCAAATTAACCGTATTGATGGGTTTTGTTGAAAGGTAGTCTTATGGTGTTTTAGGGAAAATCTAGGTGTAGCTGGCGTTACTATTTCTGCATGGTTAGTTAGATTCATATTTGTAAGTAGTGTTTTAGCCTTTAAGTTTATATCTATAATTTTATTGGGTGGTGCAATTTTATAGGATTTATGCAACTCACGGTATATTAAGTTCCTGTAGGAGGTATAATCCAATTTGTAGTAGTTCTTAGTCTTGTCAGCCGGAACAATGAAATCCGTATGCTTGTTAACTCTCCTGGTAAATCCATTTATTTTTTTGACGATAGAGCTGCAACGTTTAGTTTGCTTTTTGAATTTAATTCTTCTGACCAAGTCGAAAATGGCATTCCCAAAGCCGGCCAATCATCATTCTGCCTAGGGAAAGATGTTGTTTTAAGGCCGTACAAAGCTGCGGCGATTCTCTCAATTTTTTAAAGCTCTTTACATGAATTCAAAGGGAGTCTGCTTCCATTAGTGTTTAGCCGTTTTGTATCGTCAATGTCAATCATATCCGGTGATGATTGCAGATCATGATGGTAAGCTCTCCATCTAACACTTATCAAAAACTTATTTATTGACTGGACCAATTTGTATATATAAGCCTCCTTACTTGGAACAGGTATGTTTTTGGCTGATAATGGAAGAAATTCTTTGCTGAACATATCCGGATTGTAAATAAAGCTCTACCTCACGGGAGCTTAAATGTATGAAGCAATCCAACAAAAGATATAAGCGTCAACTAATATCTTATAATTAGTTAAACATCCGGATAAAAACTGAAGCTCAATATACTGGATAGAGCATTAATATTATAATATAAAATGAAGTAATAAAATAAGGTGTCAATCAAATTTTATTAGAATTCAAAGTTCAAGCAAAGTATCTTAAAGTCCTTAGCTCTGAAGAGAAAAATTATCTTTGAAAACTCATGAGCTAAGGACTTTAAGATACTTTGCTTAAACTTTGAATTCTAATAAAATTTGATTGACACCTTATTTTATTACTTCATTTAATATTATAATATTATAATATATATATATATACTAATGTAATTGGTAAACCCAGAAGAACTTGCATGGAAATCCAACGGGGAAGATTCCACCCAAGTCCTTAGTCCTTAGAGGGGGGATCAGACAAAATTAGCCATATTAACAAAACGCATTTCTTCCTGTTTTCAAGTAAACAAATCCAAAGGCAAAAAGCAACGAACCAAAACTCAATGAAAAATGGTAATCCGAATTGTTGTAAAGTGTGAAACTTACTTGGAATTGTGGGATATGTAAGGGAAGGTAAGAGAAAGAAAAATGTGAAAATAGCAAAGGAGGTGGGAGGTTAGGAACCGAAAAGAAAGAAGAAAAAAAGAGGAAAAGACAAAAAAGAAAAAAGAAAAGAAAAAACAGAAGAAAAGGAGAGAAAAAAAGAAAAAAGAAAAGAGTAAGGAAAAAAAGCAAGAGAGAATGAGGAGGGGGGCGCCAATCCTATGAGTGGGGAATGGGGTTAATGGTGTTTAGGCAAAAGAGGGAAGAAAAATAAAATCTAGGGTGGTCAAATTAAGAAATGTTATAACTTCTGGTCAGTACTGGGAAATTGAATTTCCATAGGGTTTAAAGTTTAGATTAAATGCAGATAAGCTTCAGAGGTTATAACTCGAGGTAGATTTTGCTAAGATGATTAGACTTATTGGCGGGGCAAAAAGGAAAATGGCTGTGTAGATGGTTTGATAAAAAAATAAAAAACTTGGGTGGGGAGATGGGGTCGGGAGGGATTATGGGATTATAAGAGGTGAAAAAAGGAACAGTGTTTTCCCCGTAATGGCTTTAAAAAGTCCTTAGGATTGAATAGATATCTATGTAGAAGAAAATGGTTCTGAAGGATTTTGAACTAATTGTCATTCTATGAAATAAATTGACAGTGTATGTTGTCAAAATATGGAAAAGAGAGGAAAGGTTGTTTTAGCAGATACAGGGTATATTGATAAAATTAAATAGTGAATAAGCAATAGAAAGTGAGAAATAGAAAAATAGGATGAGGAAATTATAAAATAAAATTTTAAAATGGGGATAAATAGGTATATAGATATATAGCTGCACTGCTGCCCTCAACCGCTCGGGGCAGTACCCGTCTGCTCCCCATGTCAAGGAGCATCCCATACAATCGGGCATGAAATGTACAAAGGCACATGCGCGCGGCCACGTGAACATAATCACATATACATACAAATGCACATGTAAAATCCACACATGTATACATGTATACCCGTATATACATATACACATATATACATATACACACGCACCCACAAAACCAAAAGCATCTCAGTATCCTCGCACATATTCACATCAGGCACACACGTCTACAGAAATCTGTAGCACTAATATATACACTCGAGATTTCTGGCGACTACATACATATACACATGCAAACATGCATATCCGCAGCACTAATACAGTTACTCAAGATATTAGGCAAGGTCATAATTTTATAAGGGATGGAAAATCAGCACCAAGATCAAAGACAACAGCAAGGCAGTCGTCGGGAAGCAATGCAGTTCAGCAATAGATTAGTGAGTATTAAGGGATAGGTTAAATGTTCAAACTAGAGAAATTGGATTTAGTAAAGGGGCTACCCATGATAGTAAAATAGTGAATAAGAGAATTGGGTGTTATGGTGAACGGAAAGTACGGTTAATTATTGCTAGGTGGGGGTGGGGGGGCAAAAAGTTGGATTATTTGAATTTGCGTTTGTGTCTGCAATGGGAGATCAATTCGTTTTTAGAATTAATAGTGTTTAAGGATTTATTAGCCGTGGATATTGTGTAAGTTTCCATAGTGCAGCGGCTGCAATGTGGAGAGCCTGGGGTGTATGATCTAGATTTTTTCAAGATAGATCAATGCAATGAGTAGGGTGTATTACTGATTTTAGGTTTCTGACTAATTTAGAGAGCGAGGTGCTAGAGTTATCGTTATTTAATTTAAATGATGCATATGGTTTGAGATTCGTATCTTAATTGGGAAGGCGCTCAAACCTATGTAAGTGTGAATTTTGTGGAAGGCGGAATTTACATTTGAGTGATTAAGGATATTGGTAGCTGCTTGTAAGGATGAATCTGCAACTGTATTAAGTTGGGGTGTTAGGGGATGACAAAGAACAATCGGGGTGTTTATGCGGTTTGGGTCGATTTCAAAATTACTTGTTGAGCGTGAGGGGTAAGAGCTAAGGTGGTTATTGTTAGTACTATGGGTTGGCTGATCATTGGGGCAAGAAGCAGCACGCAATGGTTGCAGGTCTGTCACGACGGGGTTCGATGTAAAGCCAGAGCTCCGTCGGAATTCCCCAATGGTGCACGCATATATAACATCACTATGAATGCAGTCACCATTTAGGGGGCAGTCTCTGGGTCTACGACAATTACATTTATTTTGGGGAGCAGGGGGGGGGGATTTGTTGGGCAGTTTTTATTTTTTTATTATTGGAGGAAATTATACTTTGCGCTATGTTGGGCATAGTGGAGTAGGATATCTTAATAGAGTTTTTATTTAGTATTGTGCTATATTTATGGGGGTAAAGCATTTGTCTAAGATTTTTAAGAATTCTTTTGGGATGTTGGTTTTTACATTGCAGTTGAAGGGTGGGTTAAACCAGATATTATTTTTCCTTCTTGACTTTTTATCTCCCTCAGATTTATGGTTAGTATTTATAGTTTCCAGGTTATCTGTATTGTGAGAGTTAGGATTCGAGGGGATATTAGAATTTTCCCGTCTTCTGGAATTTAAAGCCATATTATGGGTAATTAAGCTAGTGAAATTATTTTTATTTTTACGGGTTGGAGAGGTGTTATTGTATCTAATTTTATCGTTATATCCTGAGGCACGTAAGGCGTTATCATAAAAATTGCAATTCTGTTCAAAAATAGATTTGTTAGCAGAAAGTTTAGAAATTCTATTAGAGACTGACCGGGCAATTGAGTTAATAATTGACTTAGGATGGTGATAGTATTTATGTACGTAGAATAAGGTTAGGTTTGGTTTATGATAGGGGCTAAATGTTTCAAGATTAAGGTTTAGAGTTAAATCTAAGAAGTTAGAGGTTCTCTTTTCAGGTTTTACTGTAATTGCAAGTCCGTAATTTTTAAAGAAGCTATGGAGATTTTTTATGGTGTTGTTATGTTGTCTTTATCTTTCTCCAGACACAAATAGTGCATCGTTCCTGTACAGCCCACCTCTCAAACGTCCGAAGTTATCTTTCAGTTGTCTCATTAAATATATCCCCACTAAGTCTGTCACCTGGGCAGAGTCTGAGGCACCCATTGTGATGTCGAAATTATTAGGGGTGTCTCTCCTTGTCCAAAGCTTGTTGTCAAATTGGAGAAGGGATTTCCTAGCTAGTTTGATCAGCTCAATTTCCAGGTCTGTTAGATCTGAATTCTTTTTAGCGAGTATTAAGGCGTTATTAAGTAGAATGGGAGTAATAGATTGGTAGTAATTATCTATGTCGAACGTAATGAAATTTAGGTTAGGGTTTGACTTGTTTTTAAGGTTAAGGAACCAGCTAGATACCTCATCTGAAGATTGCCAAAGGGTGTAAGAAATTTTAGATTTAAGGTTTGGGATTATTCTATCTAATATGTTTTTGCTTATAATGCCTAGATCTGATTTAGAGGGGCAGATTAATCTAATGGTAAGGTTTTCGTGGAAGTTTCTTTTATGGTCCTTTAATGTACATCTAGGTGTGGCTGGGGTTACGATTTCTGTGTAGTTTAAGACATTTAAGGAAGTAAGAAGGGAATTGGCCCCGAGTTGATAGTATTGAGAGTGCTGATAGGTGTACTTTTATAAGATTTATTAAGTTCTTTATAAATTAACTTTTTATAGTCAGTGTAAGTTAATTTGTGGTAATTTTTAGTCTTATCTGCGGGGACTACTATATCATGGTATTTCTTAATCTTATTAGTAAAGCTATTGATTTTTTTGATTATGGGGTTAGGGTGGTTATTGTGTTTTTTAAATTTAATGTTTTTGATAAGGGCAAACAGTTCGTCTTCAAATTCATTTAGGTTATGATTTTTCCCAGGAAAAGAAAGAAGTTTTCAGGCCATACCTTGACGCGGCTTGTATTTCCAGTTTCCTCAGCTCCCTGGAGGAGTTCATAGGTAGCGTCGAATCATCGATCTCTAGGGTTGGCACGATGTTAGTGTCAGGCTTCTGGTCCTTTGGTCCACTGCGTAGTTCGTAGTGGAAGGCTCTCCACCGAACATTGGTCATGAACTTCTTCGTCGCTTGGATCAGCTTACAGATATATGCCTCGTTTGAGGGGATTGGGATATTTTTTGCAGAAAGATATTGATCTCTTTCCATTTCCATTGACTCACCTTATTTTTGCTCTATCCAGTATATTGAGCTTTCCTCATCTCACAATAGGTCTAATTCTCTAAAAGTTATATTTTAGTTATAAACCTTCATATATATATATATATATATATATATATATATATATATATATATATATATATATATATATATATATATATATATATATACATATATATATTATCTGGTATACACCGCCCTATAATCAGACACTCAAAACAAAACAAGGCAAAAAATTCCTAAATCTCATCGAAAAAACTTCCCCGTAACCAATCACTATATATATATATATACAATATATATATATATATATATATATATATATATATATATATATATATATATATATATATATATATGTGTGTGTGTGTGTATCTGTGTGTGAGTGAAAAATGACAAACGGAAAACAGGTTAAAGTGCAGGAGAAAAACAGAAACGAGAGATTTGACCGGTTTCGTTCGTGTTGGCGAACGTCTTCAGAAAAAGTGAAGATTTGGAAATAACTTCATTTTGAAGACACACACATGGGATGAGGAAAGGATAATCCGATTGGACCATATGAGGAGACCTTAAGTGACGTTGAAATATGAAAAGTGGGTTATACCACTTCTTTGTTTCTTATTCTTTTTTTAATATCTTTTATTTATTTTCTTTTTCTTTTACACTTTCACACCCACTGAGCTAATATGGGGAAAGCGGTGGCGGAGGGGGTAAAAGGCTATAAAAGGGAAGAAGACAGAGGAACTGGCCAGGATAAACAACAAATAGGAGTGGGCATGAAATTGATACACTGAAAGCGCGAAACCAAAAATTAATCTGAATGCATCAGAGATAGGTCTGCTAATTTGTCACACATTTGGTTTTAAAGAGCAATATATATATATATATATATATATATATATATATATATATACAATGCTCTTTATTGAAGAGTGAAAGATATGAAGTTGAAAGCACATTTTATAACGCATGTCCACGTATGCATCTATGTAACGTATTATTGTAGGAATTAAATTATGAAACAACTTAATCACACATTTAATGTAAAACATCGTTTTGTTTTACGAGCATGATTACTATTTTGTTAAATAGATAGTTTTCTTCCCTTACCATTGGGGACGGAAATTTTCGACGATTATTATCTCACACAGACGTACACACGCCTCTCATATAAGCGTACTAGACGTACCGTCGATCTGATGGGTCACAGCCACTTTCAAAATTTGTTCCACTTTGATTTCATTCGAAAATTCGTAAACTGTGATATATCTGTCAAGAAATCTTTCTTTCATAACTAACAACAATACGTTTTGTTACTTCTATATTTCCCTTGTAGATAATAATAAAGCGCCATATTATTTTGCCATCTAATGTAGATACGTTTTACGGTGTGTACGAACACAATATGTAAATTAGATCGAAAGAGAGAATCATTCTGTCTCTAAATGCTCACAGAGGCAATATGCAGCCTCGTAATACTCACCTACCTTATTTTGTCTTTTAGTTCTCTCATTCCATGAGCAATGTTTCTGACGAAGGGGGAAGAATTGCTGTTTTCTGGGTAAGAATCTATCTATCAAACACTTAACGTTACCTAGTTTTTGCCCATGAAGAAGTATTTTTTTCAGTTCCTGACATCAAGTAGCTTCATGACTTGTCTGGAGCTAATTCCATTAAAAAGAAAGGAAACACATTAGAGAGTGGTTGAATCTACATAAAGTGAGATGTGTCGAGAATAATTTTTCGGACGTAAGTCAATCCCAGAACTAATGTATATTTTAACATGTACTTTGCGTTTTTGGAGTATATGAGAAAAATACCCTACGGAAACAAACGTTGATTAATTCACATTTAATATAATACAGATTAACATATTAGGAAACACAGTGAATATTTTTGTTGTAATAAGAATAATCATGGAAATAAATTTAAAGTTAATGACACGTTAATGAACAAATATTGTATAAAAGAAAATGTGATGCACGTAGCTGGTAATCTTCTAAGTGTTGAAGCAACCACAAATGTTTTGCCAACATCATTTCCATTGACCTTCATTTATATCAGGTATGTACAACCTGGCGGAAACGTCCATCGTCAGCATTTTTATTGATATTACATAAACGTTTTCTTTCTCCTAGACTCTAAAAAGGTCGACTCACGAAACTGAAAGTGAACACTCATATACTTGGAACTGTTAACACGAACGAGATTAAGCAAGTTTGGACACGTAAGACGAAGAGAGGAGCATAGCCATGTCTAAAGGGTCTTTAAAGATCGCCTTACAAAAAGTTCGGTGAACCAAATATGTGAACCGTATGGAAATCACGCTGCTAATTTTGGAAAGAAACGCATTGGACAGACAACGAGGGAATACCTGCCTGGACATGAAGGGTGCAAAGATCGCTATGTGAATAGGCAAGTCGAATGATATTGAAGAAGATTACTTACACTAACCAAAGCCTGAAAGTATAGACTTACTCCACTATTTTACTCATAGCTGTAAGAAGCAGAGGTGACTTCGTATTTTTCCTAAAGGTTATTAGTCAATGTCTGTAAAACATGAAATCCTTTACAATCTATCCTTCACTCTCAACCTCTCTCTTTCTTTCCTTCTGAGGTGCCGAATAATAGTTAAGTGGTTTAAAGCGCCGACTGTCATGTAGACGATCGAGTTTCTATTCCGGCTTCAGGCACTTGCTTGTCTAGCCACACTGAAGATCTATAATACAGCGAAACAGTCTGTATGTGGATAACTTCCCGTGTTGAGCTCTCTAGTAAATGATATCGCCAACTGTCACCAGCTTAGAATACATTGCACTTTGTGTAACGAAATTGGTGTCTTAGGCAATTGACGATGTTTAAATTGTGATTTCGCTAACTTTCAGCAATTGCTAAATAATAGCTAAGTGGTTAGAAGCGACAACTGTTGTCTAGATGGTCGAGTTTGAATCTCGACTTGAGGTAGTTGCTTGTCTAGCAACACTGAAGAGACTCCTCGTAGATGTTTCTAGTTCGTCTTAAATAATCATATATATTCCGAAATTATATTACCTATGCAACTTGAATAAGTATATTTCATTTTGATCAAAGTCGGGTCCTCATTTGCACCGAAATACATATGACGTTTTACATTATTTTATACGACGTTTGACTTTATTTTATTTATAACTTGAAAATTATAAAAATTGTGAGACTCAAAATGGGAATATGTGATTAAGTATTGAATCAGAGTACATAGAGATTCTCATTGATACCCATGATACGCCGGTTGGACCTCGAGGAGGTAAATAATTATACATTTACTGAAAATTATTTCTATAAATGTCACTGTACTTACATTCCGACTACTCAATCAATGGTGAGTAATCCTTGAGTCAACCCCCTAAAAATTGAATATGATAAAATGTAAAAGAAATCGGCTTGGGCATGAAGAAAATAGGGTTCTTCATTTAATCCCGGGTAACGTCGAGTGTTTCTGCTAGTTTGATATAAAGAGATGATTGTTATAGAGCCATCATGGGCGGTTTTCATTCAGAGTTTATGATGAGAATAACGTAAACCGTGAACCAAATCGTCCCTACGTTTTAATCAAATAATGAATCCAAGAGAAAACTTAGATTTGATTATTCTAAACCCGTGGTTTATTTATCCATTATCTTCCCTCTTTTCAATGAATCCAACTCAATTTTAATTCCATGGAGAATAGACCCTCTAATTCGTTCGTCAGTTGGAGAGCAAATTTCACTTGGCAAACTCGATAAGTATTGCTGGGTTTTCGTAAACAGCCGATTCGTCTTCAAGATGAAGAAGAGCCGACAGTTTGGAGTTGTTTCCTACCACGCGTGTTTTTCCCCTCCTGGAAGGAAAAGTCATTTGAAAACTTGTCATCGGATATTTTTTTTTTCGTATTTTCTTCTTTTTGATGTCCGACGCGCAGCTGTTTCGCCGGAAGCCAAGCATCATCAACACTTAATTTGATATGCGTTACTGCACATTTGATGGGGAGAGTTGCTGACCGCCTCTATGTCATTTTCTTGCGCTTGTGCTGATATGAAATGTTTGCGTTTTTCTTTTTTAAGTTGTTTAGATGTCTGAAAGATTTAAGGTGTTTCTCCATTTATAATAAGAAAAGCCGGAACATTTAAGGTAAGGAAATAAAAATAAAAATAAAAATACGCATGCTATATTAACATATATATGCACATACGCGCAGGAAATGACACGCGCATATTATATATATATATATATATATATATATATATAAGAGCAAGAAAAAAGAGAGCGAGAGAGTAAGAAGAGTTATGATGGATGTCTTACAATAAGGCAAATCGGATAATTTAAGCAATTAAAGCGAAGTATGGTACACACACACACACACACACACACACACACACACACACACATATATATATATATATATATATATATATATATATATATTTATACAAGTATTATTAAAAATAACGGACATCTTGTGTCTGGTTATTTTTTCTAAGATCCTTTCCGTTTTTCTGATTAGGTTCTTAGTTTCAGACGGAAACTGGCTGATAAAATTGCCATAGCTTCCCAAAGCGCTTTCGGACCCTTCCAGGTCCATCGTCAGTGGAGCAATGTTAACCAGGCATAGACCTAGGAGTTAATATATATTATATTTAGGCGGGAAAATAAAGGACTGTGTTTAATTTAAATTTATATTTATAGGCATTTGAGTATATTAGTACTAATAGTATAGTTAATCTTGTTAATAGCTGGTTTTTCTGTTTTAATGTATAGGCCTTCGAGTATGTGGAGTTTAAGTGTATTAGTATTTTGTGCGATGATTTTTGTGTTATCTACTAGAAGTTTACGGATATGCGAACGGGGGCAGGAATGCTTTTTATAGAGGTGCTGGGTTATTGCGGAGTCGTTAGATGAATGCATAGTTAATCTTCTGGATAGCGTCGTAACAGTCGACCCAAAGTATAAAAAACGGAAAGGATCTTAGAAAAAATAACCAGACACAAGATGTCCGTTATTTTTAATTATACTTGTATAAAAGAAAAGATGCTGCCAAGATACACACACATATATATATATATATATATATATATATATATATATATATATATATATATATATATATATATATAGTCCATAATAGATATTTTGTAAGAAGATAATCTTACTTGCTGAGGAGTATCTTCCGTATTAAGTAACTCTCTTGGTTGAATATACAAGGTAATTCATAAGTCACTTAGCTATTTATTTTTGAAATTCTAAAGTTAAAAAATACGGTAATACTAAAAAAAAAGTTTATTCAACAAATTCAATTATGGGAGTTTAAAATTACAGCACATTTTCAAAATCTCCACCTTCGTTCTGTATGCATAGCTCCATTCTTTTTTGCAAGGAATTTACGACTCTTTGTAGCATATTTGATTGATTAATTTTAACAAACTCGGCAGTGATTTTTGATTTGAGGTCGTCATTGCCTTTCAACAGGTGTGGGAGATTCATCAAATTTGGCCATATGAATAACAATAAAAATTCGCTCCTCAATTGTAAATGACATACTGCCTGAAAAAAAAAGCACATATGATGATTTACACAAATTTAAATAAATAAAAATAAATATATATAGAAACAAATATATAAACGAACAAATTTAAAATAACTAATAGCAGTAATTAGAGAGTAAGATAACAATAATCAAAAGTTCATAGTATGTTTGTGCTTCATATAGTAATCATTTTAAATAGCTAAGTGACTTATAAATCACCCTGTACATTTTGATTAAAACAACATTTGGTCGTGTTGTAACATTTTAAACGTTTTTCCTTTGTAAATTTGAATGTTAAAATGACTGCTTTTTCTCCTAGACTTATTTTGTCTTGGAATATTTACCATTAAACACTTTTCTGTCCTTGAAAAATAAAACTTGTTCATCTGTTGATGTTTTGCTTTAAGAAATAGTTACCTATGAAAGTGCATGACTGTTATTTTAAAGCTTTAATAGCTTAAAATTATGATGAGGGATGCATAAAAATGGAAAGCGGCTGTTCATCTATTAGCCTTATGTTAACTTGAAAAGAAACTCCCCCCATACACTCGTGCAGTAAGTCTTATATGAATCTTCCGTTCTGAAACGTGATTTAAATGTGTGTTAAACCAATCTACAGTTACATAGCAGATCTACTTTATGGAACTGATGAGTTATTAAAGTTACGTTTATTTGCAGGCTTGTAATAATTTGCATAGATAACTTTGAGATGGGTTTTCGTAGGGGATTTAAAAATAGATTGTTTAATTAAATATAATTCATATATATATATATATATATATATATATATATATATATATATATATATATATAGTACATGTATTATATTAGTTTCTGTAGATGTTAATCCGTTGAAACTCCAGTGTTTAGAAAAAGTTCTCAATAACAAGTAGAGCTGTCCATTGTCTTCTTTAGTCTGAAGCGGTTGACTATCTGTGAAGAGTACAACTGAAACATGTATGCACATATGTAACCAATAATGTTTGTATAAATACAAAATTATATATATATATATATATATATATATATATATATATATATATATATATACAAACACATATATATTTATATATATATAGTATTAATAATTTAATATTTATTTATAAATATTATACTAAGCTCTTTTAAGAAATTAAAGTTGAGCACTCACGGGGGTGTTTAAAATAGACTGTGAAAAAGCACTAATGTAAAGTCTCGAATACGTTCGTCGAACACTCTCGACTCGTCTTCTATCTGTGCCCGCTTCTAGGTACATGTAGATCTCAATTTCCCTTAATTGCGTGACAGTTTCCGTCGGCCGAATGAATATGAGTGTACCGGGTTCGCGCCTCCCTACCGTCGGAAATTGTTACTTTCCTGCACTGATGAGAGCAATAAGCTTGATACGCTAGCGTTTGTAGGTATTAATAATTTGATATTTATTTATAAATATATATATATATATATATATATATATATATATATATATATATATATATATATATATATATATATATATTATAGTAAAGCTGACTTAATAAACGTTTGTATCCCTGAAGTTTTTTCCTATATATTTTAATTACAGAAATTACATGTCAAAATAATACTTGGTTTTGTGATTGAGTTATGTTTTGAAAACATCCATAATAATATTTCTATTTAGCCGTAATTTTGCAATTAACTCATCAAGTCACCTAATCTGAGTGAATTTCTGTCTATTCTCTCGCCTATCTCAGTCCATGTTTTTTGACCACTTATCTTCGTTTATACAGTGTCTGTCACGCTCTCTTCTGTTAGCTTCTCTCTGTATATTAACAGTCAAGGCTACTACAATTAACTATAAAACAGAAGAGTGTAATAGCTCATTGTACACACTAGAGTATATCACCACACGTATTAATACTATTTCATAGCCTGAGAAAGAGAGAGAAAGAGAAAGAGAGAGAGAGAGAGAAATAGCAAACAGACAACCTCATTTGGGATTTTGTCTCAATATCTTTTGAAATTTAACCGGCTTTGCATACTCACTTTTACATGATTCACATTTATATATATATATATATATATATATAATTATTTTTTTGGGGGTACAAAACTTTATTAATGAAATAATGAAGGGAAGACGTGTTGAATTTTTCATAATCAAAAGATTTAGGGGATTTAGGGGATGAGAAAAAAAATTGCCAGTCGACTAGTTTCGCCCACACTTTACAAGGCTGATATCGTGGGATTTAAAAACAACAAACCTTTTATATTTAAAATGAAATTAGCGTTATTTTATGCAGGGGAAAAAAACAAAAAGTTCGAATTTAGAATAAAATAAGCGTGATGTTATATGGAATGGAGGTTGTGTCTTAGAGACTAATCACACTCAACCCCAAGAGACACTCCTTCTGTTTGCAGAGGGAGGGCCAAGGGAGAGTTTCCAAGATTTTCAAATGATAAGATGAGTGAGCACAGCTTAAGATGGAAAATGAATCTGTGCTAAAGTCTGTTGCGCACGACGGGTTATTTATCAGGTGGTCAGTTATCTAACAACCGTATGTATTTCTTAGAACGTCCCGTGACCGGAAGGCTCGATTCGTGATTTTACTGGGGATGATTTCTGTACTCTGTTGTCTAATCCCAACGTCGTCCCGCTCACGTAATTGGCACTGCAATTACATTTAAAAAGATAAATCACATTATTTTCATGGTGGGGGGCAGGACGTCTTTTCGAGGGGATGGTAACAGAGGTTTTTTACAGAACACAACCCGCACATTAGATGAAAAATAACAATTTTCCACCGCTGAGCTGATTTGTTTGGCGAACTTCTCACTTACTGTACATAACCAAGGCAAACGACTATAAATTGGACATTTAGCCACCGTACTAGTTTTTTTTCCTCGGAAAACTTGGCCACTTTCCTATTGATGACTGACCTAATCACATCCAGAGGGTAGCCATTATTGGACAGAGTATCAATAATTATTTGTATTTCTTCGTCCAATTTTGATTTTGAACAAATCATAAGAGCTCTGTGTGTTAGGGTCCAAATTAGATTCAACTTTCGCTTGCCCGGGCAGAATGAGTCCCAACGAGTATACAATCCTGTAAACGTAGGTTTACGATATATTGATATATTGTAACAGAATGGAGTTTTCGTCACCAATACATCCAGGAAAGCTAGGGAGGAATTGCACTCACCTTCATATGTATACCTTAATGCGGGATGCATATTATTCAGTAAGGAGAAGAATGTATTTGCCTCTGTTTCATTATTAAAGAGGCAAAATGTGTCGTCTTCATATCTAAAGTAGAATAACGGTTTCATGGGTCCTGATAGTAGTTCTTTCTCATGGATACCCACAAAAATGTCCGCCAACGTTGGTCCCAGGACTGACCCCATGGAAACACCATCGATGTGTCTATACATAACATCGTTGAAACTAAATTCAACGAACGTGCTTTCAGGGATGGAAGGAGGCTATAAGTGGCTACGATATAAAAAATCGGCACAAATATCTATCGTTTCCAAAATAGGGACACAGGTAAATAGGTTACTGATATCATAAGAGCACATAAATTTATTTGTAACCTTAGATTGCTGAATGTAGTTTGCAAAATAAAACGAATCTTTTAAACAGTATTTACTGTAGTGCTCTAATACAGGCTGTAAAATACCAAATATCCATTTTGCAACCTTTTGTTGAGATGACCCGACCATAGAAAGGATAGGTCTTACTGGGATATCCGCCTTATGCGTTTTCGGTAATCCGTATAAACGTGGACGGATAAAGCCAGAGGGTCTGATCTCACTGGCTACATCTGAATGGAGCACACCGCTTTTTTACCCATTTGACAAATTTCCTTTGTAACTTGGCTTCTAAGGTAGCTGTTGCGTCATGGGTGCTAACAGGACCTAACTTGACGAATTTCTTCGTGTCATTCAAAATAACCATCATTTTGTTAATGTAATCTTGATGGTTTAGCACAACAACCCCTGAGCCTTTGTCTGGTCTAGTTATTACCAGAGACTTATTTTGACGTAGAGTTTTAATGACAGAATAGTGTTCCTTCTGCCATTTAAACTCTGAATGGGCTACTGGTGTACTTGCATAGTTGTGCGGCAGATCATTCAGACTAGCCTTAAGGTCCCCTACTTTTGTCTCCGAAATAGGTAAAAGTCTCTCTGCCTGAGAATTTAAAATTTCGAATTCTGAAAATATTTCTTCACGTCTAGTACCAGATGGTGGAATACAAAATTCCAATCCATGATTTAGCACTAAAAGTTCAGCAGGAGACAAGTGCTGGGAGGATAGGTTTAGGACGTTCTTACCCGATTCCGAATTTTTGGAACAATCAAATTTCTTATATATAAGATGTTGCAATTTGTTTTTAAATTGAAGCATTAGTCTTTTACGACTACGTTCATGTATGATTGCAAGATACCGTGCGAAACGAACCTTATCACAAAATGTAAGAGTGTTCACTGATTCCCTCCATATGTGCATAAGGGTGGTCTTAAACTTTTGGGGATTTAATGCTAATTTATCCAAAAAATTGTGGATAAAAGCATTTTCTATTTTATGCCCTGGATGTAAATTCGCTTTTCTTACTTTAAATAAAATGAACGAAGGACAGACATTATTACTGACACAAGACACAAAAATACATGATATATATATATATATATATATATATATATATATATACATATATTCATCATAAATTCTTGGAAACAAACTAATCAGGCGATTACAAGAAATTGACAATTTTTTTTCACCGAAGTTCATCGGACTTGTTTTTTTCTTATATTAAGTTTCAAGGTTGAAAAACTTCCAATACTATATATATATATATATATATATATATATATATATATATATATATATATATATATATATATATATTAGAAAGAGAAGGTGGGAGCAGATGAAATAGGAGGAGTAAAAGCATGAAGGCGTAAAATAGAATAAATTGAAATCTCTTCAAGTAGAGAAACCCATCACAAGCATCACAAGAACATTTATTTTGGTAGTGATCTAAGTTTGTATATATACAACCCTTCCCTCACCCGCAGTTTCTATTTTTTTTTGCACACACCTACACGATCTTCAAACGCATACATACAAACATACGGACGCACGCATACACACAATGATCAGAGGTAACGTCATCGCTTTCATCTTCGGTGTTATTTAACAAATGAAAACGAATTAACTTGTCCGTTGTATCGGAGAGAAAGAGGAAGACGGGGAGGCGGAGGGGGAGGAAGAGATTCGTCTTTATTTGCGATGACCGCGTGATTTCACACGCCAGCACATCGTTGCGCGTCCTTGTAGTCTGAAACAGACGAGGACCATCACTCACAGACTAAAGACCCGGCAGTTTTTGTTTTATTTTCCATGACTTAACTGATAGATGAGAAAGTAAAAATCAAAATGCGTCCAAAAAGCAAATGGCGCTAAACAAGATTCTATTATTTTTCTTGACATTTTCTGCTGATAAAAATAAATCTATCGACTACCGGAAGTTCCACGGTTGCACCCTTTATCTGTTTCTCTAATTAACTGTTAATGATAATATTACTCGCGAAAGATGTAAGGTTTAATATTATTAAGAAGAAATACATCCTTTTCACCATAAAATAATTGTCAATTAAATATTTTCATTAAATAAATGAAACGAAATGTCTAACATTTTAATTAATAACTTGTAACAATGTAACTCTTTTTTAATATAAATTGTCTCGAAAATCGCGTAAAAATAATTATCAGCTAAATATTCTCTTTCTTATTAACATAAAAATGATTGTCAGCAAAATTCTCTTTAAATAAATAAAACTTATTTCAATTTTGAAATTTATTCATCTAAGATCATAATAATTAGACGTGCATTAAAATTACATTAAAATGAAAATGGATGCAAATACTTGTTTTACAAATAGTTCAATGGATTACGCTCCGATGAATTGGTTACTCTGGTGCCCCCTCGACGTAAATTCACTAGACAAACTCGACAAGTAACTAAATCCCATCCATTTACTGTGAAAATCCCCAGATGCCGGAGAGCTTTCTACTCAAATTGCTTCTTTCCTCTGCTGCTGACCTCTGGAACTCCATCCCTGCCCCCTGTTTCCCCGACAGTACTGACATGCAGAAATTTTAAACTAATGTAAACAGACATCTCGCTGCGCAGATCCCAATTTAGGTTGACCCCCCCCCCCAACCTTCTCCTTTTTTTTTCTCAGTAGCCCCTTACGTCTACAGTGGCGGCCTGCCTTGTTTGGAGTGAACTATGTTAAAAAAAAAAAGGTTTTTAAAACTTGTTCAGTCGACCGGGCGAC
>OY744526.1:97989551-98142051 GCA_963556195.1 Sepiola atlantica
GGAAAATTGAGGATTGACCGAAAGAATAAAAAATAAAAAATAAAAAATAAAAAAATAAAAAAAATTAAAAATAAGATACTAATAATAGAATGAGGGAAAAGTCGATAAGATTGGAAGTCAAGAATTAAAATTAGAATAAGGAAAAAGAAAAAAGAAAAAGGAAAACAAGACCTAGAGAGGGTATCCAGAATGGGAGTCATTTCTACCTGCTCTATCCTGGATATTGAGCTGTATACTCTTCACAATAGGGTTTTACCTTTCCTAAAAGTTCGCTTTTAGTACACCTCTTTATATATATATATATATATATATATATATATATATATATATATATATATATATATATATATATATATATAGTGGTATCGAATGTTTAGGTGTCAACACTCGCCGCTTTCAGTTTAATCATAACTTAATTTCTCCGTTATTACGTAACATTCCCGCGTAGCTTAAGGGACTATGTGAACGCCTACATATTCAAGATGTATCTGTGAACGGTGTTCGCGCCCTATGACCGTCTGAGATTGTTATTTCCCTAAGCTCGAGATCACGTCGTACGTAGGTAAAAATATTCCATAAAATATAAAAAATACATTAATATTATATATATATATATATATATATATATATATATATATATATATATATATATATATATATATATATAACGATAATGATATGAATCCGATAATATATCGACATAGGTAATTTCATAGTCCGCGAGTGTATCCATTAGACAATCACGTACATTCGTGTCAAAATAAAATATGTCGACTGTTATTTATAAATTGTTATATACCTACGTGCGTATCTGGATGGATTAGAGAGATGTCGTTTGTTCACATATTTCTAACCTAAAATCTATTTCAAATCCGCCCTTAGTTGCTTCCACACTTAATCTTCACCAACCAATGCATAAGTCCTATATTAAAATGCATTGACGAGAACTAATGAAAACTGGGTTGAACAATAATCAAATCAATTGAGAACAGTGTCAGGAAACGCTCGTCGATTCTACCCTTACCGAAAATGTTCTTCCGGTTCTGAAAAAAGTGGAATATATCTTAATTTCGAGCCAATATATTGTGGATAATTAAGCTTTTGTGCGCATTATTGATTGTTCTTTGTGTGAGATGGAAGTATTTTTCGGATCCTATCGCGCAACTAAACGAAGAATGCTTGCTTAGATTTGCAGTTGGTTATTGGTTTTAAATCGTTTCTTTTATTTATTCCTTATATTTCTTCATCATTTTCTTGAATATTTTATTTCGATTTTGTCTACTATTTTTGACGTTCACTTCGTTTAAATTGTTATATTCCTAATCATTCTTACTAATTTGCATTTCCTTTATTTTTCGATATCCTCTATCCAACTTTTCCTAATCTGAAGTCTTGTAAAAAAAGTTAATTTAAAAATAAAACAGAAATAAAAATAAAACGCTTTTCTGACTCCAAACACTTGTCTTAGTACATTTCCTGGTTTCAAATATCAAAGGTATTTCGTGATAGGTCCAATATATAGCATCGCAGATTATTCAATGTCGAGTTCAAATCATAGAGGGCTCTTAATGCTAATATTGTGGAGTAATGTATGAACCCTGACCCCCTGCCCGCTACGCGTATACTAGCAAATTGTGTACACGTAATCGTTTTCAATCAATCGTTTAGAATAGGTATTGCAGTTTGGCATCATATAAGCTAATAATAGTTGATATTTTGTAATCAGATAAATCAGACCAATTTGTTATCCTATCCCTTTTTAGTTAACTAGAGTTAAATCTCAATCGACAATAAGTTTTTATTTATGCTGATACAAACAAATCTGTGTATGTTTATTATAAAAGGCGAATAATTTTATAAAATTTCAAATAATCTTGTGCCAGACCAACCTGCTCGTCTATTTAGCTATCTTTCTCATCAAACTCTCTAGCCGACCTTACACCGAAGACATCTGGTTACAAAATCGAAAAAAAATATAGTAATATCATTACACCGTGAACGTACAAACACTTTTAGAATTTATAAAGCTATATTAGTTTTATAACATATCTCTATATAACAGATCATATACCATAACGATATATAACATATCTATATAACATATCTGTATAACATATCTAATACTTTTAGAATTTATAAAGCTATATTAGTTTTACAACATATCTATATATAAGAGATCATGTACCATAACTATATATAACAGATCATATGCCATATCTATATATCATATAACATAACTATATATAACAGATCATATGCCATATCTATATATAACAGACCATATAACATAACTATATATAACATATCATATAACATATCTATATATAACAGATCATATAACATAACTATATATAACATATCATATAACATATCTATATATAACAGATCATATAACATAACTATATATAACAGATCATATGTCATATCTATATATCATATAACATAACTATATATAACAGATCATATAACATAACTATATATAACAGATCATATAACATAACTATATATAACAGATCATATAACATATCTATATATAACAGATCATATAACATATCTAATACTTTTAGAATCTATAAAGCTATATTAAGTTTATTGTATTGTTTCTGACAACTTGCCATTTTATCCGATCTTTGTTAGGAACAAAGTGTAGTATCGGTTCTGCTGTTGCACATAGTCTATTCTGTCGTCGGCCAGTGAAAAAGAAATCTTACTAGACTGAAACAAATTTAATGTTTGTCAATCTGGAGCTATTTCTATAAAAAGTAATATCTTAATAGGGGACTTAGTATTATGCATTTAAACGATAGCATGAAATGTCTTCATCTGTATTCGTTGGGAAGTGTTTTAATGTGGATGTAGTTTCTCTCGAGCTTTATATGTCATTCCTTTCACAGCACGAGATTCAAATCCATGAACATGTGACAGTCGCCAGAGTTCAAAACAAAATGCATATCAACAAATAAAGAAAACAAATAAAGAAAACAAATAAAGAAAACGAAATCGCCAGTAAATGACGAGTTATACCTGCGAATCATAAATGACTTCCGGAAAATAATTCTTAACAGAGTTTCTTGATTGAAACAATTAAAACATTTGTTTCTTTACAAAGCGTAACCAAGTAATTTTCTACTGTGAATAGTCGAACTGGGTTACTGTTGTGGTCTTGCAGGCCAGTAATAATACAAACAAACACAGTGTTATAACTAACAAAAGTGTATTAACAGAAATATGTGACAGAAGTACGTGTCATGAGCTTGGAGCCATAACTTCCATAATTCTCAGTATATACTTTATTCTCACCGCAGGAAGATGTAACACAAGGTCGGAAGGTGGGAGGTAAAGCCAGTGCCCCTAAAAAGGAGCACTCTGACCTTTTAAACATTTCCTGGACAGTCCGTCAGCATTCACCGGTCGGGACCCATCAGGCAGTAAAAAATGAACTTTATCCACACCAAAAAGGGAGGTAAGGCTTGGGATATTGACCCTCCTAGGGCTACCAACGACAAATACGGATAGATAAAAAGTCACTGAAATATCCCAGTTTCTGCCAGACTGATTGTCGAGAACGGAACCTCGACTCGCATGTCCAAAAATTCGAATGAGTAGCAAATAACTGCCACAATTCGTGATATTTATATTCTTCTGACCACAGGAAGATATGAAACAAAGTCGGACGGTGGGGAAGAGACAAGCCAGCGCCCCTAGAGAAGGAGGACTCTGGCCTTGTAAAAATTGCCTTAGCAGCCCTGTTGGCATTCTCCGATCAGTCGCCCAAGGCAGTAATCAATAAACTTATTTTACTTCAAAGAGAGAAAGGCCTGAGAGAGTAAACCTCCTAGAACTACCCAGTACGAATATATCAGCTCGACAGATAAAAGTCCCCAGTTTCTGCCACACATATTGTCTCGATACAAAACCTCGACTGGTATCTCTACGAACGTAACCTGACGCTGACTGAATCGCACAATTTGCTGGAATTTACTTACTTCCTACTGCAGGGTGATGTGGCACAAGGTTAAATAGTGGGGAGCACTCTGGCCTATTAAATTGCCTGAACAGCGCCGTCGTCAATCCTCATCCGGAGCGCATCAGTTACTCTACTCAAAAGAGGGAAGGCAATGCATGGGAGGATGGACTTCTTAAGACTACCTAGGACCAATACCATGAGTGCGCCAGATAAAAGGATCTGAAAGTGCCTCATATCTTCCAGACTGATTGACGAGATGGAGACCTGGACTGGTATCCGACCGCTAATGCGACCCGACTCCAAATGAATGGCGCGACGCAGTGTTATTTACTTCGTTCCTGACGTAGGAAGATGTGGCATAAGGTCGGGGCGGCGATAAATACGTATATAGCATGCGCACCAAGGCGGCGATAGGTACGTATTTAGCATTCGCCCCTGGCAGAGAAAGTATGTATTTAGCATCTGCTAATATCACAGCCTCTTGTAATGCTAACCTTAATGAAGACATGGAAAGTGTGTGTATAAGTATTGTAACGCTAAAGGGCGATATTCAAAACGTGTTTAAAAAGCTTCAGTTTGTTGTATTAGTGTAGAAAGATAAAGGGGTGGGTGTATAAAATCAAGTTTAGTATTGGTAAATTTCCACATAAGATTAACATAAGTTAGAAGTCGAGTAACAGCCACGTTGCCCTGCAGTGACGTAACCAGAACAGAAAATTGCTAAGCTGACGTGGCAAATGGGTAGAGAGGACCTGCCTCTTTCGACTGAACAAGCAGAGAGATAGAGAGCATTGAGTTTGGATAGCTGCTGCCTTCCTTATGTGAGAATTTGGGATTGGTTTATGTGTATACATGTATATTCTGAAAAACAAAACAAAACATAAATAGATTTTTAAAGTCCAATTGCATTTGTCGATGTGTCTTTATTAACAACGTTTATGAAATCTGTTATCGAGGCGAATGAGAAGATAACGACAAAGAAAAGAGAAGATGGGAACCTCATCACCACCGCGACTACAAATATTCGACCATCTGATTGTGCCGACGAAGTAGATGCACTGTGCTACGCTTTTATCTAGTTAAGAAAACATTTTAATATTAGAATTTTTCATAATATCTTTTTGTTACGAATACAAGACACATTAAATATCACATAAGTTTAATTCAACTTTTACACGTTCATCTGCATGTCGTGTCTATGTATTGCGTGGTAGATGATGAAAGTTTGTATTGTATATTGTTATATCATAAACAGTCATATAAAATGTATATGTATAGTACATAAATAATATTATTCTAAATATCCTCAAATAATTATATTAAATAATAGTATACATGTACGTCAAACATATATATCTCCATAAATATAAACGAAACATGTATTACTACATATATGTATATCTAGGCAGCATCTTTTCTTGAAGGCAAGTATTGTTACATATAACAAACAACTTATGTCTGGATATCCTTTCGTAGATCCTTCATATTGTCCGAATCAGAATCTTACTTATTGTCCGAATCAGAATCTTAGTTTTCATTTCTGTCCCAAGTACTTTCAGACTAATCCTGGTCCATCTTCAGGGGAATGAGGTTAATCAGGTAAAAACCATGTGTTTGTATTATAGATAGTTTTGGCGGGAATTATATAATAAGTACGAAACTATAGTTAGCATAATATATATTTTAGTATATTATTGCTGGTATTGAAGTTAATTCTGTTAATTACGTTTTTTATGTATAGGGCTTCTAATATAATACTCTCTCTCTCTCTCTCTCTCTCTCTCTCTATATATATATATATATATATATATATGTATATATATACATAAAAATATGTATAAAATATTAATATACACATGCATCAACATACCTATACATCAACATACATCTATATCAAACATATACATACATATATATATGTATACATACATATATATATATATATATATATATATATATATATATATATATATATATACGTAAAAAGTCTGTATAAAATATTAAGATACATATACATCAAACATATCTATAAACATACATAGAAATATACATAAAATAGTCTAAAATATTAATAATATTATATAAAATATGTACAAATTATATCTAAAATAATAGATAATTACATAGAGTTTTATAAGTGCGCAAATAACTCCTATCATGAACCAAACTACATATTAACTATGATATTAATATTCTGCCATTTAAAATATATCGCAAGAAGTTGTGTTTAAAACAAAAATAATACTGGGTCTTTTAAATATCGGAAATAAAAAAAAAATTAATGAAGAAATAGGGGGATCCGTGTACGGACGTTATCTTCTGTAATGAAGAACCCAACAGACTCCTGCTCTCATCTCTTAACCGGAGATACGTATTTGAACTTGGTTCAAAAGAACATTTCTATGAATAATAATTATAGTGTTCTTTAATTGTTATCATTATAAATAAAAATGAACATTTAAACGTTTGTATTATTTCTTGACTGTGAGCATCATACCAGAAACACACTCACGTAAAGCCGACGATAGTTTTGGGTCTTTACTTTATTTATTTATTTATTTTTTTTGGGGGGGGGGGTGATTGTAGATACTGGTGTCTACACACATCTTATAGAAATATTTGTAAGTAAAGTAATTCTCTAAGTATTATTAAAAAGATCAGCGTTTAATTAGAAGAGTAAGCGAACATTTTGTGCAAAGCTCCGCCCTGGATTAGAAATCTATAAAATATAAATTTGATTTGAATTAAATAAAACATAAACAGAAACTAAATGCATAAATAAAAATGAACATTGGAACGTTCGTGTTACTTTATAATGAAGAACAGATATTCGCGCATCAATATACGTATTTATAGTAACTAACCTGTGTGCTACAACTTAATCGCGTTATGTAAAGATTACGCTTGACCCAGTTTCTATGGTAACTGGCATGTAATAACATGTGTTTGCCCTGCTAAGCAGCACAATACGAACACTCGTGCGCAATGCAAATAACTGCTTCTACGATGAATATACATCACCTTTTGCTCTACTGTTGAACATTGTTATGGGAATATACAAAAGTTGTCAACTTGTTAATAATGTATATATTTGTGTACTGTTAGTTATTGTAATTTTGTTTAATAAAACACATTGAAACAACTGACGTCGCAGTAAAAAGAAGAACCCACTGGGGCATGACTACGTAACAACAAAAGTGAAAAAGTACGAGTTTTAAACATAGAATTGTAGGGGATGTTTTTTTCTGTATATTCTAAGAATGTCATGGTAAAGAAGACTATTAATATTTGTGTATTGTTTGTTATCTGTAACCGTAACTTTGGGAAATCTGTTTTGTTAGCCGCGTTCAATGAGGACAGGGGTAGTGAGTATTATGCGTGAGCTGACAGACAGTGTAATATAAAAATAAATACCCTAAGTAGAGTCTTACTGTATTTCTTTTACCGATGTTTGGTCCGAATGATTGATGACTTATTCAAGTTTAAAGAGAGTGTGGTTAGTGACTCCTACCCACGCATTCAAAATAGTAAGCAAAAAAGGGTGAACGGATAAAATATAAAATATCGTTGAATGGTAACGAATATATATTTTTGAAACTACGTACCAATAATTGGACTAATGCGAACAAAAACATAAGTTTATATGTAACTACTGTTTATGGAACTATACTCCTCATCAAATAAGAGAACATCTCACTTTACTTTATATGTAAGATAAGTTTAGTTTCACACTATTTATTCAAACGCTTAACAAATAATAATAAAATCACATTTGAAAACAATAAATTTTGTACATTTTCCCATTCAGAATTGTCATAAGTTATAAAAATTGATCGAGTAAACATTCTTAATGAGTATTATAATTTGAAGGGCAAGAAATGCGGTGGAACCAACCACATCGATAGTAAGCTGTACTTGCTTCTAATGTGGGCATGTTATTAGACTGAGGAAGGAATGAAACCCTAGCGCCGGTAATTGTTCGTAAAAGTTAAAATGTGGGTGTGGTCTGGCTCGAATATTGTACCTCACTTATTACACCAGCCAACATTAAAATGCATTGCCACCACTTACGGTAGCCATTATCAACAAAAAGAAAGAACGAAAATATAAAAGATATAAAATATTGACAAATAAAATAATAAACGAAAAAAAAGAAAAGAAATACATATTAACAAAAACAGAAAACAAATAAACAAACAAAAAAAGAAAATGCCAATAAATAACGAGTTATAACCGGAAGTCATCGGAACTCTGAGGTCCAGACAGTAATTCTAAACAGTTTAGTGGACGTCAATGAAGCAGACATTTTGCTAAACATTTTTAGAATTGAAAATGGAAAGGCTTCATTCAGCCTCCATTTGAGGCTGTCCCATAGACCGGAAGCGAAGCATACAATTCGTACATCAATTCCATTTGTTACTTGCACAGTTACCGGACTTTGCTGAAAAGCGAACACAAGACGGTCATTAACTAAATAGATTTCTTGTGTGCCTGTAAAGATCAGATCACGACTGTACGTGCTCGGATGCGTACGTGTAAGAACTAATGGGTATGCATTCATATGTCTCTCTCTCTCTCTCTCTCTCTATATATATATATATATATATATATATGTGTGTGTGTGTGTGTGTGTGTGTGTGTTGTGTATGTTTGCCTCTATCTGTGTGCATCATCATTGTAGGTGGGTTTTCGAAAGTGAAAATAAGAAAGGAAAGAGAGAGAGAGAGTTTGTCACAGAAGAGTGGATTTCAGAAGTGTGTGCATGCTTGGGCGTGTGTAAAATACCATGTAGCAGTGGGCGTGCTCCGATACACGCATCTTCATTAGAACAATATATAGATGAGCGCATACATATATATATATATATATATATATATATATATATATATATATATATATATATATATATATATATATAAACACGAAGAGGAAGGGTGAGTGAAATATAAACAGAGACTAAGAAATGAAAGAGAGATAATATAGATAACAGGAAAGACGGGGAGAGAGATTGAAAGTATGCTTTTGAAGATTTATGCTGGTATTTATTTAGAGGACTCGTGTCTATTTTTAATAATGCGTATATATATATATATATATATATATATATATATATATATATATATATATATATATATATATATATATATGTAAATTATAACTAAAAGGTAAACTTTTAGAGAGTTGAACCTATTGTGAAATAAGGAAAGCTCAATATACTGGATAGAGCAAAATATGGTACGTCAATGAAAATTAATAAGACCTGCAAATGGAAGCAAATCGATATCTTCAGTTGTTCAAAACAAGGAGCAGTTTAGTTAATGAAACACATTTATTTTTCTTCTCTTTCATTCCTTTAACCAGGCTTTTCAAAGATTAAAATCTTATCATCAGAAGAAAAATTATGATTGATAAGTTGACAGGATAGGACTGTCAAAGTTTCAAATTTGTATTTGTATATATTTGTATATATATATATATATATATATATATATATATATATATATATATATACAACTATTCACAGACTCGTGTTTCCTCGTCTCGACGACTCATCAGTGTAGAGCTAGCGAGATTCGAAACCGATAGTCCGTGTAGATCATGTTTCAATGACAAATCTGAAATCTAAAACTTTGCTTACATAGGACAAAAATATATTAGATTTAAAATACATAATACATAAATAAATGAACAAAAAAATAAATGATAAACTAAACTAAACTCAAACCTTAAATAGAAATACAAGCAAGTACGTGGTTAAATAAGATCACCCATCATTTCGACACAACAAAGAAACAGGGATGGGCCACCCTATAGAAAATAGAACAATAGAGTAAGAAATATGAAGTAAAATCAACCGAACCTTTTTTTGTGAGAAGCGAAACAGTTGACTAAGGGAATAACAAAGAATCTTATTGGTTAACTAGCTTGTCAAAAGACAACGAGTATATATAAACACACCCAGCAAAACTACGTTTATCCGATTCCCTGCAGTGATTAAAACGGAAGCCTCTGTGTGGTAATTGCCATAAATATATTTTCATAACTTACTACACACACATATATATGTATATATATATATATATATATATATATATATATATGTACGTATTTATATTTAAAGTTTTAATATTAAAAATATACATTTTACAACATTAAGCAATTGTAATAGCTCAATAGTGTGAGGCTAGAGTTAGGGTATACAATATATTGATTTTATTTAAACCAGCTGAATTGTAAGGAGGAACTTAATATGTTTTTATTACTATGATCAAATTGTTTCGGCCTACTACTAAGATATTTATAAAATGCACCTATACCATATGCATTTATTTCTTGGGGTGTCTATCTTCAGTGCTCGTACATAAACGAATTAATATATATGTATTCCTTTTTTGAACTATTTTATGATTTAAAAAATATTGTACTTTTCCAATTTTTATTCTTATCATTCATTACTTTATATTATTGCTCTATCTTGTATATTGATCATTGACATTTCAAGATGCGATATATTAGAAAGATGACATTTTATTCAAACTTTTATTATCTCACAATCTTATATATATATATATATATATATATATATATATATATATATATATATATATATATATATATATATATATATATATATATATACACTTTAGGAATAAAAATGTTATATTATTGAACTATTAATAATTAGCAAAAAACGAACGAATATAGTGAAGTTTTGCTGATAGCAAAAATAGCTTCAATTTTAAACTTCTGTTTACTGCTGAAAGGAAAGATGGATTCCTTCCAATAATATATTCAGAGCATGGTAAATACTTTTTTGAAAATTAATTTACTCGAATTACATTTAACTGTGAAAGACCACAAGTAAAAATGATCCATTTACAAATTTAATACGCAAACTTACTATTCGCGATAAAAAATGTCTTTGCGTAATTATCGGCTGCTTGCATCTATTATAAAATATTAAAATGAACCTCAACGTTTCGAACGTTAACAAAGAATTAAAAAAAACATACAACTCATTTTCAAACATCTTTTAAAAGTGTATCCCACCCAGGAAAAGTTAAATACCTAAAACTACTATCTCACACATAATGTATCTCCTTTTAAAAGAAATTATGTAACTGACTCCTACTCTAAATTCTAAAATATGTTTTATTGTGCCACACTGTTTAGACTTCTTCTAAAAAAGTACCGACATTTTGTTATCCATGCAAAACACGCCTCCCTTAAAAATATTTGGTTATATGTCCTTAATGAATGTTGCCTGGTCCGCAATTGGATTATAAATACAGCAATTAATTATAATTATTATTGACTATTAAGTGGGTAATTATTTTAAGTTATAGTTATTTGAATTCTAAAATAATTCTTTTGTATTAATACTTTTACTGTCAAGTTCCAGATTGTGTACAATTGTCATCGGAAAATTACGAAAATTCCCCCTACCTCAAAACATACACATTTTTCAAAATAAATATTTGGTTATATGTCCTTAAGAAACGCTGTCTCCTCAGTACGTGTTGATAATTACCGTCTGGTTGCTCTGAAGTGGGTGTTAATCTTAGATTACATTCATTAGCAATCCTGATTTGCACTCAACATTCTAAAATATTTATTATTATCAGAACCATTTTTATCGACGAATTTAAGACTATTATTTAAAACACTGAAATCCACCCCCCCGAAACACACACAACAAATATATATACCTAAAAAAGACACAACATGACTGTCGGTTTCTATGGCCACTACTATTTTCCGTGGTCTAATATGTATGACATTAGATTAGAATACGCAGCCACAACACTTCTCTTCACCATGACGACGGAAGCTTCTGAAAAGATAGTAGGAAATATGGATTGTAAACTGTCATTCCGAGAGCAGAAATAGAATGTAAAAGAAATAGAAAATAAAAATAGTTTCTAAGAATAATCGAAGTGACTAAAATCATCCATGATGTAAATCACGCCTCAGTCTGGTGTGTGTTTCAAAAAATAAGAATTCTGCTATTCCGCCGATTTCCTAATCCGAATGTTATTTTTTCGCTTTCGTAAGCACATGAAAATCGATTAGCAAAGTAAAAAACAGAAAATTCAATAAATAGCTTAATGTAATAAAAAATGTTGCATAAACAATGACTTAATGTGAATGGAAATAACAACTGAATAATGAAAAATATTAATAATGTAAGTGACTGTTAATAAACGATTTACTCCGAAGAACGCCCTGTTCTTTAAATGTCAATCTGCTATTCGTTTATTTCGTCAGTTTGGAATATAGAAGAAAGTATTTCGAATAGCCAATCGAAATGCCTTCAAGAAAGTGCAGTTGAAGGGAGCGTTCTCTATTTATGTTGAAAATGTAGAGTAGCAAAGAGGATAACAAACTAGTAATTACGGAGATAGCAAAATGACTGCCCCATGAAGAAGATTACCGAACGAAATGAACGAAAATCTCCCGCAAACACATCAAGAATTAAGTTGTTAAATAGATTAAAATTAACTTAATTAAACCATTAACTGCACCCGCCCGCTACTGTCGCTTCAGCGTGGAAGGGGGAGGATATTGTGAAAGGAGGAGGAGACGACGTTGGGAGAGGAGACCGAGTACTTTATTTATTTAGTAACCAGTTTATGAACTTTTTCTTCGGTTGAACATTTCAACGACGAGAGAGAGAGAGAGAGAGAGAGAGAGAGAGAGAGAGAGAGAGAGAGAGAGAGAGAGAGAGAGAGAGAGGGGCAGACAGACAGACAGACAGACAGAAAAAAATGTGAAATATTTTCATTTTACAATGCAACATTATCAAAAACAAAGATAAATTCTATGAATTTCTGTGCTTCAAATACTGTCGCTTCAGCGTGGAAGCAGGAGGAGACAACGTTGTGAGAATCATTATTCATTTAGTAAACTAAATAGTTTATGCACTTTCTGTTCGGTGAAACATTTGAACGAGAGAGAGAGAGAGAAAGAGAGAGAGAGAGAGAGAGAGAAAGGTGAAATACTTTTTCAATGCAACATTAGGAAAAATAAAAGTAACTTCTATGAATTTCTGTGCTTCAAATACTTCTACATATATAAAAAATCAAATATCTGTTCTTGAAATATATTTAGAATATTAACGAATGAAACTAATATTTGGAATATAGTGAATACTACGAGCTCTCTCTCTCTTTCTCTCTCTCTCTCCTTTGTCGTTCAAATGTTTCACCGAACAGACAGTGCATTGTAAAATGAAAATATTTCACATTTCTGTCTTTCTCTCTCGTCGTTCAAATATTTAACCGAAGAAAAAGTGCATAAACTGTTTAGTTTACTAAATAAATAATGACTCGCTCTCCTCTCCCAACGTCGTCTCCTCCTATTTCTTGAATGTCTTCCTCCTTCCACGCTGAAGCGACAGTAGCGAACGGGGTCAGTTAATGGTTTAATTAAGTTAATTTTGATTTATTTAATAGCTTCAGTTAATTAGCTCAGTGGGTACGTCATCACTTTTCAGCTAGTTGTTACGGTTTCGATTCCATGTTTCTCCATCCAATTTATTTGTTGTTTATTTATTGAATTTCTTTAGGAGCGTGACACACGTACGTATGTACACCCTAGCGTATTAATATCTAGATTTTTTTTTTTTAATATTTAAAATTTCTTCTTCTTCTTCTTCTTCTTCTTCTTCTTCTTCTTCTTCTTCTTCTTCTTCTTCTTCTTCTTCTTCTTCTTCTTCTTCTTCTTATCATTATTATTATTTATATATTAATACGATAGAGTATGTGGTGTTTATTTTGTGTGTCACGATCTGACACTCCTATTTAAGAAGATTTAGTATTTACGTCTGCCCCTGACAACGAGGGGGGAGGGGAGGAGGGGGGAGAGAGCGAGTCGCAACCGATGGTGACTGCTGAAGAGACAGCTTTTGTCCCGGGACCCGAGTAATATAAATAAATATACATACTTCCATCCCACCGGATAATATTATTAACAGTAAATTATACAGATTGATGTAGAAAATACTGTGGAATTTCCACAGGGTTCCGCTAGTAAATATAATTATGAATAAATAGTTAATGACTATATCTTACATTGATGAAATAATTTATTTTTGTTAAATAAAATAGTCTTTTCTTTGGTGTATAAGGTAATAAGTGTAATGAATAAAATGTTAAAACAAAAAAAAAGTAAAGACGTTACATAAATTAATCACATGATACTAAAATATGTAAATATATATAAATATATATATAAAATATATATGTATGTACATATATATATGTGTATATATATATATGTACATTATATATACATATGTATGTAAAATTAACTTCACTAAATTCATTCGTACTGCAAACGCATCCATTTAAACAGCTATATGTGTGCATTATTAACTGTAATTCATTTCGTTGGATTTTCGATTTGGTGTGGAAAGATGTTTGTTTTATTAAAAACAAATAGTAGAAGACCACTTCTCACATCATGTTTGTCTGCAGTTACAAAAATTATTACTGATTATCTTACTTTCGCTTGTCGCTGGGCTAAACATTTTGAACCGAGAGAGGGAACTATCTGTCGTACAAAGTGGATCTCTTCATTTACAATCTCCGTACTGATACCCCTTCAGACAATGACACTTTTCTGAATGAAGATATGACACTCGTCTGAAAAGACGTTGCACTAATCATATATATATATATATATATATATATATATATAAATACATAGTAAGCTATATGTATGTGTGTATATATTTATACATATATGCATAAATATATATATGTATATATATGTATATATATATGTGTATATATGTATAAATATATATACATATGTATATATATATATATATATATATATATGTATATATGTGTATGTATATGCATGTATTATATGTATATATATATATGTATATATAAGAATGCATTTAAAAACAATTTGAACTTGAGATGGATGTAGATAACTGGGAAGCAGAATCGGAAGACTGACCACAATGGAGGAAAATGTCAGAAAAGGCTGTAAGGATTTTGAAGAGCGACGTGTAGATTATGCTGTCTCGAATCGTATTTTAAAAAAGAGCCAGGTGAAAATATAGTGTCAGTGAATATACAAGATGAACTTAAGTGCAGTGTATGTAATAGATTTCTTTTGCTACAGGGTTGACTTGTAAACTATCTTCAATCACGCAAAATAGACAGTATCAACAGTTATAGTCCATCGTCATATTTCTGGTCTAATCCATAAATGTAAAAATGGGCCAACAAGACATTCAAAGATTTGTAATGGATCTAACGTGCAAGCACTCTAACGTTTTTGTGTCACATGTGTGAACGTCCATTTAAGATTGAAGCTGGGTTAAAGAACCACCTACGTAGTCACGGTTGAACAGCAACTAATTGAAGGGATTACAAACTAAAGTCAAGTATAAGCAATCATCATATATAAACATATAAAAATATAAGAAATATATAAAAAAACTATATAAAAGTACTAAAACTACTACAACCACATATAAAATGAGTATATATATATATATATATATATATATATATATATATATATATATATATATATACAGAGAATGAGAGAGAGGGGGGAAAGAGATGGGGAGAGAAATATAGTAGGAATATATATATGTACAATATGTAAGAAAATATATAACAATCAATGAAGTAAGAATAGCACAGAGAAAATAAAATATGAAAAATGATAATAGAGGATGTATGTATGATATATAATTACACACACCCCCCCCCCCCCACACACACACACACATATATATATATATATATATATTTAATTATATACATATCTGTATTCATATATATATAGTGAATTAAAACATATTCCGATTAGAGGGTTTATCTATAATTGACACATAATCGCATTTGTGCACCCAATCATTGATGCCCAACACTTCTGACAACTAAACACACTTGATAAAACCCTACTAGTTCAATGTAATATATCTTAGAGTAACTAGCACTTGTAGATCCTAAACATACTATGTTACCTCTGTGTAAACAGAAAAAACTCGAGATAGTAAGATTCAGTAATAGCGGTAAATTTCTTAATAAAATACATTACACTTTGATTAATTATAAACATAGTAAATCACACCTTCTTAGTAACTTACATATAACCTCTGAAAATTGTGTAACCCAGTGTACATGTTAAACATCCGTCTCTAGCGCTTATGTGTGCATTCAATTATGATATATGGCTCCCTTTCCCAGCCTACACAACCTCCTTATTCTTCACTACATATCATCCTACTCCCCTCAATATTTCTCTAAATAATGCCATCCGCCCCTTACTCCTAAATCTGCAATCTGGATACATCGATCAATTTGAAATTACGTGTTACTAATCTAACCTTGAAACTGTTTGACGTCGTATTAACAAAAAAAAAAATACTAACGGTCTGTGTTAAAATATGTTGAATTTGATCATATAATCTTTTCAGATTTAAATACTTTTTTTTAAAACTTTTTTTCTTTCTTTTATATGAACAATTCAAAAAGCAAACTTTTTATTATCCCGATTATATTGTAGCTCTAGAACAAATACAAATATTAATATAACTATATATATATATATATATATATATATATATATATATATATATATATATATATATATATATATATATATATATAAAAGAAGATTTAATGAATTATAAGATTCCAATTGTTCAAAGAATTAGAACAAGAAGTCTATTATGACGTACGGTCGTTTCCAAAACATACCTGAAAATACTTAATTTAATTTTATTATTTAAAAAAAAATCAACAATAGCTACTCCAAAACGCGTCTTCATCAGCGCCTTTAGCACCACATCTTACAGAAATTCAAGGAAACAATAACAAGCTCGTCTTAGAGAAACATCTATTGACAGGAGGGCGTGCAGAGACAAATATTGGAAAAAGAGTAAGTTACAGATATAAAATAAAAATATAAAGATAAGCTGATAATAATAATAAAACCTTATAAACATTATAAAGATTATTGAGATGAAATGAAAATAAAATAAGAACAAAAGTAAAGAGTAAAAATAAAAATGGAAATAAAATATAATATAAAAAATAATAGAATATATAAAGGAAAAATAAAATAAAAGGATAGGAAATAAAAATAAAAAATAAAATAAAATAAGAATAAAGTAAAAATAAAATAAAATAAAAAATAGAAATATAAAAAAATATAAAAATATAAAAAAATATAAGAAAATATAAAAAAATCAAACAATTAAAAAAATTAAAGCTATGAAAATATATTTATGGCAATTAAGCTACACGGGGGAATCTTCAGGCTAAAATGCATGGAGTTATTTTTGTTAGGTGTTTTTATATACACGGCTAGCTAGTTAACCAATCAGATTCTTTGTTGTTCTCTCAGCCAATCGTTGAGCTTCCTACGAACAAAGGTGTGGTTAGTGTTACTTCCTTCCTATATCCTGTTCTATTGTTCTGTTTTTTTTTTATAGATTGGCCTATATCCTGTTTGCTTTGTTTTGTCAATATAATGGGTGAATTTATTTTAACACATGGTTCCTTGTATTTATATATATATATATATATATATATATATATATATATATATATATATATATATATATATATATATATAAGAAGTTGTGTTTGAAGGCTGTAACAATTCGGTTTGATAGAAAAAAGCGTTGGATATGAGACAATTTTAACAAAATAAATTACAATATTTAAATATTAAAACAATTTTCGATAAGTAATTTTTTTATTTACCAATGTGGTGTGTCGAATGAAGATGGTATCAGTGGTGTTAGGTTCTTGGAAAATTCAAGGTGGACCTCATCTTCATAAGAAGAAAAATATGCGTAACCACTCGGTTGAGGTGTGTTTTGCCTGGAATATTGAAATTAATTGCAAAAAATAGTCAATCATTTTAGCAGTAAATAGATAACTCATTGTCTAAGTGTAAACTGACATATATGTTTGACAATTTTTAATTATTGATATAGTAAGTTACTAGTAATAATTCTATTATTGTTTTATGTTTCTGTTTAAATGTGATACTAATTAATGTTTTTGATTACTGTCAGAATATGCACGTATATATATATAATTTATGTAACCCAGATGTAAGGGAAGCAAGTCGTAACTATGGTAGTGGGAGTCAAGTAGAGTTGCTTCCCTTGAAGAGAAACTATGAAATTAGTATTAATTCGTGAGATTAGCTATTTTCTTTTCTCTTTTCCTTTCTTTTCCCTCCATTTTGTGCATGTTGTTATTTATATATTTATTGTTTATTTATTGTTTATTTATTATTCATTATTTATTTTTTTAATTTTTATTATTATTTTATTTTTTATATTTATTTGTTATCTTACATAGGCGGGGCCGCAGTACTGCGTTCCGGTGTCCTGCACGGACGTCAGATGCAAGTGAGTGCATATATCTACAACCAACGCCTGCACTGTACCAAATTGCCCAATCAGCAACAAAGGCTTATATACCATATACCAAACACAATGTACGATATATAATTAGTTCTACATCGGTAACACAGTTAGACCACTGCATATACGCATACAAGAACACATAACGACCAAGACATTTACATTAAAAAAAAAACATGCATAAAAAACTACAACACCATTAAAGACATAGAAGTAAAAATACTAGCTACTGAAAGGGACTTAGGTAACTTCAGAATTAAAGATTAACTATTGATAAGAATATGCAGCCCCAAAATGAACAACAGAACGGAACTCAATTGAACTTGTTTGTTATAGTCCCACACGACAGACACAAATGCGCACATAAGATAACTAATGTATGACAATGCAATATATTTGTATGTGCATAAGTACTTAAATGTCAACGGACACACGTTGGTCGTAGATATAAGTGCAAGTGTTGGATGAGTTGACATTATTTAATTATTGTTATAATATTTTACCAGTAATAATTCTATAATTGCGTGTATATATGATTTATGTAAGCAAGATGTAAGAAAAGCAACACGTAACTGTTACTAAATAATGTGTATATAAGCTATCACATTTTCCCAATCGAACACTTTATTGATTTCTTTTAAACATATCCCGAAGCACTATACACACACACACACACACACACACACACACACACACACACACATATATATATATATATATATATATATATAAAGATTTGTAATTATTTTTATGTATTCCAAATGAACATTACTCCAGTCGTTTAAAGCTGTTACCAGAGAATATTTATTTTTATTCTTACAAAATAACACAGAATTTGTTGGCAACAGCGTCATTCATACAAAATAAATAGCATCATTTCTACACAGAAAGACTAAGTATGTATAAGTATCTGACAGTATTTTATGCATGTATAACTATTTTACATTCTGTTGGGGATTTTGCAAGTTGATGGTCAATAATAAACTTAGAAGACTACTCTATTTGATTTTAAATTTGAATGTACCTATATTGGTGCGTGTATGTATAAGTATTGACAACTTTCAAATATGTATACATATACACACATGTATGTATACATTTTACGTATTAACATTCTTATTTATTTATTTATTTATATTATATCTAATAAACTTTATGCGAAATGAACAGCTGTATTATTGAGCACTTTTATATAAAAACGATAAGGATGTACTAGATTTTTACTCTGTGGATGTAAACTTACTTGCATGCTTATATATATAATATATATAAGGCTATCAAACGAAAATAGTTTTCTTTTGTTTTCATTTATATTTATTTTAAAATGCGACTTTCTACCAGTTGTCACTTTGTTCACTATTGATGTATTTATGAAGCCGGTATATCATGATATTTCGGGAAAAATTCCCTTTCCCAAGTATTTCGTTTAACTCAAGTCCAGCAATGTGCAACAACGACGACTTTACGGTTAAAGAATCAGGTATGTTGCAAATTTACATCACAGCAAAACAGAATCTAGCTGATTCCAGATAAATATATCTATTACAATTACTTATTTCTTATGATAATAAAATTAATGTTTTCTTTTTTTATATTCATTTGCTTAATCTTTTTTATTTTTAGGGACATTTTATTTTAATATTTGTTTATGTGCATTTAATATTTTTAAACTTGTATTCACCCTAAACAAGACACATTAAAACGTAAGGGGCTACCGTGAATTAAAGGCCAAATTTATAGGGGCATCCTAAGTGAGCCATTGTGCAGCGAGATGTTTGTTCACATAACATTTAAATTTGTGTGTGTTCGTACAGTCAAGAAAACAGGGAGCAGGGAGGGAATTATCAAAGCTATCAGTTCGAAGAAATAACCTACTAGAGTAGAAAGCATTCTGACATATGGGGACCTCAACAGTGAAGGGGTGTGATTCTGCTGACTTTGCATGTTTAGAGAAGTTAGATAGGAATTTATTAAATAGAAAATTTTCATTTAATCAGATTTATATGACTTGGTTTAAATTATTGTCGAGCTCGTTAATTACTGATTTTGTCTCTATTTACGTTTAAGATTCAAAAGTTTGATTGCTTAACAATCAATGATTGCTTAACAATCAATAATGTGAATTACGAAACTAGTCACAACATTTTAAAGTGTCTAGCATAGTAATTAACGGTACCAAATTATTAGCCATTAAGCAATTATACGTTTGAATCTTGAACGCGGTTTGAACGTGATCAAATTCTTAACGATTAAGCAACCACACTTTTACGCTCTCATGTAACATTTCAATATTATAGACGCTCTCTTTTAAGTTGTAAATTACTAGCCGTTATTATGATAATAAAAGAAAATCAACAGCAAAGACATATTTTAAAGACACCAAGAATAACACCGCCTGAAGAAACTACTCGCGAAAAAAGAAAGAAAATGGAACAAGAAACCCACGGAACTTACATACAGAAATTTGACCGAAACACTATATGGACTATTCCGAAAACTGAAAAAATAAAAAAAGTCTCATCAAACAAAACACTCCGTGTTATTTTATAATGTTTGCTTAAATATGCTGCCTAAAAACACACACAATATATATATATATATATATATATATATATATATATATATAATTAATTCACTAGAATACACAATTTAAGACACCATTAGTATTTTGCAATCATGCTCCAAACTTTTATCATCAACCAAAAGCAATACTAATCAGACATGAATGTGTGGGGAAAGCAGTACACTGTGAACTGTGCAAACGATTTCATTTCGAACACGCAGGCAAATGGTACAAACATCAACCAGAAACAGTACTGGAAAATGCAAAACACAAAATCTTCTGGGATAAGGATGTAAAAACAGATAAACGCATAAAAGTAAGGAGACATGATGTCATAATACTCGACAAGAAAGAAAAATATTGCCAAATCGTAGACTTCGCCGTTCCAGCAGGCCACAGAGTGAAGATAAAAAAGACAGAAAAACGAAGTAAATACACGGAACTTGCCAAAGAACTGAAAGGAATATAGCATCAATAATCGTAGGAACACTAGAAACAGTCAAAACAAACTTGGAGAAAAGACTCGGAGAAATTGTAAGCAAAGGGATCGCTGAGACAATACAAAGGAAGGCAATGATCAAAACAGCTGCATTCTTAAGAAAAATTCTCGAATGCGGAAACCAACTCGCATAAGCTACGAATGGCAATCAGTCACATAGAAGTTACAATAGGAGGAAAACAAAACCGCAGGAAGAACATCACCGCAGATACAAAACAGCAGAAACTGTAAAAAATATAAGCTCCCCCAATGATTGCGCCGACCTTGGCTCATACACACATAATAGTCGTAGAGGGTCAAGGAAGATGAGAAGACCGAAGAGGGACAGCACTAACCAAACCTTCACTGGAAGAGTGCGGAGAACGCTGGGACCTTTGGGAAGCTTATTGTCACCCAAATCCCAGGAGAGACCAATGGTCGTTATCAGCAGGAAATCTATGTACCGTAAGGTCATTTGCGGTAGTGATTGAAAAGAAGTGGAGAGTACTGGAAATCTAGGATGCTTGTTGTCAATCAGACTCCAGGGAACACCACTGGTTGTTGTCACTGAGAAATCACTGACGATGACTTGTGTGATAACTCCTAGTGAGCAGCAGCAGCAATGATGATGATGATGATGATGATGATGATGATGATGATGATGATGATGATGATGATGATGATGATGATGATGATGATATATTTTGGGAACATTGAGGTACAAACCGATAAACATACCTAAGCAAAGAGATCGGATGTCATGATAATTTACAGAAAGAAAAAAAAATGCCGAATTGTAGATTCTGCCGTCCCAGCAAACCACAGGGTAAAGATCAAAGATACGGAAAAACCAAGCAAATACACGAAGCTTTCAAGTGAACTGAAAGGAATATGGAACATGATGAAAGGCAATATAATACTGATAATTGCAGGGACAATCGCGAACAAACTAGAAAAAAGACTAGGATAAGTTGGAATCGATGGCACCACTGAAACTATACAACGGACGGCAATAATGAAAATAGCTGAAATCTTAAGGAAAATCCTCGAATACAAAAACCAACCGACATAAACTACAAAAACTAATCAGCCACATGGAAACTGCAACAGAAATAAAACAAAAAGACGGAAGGAACATCACATGAACCCAAGGGAACCGAAACTGCAATACATCTTCTAAACTGTGCCCCCCACCAAGACATCAACCTCGGCTGATACAGCACAGAATAATCGTGAAATGTCAAGGAGGATGATAGGACCGAGGAGGGCTAGCACTAACCAGACTAGATGAGTGCGGAGAGTAATTGGACCTTAGGGTTGGCTTATTGCCACCCAAATTCCAGTGGAAACCAATGGTTGTTGCCAGCGAGAATTCAATGGTAAGCGGCTATTGCGATTACGCAAAATATTTTTCAAAGGTTATCGAAAGAGGTGGAGTGTCCTGTAAATCTGGGGAGACTTACTCTCACCCAGACTCCACGGAGCACCACCGGTTATTATCAGTGAGTCATCTCTGATGATGACCTGTGTGAGAACTCCTAGTGAGTACTAATAATAATATTGTTGGGTTTTAAAATGTTTGAAACATGATTACAAAATATTAATGATGTCTTAAATATTGTATTCTACTGAATTCAAAATGTATACGCAATGATGTACACTTAGTGTTTACATTGAGCTGATGCTAATCTGAAGTATTAAGTTATATCCTGGAAATTCGTTATGTCGTATTTGTTTTAGAAATTATTTATGTTATGTAATTCCCTTGCGATATAGCAACATTTTAGCACTATATATATATATATATATATATATATATATATATATATATATATATATATATATATATATATATATATATATATGTACTGGAAGCTATCTACATGAAAAAACAGCAGCCTATAATTAATTACAGCACATATGACACCAGTGGTAAAATTTTAAAATGCTTAATGTAATGCAATTTTGTTCTGTGATGCCATCCAGCGTTGCCGAATTTAAATTGTCAACGACTTCTTGGAACAATGCGAAAAACGTTCTATGTGCGTTTCTCTGCCGTCTTTTAAAAATTTTCTTCTTTCTCCAGCTATTTTGTTCATTTGTTTTTGATACCTGAGGATGATTCCATGAAGAATCGAAAACGTTCTTGAAACCTGTGAAACCTATGGAACATTTATACATTTTATTTTGATTTTAATAAAAAATAGACTATCAGAAAAATTTTAAAAAAATTTAAAAAGTTAATAAAATATTTTTACAATGTTTGCATAAATGAGAAAATGCTGCCTAAACACACACAATATATACATATATAAATAAACATTTAAGTATGTGTATTTATTTATATCTATCAATCTATGAACGAATCATTGTTAAATTTGGAATGCATATTCTAAAAAGTACGGTGAGTAACATGTGTTTAATCTTTATTTTATAAATGTTGACAGTTAAAGGGTGCATGTATGCATAAAAAATAATTTACTTAAATTTTTATTTCATGAATCGATCATTACGAATTTGTTAATATATTCTCGGCAACCCGGTTAATAACATGGGCACATAATTATTTTTGTAAACTTTAAAATTTAGGGGGTGCAGCCACGCTAACTACCACCGACTCTAAAAACAACTTTAAAGAAAGTTAAATACAAAAAGTTAATATAGAAAATAATTGCTCTACATCAAATTGTGCGTTATATTAGGTAATACATTTTTACAAGGATTTGTGAACGCGTAAGCGTTAATAATATATATGTGCTTGGTAAAATCCTAAGCTATTGAACTTATCATTATGAATTGTGGAATATGTATTTTAGAAAACAGAGTTTGTAACGTGGGTACATTATTTTATTTTTAACTATACCATTTAGGGGGGAAACCGTACCATATCTCAAAGAAAGAAAAATAAAGTCAATTTAAAACTAATGCTATATTTATTTTTTTTACCCGGCAGGCCGCCACTGTAGACGTAAAGGGTTCCTGAGAATTTGGGTGTGGGTTTTGTGTGTCACTACGAGTTGGGGACAGTGTAGTGAGATGTCTATGTACATTAGTTTTAAAATTCTGCATGTCGGTACTGTCAGGGAAACAGGGAGCAGGAAGGGAGTTCCAGAGGTCAGCAGCACGACTAAAGAAGCTATTGGAGTAGAAGGCTCTTTGGCATCTGGGGGCCTCCAGAGTGAATGGATGGGAGTTAGCTGATTGTCGAGTTGGTCTAGTGAATTTACGTCGAGGGGACACCAGCGTAGCCAGTTAATCGGAGCACAATCCATTGAAATATTTGTAAACCAAGCACAAGGATACAACATTGCGGCGATGGGACAGGGGCTGGAGCTTGGTTGACAGTGAGGGACCTATTTAATTGGCAACTTTTTTTGGAGATTGTTCAACTTCTCATTTTAATATTTAAACCCTCGTTACATTGCAACATGTAATGGATCATTCAAAACTGGACAAACTATTTAAGACTTCGAGATAAGAATATGACCCCAGAAAATCAAAACTTTTCTAAACCCTTAATTAAAGTCATGTAATCTTTATTTTACACAATTTAAATTTAACGATGTTTTTGATTGCATTGAAGTATAATAGGACATGCTTTATTTTACTCTTATTTAAATTCCCATGTCTGATTGCTATGAGCCCGTCATGGAATGGGTATCACAACTCGTGTAGATATGATCTTTTGTCATGCGACATTATGACAAACACAAACCTTTTTTTAATGTCCGCTTTTTACTGCATTTAGGTTCGACTTTTAGTTTTGATGACCCCAGAGAAACAATTTAAGACCCGATGGTAAAAAGATGTTTTTTTTAGAAATGCCATTGAGCGTAGTTTTATGTTAGATATTTTTCTGGTTTAATATACGAGAAGACATTTGTAATATAAAGAAAGGAATACTTTTAAGCGAATGTCTTATAATATTGGATTGGAAAAAAAGTAGAACGATGTATGAAAAGGTTCTTTTTTGTCTTGATATAAAATGTATTCGTACTTATTTTTTCTCTTTAAATCACTTCAGCAAATTTATAAATGTTTGTTTTTTATCGGCTTTTTACTCCGTCCTCCATTCACTTTCAATGATTCCCCCCTCGTCATAATTCTTAATTGTGACTTTTTTTTCCAATTCATATCCACCGTGATGGTTTTCATTATCCGACATTTAATGGATGATGGAATTTTCTTTTTATTGACGAGTCATAAAAAAATGACGATGGAAAGGAATACGTTCATCTTAATAGTTATAACATATTCAACACTGAAAGGAAACTAGAAATCACTTAGAGAGAGCATAATCTGACTCAAGCGATTGTCACTAAACATTTCACTGTGAAGGGGAGATAACCATGTAGATTACGTATTATTATTTTTAAGAAAATGTCCTTGATTTTTCTAAAATATAATGAATTCTTTGAATCGAGACCCTAAACTTTTACCGTTTTTATTAAAATCATACAAAAATAGAAAAGTAAATAAAACTAAAAAATTGCATACAAATTAAAAAGTCAACAAAAATAGAAAGGTGTTTACTTATCTATAGCATTCTCTCGTCCTCGATTTTACAATAATTATTGATTTTCGCTATTAAATGCCCCCCCCCCATGAAACGCCAACCCAGTTACTGTAAACTTCTTAATATCTTCGAGCTAATGGTGTTTGCTTTACTTATTTATCTATGCCGTTAAAAGTTAAACCGGAAGTTTTCTATATCGATTATCCCCCTTGAAAATTCTAAAAAAAAGGTTTTGAAACGTTCTTTTTTTCATAAAATCGCTTTAATTAATAGTAGGCGGTTCTGATGTGAGGAGTGATGGTTCGACGCTAGCAACTGTTGTGAAGTCCCCACACGATTGAGACCTGCTGCCTTAACTGCCAACACCCGTCTTGATATATAACTGTACATATATAATTTAATTCTATCACTTACATTTAGTGCATAATAACTAAAAAATAAGCCATAAGTCTCACAATATTAGAATTAACCCTGAATTCATATACGCCTTTATGTACACAATGCACACTATGCATATCTAAAAAAACCGAGGTGATGAGTAAAAACGGATTTCAAATTTGAATTCAGCACCCCAAAATTAGGTAAAAATGGGTATTTTTGTGCTTGCCTCAATTTCTGTGTAAACCAGTGTTATTATAATGATAGAACTATTGATAAAACTATTCCGTTATGACAATACAAATTACAAATGCATATTACAGAATATTTATTTATGAAAAACTGTTTATAAAATAAGTATACAAATTAAGAATACCTATAGCAATTTGTGGGTGCTTAGAGATGACTTATTGGAAAATATTATGTTGTATCATAGAATTAAATATGTTGATATAGTTAGGATAGATGGGAAAAACTTCCGCCTTTATTTTTTAGATAGATATATAAAAATGTGTTTCAAATTGAGCCGTTGTAGAATAATAGTGACTGATGCAAACACAGATTCCATGTTTGTATTATAAAAAAGAGACGAAGAAAAAATAAGCGACACTATTACTGTGAAAGCATTAGTATTATACTACTTTTGTAATATAGTTACTTGTGTGTGGCTAAAACTTCTCACAACACGAAGACAAACAAGCTGTTACATCGTAAAAGCAACAGGTTTTTGAGTGTTATTGCGGGGTACGTCGTTGTGGGACTTTCACTAATGTTGTCAAGTGGGAGATCATTTGAGTATCAAATAGATGCTGATTTTTTATTTTATTTTATTTTTTTAATTATCTCTCTCCCACAGTGATAAGATGTGACACGAGGTCGAAAAGTGGGATTGAAAAGCCAGCGCACTAGAGGTTGAGTACTCTGGCCTACGAAAAATGCCGGTATTTCCCGGTAGGGGCGCTTCGGACGATCAGCAATAAACTAACCCCTTTTCTAAAAGGTGAGAAGGCAAAGCCTGGGAGGGTAGACCTCCTAGGGCTGTACAGAACAATCCTGAAGTCCGGCGAAATCAAGGCCCGAAGGCCAAGACAGTACCGTTCTAAGGAGTGTAGGATCCATCGGAACAGATACTACACTTTGATCGCGGCCAAAGGGTCGATTTATTTAGACAAATAAAAATAGTTACAAATCCACTTGGCTTAGGCATGACGCCCTATTTTGTGGGGATGGGGGGGACGAGTATCATTCTTGACAACACACTTTTGCCTACTCTCAGCAAGACACTATAAGCATAATATTGCATTCACTTCATGGCTTAAATCCTACTTAGACGACCTCCAATAGTTTTAATCAGTTTTTATTTACAATAATAAATATACATGCGTTGATGGGGAGAAGGACAATCTACAAACACCCAAAATGAAAAATAAAGAACCAAATAAAATGCTTAATGGGTCAGGTTAGTATCTTCTAAGTGTCAGAACGCCCACTGTTTTTTCGGGTCAAACCGAAAAACAAGCAGGTCAGTCTGTAAATGGAAGTGAGAGCTAAGAAGGACATAAAGACAGATCAGGGATGGAATATAGGAATGGATTGTGTCCCCCAACATAAAAACAGCATTTACGGCTGGTCAAGGGCAAAATGAAAATGGGGAGTGGGCATCTTAGGAGGCTCTCCATTACCAAAAAATAAAACAGGATCAGGACTAATTTATTACACTAGCTAAAGTGGTTTCTAAATAACCAATTCTAAAGGAATGGGTTCCGTAGAACCCAAGATAACGCGTGCGATGCTTAGGCAGAGAACACCTACTCGTATCTCGCTCCTCGTCGGATGCATAAACTAGTGTTATGCACCCACTTCATATTGAACTCCATGTGGTGTTATCTTCTCAAATCGCATCTGATCTTCACTTTAAGCTGATGTTTAAAGTAAACAACCAGATCCCGATCAGAAACAGATCCAACCCCATGAACCTCATCAAAACGTGTAACCAACGTCACTAGTCTGGCTACGGCTAGGATAGCAAAAAATAACATTCTTTTCTGCCTAGGCCACGGTGAGGCTACATTGTAGACAACAGACGTTACATCAAGGATCAACGTCTGCTCGGCATCGATGCGAGCGGCTACCCTCTGACATACTCCCAGAGTCGACGAACTCTGTTACAAGCAAGCGTGCTCAGCCGTTTCTTCTCCTCTGTCTTCAAAGCGCGTACATAAGTGATTGACCATTAAGCCATCTCCGCGTAGTTTGGCAAAGAGGGGCAGCGCGTTCCTGACTAATCGCCAGGTCAAAGAATGCTCAGAATTGCTGAGATAACCATAGCCTGGCGCTCAACTCAATTGAGAGCGGATTTCCTCCTCTGACCATCCCAGCCGCTTCCCAAGCAGATCCGATGCGGTACCCTCCACTAATTCCCTATATAGTTTCTTCCGAGGATGCACAAGGGACATTGTCCCTGGCAGTGCTTTAAGTGCGGTTCGGCATTCAGTGAAGACATTTGATTTTCCCCTAGGCCGAGAAAAAAATAGGTGCTAACTTTCTCCCTCAACTGTAAAAGAAATTCACGGATACTTTATTATATTACTGTTCATTCAATACTACTTTGCAAGAGAATGGAAGGAAGTGACGCACTATATTATTTCTCATTCACTATTGTCCCCCTACAGAGTTGTCTGTGTAATGTCTCTTTCTAATTACTAATTACTATTTATATAAATTATTTCATCACAATTATTTCCCTTGCTTTTATATTAAAATATCGCTATCTCCACCGGGAGTCTGTTTATTGCATTTTTGTTTATTGATGCCATATTTTGATCAAATGATGTTTTACTAATTATTTAAATTAAATTTAATTATCACTGTATGGTTTAGTCATTAAATTATTAACTGCACAATTGTTTTGATAAAACTATACATAACTGTGTTTAGATAATATATGTAAATTATTGGCATATGAATAATTTCAAAACTTTCAATATTTGCTAAGAATGTGAAAGACAGAAATGATTTTTTATTCAGCCGTCTCAATGTTTCCCAATTTCGTTCAGCTTTTGAATGAACATTATTTTTTCAACTATTAAAAAATGGCTTACTTTTTTTACAAACGAACTGAAATGAAATGCATTCCGTAAGTTTAATTTTTGTAATAAAATTATAGTTTTAAACAGGATTTCAAATAGTTATTGTTGGCACTTTACACCATTGAATTTTTTATTTCAATAAACAAACGATTAATAATGAATCAAAAAATAATAATATGTAAGTCACACAGAGACGGCAAACGCACACACACACACACATGGGAATTGGTCACACAATGCTATTAATATAGTCATTATCCTCAGTTTAATTTTCGTTTTTTACAAATTAGTAAGTAAATTTACAATTTATTTTCATATAAGAAATAAAATATTTGCTATATATAAAACCTGAAATGAAACGTTATTTCTTCTGTTTATATTGAACACGGGTCAATGCCACGGATGAGAGAATATTTATCCTAATCTTATTTTGTAATGAACATACCTCAGGTGTTATGATTTATAAGTATTATGGCTTTTAATGCCGTATTAGATCGAACAATTGTGAAAAACAAATCGACATACACTAATGCATTTTTCGTTGATCAAATTTTGTTAAATATTTAATTTGACAACTTCCGAAAGTGGCCCCTCAATTTCTCCCTCCTACCACATTCTCTTAATTCATCCAACCTCATTTTAAACTAATCCACGTTATTGCTGTTCTTAATCCGATCTAGTAACTTATTTCAAAAACATATTACTCTGCGAGCAAACTGCCTTGACAATAACCTTCCAGATTTAGAGTTAAGAATGTAAGTAGTATCTCATACTCGCGGGACCCGTGTACAGTACACAAAATAATGTTTTCAATACTAATTATCTTGTTCCTAACATATACATTACTTTGTAAATACTTTAGATTAAATTAAATTTGGCTTCAATTCTCGAGTAGCATTGCTTTTGATGTAAGCGTGATATACAAAATAACACACACACAATCTTATTAATATGTGTCTTCCCGGTCGTCCCCTCCCTCTCATCCTCCCTCCTCCTTCGACGAAGAAAAACAATCTTAGAGGTTGGTTGAGATCGAACTATAAACCAGTTATGCCGACGTCAAAATCCTACGTCGCTAACCGTTACGCCAAAGGGAAATATTTAAAAATATTACGAAAATTAGGTGATTTGAATGCTTTTCCAAATCTAGTTGCGGCACGCATGCGCAGAGCTTTTGATGTAAGCGTGACACACGAACACACACGCTATCGCATTAATATATTGATACTATACTACCTCGAAAAGAGGAGGTAAATCCTAAGAGGATTTAAACCCCAAAAATCTTCTATTAAAAAAATAGGAATGAAATATTAGTTCACTGATGCGATTTTACATGGTCTTTTATATTTTGTTATTTGTTCGTTTTTCCATTTATTTTTCCTATACATTCTAGCAAATTTTATTATTATATTCACTTTATGACGCAAACAGACACAATTTGAATTACCTACTAGACATCATCCTCGAGTGTCTTCGGTCTCTCTGTACAAGTGGTTGTCAGGACAACCTGACATGAGGATACTTCCCCAATAAGTAACCCTGACCAAATATTCAAAATAACATAGTATTCGAAGCCCAAATAAGATCCCCTCGACTCGGCTATACACTTGCTCATCCAAGAAATGGTGCGCATTTTCCAAGTAATGTTACCTCAAGTAACATCACTTAGCTGGATACTCCACCAAACTAGATAAATTCTGGTCCTGGAATCCGGTAAGACCAAGAGATCACAAGAAAGATATACTATAACATAGTTCACAGGTCAATTGGAGAGGAAAATTAGTATTTTTAACTTCTTTACTAACTCAACGTTTGACAGTAAAAGGAAACAATTAATGGAATATTCGAATATCTATGTATCTCATATAGAGATCAAGTGTTAGTCACAGGAAGAGGTTGATTTCTGAGAACTTCGACTAAAGTAAAATGAAACATAACAACAATAATACATTTTGCTATTAACTTCTTGTTATTATTTATTATTATTTATGATTGCATTAAGGATCTATATGAAATATATATTGAGCCCGTTTATACGTTCAAGGTCTGTGGTCCTTATTAGATTCGGTTCCGGAATTTATATCTGAACGACTGGATTTGAGAAGTTCATTTTCATACATATATGTATATATACACTCATTGACATACATATGAAAATATCTACACACTCATTTTGATCGACTCGCTCGACAATGGTGAAATTTTATTTAATAAGCAATGACATTTAAAATCTATCGTTTGATGTCGGCCGCCATTTTTCGCGTAAAGAATTATTGGTTTATGTTTTTGTAGTCGACGTTGAATTAATTGCATTAGTAAATTCTCCGCGGGCCGAAACAAGATGTGAGTCAGAGAAGAGGCAACGGTCACCAGACGGTCCGACAAGTAAATTTCATTCTTGCTATTTTTATATCCAATTGTTCTAGCAAATAGGCCTGCCCGTTCCAGCGAAAAGGTCAGACGAGAAGGGCACTAAACAGACATTAGCGTTCACCCAAATCGTACACGTTTTCATAATACTTGAATTAAAAATGAATTAATAATATATGGCAAACATTTCGAGTATCCTTCAAAAATGATTGTAAACCTTCGGGTTGCGACTGATTGAGTTAGAAAAAAAGAAAAGAGAAGAAAGTTTTCGAAATTCCATTTACAATCAGAGTTTGTATTCCAGCGGGTTTTACAGCTAACAATTCACAAGGATTTTATTGCCTTTGTTGGATGTTATTTTAATAAATCAATAAGCTGTATGTAAGATCGATTAGTTATTTATTTGATTATTTCATCGATACTCAGAAAACTCGAAATTTTTCTGGTTAATCCGCCCAGTGAAGTCGTTTTAATATTTTTTCTCATTTAAATTTGACTAATTTTCAAATTATTTTATGCCCATTACGTTTAATTAAAAAATTCTATCAGAAATGACATCTCTTTCATTTATGTACATATGTAAAATATACAATACCTTTGTGCCAGACACAGTTGGCCCGGATGTATTGGAGGATGTCAAATATTTGACCCCGGTGAGTTAAAACAAAAACAAAACAGCTGACTATTGGATAACAACCCCCCAAATGTAAGCGATTTTTTTTTAATAAAACAAATGAAAGCACACAAGTCCTAGAATGTCAGAACGCAAGAAGCTAGAGTACGATTTCAGTGCGGTCCACTATTCAATCTATCAGAGCTAAGGCGTAAACCCCCGCCATTTACTTAGCCTTAAATTGAATACGCCGATAATATAGTCATTAAATAAACTAAATCTGTAAGCGTAAAAATACAGCTAATAAAAGAATGCCTTGTTTGTTTATTCCTTACCGAGTGACTGGGTATTAATTATACAACTTCTTTCACCCGTAAGCATTTTTAAAAGATTATTGAAAATAAGCATGTGATTATTTTTATACACTTTATCGAACTCATTTATAATTTTCGAACTCTTATCCTTGTATTGGTTTGTTTTTCACTAAATAATTCATTAAGTTATATGAGCATTGGTGCAGAAACTGACAGAGCTAAATACTTCAAGAAAACTAATTATTTTCCCCAAGTGACTAACATTCTCCCCAAATAGTCCGAAATGTAATTTTTTAAATATCTAAAGTGTTCTCGTTTATTTCGTTGGCTGTAAATAGACGGAAAAGTTGGGATTACTAGTTCTTTACAATAAACAATTTCGGATCACCCCAGTAAACACTCTGGTTTATTCAATAGAAGAAGAGAACATTGGTAAAATAGCACTTCTGAACCTACACGGATTTGTTCTCCTCTAAGGAAAGAAGTTTTGATGAATATTCTTTTACATTATTAAAGTTATAGTGTCCACAGGGGGAGATAACCTATGCTTTAATTCTTTTCATTTGATTTTAATTATTTTCCTATATACAAATACACCTTTATTGTAAGATGAGTGTTTGCATCGATTGTTCCTACTTGTAAAGATAATTATTATTAGCTTCATTTACTGTTTATTTATAGTTTATAAATCTCACCTTTACAATTTAACATTTTCGCCTATAATGTTTTTAATTATTTTTCTTTAGAGTTTATACTTATCACCTTTAATGTTTATTCTTATCGCCATTACAGTGTATTTCTGCCGCCTTTAAAGTTTATAAATCTCACCATTACAGTTTATAATTTTCGCCTATAATGTTTATAATTATTTTTCGTTAGAGTTTATACTTATTGGCTTTACAATTTAAATTAATCTCCTTTACAGTTTACATTCATGTCTTTTACAGTTTATAATTATAGCTTTTACTGTTTATAAGTATTGCCTGTACACTTTATAATTACCGCGTTTACAGTTTATATTCATCGTCTATACAGTTTATACTTGCCGCTTCTACAGTTTATAATTATCGTCAAAACTGCTTATAATTATCGCTTTTATAGTTTATACTTATCGTATTTACACTCTATACTCATCGTTTTTACAGTTTATAATTATGTCCCGTTATCGTTTATAGTAATTTCCTTTACAATTCATGCTTAGCGCCTAAACTTACGTTTTATTTCAACGACAAAAGCCCTTAAACTTGATGGGAATGAACAAATTACTAATAATGACTTTATGAAATCTATGAAATTCAATTCTTAAAACTAATTAAAAATAATGTAACTATTTAGTTTGAAATTAAGTTTTAATTGTTTTTGATAACACAGAAAAGAGAGAAAATCATACACAATTTAATAATTTTCAGACAAGTATTTTTATATTAGTAGAACATATTTCAAAGTGCTTTTTTTCGGAGGCTTTATTGTTTAGAAATTTACAAGATTTTGTACTCGACAATCATTTTTTTGTGGATAAATTTTGAAAATCAAATTCTATACCATAAATCTTATTTAAATTGTCCTAATATAAAACAAACTTATTATGAAATGAATTAAGTAACAAATCAGCGTTGTCCATTTAGTGGAATCAGATAAGTTTCTGATTTCTGTAAAATTGTGTAGTTTGCAGGTTTTAGTAATTGGGGAAATATTCTGAGGTATTTTGGATTCTATAAAAACAATTAAAACACCATTCTACTTTAAATTATATAAAGCAATTGTGTATCATGCATTTTTCTACTCTATATACCTCTTTAACTTATAATATAACGAGCACTTTCTCTGTCTGTCTGGCTGTCTGTCTGTCCGATCTGGAGAATTTTTGTAAACGTAAGAGAGGGGCGGGGGTAATTACTAGTTACTTAATTTTTCAAGTCAGCGTTGATAATCTTTGTATACCTTAGAAATAGGTTGGGAAATTATTAATGACTAAATTTAGATAATATTACATTAAATAACATATACATAAAGTAGAAACAAATTTCAAGACGAGACTGCGATTGGAACCCACAAGGTGTTAAGAATCTTACTAAATATATTACAATTTCAACTACTGTATATACTGTTACCAAAACTCGCGCAGACAATAGGCGGGTTTTTGCAATTTACATTATTCATTTCTTTTAAACTTGTTATAAATATAACATTAAATAAAAAATACTTTTACTAAACAAAATTATGTGTATACATGAACTATTTTAAGACATCTAAAATATTCATACATTCTTACGTGATAGATTACTAAAACGAAATTCTGTAGATCAAGTACTGTAATTCTAATGAAATTGCAAGTTTTAAAACAGTGAGATTCACATACTATTTAATGTAGTTGTACATTCTAAAACATACAAGCACCCTTACGTAGCTTTTAAAAGTAAATAACCCAAATCAATTACTATGATACAGTTTCGCATTTAGGTGTATCCATATCTAAAAAGTTCGGCTCCTAAATTATCATAAATAGTACATGGAAAAACACAGAGAGAGCCATACATGTTATGTATTTTCTTTATATATATAGGCAAATTATGTTTATTATAAAATGACAGAACGGTGTATAAATACATTTTAAAGGTTGTTAATAGGCAAAAAGCCATGATAATTAATACCGTCAGTTATTCCATATATAATATGAATATCTTTATCACAGGAAAAGAGAGGACAATACCTTTATATTTACAAATCCGGAAATTACTTCACGTATGTCTGCGTATGTGTGTTTCTTGTCTTTATGTTACTTATGAATTATTATTATTTATCGAAAATTTATTGCAATAATAATACAATCGCAGAAAATAAAACAAATTTGTTAAAATCCTATTTTTAAAATAATTTTCTCACGAAATAGAATTTACCAGAATGCATCTCGTTTTTTTCGTTAACATTTTAATGTTTTGTTAATAGTTGAAAAATAATTAATTACGTTTTGACTCGTTGAAATTTAAAAAGAATTCATAAGCATTTGAACTGTCGAATAGAAACTCGTTTCTGGGCGTAAAACTCTGAACAAATCCTCTTATATTAAAAGATTGGAAGTTTTTGAAGTTATTTACATTTAATAATTTTATGAATACATATTCAAACAAAATAAAAAAAATATATTTATAACAATTTAGTTTACTTAATAATTTAATGAACAAACGATATCGTAATAATTACATTTAACCATCAAAGAATTTATTAAAATAATGAAACACTAGGAATAGGTAAAAAAAAGCGAAAACAAATGAAATGAAAAAACTATCCCTAGTAACGCCGTGAAAAAATATAAAAACAATTACTTTCATTTATAAAAACAATATATGAAACGCTGTGAAAAAATATAAAAACTAACGCTGTGAAATAAAAAATAACGCCGTGAAAAAATATAAAAACATTTACTTTCATTTATAAAAACAATATGTGAAACGTTGTGAAAAAATATAAAAACAATAGGATGATTAGCCAACATAGAGACAAGGGAGAAAAACACAAGGAACTTATTACTGCACTAAAAAGAACTTGGGAAAATCTGTCTTAATATTAATTCCTTTTCCCGTCTTCCAAATCGCTGCATATTGCAAATGCTTTAATTTTGACAGTTTTCCGTTGCATATTTAGTTTGTGTACATCTACGTTTACACTGCAGATTCTAGGGTTAATGTATTTTAGAGTTAACAATCTATAAATTTATAGATTAAAAAAAATATTCGAATAAAAACTAAAAAAAACATTTAGCACTCAAGATTAATCAATAACAATGAAAATATTTAAAATGTCTATAATATTACTAGTGACATTCGACTGAGACTGTGCATATAGAATTTCTGCAATTAAAATAAAAAAGGCGCGTATCGTCGGGTAAGTAGATCTAGTTTTCAATGAATGATCGGAAGGACCGCGCAGAATTCACTCATTCCTCGTGATTGCAAAATATCGCAACTAAAGATAAATTCGATTTTAAGTGGTTATAGCTGAAATTAAACTTAAAACGATAACTTGCCTCACAGTAACTTAATTTGCAGCAATGAATACATATCATTAGAAGACTGGAAGTGATATCTCTTGATTTGGTCACATGATGTTTTCCAGCCTAACAATATCCCACAGCCATGCAAATGTGTGTGAACTATGATTAATATCTGTTGAAATTTAGTTTCGTATCCAATTTTGTTAGTTATTATAAAATCGAAAAATGGTGTATAAATGTAATTGAAATATTTTTATATGCAAAAGAAAGATACTTATTATTTAACTGATTAGGACAGTTTATGATAATGAATAACATTTTCTCCTTAATCAATTAGTTTTAAATCTATAGTCTTTGAGACTATATAACGATTCAAATGTTCTCTTCTCATATAACCACTAGAAGTACCCATGACCCATTGGGTCACCGCCACTAGCACTATTTATTCTATTGTGATTTCATTCGAAGATTCATAAACTTTCACATATCTCTTAAGACACTCTTTTTGCATATCCAAAAATGATCCTGACCCAATCTCCGTGAACTTCACGTCGGCAGCGTTCGGGCATGCTACGTAAACACCCGAGAGATGCCGAGCCGATACCTTCGATACGTTGCTACATCGTATTCTTTTCAATTTTATTTTCAAAAAAGATTGCAAAAAACAACAAAAAACAAACAAACAAACAAACCATAGCGAAATTACTGTTAATAAATACATTTTTTGTTTTTATTTTTGTAATAAAATGCTAAACAACTTATAATAATAATAATAATAATAATAATAATAATAATAATAATAATAATAATAATAATAATAATAATAATAATAGTACCTTTTCTTTCTATCAAGCGGCACATGCAATAGCATTTCGGACATTTTTTTCTTTTTACCAACAGCTTATTTTCCTGGCAGAAAGAAATGACGCCTTCGCGATATTAAACTCTGCTACACAGCTCCTTGTAATTCAGTTGTTTTTCTTTGCTTTTAAAATTTAACAGGAAATAAACAGGCACTGGCTTTGATCAATTGCTTCTGACTTTAATGGATTTAAATACTGATTAGAAAAATTGTCGTCTGCTTACTGACAGCTGATTGGCTAATCGAGAGGCATCTCTCTGCCACCATTCGGCCTGTCATCTCTCGGGTGTTTACGTAGCATGCCCGGACACCGCCGATAGAAGTACATTAAAAATAATAAGTTTCTTTACTTTTATATTATCTTTGCATGGAAGTAAAAACATTTATTATTTTGCTATCTAATTTACTTATGTGTTTGTGGTCCGTATTGACTCACTAGGTAAATTAGATATAAAAATAAAGAAATGCAGTAGTAATGCTGAATAAAGAGACATTTTTCTCTAACTGCTCACAGAGGCATTAACAATATTAGAGCGTGATAGGGGGTGTAAAAAATACATACATAGCAAAGTAATAAATTGGTGACTTTTTAAGTCAACTACAAATTACGGCTAATTACAAGAAATAAAATGGATGAAAACATAACTCGAACGAAGTATGGACTATTTTAGTGTGTATCATTTGTCATTAAAACTTATAGGAACTTCTTCACGAAACACGCATTGATTCACTCAGCTTTAGTCTAAGAATAGATAAGTGAAATCGATGTTTTTATTTAAAGTGAAAAATAAATCCAAGCAAACACCTCAACCAGGACATTATCCAGGTGTTTCTTGTAGAGTTGGTCAATAAAGTCATCTTTTTGTTGATACAAGTCTAATAATTAACGATTGTTCAGCCTCATTTCACCGCCGCCATCCCTGTGTCACTGATCTGATTGTCGGCAATTTAATTAGAATCCAACTCGATTGTGAATTGCTTAATCAAATAATTAAGTAAAAATTTATTGAATTCGATAATTAATAGTATTGATGATTTTGTATTTGCCATAATATATTATTACTTAATTCTATTGCGTTGCCATAAAGAAAGTCATAGGAGAAAGTCTCAATTCTTGTGAGAACACATAGCTTAATTAATTTATAGTGAGCTGTATTTAAATGACAGGAATGAAGTCACAGACAAAACCTGTCACTTTTGGCGAAGATGTAATTCATTTAATAAAGGCTGGTAGTAAAATCGTAGAAATGTCGTCGAAAAGTCGCAATTTTGATTCGAAATGGAAGTCAGGTAATAAAACAAACACAATTAAGTCTATATTTATTTACTCATAACAATTAAAGTGACAACGCAAAATATATTTATCATAAAGGAAAGCGAATAAAACAGCTATTTAGGAGTAGAGTTGGGATTTTCTTCGTACCGAATATTAACCATAATAAAGTCAGAATTTGACAATTAACTTTTATATTATAAAAGAAACAGACACAATATAAACATTTTAACGGTTTCTATTTTCCTTGTATTTATTTTGCTGATCCTTATTTCTCAGTGACTTTTCACTTGTTGCCTTTCTTACCTGTTACTTTATTTTCCTTGTATTTATTTTGCTGATGCTTATTTCTCAGTGACTTTTTACTTGTTGCCTTGTTTACCTGTTACTTTATTTTCCTTGTATTTATTTTGCTGATCCTTATTTCTCAGTGACTGTTCACTTGTTGCCTTGTTTACCTGTTACTTTATTTTCCTTGTATTTATTTTGCTGATGCTTATTTCTCAGTGACTTTTCACTTGCTGCCTTTTTTTACCTGTTACTTTATTTTCCTTGTATTTATTTTGCTGATCCTTATTTCTCAGTGACTTTTCACTTGCTGCCTTTTTTTACCTGTTACTTTATTCTCCTTGTATTTATTTTGCTGATGCTTATTTCTCAGTGACTGTTCACTTGTTGCCTTTTTTACCTGTTACTTTATTTTCCAGTGATTTTTACTTGTTGCCTTTTTTATCTGTTACTTTATTACCTGACAATTTTATAGTTGACACTTTTTTTCACCTTGTTTCAAGTATTACACTTGTTTTATTAAAGCCTTCCAGTCCTTAATTTATCTACATAAACTGAAAACTGTATATTCTCTTGAGTTATTTGTATATTTACTTATTGTCCTATCTCGATATGTTCTTTTGTGTACATATTAAATATCTTTTTGCCAGACTGTTTAACTTCGAATATTTGATAACTTTGAGGAATTAGTGTCCGTTAAAAACAATGAGCTCGTTCTAATGATGGTTAATATATGAAGTGACATATTCTAACAAATACAGATGAGTAAAAGGTTCAGGAGACGTACAAAAATCATGTAAGTATCCCTTGTTTATAAAATAAGTGGGTGAACCTTTCGCTCACCCACTTATTTTATAAACTAGGGATACTTACATAACCAGAGCAGGCCGAGTTGCGAATCCAACCGGTCAGTCAACCAGCTGATCAGCCAAAGAGTTAGCCAGCCAACGTCGTACACAGAGTTTTTCCTCTTCTTTTTACCCGGCTTTTAACAGAAGTCCGGCTATGAAATTGTTAAAGACCTCTGAAAGTACACTAAATTGTAAATGTGCAAAAATAGCTAACAGTATATTTTGTATAAAGCTGTATTGTGGGTTTTCCTCTTTATCGACAGCATGTCTATGTAAAATTCTTATACAAATATGATTTTCATAGATGTCTTTGTTTAAAGAAAAAACTGCCGAAAGAAAAATAAAAAAAAATAAAAAAATAAGGTCATGATCCAGGTGCTTTTGTAGACTTCGACAATAAAGTAAAGTTTTTGCTGATCTAATTCCATTGATTGCGATCAAATCCCTCCACCGTCCCCATTCTCATGTCACTGATTCGATTGTCGGCAATTTAATTAGAATCTATCCCGACTATAGACTTCTTTATCAAAAGATTAAAAAAAAAGAAAAGAATAAAACGTTCTAGAATTCGATTATTAATTAATGATTTTGAAAAAAATAATAAATGTTTATGACAGTCAGAATTTGGTTCTTTAGCAGAATATGAGTCTAATTTAAAAAGAAACATCCAATAAGAGTATTTGTATTAGATGACAAAAATACGACAACGCCAATATAATGTTCAGCTAAATTCGTATACAGCTTTATATGACACACATACACACACACACGCACACACACACACCCACACACACACACATATATACACATATATATATATATATATATATATATATATATATCAACGGAAGAAACGAGATAATCCTTGTAATTATTTAAACAACGTATACGTTCAACATCCGAATAAAGTATAAAAACAAGCTAATTCTTAATAACATACGCGCATGCATACTTAGGAGAGTTTGAATTACCTACTGGAGAGTTTGAATTACCTACTAGACACCATCCTCGAGTGTCTTCTGTCTCTCTACACAAGGGTTTGTCAGGACAACCTAATATGAAGATACTTAACCTTACAAGTAAACCCTGACCAAATATTCAAAATAACAGGAATCGCAGCACAAATAAGATCCCCTCAGCATAGCCATGCACTTGCTCATGCGAGGAATCGTGCCCTTTCCTATAGTGATTTTACTTTAGGTAACACCACTTAGCTGGATACTCCATCAGACTAGATGATTTCCCGTCCTAGAATCTGATAAGACCAAGAGAGCACAAGAATGATATACTATAAGATAGTTAACTGGTCCATTAGGAGAGGAAAATTAATGTACTTAACTTCTTTACTAACTAAACTTTGAGAAATAAAAGAGCACTTTAATAGAATATACGAACATCTATGTATCTCATATAGAAATGAGGTGTTAGCACTAGGAATTTCTGAGAACTTCGGCTGAAGTAAAATGAAACAAATTGAATATATTTCCGACATGTTGAATAGCGTAAGAATTATATTTGTGATATTGAGTACCGATACAAATTATATTTTGGTTATTGAATACAAGAATTATATTTTGGAGATTGAATGCGATATTGAATACAAAAAATAATTATATTTTTGATAGTAAATGAATTCTCTTTTGGATATTGATTACAAAAATGAATTATATTTTGCATATTGAACACATATAAGAGATATATTCAGGATATTATGTAAAAATAAAAATTATATTTTAGATATTGTGTTCAGATAAGAATTATATTTTGGATATAAAGCACGATACTGAGTACGGTAAAATAATTATATTTTGCATAATGTGTACCGAAAACAATTGTATTTATGATATTGAGTATACATAAGAATTATATTTTGGATATTTAGTACATATAAGAATTATATTTTGGATATTGAGTACAGATAATAATTATATTTTGGATATTGAGTACTAATAATAATTATATTTTGGATATTGAGTACAGATAATAATTATATTTTGGATATTGAGTACAGATAATAATTATATTTTGGATATTGAGTGCAGATAATAATTATATTTTGGATATTGAGTGCAGATACAGATTATGTTTTTGATATTAAATACAGATAAGAATGATATTTTAGATATTGAGTATAAATAAATATTATATTTTTGATATTGAGTACATATAAGAATTATATTTTGGATATTGAGTACAGATGAACATTATAGTTTAGATATTGAGAGCAGATAAGACATATATTTTGAATATTCGGTACAGATAAGAATTATATTCTGGATATTCAGTACAGATGATAATTATATTTTTGATATTTACTACAGATAATAATTACATTTTAGATATTAGGTACAGATTAGAATTATATTTTGGATATTGAGTACAGATGAGAATTATATTTTTGGATACTGAGTACAGATAAGAATTATATTTAGGATATTTTGTGCAGAGCATACGTATATTCTGGATATTGAGTGCAGCTAAGGATGATATCATAATTTGTATCTCATGTTACTTGGTATTTATCTTCTATCTTCTCAGCAGCGTAAATAATTATATAACTATTTTATACTGATATTATCTACATACATACATGTAGTCGCTAAAAAGCAGGGATATACATTAAAATCTTATCTGTCATACTGCAAAACAGTCTATGTGTGGATGACTACATATGCGCAACACCTTCGTGCGTTGAGCATTGTATTAAGTAAATTCGCCACAAACCATTAGCTAGAATGCAAAGCTATTCGTAGAAACGAAGAAAATAAATTTTCGGCCGCTAATATTGTTGATAGAAACAGTAAGATTTCCCTCATTTATCGCTTGTGATTGATGGTGTAGAGGTTAGTATATATGACTTATAAAAAACGGTCCAATTCGGATTTCATCTTTAAGAATGTTCCTGTCTAGCTATACTTTACAACTGTGATATAGCGAGACAGCCCTCATGTGGGTAACTATATATAAATAATTAAAAAAATGATCTGTCTTTCAATCAGTCATGATCACTGGTTTAACGCCGTGACCGATTCGTCAGGTGACTCTCACGTTTTTTGTTGGCTGTTGTTATTACTGGTTCTAGATAATTATATTTGAACAGCTTTTAAAAGCCAATACTCATCAGCTATCAGAATATATATATATATATATAATTAAGTAAATGATACGAGTTTGTATAAAAAATGTTTCGATTTCGAAACATTTATTAAATTATTGTATTTATTAAAATATTATATTTTTGGCTCTAGCAATATATACATTATTGGGCTATTGACCCAATTTTTGTGTGAATTTAAAGTCATTTAAATAATATATAAATATATATATATATATATTTATATATATATATATATATGCAAAGTTAAGAATGTATTTATATAAATGTATGTACAATATTAATTAAAAAACAATTCACCCGATCATTACAGATTTAAGGAGTCAAAATGGGACTATATGTAGTTTTATTTAGTCTAATGCGAAGTGGGAGGAGTGGGAAGCCTTCATAAACATTCAGATACCTCCGATTTTTGTGATATCTTAACAAAAAGCATTAGACATCAAATAATTTATATTTTCAAAATTTCAGTTTCTGTGGAGTATGGGTAAGTGTTAATTAAAAATCTTACTTAATGTTAAATCATTGCCAATATTCATACATATACCCGCATGCATATATGTATACGTTCATTAAATCATAGCAACATTAGATTATTTTATTACTGAAGAAGAGAGAAATAACGGGAAAAATTAAAATAGTGGGGAGACATGAAAATAAAAATAAAATCAATAATAGACACTATAGTGTGATGCAAAGCAGACGACAGCCAGTCAAAAAGAATTATGAAACTATTAGTACTACTATTAGTACTACTATTAGTACTGCTGCTACTCTGAATTCCTGATTAACTTGCAGCTTTTATTAATGTTAGAAAGAACATAATTTAACTATTTTATTAAATTAAAAATTAAATTAACCACATTATTTTCTATGTCATGGATTAATTTAGGAGTTATCCGCTGAATTATTTATAATATATCTTAAAATAAAAATAACGAATTAGAAATCGTTACTACTCATAATTTGTTTATTAAAATTAGTTTTAGATAATTAAGTTCTTAATTAGACATAACCATTCATTATGTGAACCAAGGGTTTGGTGTAAATATATAAATTGCATATAAGTATCAAATATAAAAGATTACATCTTAATGGAAAACTATATAAAAATAAAATCATCTGAATTAACAGTTCAAAGACTTAAGGAAATTTGCAGATGTTCGGTTTGAGACAGACACAGAATCACCATTATAAAAAGATGTATATACATAGACGATTCTGTCGCATGAACATATGAACAAGCACATTTTAATGATCAACAGATTAAATATTTCAATATTTATCACATTTTATCTTGAGGTACGTTATCTAAGACCCTGTATAATTTTGTTTAAATTTTAAACGCGCCATTGCAAATCGAGAATAATCATGAACATAATTTTGAAAAAAAAATCTGTTTTCGCATTACTGTATATGTACTTATAGTAGTGTAGGCTTCTGCGCATGCGTGATATTTTGTCTATCGATTAATTGGTTTGGCAATTATTTCCACCGCCATGAAACGCCATCGAGGGATGCGCCATTAACATTGGCAAATTGTTTGATTAGGGAAATAAGACGTGAAGAGTCGAACGAAACGTATGCACCACTGACTGTTGATGATATAAAAATGTCTATTCACTTACTCGCCTCTATCTCGTCCCATTCGTTTTATTTTAGCCTCATGAGGTCAGTACAGAGGTCAGTCGCAAAGTAATAATCGAAAACACGGTCGGGTAATGAGTACGAGCAAAATTCTACGCAAAGTTGAAACCAGAAAATAAATAGAAATCTAAAAAGGGCAAAATAATCTGAAAGACAAACAAACATAATTATCTAAAATGGTTGATAATTTTAGGATAGCGTGAATATTTCACCAGCATTTGCAACACAAACAGAGAAGCCGGCAAACAAAAAAGAAATACTAATAAAAATACGCATTAAGGTATAAACCAAACAGAAAAAAGGACAAAAACAAAAGCTGTAAATTAAAGGAAAACAAAAGCAAAATCAATAAAAAAAAAAGAGAGGAAGAAAACAAGCAAAAGCGATGGAATATAAACGTGTTTCACACCATCAATTTTCCGGCTATGATCTACAGTAATGGCCGCCATATAACATGTCAGCGCTTCCAGCCATTCTTCGAGTTACCGCAAATGTGGCGCCAAATTTATGGACAGGGAATTGTTTTAACCTTTTTCACGATGCAAACTGCAAATACCAGTTCACAGCAACAACAACAATAATAATAATTTTTTACCACCCAGACTTCTGAGAACATCACCGATCGTTGCCAGTGAACGATCACTGGTAATACTCGTGTAACACCTAGTGATTAAAATAATAATAATCGAAACCAAGGGAACTGAAACTGCAAGTGTAAATATGTAAAAAGAAACATAATCTGACCATCATTCAATAATAAAATACATTGATTTCAGCATCGATTGGTTCCTCAGAAAATGGTCGTGAAGGTTCAAGGATGATGGAAACACCGAGGGGAAAAAGCACCATCCAGACCTTCAGCAAAAGTTTACAGAGAGTACTGGAATCATCGGTAGTCTTATAATCACTGAAATTCCAGTGAAAATCAACGACCGAGTTATTCGAATCAAAGCACGGCATTGCTAAAAGCAGCTGAAATATTAAGAAAAATTATCGAGTGCGGAAGCCAACTTCCATAACAAGATGAACTGAAATACAATAAAACTGCGTAAACATAATTCGAAACATAAAATAAAAATCATACGAAACCAAAGGAACTGAAACTACGAAAGTAGGTAAGAAAAGTCACATGATCTGAAACTTATCAAAAACATTCACGGATATGTTTTTTAACATTTAAAAATTGTCATGGTATGATGGTCATCTAACCCATTTCGTTACTTCATGGACTCGTCTAGACATCATTTATAGAGGAGCCTATGACGAAAGACAGATCAGTCTCTCTGCAACATTGTATAAGAGAGACTTCGGACGTGTACAGACCAGTCGAGGATCCGTTTTCGACAATCAGTCCGGCAGAAACTGGATCATTTCAGTGGCCTTTCATCTTTAGGGCTGAGATATTCGTCCTGGACTGCCCTAGGAGGCCAACGTTCACAGGCCTTGCTTTCTCTCTTTGGGATGGAGTCACTTTATTGCTAACTGCCTGTGGCGCTTCGATAGCGAAATGCCGATGGGACTGCCCAGGCATTTTTAAGAAGCCAGAGTGCTCCTTCTTTTGAGGCGCTGGCTTATTTTCCCCACCTTCTCAGACTTGTGTCACATCTTCTTGCAGTGGGGAGGAAGTAAATACCCAGTCTTGGAGCAGCTTCTGTTGTTTAAAGAATTTTAACATATATATCAATTGACGATCTGTTCTTAACAATCTGTCCGACAGAAACTGAAATTTAAGTGGCTTTTTATCGCTCGAGCTGAGGTATTTGTCCTGAGTAGGTGCACCCAGTCTAGAAGCAGTATTTCTGTAACTTAATATTCTGTAGTTCTGTAAATACATACTCTTGTAAATATACAATTGTGTTGTCTTATTTATCATCGGCCTTTCAAGGTATGAACACTGAGAACTCGGACTTATTTGGACACAATATAAGTTGCACTTGTGTCGCACACAGCACTAGCGACGGAAAGTTATGTCCGATACAACAGAACAATTACTACAATTGGCGATGTCAAATTTGCGAAAAAGAATTAGAGGGTGTGATCGGAAGAATGGTTAATTTAACAATAACATCGAGAAGCTGAAAGCCAAACTGGATTTTTAACACACAACGTGTTCCAAATCTGCGTAAGGCAATTCTCAGAAAATAGGATTGAAAAAAAAGTTTCGTTCTTGAGGAGGATTTCAAGTTATTCATCCACACGAGGTTTTGAAATCTAAATTGTTCTACCAGGATAAAACAACAACAAAAGATCTGTCGATTTTTCGTAAATAAGTTTGAACAAACTTACTTTTTTTTTTTTCTCGCTGAGAACTAAAGCATTTATCTTCCAGTGGAAAATTACGATCGTGTAAAACAAAATACACGAAAATGGATGAATTTAAAAGTGCCATGTTGGTCATCATTAAACATTCATAAAACACTACATTCACAAAGAGACAAATAGAATATCATAGGAAAATAGAAAACAACAAATTTGTATAGAAAAAACAATTGAGGCAAATGATAATTTTGGGGAAATGTTTCTTCATACCCAATAACAACAGAACAAACTCATACGAATTATCGAGTAGTGGTAAAAATGTTGAAAATGAATGTGCACTTTAACAAAATTCTATGTTACTTAAAACGAAATCACGTTTGCTTCGTATTTTAGACAATATCTTTATAATATGGACTGTACGAATTGTAACGATTTTAAAAGGTTCGTAAGAAAGTTGGACATACCAAATTCATAAATTATATATTGCCACAAAAATCCAGTGACCTTACATTTGTTGAAGCGGTACAATTATTAACTAAATTGTTTAACCCTAAAACGTCTCTTTTTCACAAAAGGTGGAAATGTATGAATTTCACAAGGAAAGAAGAAGAAGACTACATTACTTTCTCTAGCGTAGTTAAACATCACTACGATGATTTCACATCGTCCGAGTTGAGCGCTGACAATTCTAAATGTCTAATCTTCGCACGTGTTTTTGTATCAAATACGGATGCAGAAATCAGACGGAGAGTTCTTAATAAACTAGAGAATTAACCTGATTTAACACTTCAACATATGGCAGAGGATTGTCAACGTTTTATTAGTGTTTGTCAAGTTCTAACGGACATTAAGCAAAGCGGGGTGTCACGAATTAGGTAAATTAGTAACAAAAAACAATTCACTAACTAAATTTGATCAACCAAAGACAAATAATTTGCCTCCTAAATCGTGTTTTGGTTGCGAACAATTTCATTAGTACAAATATTGTCCGTATAAAATGAAAAATTATTTTAATTGTGGTCGCATGCGACACAAAAGTACACACTGCAGAGTTAAAAATAAAGTAAAAATAAGCTTTATAAAAATTGCTAAAGGTGACGAGACTGAAAATATAGGGAAGTTTGTGCAGGTAAAAATATTGAATAAAATAACTAAGTTACAACTTTATTCCTGCTTATATCTCTCAATAATAAACATTTAGAGAGTAATGCCTGGGAGGTTATTATAATGAAAACAGAACAGATACTACACAACCTACACCCCTCTCAAAAAGGAGGAGGTAATGCCTGGGAGGATGGTATGATGAAAACAGAACAGATACTACACTACCTCCACCCTCTCAAAAGGGGAAGAGGGGATACCTGGGAGTATGGTATCATGTAAACAGAAAACATACTACAATACCTCCACACCTCTAAAAAAAGAGGGGGGTAATACCTGTGAAGATTGTCTCATGACAGAACAGATACTATACTAACTCCACACTTCTCAAAAATAGGAGGACGTAATTTCTGGCAGAATGGTATCATGGAAGCAGGACAGATACTGCACTAACTCTACACCTCCCCAAAAAGGAGGCAGTAATACCTGGGGTAATGGTATCATAACATCAGACAAATATTACACTATCTTCACACCTCTAAAAATAGAGGAGGAGATACCTGCGAGGATGGTATCATGACAACAGAACCAATACTACATTACCCCCAGCCCACACCTCTCAAAAAAGAAAGAGGTAATGCCTGGGAGGAGAGGGTCATGACAACAGAACTGACACTACATTACTTCCACACCTCTCAAAAAAAAAGGAGGTAATGCCAGGGAGGAGGGTATCATAACAACAAAACAGATACTACACTAACTCCCACCTCTCAGAAAAAGAGGAGGTAAATCCTGGGAGGACGGTATCATGACAACAGAACAGATAATACACTACCTCCACACCTCTAAAATAAGGAGGTAATGCCTGGGAGGATTGTATTATGACAACAGAACAGATACTACACTACCCCACACTTCTCAGGAAAGGAGGACGTAATACCTATGAGTTTGATATCATGTAAACAGAACAGATACTACACTACCTCCACACCTCTCAAAAAAGGAAGAGGTAATGCCTGGGTGGATTGTATCATGACAACAGAGCAGATATTACACTCCACTATGACCCTGAAGTAAGCATTTAAAGATAGTACATTAGTCTATCTATTTTTCATAATAAGTATAATAGTCTTAAATAGTATTGTTTTGAGCTTCAGACAGACACTGATACATATACCTAATCTCTATTATTAATAGATGTTAATGTCTTGTCAGGCAACTTTTACATTTGTAGATTAGACCACAAATATGCCAACTTAGCACTGGACTGGACTAACCAGTGCATAGTATTTTTAGTACTGTTTGCTCGTTCAAAGGTTACAGTACCAGGCGTAAACATCTTCCAATTCATGTTAACAATTCTCCGAATACAACTTTGATTATATATTTCTAATAGCTTAGGGTTAGGGTTAATATATATATATATATATATATATATATATATATATATATATATATATATATATATATATATATATATATTAGCTCTTCTATATCCGACGTTGCAAAGGACTCTTGCGCCTCATTTAATTAAGTAGACCTTTGAAAGTTAAATTAAAATGCTTCAAAATTCCTTTCGTATATTTAAGGTAACAAGGTAATTGATTTTTTGTCAACTATCAAACAATGCATTCTTCTGAATTTAATTACGCTATTGAATTCTTAATTAAAAAAATAATGTTATTAAATAATGTTTAAATCACACACACACACACACACACACACACACACACACACACACACACACATATATATATATATATATATATATATATATATATATATATATATATATATATATATATTAAAATGGCTGACGTGTTTCCGAATAAACCGGAATAAATCGACATATACCGGAATGCATAGTAGAAGATTTTGTAATTAAATTGTTGATTTTAAGTTTGATATTAAAAATTCATTTTATACTCCGCTATTCTATTGTAAAAATTCATTTTATTTTACGATATTGCCTTTTTGATGTCAATAAATATTCGATAAAAAGTGATAAAAAAGACGGATTGCCAAAACGGGATTGGATCAGAGATTTTTAATTTAATTCATTTTAACCTTTATCCAAGGCTGACAATATTAAACACATCTGATGGATCTTTATATGGAAGTAATTGTTTAGTATGCCCATTGTTTTAAGCAAACGTTTATTCTTATGTAAATTACATGTTAAAAGTAACTATTGGAATTGTTTCGCTAATTTCTTTTTTCGAGATTTTGGATGAAATCGATCAAGGGTTTAGAACGATACTATAAAATCCTGAAAAAAAAATACTTTTCATTTTGTTCCTAATGGTGCCCACTATATTATCGTAATCAAGACGTCGACACACATACAGTAATGGCAGCTTGCGATTTACAAACAATTCTCGAGCAAACTGAAGAAGAAAAATGATAACCGGTTCTAATGTAGTATTTACTACATGTGGCAGTTGCAGATGAAATAACGAAAGGTGTTTTAAACTTTAATTTTAATATCGGCCATTTAACGCCAATGACAAACTAACGATTTAATAAACTTTTTAAACTTAAAGTAGTTAATGTCATGTACCAAATTTTAAGTTATTCTATACGATTAGGCTAAATGTAATGTCATGTATATTTCACGTATGCCGTAATATTTTATCCAAAGTGTAATTGAAGTGAAAATTGAAAGGAGAAAAAATACGACTACAAAATATTGAATAAAACTTAAATAATTAGCTCCGATCCTTTTAAAACTATTCGTAAGTTAGGTGTTAATGGTGGAGTTAAAGTGAGTATTACTATAATGCGCACCCTTCGTGTTAGTAATCGATGAAGTGGACATGATATATCTTACTAAATAACTTACGCCAATGTAATCGGTGTGCGTGTGTGTGTGGGGGGGGGGGGTTCGAGTTTATGTTGCGAGAGGGTAAACTCTCAGCAACATTTCTCTTAATAAAGCAAGAAGAAAACCTAAACAATCAACCCAGAAAAACTAGTTAAATCGATTAAGAATGTGATTAAAACTATTTATTCAATACACGGACCAATTTAGGGCGAAAATGAATTATGAAACAGTTTTTTTTTTATGTAGTTTTTGTTTCTGAAGCTTTTCCGGTCAATTTAATAGAGGAAATTATCACGTTACTTTATCTATAAGATATATAGTAATCCACGGAGATGCTTTGCCTGATGATGGCTCTTTAATTTATCAGTGTGTTTCAAATCCGATCGCGAACTCACCTGCTAATGTGATCAGAACTCAGGAATCTTACTTCCACGCTACAGCGTTCAGTCCGACAATGAAACAGATTTTAGCGATTATCTGTTTTTATTTTAATTGATGTCACGGTTATATATTGATAACTCTATTCCATACAAATAATTCTATCAGCTTTACACTACATGGAAACCGTTATTCCCATACTACAACTCCTAACCCATAATTGGGGACTTATACATATATATATATATATATATATATATATATATGTATATATATATATATATATATATTGCTTAAATATGTAATATACAGTATCTAAATAAATTATGTTAGCTCTCTTATATGATCGAGCACTTTATTTGATTTCTTTTCATATACAACCTGACTCTCTCTCTCTCTTTCTCTCTCTCTCTCTCTCTCTCTCTCTCTCTCTCTCTCTCTCTCTCTCTATATATATATATATATATATATATATATATATATATATTCAGTTTGCAACCAAAAACAGTGCTTTCTTATTTTCTGTGGAGGTCATAGACGATGATGACATTGTTTTTCACTAGGACGATATTGTCGATTTTGCAAATGATTTCATCATTCAAGACCCATATCTGACGCTTGGAACAGATATCTGCAAGAGCTTGTTTCTGTCTCCCCTCTCTCCCCCTCTCTATCTTTGCCTCCTTTTCTCTCACGTATTTTCTTGTCGAGTTTAACTCCAGTCGTCTGACGCGTGCCTTAACTTTTATTAGACGAGCAAAAGGCGATCATAAAAGAGAGGTCGAATAAAAGCCAAGAGAAACGCGATGCATGATTCTGCGCACTTTGAGGGAAATGCAGTTGGCATTGTTTCATGTAGGTGTGTACGTGTAGGTGTGTCTGTGTGTTAATCTAATGTCTGCGTGTGTGTTCATTAAGTATACGTACGTGTATGCTTGTGCGTCTAATGTACAGAGGTATGTGTATGCAAGTGTGCATTTCCCTTTTTACGTAGGTGTGTCTCGATGTGTGTGTATATATCATATGCACTTTGGTAGGCTGTATGTCTGTTGTACGTATTTATAAAAGTGAACACCTTCCGTATATTTCTAAATGAAACCCGCTTATTTAAGAACAGACTAAATGAATACGTACTTTGATGGGCACACAATTTGCACGTATTCTGTGTATGTATGTGTCTTTCTGGTGTACGTTGGTGTATAATTAAGTGTTGTCTGTGTGTGTCTATTATACATAGATATGTGTGAGAGAGTATACAATGTATCTCTAGTGTACTTAGGTGTGTTTGTATGTGTATTGTCTTGTTTGCACACGTGTGATATTGTATAGTATAAATATATATGTGCGTGGTATACGTGAGTCTATGTCTCTCTACTGTACGCAAGTGTATATATCTGTGTTTGTAGATGTGCATCAGGCATACATATGTGTGTGTATGTTTAGTGAGTATGTTTATTTTATGCATGAATGTGCTTGCCCGTGTGTGTATAGCGCCCCTTTTCTCATCAAAGTGAAATGTTAGTGAATGTGTCGAGATAAAAATCTGCTAAATAAAAAATCGATTTAATGAATGAATAAAGGCCAGTGGAAATGTTCTTCAAACGTATTTTATGTGTGTCTACGTGCGTCTTGTCTACGATGATGCATATTTTATGTATCTGTATTTATGTCGCGCGTAGGTTTCTGTGTATTGTATGTATGTGTATGTATGTGTATGTATGTGTGAGAGTGCCTAGTGTTCCTTTGTGTGTGTGTGTGCATCTAGAATACGTGAGTATGTAAATGTGTACGTGTCTAATTTGCGCATGTGTGTGTTGAGTATACTTACGTGTGTATGAGTCGTATGCAAGTAGTGATTTGTTACAATATCTAGTATAAGTATGTATGTCTGTGCATTTAGTGAACATCCCAAAACATTACCAGACTGTGCAGGATGTGTCCGCTAACGTCAGATGGCCTCTGTAGTCTGACCTAAGGTGGTATTGTCGTCACCATACTGCAGCTCCTGCACCGAACACATTGGTGTTCTATGTTTTGTGCGAAGTCGGGCGAAGTTGAAAACACATAATGGGTGATTTGCTGTATATTATGTTGATAGTGGGGGGTCATGTTTTAGCTGATTGAATATATTTTTGAGGAGGTTATATGGTTAGTTAGTGTTGTGGTTATAGTAACATACCATTGGAATTTTGAATATGTTTTACTATCTATCTTTCTATCTATCTATCTATATATATATTTAAATATATATATATATATATATACATATATATATATATATATTTAAATATATATATGTATATATAAATATATGTATTTATATTTATATTTAAATTAAAGAAAGATTGAATTTCAATGTTATAATATAAAGCAATTTTAATAGCTTAATAGTGTGAGGCTTGATATATATATATATATATATATATATATATATATATATATATATATATATATATATATATATGAGGATGTTTTTGTGATTTATATTATAAAAGAGGAAAAAAGAAACACGAGAAGGGGAACAAAGATGAATCACTTCGTAAATTTTTCTTCTTTCTCTATGAGGATTTTTTTCCTTTTCCCAACGTGTATTGAGAAAAAAAATTAAAAAAATTAAATAAAAGTACCGAGACGTCTTTTAGTCGACACTTTTCAAGGTAATCGTCTACTATGAGGGAGAATCACGATTAAAAAGACCATAAATAATTATCGACGGTATTTAAATAAAATTATGAAAAAGGAAAATGGGAAGAGACATTCTTAACGTACACCCATTAGTTCTAAGTTATGGGTGTACTCTTTTTGCTTGCACAGAGACGGTTGTCGTAAATTGATAACAATGGCTTCGGGAATTTTTAAATGCGATTTCGAACGAGCTCTGTGACAATAGAGAATGCCTCATCTGAGTATCCTCCAGTGCAAACTTGGCACTGTAATAATTGTTCACCAATGGCCGACTCGTGGGATTGTGAACGCCCGGATGGCGGCAACTGCCTGTGTTTACGTATCGTAGGGGGGTATGCTGGGAAATTCTTACCTCTAAGCGGTGGATGGTACGCCCACGTAGTCAGCCTCGCACTGACCGTGAAAGCGATAAACGACCATGTTATATTGAATGGTGGGAATACCATCCTTCCAAAAAGAGGGGAAGGCGCTTTTAGTCCTAAAAACCGTTCGAACTTTAGTTGAAAAAAAGCAGCGTGACAAGGCTGAAGAAATTTTGTGTGATAACTCCTGGCTTTTAATACCAATCCATGGAAGCTTCACATAAACGGGACATTTTTTGGGGCCAGAAAATCCTCCACCTTTAAAGGCGGCGATTTTGTCCTTTATACATCTTTCGATGTAAAGCATAACCATTAGACGAAATAATTTCTGTATTACTTGAAGTTCTGCATCTCGTTTAACACTAGAGCAATCAGCAAAGCCCGTTTAAGTTTTAATCAGCTTTATTTTTCTGATTGTAGGGGAGAATGAATCCCAGCTGATATACTGACCTGTGAAAGTAGGTTTTCCGTATATGCTGGTGACAAAACAAACATTCGATCTTTCAACAAGAGCGTCTTTACAATTCTGCCATTATAAAAAATAAATGATATGAGACAAGATGGAATTTTGATAATCATTATATATATATATATATATATATATATATATATATATATATGTGTGTATATAATTATATAAAAACTAATATTACAGTCTTACGTCAATCAACTAACGTTTCGATGCTACAACATCTCTTCGAAAACTGAATAAAAATAATTTTTTATTTGGTATTGAACACTTTTGAAATTATAGGTTTTATGTTCATAATATTTACATATTTGAACTTGATCAAATATATATATATATATATATATATATATATATATATATATATATATATATATATATATATATATATTGCCATCGGATAATAATTGTTTTATTTTATTGTCTTATTGTTTATCAGAGTTTTTAAATGTGTTTGTGTATAACATATTTCTGCATTGCTTTAACTAAGTGCTTTTTTGTGAAGTGCAAAACTGTACTTCGATTGAAGCGTCCGCTTATGTATGTGTATACTGGAAACAGCGTTTAAAATTAATCGGTGTGCACACACGCTTTGTATGTAGCATTGCACACATACGTAAAAGAATTGTGTGTGTGTATTTCGTTGTAAACATCTGTTTGTATGAACACCAGAATAAAAGAAAGAGAAAAAACAACCCATTCTGTGAAAGGTTGAAATCTCTTGGTAATAATGTCAGACTGCCCGACATTTTCCTTTATTTTATTTCATTGCTATTGACGATTCATATCAAGGTGTGAAGTAAGTAATAGGAAACAGACACTGGGGAAGAAGTAGTATCGGTTGGATTGAAGCATGTAAGCAAAGCTCGTAGGAATAGCACGCACACCCCCCCATATATATATATATATATATATAGAAAGGAGGGTAGTGCAGTATCAGTGCAGTTTTAACAAGAGAAAAGTATATATGTAAAATAGTAAGGCTACCAACATTTGTAAAAAGTTTAGAAACGCCAAACAATAACACATTTTCTCAAATGAAACAACACTCTTTCAAATCGAAAGATAGTTCTTCAAATAGATTTACATATCTGATGAGAGCGCACCCCGCTTGAAACGCGTTATATAAAATTATAAAATGCTAAAATAACAAAATAATAAATAAATGTTGAAAATTTGTTTTTCAAATGTTGGTAGCCTTACTCCTTTACACACACACACATATATATATATATATATATATATATATATATATATATATATATATATATATATATAGGGAGTAGCGTAGTGTTATAGTTACAGGCGTGTTTCAGTTCTCTCTTGCTACTACAACACATCTACTAAGTAAGTTATGCATCTATATATTCACATTTCTTCCACATAAAAATAATTATAATATAAGCCACATTTTTAAATAGTTTCTAATTGCAAACAAAAAGCTCGATACTTGTAATACTAAATAGAGTTTATTCTATTTCAAGAATTTTACTATATAATTTTATATAATTTTATATAATTTTATGATAATTTCGATATAAGAGATAGCTAAACATCGGATTTAAATAATGGTTATATAGACTGTTTCTAAAAAAAAACGGACGCTATTTCATTGGAATACTAACAATTAAGATACAACAGACAACCAAGAAAAATATGATTGACAATATCACATAAAACAGGAGTTCAAGCATTAAAATTAAGATTCAGCAATAACATAAAAATATAGTTACAATCGTGTAGAATGTTCAAAGCGTTAAAAGTCCAACAAAATCATGTTTAGTAATTCAGTAGTGCTGTTAAATTTAAATTTGAATTTAACAATTGTCATCAAAGATTTATCAGGTTGTGTTCATTGTCCATGATCGTACCTATATTCTTTTAGATGTGATTGCTGAATATAATTTTAATTTGTAATGCTTGAACTTGTTTTTTCCATTTATAATTTCCACCCTATTTTCTGTATTATTTGTTGTATTTGAATTTCAGGGTTCTGATAAAAGGGGTCTTTTTCTTAAGTAAAACTTGGTTACTATACAGTTCGTGTGGAAGTGGTGCATATGTCTGTGCGCGTTCAAAACGCTTTAAAATATTTTAAAACAAACAACGACTAGGAAAGTAGGTAGAAAAGTAACTTTATTGCATTTGGTAACAGTTATTTGTTGATTATTCGGTTTCTTCGCACCATTTTCTCTGTTGGTTATTCTTGACAATCGCCCCTTTCATTATGGGGAATTCATTTTCATGCTTATACAAAATCAAATATCAACATTGGAATATATCAAATAACACCATGACAATCATCTTTTTGTTATTTTTCCTTCAAATTAACAAGATAGGAAAATAAAATTGTTTCTTTGTTTTTCTATAGATAACGCTACAGCTAGATTAATTTCTACCCGGAGAGTGGGTAGTTTTTCTCTAGTATATATATATATATAGACGTGTTAATCTATGAGGCCGTTCTGACAGTCATATGAATGAAAAAAAGTAATACTATCAACTGGTAAGAATATTTTATGTCTCAGAGTGTGTTCCAATCCACGAGAAAGAACTTTGCATTGTACATAGCTTGGATATAAACCGTTTCATATTTAACTCTAGAGTTCTCTCTCCTTAAGGGAGCTTGAATATTTAATTATTATTTTTTAAAATAAAATGTAATTTTAATATCCACATAAATGTATGTTTTAATTTCAGCAAGAATCATGCATGTGGCTATATACAACTGGATACTTTGTTACATTAGGATCCTCACTAACTTTGACAATGTCCCTAACCCTAACCCTAAACTTAAAACCTAACCATATTGCTAACCCTAACTCCCACTTTGACCGTGACCCTAACTCTAACCATAACCCTAACGACTTGGGCAAACTTAGCTCGGGTCCTAACGTAACAAAGCACCTACAACTGTCTCGCATATATTTATGGCAATTAAGCTACACAGAGGCTCCCGCGTTTCATCCCTATATATATATATATATATATATATATATATATATATATATATATATATATATTTGATAAAGCTAAAGGAAGACAGTAAATTAAACAAAATATATATTCTTACATATGGAATATATATATATATATATATATACATATATATATATATATATATATATATATATATATATATATTATCGTATATAAATTGTTATATTTGTGTATACAAACATAAACGCACAAATAATATTTATAAAATAAAAGTATAAACTAATAAAGTTGAAAAAAAAGAAAAGACGATATAACTACTATAAAGAGAAATGGAAACAAAGTGAAAGGGTGTGTGTGCGTGTGTTTGTGTCTGTCTGTATGTAAGTGTGTGTGTGTGTGTGTGTGTGTGTGAGGGAGAGAATGATATATTAAACGTGCGTAAAGTTTCTGGTATAAGTTTAAAAATGTCAGCCGCCGATCGCATCAAACTATGAATCAAACAAACTAAAAGAGAAACATTTGAAAAAAAAGTATAAGAATCTAAACTAAAAGGCAGACAAAGAAAAGGCAGAAACAAGAGAAACAAGGGAGATCACTCGGAAAGTGTCACTGGCATTCAACAGGAAGAGGTCACTCCTTTCCTGATGCGGCCATCACTTCCTGTCACGTACTTCGCTTCTTTGCCTTTCAACCGGATGTAAATGCGAAGCCCGAATGGAGGCGGCGCAGATACGCATGCGCGGGGTGTGAAAAATGGAGCTACATTTTTGAATGCCAACAACTGAAAGAGGAAGAACAGGGAAGGTTGATATAATCAGTAAAGATGGGGAGGAGGAAAATTGAGGACGGAGAATAGAAGATAGACTGCAGATAATAGGAGAAAGATTACGGCTGAGAGAGAAAAAGACAGATAGATAGATGAAGAGAGAAAGAGAGAGGGATGGACAAGACCGGGAAAGATACATAAACATATCTATGGAGAGAGAGAGAGAGAGAGAGAGAGAGAGAGAGAGAGAGAGAGCGAAGGAACAGAGAGGGGACAGAGAGACGTACATACATATGTACATAGAGAAAAAAGAAGCTAAAGAGAGACGGAAATGGGAAGAAAGATGGGAGAAGGGAACAACAGATGATGAGATGCTTATGGAAAAACAGATATACAGATACACAATGACGGATGAACAAAGAGAGAAAATAGAGTCAAATATATATATATATATATATATATATATATATATATATATATATATATATATATATATATATATATATATATATAAATAAATATTAAATTATTAATACCTACAGACACTTGGGTTTCAAGCTTATTGCTCTCATCAGTGCAGGAAAGTAACAATTTCAGACGGTCAAAAAGCGCGAACCCGGTTCACAGAGTCAGTCTAGAATCTGCAAACATCGCCATAGCCAACAGAAACTGTAACGTAATGAAGGAACATTAAGATCTGTATGTACCTAGAAGCGGGCACAGATAGAAGACTAGCCGAGTGTGTTCGACGAACGTATTCGGAACTTTGCATTAGAGCTTTTTGACTGTCTATTTTTAACATCCCCGAGAGTGCTCAACTTTAATTTCTTAAAAGAGCTTAGTATAATGTTTAGTGCAGGAAAGTAACAATTACAGACGGTCGTGAGGCGCGACCTACGGTTCACAGAGTCAGCCTAGAATCTGCAAGCAGTCGCCATAGTTCGTTTGTGTTTTCACTGTCATCTTTCTGGCATACTAAAGATCGTTTGATATTTTTATCTGCAAATCCTATATTTAGAAAGTCTGTTGACGTTCGAGAAGAGTTCTTACATTTTTGCTAGTATTTCAGGCTTTGAAATGGAAGATCAGACAAAGTACTATCGACATCTGATATGTTTTTACTACAGAAAAGGAAACAAAAGCTACAGAAACTTGCATAAAGTTATGCCCCGTGTATGTGGAAGAATGCTGTTAAAGAACGGGTATGTCAAAAATTGCTTGCCTGATTCTGAAAAAAATTTTGTTTTCAGTGAGAGATGTTTCTCGCCCTGGCCGGCCAAAGATGACCAACAGTAACAAAGTGATAGCCGTAGTTGAATAATATTGCTGTTTGGCAACCAGAAACATTGCAGACATACTCAAGATTTCCAAATCGAGCGTGAAAAATGAATTGCATGAATATCCACTTAAAAAAAACAAACGAACCCAATATTAAGAAAAGATGAACATAACTTAGATGAGAGAATGAATGCGAAACATTAAATGGAAGGTTGACTTTCAGTAGCTGTTGTTTACATAAATAGAACTATGGAAATGCATATATATAATTAAGACAATTTATCAACGTTTGAACTCGATCGCTTTGTATTGGACTAATCGATATTTGATTCTGCTTAGTCATTTTGCCTTTTTCCATTCCAGCCTGTTTTTTGTACAACACCAACATGTCTTTCGCTTCACTTTCTTTTAAAAAGTACTTATTCCGGCTAGCCAGCTTGTTAATGCAGAGACACTTTTTTAAAAATGATTATCTAAAAAGCAGTTTGTTTACAATAAACATTAAATATTTATTTTTCATAGCTAACTATATAACATGAAAGTAGGACAAATATTATTTTATTTCTAACGTCTACTTACAATTTAATTTCCATGAAATATTACGAGCTGCTCATTATGCCTCCCGAAAAACGGATTTCTTATGATATATGCACCTGGTTATTGCTCATCCAAAACGTATTTTTCACAGGGTAAGTTTATTGTTATGTACTTTTCTTATCTATTATTCTTATTATTATTCTAATTAGTTTTTCTTTAATAACTTAATGATTGGTCTTAGTACGGATAGTACTCTTTTACAGAAAGCAAACAAGAATGGCCGAACGATGACACGGTGAGTCTCGATCAAATTTGAATGTAAGTTTTATTACCTCCACCAAAGAGGTTATAAATTCGGACGAATTAGTCACTCTGCTTGTTTGCGTACAGTCTAGCGTCCACATCACTTGACCAATCATCACCAAACTTGGTTAAAATATCGGTAATTTCTAACTAGAACCGATTTAATGTTGAGATATCTTGGTTAAACGTCAGTGGCAATGTCGCGGAAAAGGTTAAGTAATGTGATATCGGAAACGGATATCAAAGACATAACGTTCTGCATAGAATGCATGAAATTCGTACAGAAGCGTTGAGATCAGTGTATACCCCTAGAAGAAGACTATGTGGATGAATACAGTCGAACTTTACCTAAATGTTTTTTATTACTTATGCATGGGGCTTGTTGAGTGATACATACATATATATATATATATATATATATATATATATATATATATGTATATATATATACATATTATATATATATATTATATATATATATATATATATATATATATATATATATATATATATATATATATACTAGCTCGAGAGGATGGTGTGATGGTGAACGAACGTATATTACACTGACTAACAAAGGAAGACATAATGACTGAGATGGTGGTATCATGACGTACGAACACTGCAAAAAGGATGGGTTAATACCTGCTATGACATCAGAACAGATACTACCCGCCTCCCTCCCCCCCCCCCCAACAAAAAGTAAAAAGGAAACGTTGCGAATATAGCATCATGAGAAAAGAACATATACTTTAATTGCCCGCCATCAAAAGAGAAAGTAATGCCTGGAAAGAATGAAAATATATTACACTACTTACCAAAGGTGCATATAAAACCCGCGAAGATTCCCCTCCCCCTAACAAAATTGTAATTCTTAGGAGGATTCTGTCATAATGAACGAAAAAACATATACTATACTGCCTCCAACAAAAAAAAGACGTGATTCCAGATAAGATGCTATCATGACAATAGAACATATACCACACTGTTCCCTCCAGAAAATATATGTTAATACCTGGGAGGATCCCCATAAAAGGAGCATATAATTCCTTCTAGTATGCTATCAGGACAACATAGAGTACACTACCCCTCGAAATAGGAAAAGATAATCTCTTGGAAGATAGTCTCATGAAAACAGAACATATACTACATCATCCCCTCCCGAATTCAATATATAATATATTAGAGGATTCACTCATTTCCTTAAAAAACAAAGAGGTAATCCCTGGGAAAACGATCTTATAGCATTTCTGATTTTATAAATTTCCGATTTCATTTTAAAATACCTAATCATAAAAAACATTATTTTTATGATGCTTCGGCATTTTGACTATGATCAGAATGTAGTATTTGTTTTCGGAATCGCATCGATATCAGACGTTTTTCTGATCCTGTAAAATTTAAACCGGAAATTAGACAATACATGGAAATGAAATTCAAGGAGTGTTTTTAAACGTTGTCATTATTTTTATTAAATAACTTTAATTAATATTATTAGAAATGTTACTGCGTATATATATATATAAGAATATATGACAACAATAATTACAAATGTATATTATATAATATTAATTTATTGAAAACTGTTTATAGAATCAATATGGAAACTTAGTAGACCTACAGTTGTTTGTAAGTTTTTGCAGATTAATATATATACGGTATTCTAAAATGTTATGCTGTGTCAGAGAATTAAAAAAAGCATAACCTCTTTTAATGTTTATATAGTTAGGATAGGCTGAAAAATCGCATTTATTTATTTTGATATATGAATTATTAATTGTATGGTATGTAAACGAAAGATATACTGTAGCCAAAATGTTTCTTTTACATATTATTTGATTAAGAATCCATTGAATGGTACCCGGTTTTCGCGCAGTGAATATTCATGCAGATACAAATACCACACAGGGCTAGAGCGGTCATAATATATAAATTATGTGAATAATAGTTTCTTATTAAATACTGTATACTTTTAGAGTAAACGTTGCTATTTTTAATGATACCTCTGTTTTGCGTAAACAATTTCATATTATGTAAACATATTATGATTATCTATGGGGTGAAAATATAATGAAATCAACAAACGATAAAAATGATAGACAGAATTCAAATCTGCACCAAAAAAATGACTGTTTTAAACCAGCAGCGTCTTTACCACGTAACTATTGGGCATTAATAATTGGCAGAGGTCGAAATATTGCAAACTAATTAACTCCCATATACCCTAGTTCTACTAAAGTTATCAACCTTGCTTCGGATGACATGCGAGACGACGTGCTCGGGGTATCCATTAGAGAGAAAAATTTCCTTGATTTTATCAAGTTCAGACGTCAATTCAGTACTAGAAGCTCGGTGGGTAAGAGTTCTAATAAGCTCCTTCTTTCTACGTTTAGGAGCAAAAGAATCCCAACTAAGGTAAAGTCTAGTAAACGTGGGCTTCCTATAAACGCTCGTAAGAAAAGAAGAAGAGTGCGCTCCACGAGTACATCGAGAAATGGCAAAATATATTGTCCCTTTCTTCCTCCATTGTAAATTGTAACGATGCGTGGAGCAAATTTAAGTGTTGAAAAAAAAAGAACAAGCCGCATCACGAGATCGAAAGGAAGCAAAAGTGTCGTCCACGTACCGTACATAACAGCACGGCTTAGGCACATTCTCAAACAGTAGACGTTCATAGAAACCAACGAAAATTTTTGCGATGCTAGGACCAAGAGGACTACCCGTCGAAACACCGTCAATCTGTCTATACATCAAATCATCAAAGCTGAAGGCGACAGACTTAGTGGCCAACTCCATCAGTTCGACGAAAACATTCTCGGCAAATGTATGGATTTCTGTAGGACCTCGATACAAAAAGTCGGCACAAATACCTATCGTTTCGTCCAGAGGGACATTTGTGTATTAACTAGATACATCAAAAGAAACGAAAAATTGAGTATCTATGGACGGGCATAGATTGCGCATGAAAGAAGCAAAATAAAAAGAGTCAGGAATACAATGAATTGAATAAAATTTTAAAACAAAATCTAATATTTCAACAAGCCATTTAGATAATCCATGTTGGACAGAACCGACCATGGACAAGATGGATCTGAGGGGCGAATTTTGTTTGTGGATCTTAAGCAATCCATACATCCTGGGCCGCTGTGAGACGACAGGACGAATCAAAGAATAAACTCCTTAAAGTGTGATCCGCTGTCAAGTCACCCAATAATTGAAATTTACTTGCGTCCTCTAAAATGGTAGCCATTTTGGAAATATAATCGGCTCGATTGAGTATGACGACACCTGAACCTTTATCAGGTTTGGTAATATAAATATCGGTCCTCGCCTTGAGCAATTTGGCAGCTTGAAAATGGTTATTTTGCCAAAACGATTCGTCAGAGCGTACTGTAGAATTCACAAAAGAATGAGCATATTCGTTAAGACGGGCTTTAAGCTGACTTAAAGACTCATTAGAAGAAGGGCAAAGGATTCTCAACTGGGAGAACATCAATTCAAACTCGGCAAAAATTCCGGTCCTGTCAATGCCTGATGGAGGAATGCAAAAATCAAGACCTCTAGACAACACGACCTTATCTATATCAGACAAAATATAATCAGAAAGCTTAAAAATGTGTTGATCTGAATTTGCACGAATTCCAAACATTCTTGTAATCAACATACTTAAATATGTATCGTTCTTAGACTTGGCGTTAGTATGAAAAGTGCGATCCTGCTTAGACAATAGTTTAGAAAAACGGAATTTGTCAAGGAAAGACAAGGATTCCAGACAAAGACCCACAGAGAATGATACTGTGTCTTTGTAGATGACAACATCTCAGAATGGCGTCGAATTTTATCTAATAGGAAAGCCTTCTCGATGCCAAATAGATTGCGACATTTTGATCTTCGAGATACGAAGAGATGTACCTGGGGACCACAAAATTCTTCAAACATATTCGAAGAAAGGCGATTTTGCATTTAAGAGAACGTAGTTTGCCTCTTAAACGAACCGTGTTATCCGGGGGCGATTATGAAATCGTGGCTATATCTCTCTCTTAATAATTTAAAAAGAGATTTCGTGCCACACCAAGACAAAATACATATATATATATATATACATATATATACATATATATATACATATATATATATTTGTAAATATATATATATATATTTATATATATATATATATATATATTAATATTTGTATTATATATATATAAATATATATGTATATCTCTCTATATATTTTTATATATATATATATATATATATATATATATATATTTATATATAATTTATATTTTAGTTGAATTCCCACATTCTTATTCTCTCCCGGTTTGAACACACACTAGCATTTTTAAAAAATCAGGAAGTACTTTTACTATTTGATTTTTCACCAATCTTTTACCAATTTCCTTAGAACATATACTTCTGTATTTTTTGTGATTGATTTCACTACCAACGAACTTTCATGTATATATGAATAACTATATCTCCTAGAATAGAACTTTTTACAACGTCATATGTCTACATTTTTCGTCAACTCCTCAATCTACGCCTGTTTTATACTTTGAATCCTAGAATTTGCTTACGCGAACTTTTTATGCTTCTTCAATGGTGACGATTTGTTTGCATATTTAAATTTTTAGTTGTTTATATCATATTTTTATATTTTCAAATGTTTGCATTACAGTAAATTTTACTGAGTTATTCGTCGAATTGTATCTGATGATAAAAGCGTATCTTTGAAAGTCCATGGATTAAGGACAATGTTTTTAATTTTTATCTTTATATAACTCTTGTTTAAGCAATTGATGATTCAATAAATGTTTCATTTTATTCAATTTTTATTCTCATAACCTATCTTATATATATATATATATATATATATATATATATATATATATATATATATATTTATATACTAATGAGTCACCACCTACAAAAGCCAAACGCCACTTGAATATAAGGGTAAATGACATTATCAGTTATATTATGAACAATATAAATAGAGAATTGGATGGGAACAAAAACCGACTGTTATTGCTTGAGAGGAGGGCTTTATAAGTATTTGTTTATATTGTACTTGAAGACAGCCATGATGTGGTAAGTAAATACTGGATTTAAAAAATGCAAAAAGTTATTAATATCTAGATTGATAGTAGATATGATAGGATTTTAACCTGCCATAGACGATTGCATTATCTGCAACTGTTTTAATTGTGACAATCATGCAACCACGCGTATGTGAATGTCTTGTCTGTGTATGCACATGGATATCAGCGCGTGTGTAAATGCTTGTATTAGTGGTCGTCCTAAAAGAAGGAAACATTTTCCTTACGATTTTTAGGTTTTTCAAAGAAATCGTGACTTCACACAAGACGGCCTTTGTTCACGTCTGCGGAAATTCATACACGCATTCTGTGACATGATTTGTCACGTCTTTACTTATATTGCAACATGCGTGCACGTTTTCATCATCTATTCAAACAACCAATCACTTTTTCGCTTTATTACTTCCAAGTAAATTACTTTGCACTCCAACTCTTTCTGTGCCCATCTATTACGTGGCACACACACACACCTACACCCCCCACACATATATATATATATATATATATATATGTATATGAGAGAGTCTAGTAGCAGAATTTGCATCATACCAGTCATACTTTGAAAGCTGTAGAGTCTGTGTCATTTCTCAGCCTTTTCCACTGCTCAAATGCAAATCGACTGTGATCTCCTTTGAAGGCGAAGGAAAACATCGCGTTGAATTCTTCCATGCGGTCTGGGAGTCTTGCAAATGTCAATATGCGCACTACCCTCTTGTTTAGTGCGGTGATAATTTTTGGGTTGATGTTTAAGCTTACTGCATACCAAAGAATGATATGTATCGCAATCGGCACTGTGGTAGGCTCTCGACATCAGGAAACGCTTGAGGTACTTTCGTCTCGTCATGATGATGTCGAGCTGGTGCCAGCGCTCAGACCTGGGATGTTTCCAAGACACTATGTGATGCGACCTGCACCCAAATAATGTGTTGGCAATGCAGAGGCCATGATAGGAACATACCTCTAGTAGCTACTAACCATTGTCATTGGATTTGCCCACTCCAAAGTTACTGAGACATCTTGGCCATGCATCGTTGTCACCACCTACAAGCGCATTACAGTCCCCAAGTCTAATCATGTTTTTATTTTGTGGGAATGTCTTAATGGTGCAACCCAGCTGACTGTACAAATCCTCCTTTGTTTCGTCAGGTGCCGAGAGTTTTGGGCCATACACACAATATGTTCATCTGCTGTGAAATTAAGAATTCAGTGGCTTAATAACAGAGTTGTACATTTTCCAGCATTGAGTTTCTGACTACGAAACCAAAATCGTGTACGCGAACTTCCTCTTATTTCTTCCCTTGCCAGAAGAAGGTATAGTCTGATTCTTTTAGGAATCCAGAGTCTGCTAAGCGATTTTCTTATAGAGCATCGATGTCCATCTTGATTCTTAATAGCTGATTGTTGATGATGACCGTTTTTAGAACATCAGAGATGTTGATCATGTCAGTAGATAGGCCAGTCGTAATAGTACGAACATTCCCGTACACGGTTTCTTTTGTGCTTCTTTAAATTTTGTTCAGTGCAATGGTTACTGACCACTTGTTGCAATTATCCTATGCATTACGCACCCAGTAGGGAAGGTGGCCAGTGGCGGGATAGTACCTTACTGACTGAGGGCTGCTCAGCTTTATGTCAGGCGGTAGCTGTCTAATGAAGTTAAATAACCTCTTCCATCGTCGGGAACGACCCCTGGCGCCCAGATGTACGTCAATTGAGGTGTAGGCTTATACCCAGTAACTGTTGCTCCACTGTTTTGTCCTATAAAAAGCCACCCTACCACTTCTACCAAGATGACTGTCTACAGAGCGCACCTTCCCAGTATTCTACTGTATGGGAGTGAGTCCTGGACCACATACTCAACACAGGAGAGGAAACTCCAGTTCTTCCATAAGAGGTGTTTACATAGGATACGTAGTATCCCATAGCATGGCAATAACACTAATATTCTGCAAAAAGCTAGCATTCCATCAGTTTACTTTCTACTACGTAGGCGACGTCTTCGTTGGCTGGTGACATATGCGCAGGATGGATGATAGACTATCGCTAAATACCTACTCTACTGCGAGCTTACTTCAGTTTCAAGAAAAATGGGGTAGTGCTCATCTCCGCATCAAGGATGTCTGCAAGCGAAATATGAGAGGTTGCTGAATGGACATCTATTCATTGGAAACCTCTACCTGGAAGAAGCAGATACGCCAGAGAATGATCATCAGTGAAAAAACCCCATTACAATGAAAACGCTGTGAAGAGAGCTTAGAGAAAAGCGAGTCAACAGGCGGAGCAACTAGCCGAAATAACACAAAATTCAATAGCCTTTGTATACCAAAATGTAGTAGACCATGTAAATTGAGAATTGGCTCAAGAAGATGCTCACGAGCAGCCACCCAAGAACGCTGCTCCATAGGCGTTGCGACTGACGGATACTTATATATATATATATATATATATATATATATATATATATATATATATATATATAAATTACATTATTAAAGTCTTACGTTAATCAACTAACGTTTCAACGCCACAGCATCTTTTCAAAGACTGAATAAAAATAAACATAAAAAAGTGAAATTTGAAAATCTCGCATTTGAAAAATCACCATGCTTATAAAAAGAGGAAGGATAAGAGAAAGATGCTGGTGACATTTCCAATGCGAGATTCTCCATTTTCCCTTAGTATTTTTATTCAGCCTTTCAAAAAATGCTGTATCATCGAAACGTTCGTTCATTGTTGTAAAAGTGTAACGTTGTTTATGTAATGTTTAAAATGCTCTACTTAATATTGAGCACTTTTGGAAATATTAGTTTTATTACCATTTTATTCACACATTTAAATTTGACAATTAATATATATATATATATATATATATATATATATATATATATATATATATATATATATATATATATATATATTATATTGATTCATTCCAATGGCCATGAAGTAATCAAGCCATAATCATATTTTTCATGCGATTCCTCAATTGTTTATTTTTTATTTTTTATTTTTAATTTTACAGTTCTCTCAACATATAATTGGAATTTTATCATTTACATCTTATCTATAAAAACACTGTTTTACATAGTTTTCTTGGCAGATAGGTACAAACATTACAGGTCAACCTTTAGAAAATATTAGAATGTTTATTGAAATTGTAGCCACATCTTATAACGTCAAACACCAGGAGAAAGAAATTGAAGGAAAAACTGATGGATATTTACAATGAGTGTTCCAATAAAAGCATAGTGACTTGTAGAACATGGAAGTAAACTCACGTGTAGACGAATATTTCAGAACCAAATTGACCCCCAGGAGATAATCAAACATGATTCGAAAGACGTCTAACACGTATTGTATTAGTTTCTGTAGATGTAAATCCGTTGAAACTCCAGTGTTTATAAAAAGTGCTCAAGTAGAGCTGTTCTTAAGTATACATTTTTATTTATACAGACATTATTGGTTACATATGTACATACATGTTTCGGTTGTACTTTTCACAGAGAGTCAACTTCTTCAGAACAAAGAAGACAGTCTTCTTTGGTCTGAAGAGGTTGACTCTCTATAAAGAGTATAACCGAAACATGTATGCACATATGTAACCTATAATGTTTGTATAAACATACATTTATACTATATATATATATATATATATATATATATATATATATATATATATATTAAATTATGTTTTTACCTACGTACGACATTATTCATAGAGACACCTTACATCTGTAAGCGTTCACCTAGTCCTATAAGGCCAGGAGAGATTGTCAGGTGATAATGGAAAAATTATGTGATACTTACATTGAAAGCGGCGAGTATAAATATCTAACGATTCGATAGAACTCAACGACAGAGTCGGAGCATTGTACTGGGGCTTTTAGGTAAATGTTTATTTTTAAGATTTCCGACAAATATATATATATATATATATATATATATATATATATATATATATATATATATGTATATATATATATATATATATATATATATATATATATAAAGTGAGTCTAGAGATTATATGGAAGCATAATTTTGACATTATTTAATATCATCTTCTTTTTATATGACATCTAATGATGTAATAATTTTTCGTATGCATTTTGTTTTTACTGTAAAATATAACCCTTAATGTTTCATTTTGGACAGATATGATATATATTTATATAATTATTGTCTTTTTCAGTGTCTAGATATTATTTGCGAGTGCATAAATAAAGCATTTAATGGTCCACAAAAAAGAACTAAGAATAGAACTTCATAATAACGGAAATAAGTAACGGAAAGTATTCGCCTCAAATTTCAACAGATCTAAAAAGCGATTATTGAACACTAAAGAAAGTATGTCAAAATGTAATTAAACCTAGAAAAAAAGAAATATCAAGCTGAATTCAGGACTCAAACAAATACAGATTTGTCGAATATCCGATAAATAAATTATTAGAAATCAGCTTCATTCATATTCCGGACCGCTGAAGCTCGTATGGTCTCAAGAGAAATAAGGTTTGCTGATGTAAAAAAAAGTTAAGAAACTCATATTAACTAAGAAACGTAAGGAGATCGAATTCAGTGGGCTAAGAAATATATGAAAATATATGAAAACTGGCTTCATGGAAAATTTTGTTCACAAAAAAGTCCAGGTTTACCATTGATGGGCTTGATGGATGAGTGCGAGATTGGGTCTGTAAGCAACGTGATTCAAGACTATTTGCTAAACAGCATCAAGATGTTGGCAATGAGTCTGGGTTCTTTTAAAGTCAAGAACAGAGTGAAATTGAACTCTGAAAGTGACTGTGATTTCCTAGAGAAAACGTCTTGTTAGGTGATTGGATAACCAAGCTTTAGCCAAATATACATCGTTGATAATTATGCAAGTCACGCTTCAAAGTTCACCAAAAATAATTACAAGAAAAGAGATTGGTAGTGGATTGGTACATGGACTTTTACCCATTAGCTGTGATTAGATCTAAGTGAAAACCTGCGGAGTACATTTAAGAGATATACTTATTTCAATGATATTTATTTCAATGATAAAAACTTAGTAGTACGTCTCTCTATAAGTCCTAGTGATAAAAATAACCTCTCCCCACCTGAATGCGAATCTATAAGTCTTTCCCACCCTCTTCTATAAATAAGACGGTTCTATGGAAGCACTGGTAAAATCCGTAGCTAAGTGTTCTCTTTTCGTTTGTATTTTTTTTACTTGCCAAATTGTTTTCTTTATGTTTTAGCATATATTTTAAATTTATGCTTAAAACATTGTTTTCTCTTGTGCCATTAGTCAGTGCTTAAAATATGTTAAACACGAGGCCATGGGCAAAGGTAATAAAACAACGAAGCCTCATTATAAGGCTTAGATGAAAAAGTAACGCGCTTGTATTTTTCGACTATTCTTTTATCTCAACAAACGAGAGAAATGAATTAATAAAAAAAGAAAATTTGTATAATCCCATGCTTTAAATCTACCTTCCTTTCGAATTATTATGAGAATGGAAACCTGTGTTTAATTTTATATTTTTGTGGAAGAGACAGCAAATGTTTATTTAAGTAGCAACTTATATACTTATCTATCCAGACGGCGCAGGGGTGAACGAAAGTATAAAAAGAAAGTCTAACAGCAAACCAGAACTCTGGAAAGCAGTTAAACTTTCTGCAAATAACTTATCAGTTGCAACGATAGCAAATATGTCGAAAGCAGAATGTTGAAAGTTATTGAGAAGAGAAGAGCATCAGTTCAGTAAATGATGCAACACTTACCTTTTTTACTTCCGTTAATTCGCCTTTGTCTTTTGTTCAATCGCAATTCATTTATATCCTTGTTGTATAATAATATCCTTGTATAATAATGCGTACTTTGTTATTTATATTCTTATACATTTATATTTTCTTTCAAATGAGAAACATTTATTGTACAAAATCAGTATTTACAAGTAAAGTATTGATAGTAAAATTTGTTTAGTTTATGAATCACATACTTTTCAAAGTCCAATAATAACAATACTCTATCAATCTGCATGTAAGTTAAGCATCTTATATAGAATATATATAGACAATTATAGCAGTTTATTAAAAGTAATTTCAAAATACTAGATATTTTGTGATTTGCACATAATGTTTAGCCACATTTTAAATATTTAAGAAAATGTTTAAGTAAAAACTCGAACTATTGCGATATTTAGTTTAGTTAATACAGTTTAATGTCAGTTTTAGTAAAGTTAATGGAAAACATTTTAAAAACATCATAGATAAATAATCGGAACTATGACAGTTTTTAAAAATTCTTCTGACATCCATAAGTATTCGAACTATAAACTTATTTAAATTATTGCTTTTCATATGAAATTATACTTTTTTTATTGAAAAAGGTCGATTACAAATTGCTTTGAATCTTGTTTTTTTTATCTTGAAAATCGATCCAATCCTGAAATGTGTTTTTGATTTCATGTTTAACTGACCTGTCATCATTATAGAAACATGTATTATCAGATCCATCCATTTCGACTTTGTTTTGATTTTGAATCCATTGCGAATATTTCTACTGAAAATCTTCTGAATTGGAATTGATAATGAATATATGCCGACGAGGGAAAATCATAAATTTCACCCTGGTGTAATAAAAAAAATATATATTTTCTGAAACACGTGTACATATATAAACATTGTTGAGCGCAAATCTTTGAGGGATAATAAAAAAATATTAATTATGTCGTAAATTTCGATTTTTTATGAAACGTATATATGCAAATAAATGAAAATTATGTGTATATATATATATATATATATATATATATATATATATATATATATATATATATATATATATATTTCAGAGAAAACATTTTTTTTAATCAATGAAACGGTGGAAAAAATTGCTAAAATTTTCCTTAGGGCCTTATCGTCTGACCCTCTAAGAGGAAACGTCAGAATGATAAATTAAAAACTAAGAAAATCGAATGAGATATGAGGGGGAAACATTTGTTACAGTTGGAGAAAACGATTTAGAGAGAAATAAAATTAAATAAAAAAAAATTAAATCTCTCAACGTTATGGTGGATTTAAATCATTAAAGATCTCCAACGTATGCTTCAAAATCTGTTGTCTACACAGGCTAGGTTGAGAATTGTTAATAACTAACGGCTCAATGATATTGAGATGGTAGTTCGACCTGCCACTGTGTAAAACAGAAAACCACCCATCGGAATACTTGTCAGAACAACTATTTGTACTAACCAGGTGATTACTGATGGCTGATTCCTGTGCTTGGAAGTTCCCGAATGATCCCGAATCCTTGTGTAAACGAATATCACGTGGTATGTGTTGGGATATTCTAATTTCCAATCTTTGGGATGTCTTGCCAACTTAGTCAGCTCCACACTGACACAGGAATTTATAAACAATAGAATTCTTTTGAATGGGGGGGGGGGCAAAACATCCTTACGAAAAGAAGAGAAAAAGGTTCGAGTCGTGTAAACTAATCTAAGCATGGTTGCTGGAAAACAACGTTGAGTAGAAGAAGAAATCCTTTTGACAATGTCAAGGCCGTCAGAACCCAACCATGGGAGTTTCAAATAAATAGGGCAACGTGACGGACCAATAAATTTACCACCATTAAATATAGCAACTTTGCGTGCAATGGTGAGTTTTATGATATTATATATATATATATATATATATATATATATATATATATATATATATATATATGTATGATAAATTAATAAGAAAAGTAAGAAATATTTCAAAAAAATGGTTTTTGATAAAAATATTGCGTCTTAAAACGTTGTCTCCAAAGGTATGTGTTTGTCTGTTTTCACAGTTTCTAAATTTCTGAAAATGCTTCAAATAACGTTTGTCAAATTTTATTATCACATAAGCGACCACGTACTCCGAGAAAGTTCACTTAAAACAAAAAGACGTTTCTCATTTTCACCACAATGCAATGGAATCTGCCGCTACGTGAACAACATCGAAGTGAAAACTACCAATAAATTTATTACTTTTAATTTGATTCAGACTTTTCTTTTCTTCCGAAATTAATAAGACAAACATCAAGACAAATTATGAAATGATCTTTAATAAAAATATTGCATCTTAAAACGTGGTCTCCAAAATTGTTTGCCGGTTTTCAGTTTCTAAATTTCTTAAGATGCTTCCAAAAACTTTTGTCAAATTGATATATATATATATATATATATATATATATATATATAATTGATATTTCAGTTTTTTGTCGGTCACACTGTTACCGAAACCACGTCATAATACCCAAGTTTTTCATGTCTTATTTCAATTAACATCTTATATTATTTATATTGTTGACAAATTTTATTCAATTTGATACTCAATTCAAAACACATCCAATTAACTAATTGTTTACATAAACGGATAAAAAGTTATTTATTTTTTTCGCTGATTTTAATAAATAAGTTACGAGCATTAAGGATTTCTAATAGTTTGTTTAAATTGATTGTACGAACTTGCTGCTCTGGTGCTCCCTCGACGTAAATACACCCGACTAACCCGACACTGTTGACGTCCCAAACTTCTGTTGGGCTTTCTACACTAATACGTTTTCTTCGAACTGCTATACACACACACACATATATATATATATATATATATATATATATATATATATATATATATATATATATATATATATATATATATTTAACTCGTCTCTTCCCGAAATATTATATCATACAGAGTTTCCACCACACCATCTTGACACAGGTATTATATAACATTGTAACATTGTGTAGATAGACATATATATGCGTGTTTGTGAATATATATATATATGTATATATATATATATATATATATATATATATATATATATGTGTGTATGTATACATTCTTTTAAGGGTGAAACTATTTAACTGCCTTCAAAGTATCACATTTATATATATATATATATATATATATATATATATATATATATATATATATATATATATATATGTATATATATATTTAAAAAGAGAACGAGTTAGAGAGAGAACAAATCGTAATATATATATATATATATAAAGAGAGAGAGAGAGAGAGAGAGAGAGAGGAGATGAAGGAGAGTAAACATTTGTTTACAATTTTTTACATAAATCCATCAATAAAGGATAAGGTAGTGTTAGAGATTAGTTTCGATTTCATATACACTCTAAATAAAAATTATAAGGCGTATTCTTAAATTATAACAGAAAATCTCATATTCAGGGAAAACATCCGCATGAACCTGCTAATACCAACTATAGCATGGATTTTGCTTAGAGACAAGCCATTCACAACTGACGCGTAAAGAGACAGATACACAGATAACACTTTGATTTACATATATGTATTACGGAAATCAAAAATATTATCGAGCAATAAAAAACCTAAGGTAAACATTGAATAAAAAAAGAGGAAATAAAACTAAAACTAATGATATTTAAAAAAACTGAAAAAAGAAAATGTTATGGTGCCGTACCTACCTACAAAGAACTAATGGACTCGTCCACCTTATAAATACGGGAAGCACGTGACACTTGTTCTCTTCTTCCCAGGCAAACCAGCAATGGCGGTTGAGAGCAACCTCTCCTTGTAATATCTTTCTTTCTATTATATAATATATACCTTTGTTCATTTAAACCATGTGTTCCTGTGTCATTCATTCAGCCTTACCAAGGTCCACAACAAATGGCGACGAGGCAATTCGAACTCTTTGGTCAAAAAACTGAAAATACCACGTGAAAATGCACTCACAAAGTTAATGCAGGAAACCGCACGCACCCCCCCCCCCCAAAAAAAAAAAACAAAAACAAAGGGTTTTGCCGTACGGTCGAGAGAAGAAAAGAAAACTCAACTGAAAAAAAAAACAAAAACAAAAAAAAAACACGTTGAATTCTTAAGTGCGAGAAAATTTTTTTCTTTTAAGAAAAAGAAAACTGAAATAGACCTGTTGTGTTCTAAGTTTTAAAACTGCTTATCGAAAAAAAAAACAGCTTGAAATTGGGTGCGCGTTCCTCTGGGAAAACTAGTTAAAAAAAAAAACAAAAAAAAACAAACAAAAAAACAAATAACAAAAACAACTGAAATTGAATGCGCTTTTTTTTTCTCTGGGTTGGAAAACTAAAAAAAAACAAAACAAAAGAAATATCGAACACCAAGATTAAGCGAGTATTGTTTTTTTTAGACAAACGTCACAGCGAGTTTTTTTTGACGAACACACACACAAAAAAAAATGAAACCGACACCACGTGCTTCATTTTAAAAACAGATTAGAAACAAAAACATGAAATGGACACACGTGCGTTACTCCATAAAAAAAAAAAAATGACGCACGATAAAAAAAAGGTCAGTTTTATTTTCTCTCTCTCTTTTCCGACTTGTACTGAAATATTTTAAAATGCAGAAAGAATTCATTGTGAAACAGATTTTTTTTTCTCTTCGTTAAAATTAAAAACGTGTATAAGAAAAGAACATTACATAATCTTTTCATAACTAAAACTCAGCGTTTTACCAACGCTAATTTAAAGAAAAGAACTTCTTATAAATTCATTAAATAACGAGAAAATATTAATTTTCAAAATAAAAAAATAAAAAATAAGTGAATATACGCGTATATAGAGAAAAGGAAAAGTTTCATAATCTTTTCATAATTAAAACGGCGCCTAGCAAACGCTAATTTAAAGAAAAGAACTCTTATAAAATCATAAGATAATAAGAAAATATTAATTTTCTAAATAAAATCAGAAACTAAATGGTTGAATATGGAAGATATTAAGTCTATAATCGCCGAACTAACGAAATTCCAAATCTCCCAGCAACAACAAACTGAGGAAAGATTTCAAAAGCTTTTATTACAACAGAACCAAAATATTTTATTACACAAAAAAGAGTATGATGAAAGATTGGAATTTCTGATACAAACAATATCGCGCAGTGATCAAAAAAATGAAAAAGACGACACGTTTTCGCAGAACGAAATTTGGAACAGTATTGATAATTACTCATACACGGAAAATAATACATTTGAAGAATATTTCCGAAGATATGAAGACCTATATAAAATTGACTGCGGTGGTTGGAGTGATGCGAAGAAGCTACGCCTCCTTCTTAGAAAACTAAATACCACAGAACATACCAAATTCGTGGATTTCATTTTGCCTCGGAAAACTAGCGAGCTAACTTTCATAGAAGCGGTTGGTTTATTGACAGAACTGTTTAGTCCAAGAACTACACTATTCCACAAACGATGGAAGTGAATGAACCTGGTAAAGAAAGATGAGGAAGATTACGCTACTTTTGCATCGATAGTGAACAAGCATTGTGACGATTTTAGACTAGCGGAATTAAGTGCAGATAATTTCAAGTGTCTAATTTTTGTACAAGGTTTAATCTCAGGAAATGACACGGAGATAAGGCGTAGAGTTCTAAATAAATTAGAGAATGAACCAAGCCTTACGCTGCAAAAGTTGGCTGAGGACTGTCAAAGATTTGTAAATGTAAAACAGGACTCAAAAGACATTGAATTGTCCGGCATTGCGCACATAAAAAAGGTACATCAAAAAACAAAAGCTCAACCTTATAGAAAAATAAGAAATAATAATTTTGATGTAACAAAGACAAACCAAACCAGTAAAAAAATAAATAAATTGCCACCAAGCCCTTGTTCACGCTGTGGTAATCCACATTGGTACAATGATTGCCCATTCCGTTTTAAAACCTGTATGAAATGCAAAAAAGTTGGACATAAAAGTTCGCACTGCAGAACGGGCAGAGGAAATAAAATGCGGATTCAAGCCACTAGGACAAAGAAGGAAACTGGCATGAACATAAGAAAATATGTACAGGTGAAAATCCTGGATAAAAATATAAAATTGCAATTGGATTCTGGTTCAGACGTTTCCATTATAAATTTACATACATGGAGGAGATTAAATAAACCTACTCTATCAAGAACAAACAGGCTGGCAAGCACAGTTACTGGTGAAAGAATTACATTTGAAGGAGAATTAATCACAAATGTGTCCCTAATGGGAAATACTAAAAAACTCAAACTACTGGTACTGAAGGATTCGAATAATCTTTTTGGTTCAGATTTTATGCAGGCATTTGATTTATGGAAGTTGCCGATAAATACATTTTGTAAAAAAATAAATAGTCGCGCAACAGAATCGGAAAAACTACAACGAGAATTAAAAAACTCGTTTCCAGAGGTTTTTTCTGGCGGTCTTGGATGCTGCACTAAAATGACTGCAAAATTCCGTCTAAAAGAAAATGTACTGCCGGTATTTAGAAAAGAAAGGAAAGTACCCTTCGCCTCGATTGAAAAAATAAATGCTGAATTAGACCGACTGGTAAAGATGGGTATTTTATCAAAAGTACAACACAGCCAGTGGGCAGCACCCACGGTTTATGTAAAGAAAAAATCTAATGAGATTCGTGTATGTGCAGATTTTTCAACAGGACTGAATACTGCCCTCGCGGACTATCACTACCCACTCCATACCCCGGAAGAAGTGTTTACAAGCTTAAATGGAGGAAGATTTTTTTCAAAAATAGACCTAAGTGAGGCATACCTACAACTACCGGTGGATAAAGATTGTTCTAAGCTGATAAATAAATTCGAAAGATTAGCGTTCGGAGTTAAGGTCGCGCCAGCCATTTTCCAACAAGTAATGGACACAATGCTGGGCGGACTCGATTTCGCAATAGCGTATCTCGATGACATCTTGATTAACAGCAAAGATATCGAACAACACCAAAAACATGTAAATCAAGTGTTTGCGAGAATCCAAGATTATGGGTTCAAAGTAAAAGAAGAAAAATGTGATTTTTTCCTGGAGGAAATAAAATATCTGGGTCATGTGATCGACAAGGACGGCAGAAGACCAGACCCAGAAAGGGCTACCGCAATAAAAAACATGCCGGCGCCAGAAAACGTCATGACATTACAGAGTTTTCTGGGCCTAGCAAATTACTACCAGGCTTTTATCCCAGAAATGCATAATTTGCGTGCTCCATTAAATCAGCTATTAAAAAAAGGTAAAGCCTGGATATGGACACCTGAATGTCAGGATGCATTTAATAAAATCATAGAAAGACTTACGTCAGAGTTATTTCTAACACATTACAATCCAGAATTGGACATAATCGTAGCTAGCGACGCTAGTTCATATGGTTTAGGAGCATGTATCCTACACAAAATGCCTGATGGAACCCATAAACCCATTGCACATGCATCAAGGACTTTGCTCCCAGCGGAAAAACAGTATTCTCAAATCGAGAAAGAAGCCCTAGCAATAATATTTGCAGTAACAAAGTTTCACCGATACATACATGGTAGACAATTTACCTTACAGACAGACCATAAGCCGCTAATTACAATTTATGGATCTAAAAAAGGCCTACCTGTATATACAGCTAATAGACTACAAAGATGGGGAACTATCTTATTAAACTACAACTTTAAAATGCAACATTTGCATTCAAATAAAATCTATCATGCAGATGGATTGTCGAGATTAGTGCCAAAACAGAGAGAGACTCTAGAAGACACAGTGATTGCGTCTCTTCAAACAGAAGGAGATTTTAAAGAGATTTTGTGCAACGCAGTGAGAGAGCTCCCGGTGACACTATACGAGATAAAAAAAGAAGCTCAAGAGGATGAATTTATCACCAGAACAAAAATGAAATTCGTAGATAAGGATTTACATGCGGCAAAGAGTTTCTTACTCTGTGATGACGTACTCATGCATAACGAAAGGGTGGTCATCCCAGAAAAACTACGAAAGCAAATTCTGAAAGAATTTCATGTTGGCCATCCAGGGATAACCAGGATGAAGGGGTTAATGAGGAGTTTTGTGTACTGGCCAGGTATGGACAATGACATTGAAAAAGCAGTAAAGCTTTGTAAAGGCTGTGCCTTAGCGGCAAAAGCACCGCATATAAAGCATAGCCCATGGCCAAAGATCAACCGTCCGTGGGAAAGAATTCACGTGGATTTCGCGGGACCATTGGAAGGATTTTACTACTTAATCGTAGTCGACAGTTTTTCAAAGTGGCCCGAGGTACTACGTTGCAAGAGTCCCACGTCAGAGGTTACGATAAGATTCCTACATGAACTATTTGCCCGTTTTGGGGTAGTGGATTGTTTGGTGAGTGATAATGGGACACAGTTCACGTCATCAGATTTTGAGGAGTTCTGCGCGACGTTTCAAATCAGACATATAACGACGCCCCCGTATCATCCTAGGTCAAACGGCCAGGCGGAAAGCTTCGTAGACACATTAAAAAGAGCATTAAAAAAGGCCGGTGATACTCCTAAGGAGAAGGCTTTACAACAATTCTTACAGGTATATAGAATTACAAAAAACATGAACATAGCATCATCATTATCCCCCGCAGAGATGATGTTTGCGCGGAATGTGAAGTCCGTGTTTGATAAATTATTACCTAAACATAATAATTATGACCGAATCTCTACGGTACCGAAGAAAAAATACAACCCAGGAGATAGGGTATATTTTAAGATGTTCAAAAACAATGCATCGTTCTGGGAACCCGGTACAATTGAAAAGAGGATCGGATCGATGGTCTATATCATAAAAGGACCACGGTTCTCGCATAAGAGACATCTAAATCAGATCAGAAAAAGACTGTCAGATGACACTGACAGCGCCCCACAAGGAGAAGACGTGATGGACGTGATATATGACACCTTCAACTTACCAGCACCCCAGGTAGTCACATGTAAACGACAACCAAAAAGAAAACGAATGGCTCCGGACTACCTAGAGATAGACTCGAAAAGGAAACGTTATTAAGACTCCTGAGGAGGTAAGTCTTGGAAGGGGGGGTGTTATTGTGCCGTACCTACCTACAAAGAACTAATGGACTCGTCCACCTTATAAATACGGGAAGCACGTGACACTTGTTCTCTTCTTCCCAGGCAAACCAGCAATGGCGGTTGAGAGCAACCTCTCCTTGTAATATCTTTCTTTCTATTATATAATATATACCTTTGTTCATTTAAACCATGTGTTCCTGTGTCATTCATTCAGCCTTACCAAGGTCCACAACAGAAAAGTATAAAATATATAAAGGAAAAAGAAATGAGATATATGTTCTTTCTTCAGAATCTTGTGAAAAGATGTGTCCACGAAGAATGTGGGAAGGTGTGTATGTCTCTTAATCTCCGTCACCTTAATCCGACGACTGAAAATTTTCCTTCAGTCGTTTCCGGTCACACCAGCCAATCGTTGATCCTATCGGTTACTGATGGAATAAGCAAGATTTCCGCAAAGACAAAAAATAGTAGCGGTTGTATGACATTTATTTATTCAACCAAAGAACTCCCGTTTACTGCAGTAAGCGCCACTCATTTTAAATCTTATACCTTCTGCACATTTTTCTAGACTGTATAATATATTATTTGCCACTTGTGAAAGGCTATGTGTAAACATATATTAGTGCGTGTTTTTCGACATGAGTGTTCACACATATACAAGCATATATATATATATATATATATATATATATATATATATATATATATATATATATATATATATATGAATAATTTAAATGCAAAACGCGATAAACGCCATTTTCAAAATCACGAAACTGTCCCTACGAAAAGTGTTGCATTTAAACACTCGACGACACCATAAAACTATGTGTTACATTATATGATACCGGATTAATTTATTTTTGATTTCAATTAAAATGAGTGCTCATTCGGAGTCTAGATTTAATATAATCGTGTTTTTATTGTTTAAGGTCTCAATTTTAACGAATTGGATTTATCGCGTTTTGCGTTCGAACTCTTCATATATATATATATATATATATATATATATATATATATATATATATATATATATATATATAGATTATGATATATCGGTTATTAAATGAATATAAAACGTCAGGCATAACATTATATAAATTCGTGTGTGTATATAAAAATTGAAGATGGGCATTCACACAAAGTAAAATACACACAAGTCTACATAGTTACAAGCATGAAAAACCTATGTCTATATGTATGTACGTACGCCAATTCCGATTTAATTATTACATATATGAACTTGAAATTTCGTAGGAATGTTGCCTATTCTATACAGAAGTCATAAAATAACTTATCGTAACATAGCCTTTGCCTAGACCAGAAGAATATCTACTTTACTGACTAAGAACACAAATTATTAAGTGTAGTATCAGAATAGATAATATACTTTACTCCTAACCAAAAAGCCAAGAAGTCTAAATTTTAAATACTGTAAATTGAAACAATGTTCAATTGTTTTACTATTCTCAAACGGTTACTAAACAAAATGAACATTATTCTTTCATACTTTTGATCCATTACGAAGCACCAAATAATAACATGTAATCAAGAGATCATGACTATTTTTAATAAAACATATTTTAAGGAAGGATTATTCTATAATAGGTGTCCCTACCCAGCGTTGTCCGGGAGTTTAGTAAAATTAATGATGTTATAATAATACATTAAGAATAGAAAATTAATCTAAAGTTAAAAAAGAATATTTCACAATTCAATAAAATGTTGGAATTGTGAAATTTCAAAGAAACCGAAATGCATCCTAGTAAGTAATAAGTAAATTATATTTCATAAATAAATTATCTTTTCTAAGTAAGATTTTTTATTTCAGAGGTAAATCATTAAAAATGTTGACCTGTTATCTGAGCAATTAAAATGCATTCACAAGGATTTACTATAATCAGTAAAGTATTTTTTTGCAAATGAAACTTTATTTTAAAATATATCTTGTATGTTACTAAGTAACTCAGTAAATAGCTGAATTGTTTTTTAAAGAAAACGACGTGCATTATAGAGCATCTAATATTAAAAGCACCAAAATGCATTATAGAGCATATAATGTAATCATTAAATTATTTTATGTAAACAAATATTAAAACAATGATTTTAATATAAAAAAGTTGTACATTAAAATAGCTGACTTGTGTTCTACAAAACCGAAATGTTAATTTAGTTTGATAAATTATTTTTTTTATTTGTTTTTCTATTTTTTTAATTTTAATTTTTTGTTTGTTTTTTTTCTAACTAAATCGACATTAATTCTAATGCATTAAATTTAACCAATAAACACATTTTTGTAAAGAAAGTTTTTTTTCTAAATAAGATTTTACAAGAAAACAAAATTTACTATAGTGAAGTAAAACTTTTAATCGAATGTTTATTTGTAAATAGATTATTATTCCTAAATGGGATTTAGAAAAATTAATTTTATTTTAATAAGTAATATGTAAGTGTTCTGTTTGACTCGAAAACTGTAAATAACAATAAAAAAACAAATTAAGCCAAACATATTAAAACTAGCAACTTTTTCCGTTGTACCGATGCATTAGTGAGTACAAACTGTGAAAACTGTATATAAAATCGCAAGTAAATTTAGATAAAAACGTAATAGTCACTATTATTTTGGACGTAAGCTCATGAGCTTAGTGCAGAAGCACTTATATCAACTGCGAAATCACTAATTAATCAAATTTGCAGTAGCACCAGATCGCATAGTTATAATAATCTAAGTTGTATTATGTATGCTAAGGAGGCAGAAATAAAACGGAATGTCCCATCAAAAATATTATTCAGATAATATTACAAGACGAATGGTAAAAATAATAAAAACAAAGGAAACCGTTGTAAACAAATGCCAACAGTTCCTCGTCATATATATATATATATATATATATATATATATATATATATATATATATATATATATATATTTATATATATATATATATATTTATATATATATTTATATATATACTTATATATATTGATATATATATACTTATATATATATTTATATATATATATATATATATATATATATATATATATATATATATATAAAAATGTGTGTATGCGTGTGTGTGTATGTGCATTAGAATTGGCGGTGGTATAGTAGTTACTTGCGTAGATTGTCCGTTAGGAAAACAGTGTTCAACTTCTGCCAGAGCTAATACAATTGGCAAAACTCTCAATATATCTCTCGATTTCTCATTTTGAGGTAAAACAGTAGGTAGACAATAATTTAAAGTCTTGTTACAAGAGCTAGCCTTGGAGCAAGAAACCTCCAAAATAACATCTGCGATCAGGAAGGTTGCTGTCATGTGGCACACTACACGTGTGCAGCTTGGTTGAGAGAATGGATCATGTTATACCCAATACACAATCCACTTTGGACGTAAGAGTGGTCTTATAATTTGGACTGTCATCTTCGGGGAACCGTGTGTATATGTAAGTCTGCAATGATATGTTTAGTCAGTCATTAGCAACTTTTTTTACATGGTCACCACCAGGTGGTCTACATTACTAAAATGAAGCAAGGGCATTTTTCGGTGCAGTAACGCAAAAATTATAGAACATCATTTTCTTTTTGAATGAAACCTTGTCGTGGTGAACAAGCTTGTTGTGTTTTTACCGTCCGGAGTCATGTATTCCTTGTAGGGCCACCTAAGGTGGGCAGGTCATGAGGGAGAGTGCCAGACTAATGTTATTCACACAAAAATCCCTCGTGTGTATGATTGTAGCCACCTATACGATTGTTTGAGCACACTCTTCCTCTGCTGGCTTACAGCGGCAAGGTGTTCTCGACGCCGCATCACGGTTAATTGGTGCGTTGATGTCAGGAAATGCATACGGTCAAAAAACTAAGCACCAAACAAAATCGTGAATTAATATCCAACATAAAATGGCTCCCAGTACTCGGCAAAAGGGGAGGATTAGAATCTTCGGGGAAGACAGAAAGAAAATAAAGCTTGATACAGCCAACACAGAAACCTTGAAAGAAAAATAAACGGAAGTTATTCACATGTGTGGGCGCCGCAAAATTGACATTTGTTGCTTAAAAACAAGATACAGTGGGAACGGTGGCAAGGTTTTTGATGGTGACAATATATGGTACAGTGGCAACAAATATTGTGCAAATGGAGTCGGTATCGTAGTACGCAAGGAACTTGTGAAAAACATTATTGATATTGTGAGATATGGAGATTGAATTGAATCGCAAAACAAATGACAAAGAATATATGAAGAGAGCCAAGATGCTTGAAACGCGTTAAATAATTATAAAATAATAATACAATATAATGATAAACAATTTTTGAAATTTTTTTTTTCAAATTAGCCTTACTTCTTTAAATAGACATTTTTCTCTCGTTAAAACTGCACTACCCGTTACTCACTCTCTCTCACTCTCTCTCACTCTCTCTGTCTGTTTCTCTCTCTATATATATATATATGTCTGAGACAATAAAAATAATAGTAAGCAAAAAACAACGAACGCTGAAATAACCAATAAAAGTAATTACATAAAAATAAATTAAATATTTAGGTGATAAAAATCGTAGATATTTCTAGACAAACGTCTTGGTTCAGACGCTGGACTATAGACATCAATATCGAAGGTTCGATCCTTGTCTAAGATAGCCATGCTGGTCATCACGTGGATTACTTTTATGTACGTATAAAATTGATAAAAAAATATATATTAACGAACAATATGTCCTATAAAGTTAAGGGCGACTAATAATGCAATTTTCTGCATCTTAATCACTTAGGAAGTGAGACAATAAAAATAATAGTAAGCAAAAAACAACGAACGCTGCAATCACCAATAAAATAATTACATAAAAATACAATATATACATATATATATATATATATATATATATATATATATATATATATATATATATATATATATATATATATATATATATATAAGAATAAAAGCTTGAAACGCTGGCGTATGTAGGGAACAATAATTTAATATTATTTACTTAAAATTAATATTGTCATAAGCCCCTTTAATAAGATTGAAGTTGAGCCCTGTTCGGGGAAGTTAAAAATAGACTGACACGTAGCTATAAGGCATATTCCGACAACATTCGTTGAATACTCTAGTCAGTCTTTCTATATGTGCCTCCTGTTTTCATATATATATATATATATATATATATATATATACATAGAGAGAGAGTAAGAGAGAGAGAGAGAGAGAGAGAGAGAGAGAGAGAGAGAGAGAGAGAGAGAGAGAGAGATGGTGTAAGAGGGGGAGTATGAGGTAGATCTAAACAGGGACAGTAAAAGAGAGGAGCAGTGAGAGTGCCAGATAAAGGTTGAGAACAAAAGGATTTATATAAAAAAATGTGTTACAAACACTATTTAAATTTCGTATATTCCATTAGCTATGTGGCTGGTCAACGTTGCGCGAATCATTGCCGGCCCATAATTACGTTAGGTGCTGTTCTTAAAGTTATCATACTTTTAATTGACGTTATTTAAGCTATTTTAACTCTAGATCTGTTTACATTAATGCTTAGGTTTAAATAGTTATGTTTTACTATTTTATTTTATTTAACTATTAACTAAACTAAATCCGATTCTAAACATTGTATTCCATCAATATAAAGCGAAGTACATCGGCCACGATATGACTGTAGGTAAATAAGCAGATTTTATGATGCATAAAACAACAACTACAAAAACAAGAATAAACCACAGCACCCAAAGAATAGTGAGTTACTTCTTTCGTGTGTCTCTGATCTCTTTCAAATGACGTCATCATTTGTCGTTGACATTTCGTTGCTTTTCCGTCCAGAATGTTTGAGCGTTGAACATCATGCACTTTACACTCTTCACCGCCAGGCCCAGAACCGCCCAGAATGGGCTATTTGCCATTGAACGCTGCACACCCACACGGGCACACACACAGGCACACACACACACGAGCACACACACGGTCACACACAATGATCAACACGCACACTCACGCACACACACAAACCCATTATCTTCTATCTTGTGTAAATAAATCAACACCATTTATTCCCTCAAGGTAAGAAATTCAAAGAGTGTTTAAAATATTATTATATTTTTTTCTCAGCAAATAAAATTTCGCTTCTGCTGACATGTGACAATTTTGGTAGATTCACAGGCAAATAATAGACAGGACAACAACACTGGCGCATGCGAAACGTTCGAGACGCCATTTTGAAAAAGAAAAAGGCTTGGAAAATTCTCATCAAAGTTTGACGAACTTTCGCTCGCAATATTTTGGTTATTTTGAGCGCCATACTCCGCATTTTGTTGCCCTTTTTTACTTTGAAGGTTTAACTTTTAGACTGATTGTTATGATGCGTATTTTACACAGATACATAAAATAAAGTGAGATAATTTCTATGAAGAAGTCAGAAGTAAAAAAAAATATTATTTCTTCCACAATATTTTGTTGGACCACTTTTATGTGTATGAAAATGAAAGAGGCTGTAAATAGAAAAAAATCAACACAAAATTTAAAAAAATCTTTGATTCGAAACAATAACGATAGAAAACTACTACTACTACTACTACTACTACTACTACTACTACTACTAATATCAGGTCAGAGGGTGAAGTTTAAGGAGACAGAAAACCTAAGTAAATATCTAGACATGGAGGGATTTAGAAACCTGAAAACTTTGTAAGTACCAATAATTTTAGGTGCACTAGGAACAGTCACAAATCAAACTGAAAAAAGAAAAGAAATTAGAATTAAATGCTGAAAAGAGATCATATATAAGACACATCGTAGAGTGCGGAAAATGAACGACATGAAAGGGGTTGTATGTGAATTAAAATAAAGTAACCACAACACTAACAGAAAAAACAACTTAAAGGAAAACTGGAGAATAAACACTAACCGAAGTTAGATGAAATTTCTGAGATGGAAAACTGACTATACGGGAGAAAACAGTATTAGCCCCCCCCCTACGCAGTGACACTAACATCGCTAAGAACGTCGGAAAGAAACCGCGGGGGTGGGAGGTCTGAGACGAGAGAAATCATCACCCAAAATAAGAATATGAAGGGAACGGAGAATACTGAAATATTGAGAGACGTAATTTAGCTCAGACTGTGGCTCAGATTTTAGGAAAAAACCACTGACGTGTGATTTGTAATAATGACAACCGAACCAACTGGGAGATCTGAGGAGAATTTATGTTATGATGATTTCAAAGAAATCCATCGAGTTTAATGAACCGAAAATCACAGATGACAAGAGTGTGAGACCTTCAGTCAAATAATAATAATAATAATAATAATAATAATAATAATAATAATAATAATAATAATAATAATATACCCCACCTCATGTAAAGGAAATGGAACAGCGGATAAATACAAGCAGACTCTTCAGCCAGGACATTTCAAATGAAATTCGGAATGGAAAAGCGTACACTGCCAGAGATGAAAAGGTGAACATTGAGACAATAGAGGGCATGGAACTGCCCAACCAAGATGAGATGAGGGCGCTCGGCGAACATGATAGCTATAAATATTAGGGAGTTTTGGAAAAAGACAGCATCAAATCTACAAAAATGAAAGAGAAGATTGAAAAAAAATACCTAAAAAAGAACAAGGAAACTCTTAGAAACGAAACTATATAGCAGAAATCTTGTGAAACGAATAAACACCAGTGTATTATCACTAATAAGATATTCTGAACTATTCATAGGCTGAACTAAAGAAGAACTCAGACACGTTGACCAGTAGACTAGACAATTAATGACCATGCACAACGCACTACACCCAAAAGACGACACGGACAGACTCTACATGAAAAGAAACAATGGGGAGAAAGGACTGCTTAGTATACATGTCTGTGTGGAAGACACAAACATGAAGTGGAGAAATCATAAACCAGAACACAGAAAGGCTGATCACCGCAGTTAGAGACAACGTCCAAATGAACAACTCGGGAAGCACCGAAACCAGAAAGAAAAAGACAAGAAAAGAAAAGTGGGAATAAAAACAGCTACATGGACGTTTCATAAGAGTGAAAAGAGAAGAGACCCACCAACATTCCTGAACATGGATAATAACGGGACACAATTTCTACTGACAGCTGCACAGAACAATGCGATTAGGACTAACTGCATTAAATCTAAAATAGGTAAAACCCAAGAAAACAGTAAATGCAGATTGTGTGGAAAAAGAGACGACACAGTAACTCATATAATAAGTGAATGAAGCAAACAAGCCTCAGAAGAATACAAGAACAGAAACGACAGCGTGGAGAAAGCAGTACACTGGAAAATAAAAAACGACTGCATTTCGAACACGCGAATAAATGGCACAAATATAAACCAAAAACAGTACTGGAAAACGAAAAACACAACACCCTCTGTGATATGAAGGTGCAAACAGATAAACCCATACAAGTAAGGAGACCGGATGTCATAATAGTAAAAATTTTGCAAAATCGTAGATTTTACCGTTTCAGCAGACGACAGGGTAAACATCAAGGAGACGGAAAAACTAAGAAAATACACGGAACTTGCCAAAGAATTCAAAAGGATATGAAGCATGAAGAAAGTCAATATAGTATCAATAATCGTGGAAGCACTAGGAACAGTCCGCCAAAACTGGAAAATGACTGCGAGAAATTAGAATCAAAGGATCACTAAGATCATATAAAAGACAACAATGATGATAACAGCTGGAATCTTAAGGAAAATCCTCGAATGCTAAAACTACGAACGGTGACAAGTCACATGGAAGTTACACTAAGAAATAAAAAAACATAGGACGGACACAAGCACATGAACCCAAGGGAACTGAAACTGAAATAAATTTTATAAACTGACCCCACCCTTAATGTAATAGCAACAGGCTTGACAGAATAACAATAGCTATAATAATAATAATAATAATAATAATAATAATAATAATAAAAATAATAATAATAATAATAATAATAATAATAATAATAATAATAATAATAATAATAATAATAATAATAATAATACAGGAAGAAAACAAAACCACAGAAAGAACACATCACTAAGGAACAGAAAATGCAATAAACATCACTTTATAAGACCCCCCCCCTACAATAAATTACACCGGCCTCAACTGACACAACACAAAAATGAACCAATGAACAGAAATAACAAGAAACACCATCAGCTCCCAGCACCCCTCCAAAAATGGTACCAGCCTAGGCTGACACCACACAAAATATTTGCATAGGGTCAAGGAGGATGAGAATACCGAGGAGGGACAGCACAAACCAGACCTCCACTGGAAGTGCAGAGACTGCTGGGGCCTTGGGGAGGCTTATTGCCACCCAAATCCCAGAGATGATCAATATTCCTTACCAGCGAGAAATCAATGGTAAACGGCTGTTGCGATACTGCAAGTTTATTTGCGGTGGCTTCAGAGTATGCATACACATAAATGAAACGATCTTCTCTCCTCTCACATATGTGTGAGGGGGAGGAGAAAACCGCTACTCAAAAGACCAACTGCCCTCTCTGGTGGTTCATACAAGAGAGACAGACCCCTTCTACCTCGTCGCCACGTCTGCGTACCTGATTCATATGTCCATGCCGTTACAGCTGGAACACGTACACTTCCTCGAATTTGATTGGAAAATTGCACCTGACTTAATTTTTAAACATTATGTGAAAATTAGCCATACTAATTCTATTATTTACACACCCGCTACGCAAAGAGTTTATAACAAATGTAGTACCCACTCTCAAAATGAACCTTCTAAGAATTATATGGCGTTTAGTTTTTCATGACGGAACGATTGTAAGAGGCATCATCGTTTCTGACAAAATAAAAATTCCTCGCTCGAACAAGTAATTTTAACAACCGGTACCACTATCTTCACTCTCCCTTTATCGAAAAGACCCGTTAGCGTTCTTCGCAGAGTTGAACACAAGGTTTTCTTGTTCTGTTCTCATGAGAGATCCCCCTTCCTCTATCCTCAGCAATAGCTAATGTACGATGATGGGCGGAAGGCAGACAGAAGTGTTTTTCACTAGCAATCACACTTCCGTATACTGCAAATTCCCAACAAGACTTTTCATATTCAAGTCGTGTGTTAATCAGGGGCCGTCGGCTGTAGGAAACGATGTTAAAAAAGCGATAGTATTCCGCTTGCGAGAGAAATGGTGCATCAAATGTAACTGCGTGGGGTGTGGGGGCAGGAGTAAAAAGGATTGGGCATGTAAAATACACAGTAATAGTGGTTGAAGATTTAAAATAGTTTCTGTTACGTCTTTGTTAGCTTTTTCTACGTGAAATATTGGAACGGTTGGGGTCTTCCTACCATGTTTGGCTAACGGAATCATAAAGCTAAAACGGAATGGGGTTGACGTATACATTTACACAAGTCATACATATAACGTACAATATATATATATATACATAAAAATAGATGAAAGAAGAGTGATAAACATGTACGAATGTCCAGATTTATTTCAAACTTCGATTGTTAAATGCAAGGTATATTCGGTAATAAAATTATGTTTATTATTCTTTCCTTAAGCCAAGGCTTTTCAAAGATAAAAATCTTATCATCAGAGGAATTACATAGAGAGATAAGTTGTCAGTGGAAAAACCAAAATTCAACATTTGAAAAAATATTAAGAAATAGAGAGTGAAAAAAAGTTCGTGTAAAAAGATATGGGGTTTGTCCAGTTGGTAATTTTCCGTTGATAAGGTGTCCAATGAAAGGAGATTTAGATGGAGAAGAAGGGTTTTCGTGAAGGCAGCATGGAAAAGCGTTAAAAAATGAAGTAACACCAATAGTGAGATGTTGAGTTCAAATCGTAGGTGGAGCCCACTTAATCGGAATTAATATGAGAAATCGGGCCATTTTAAAAATACTTCCTGGGCCGGAGTGAGAATTAAATTCTAAGAAGAAATCCTTTAGTTAAAGACGAGGCCAAATAAGGAAGGGGCAGGAAACAGGGAAAGTAAAGCATACATAGAAGAAGGTGGGTGGTTAGTTGAATGAGCTATGGCTGCTGCTGGAAAGGAACAGGGAGGGGGAGGAAGGGTTCTAAGGATAAAGTTTATTGCTGGTAGGTACTAAATCCGATACGAGTGGGGAGTGGCCATAGGTGAAAATTTAGGTCATCGAGTGTATATATTATTTGAAAAAAGAGGGGGACGTCCGTAATTAAAACGAATTTCGAAAGTTTGAAAGGGTTTCAGTTGGGAAAATTAGGGTTCAAATGAATGTGAATCTGTAGTTTAAATGTTAAAATGTAATAAATCGGGCAAATACTAGTGTTTCATAGTTAAATGTATAAATATTCTAAAGAGTTTAAAACAATTCCCTGTTGGTTAAATGCATGATTAAATAAGAAAGGCTTAATGCATAACAGAAAATTAGGGTTGGGAACAATGTTGGGGACAATGTTACACTGCTTGTAACAATTGATTTCAATTATAAGTATTATGGGATAAGGTTGCGTTGAATTATGTAAACTTAAATGCATTGATAGTGCGTTGAAGTTATAAATAGCTTAGAAGGGGAAGCATGTGGACCAAATGAAGGAGTAACCAGGGAGCGTAGTTAAAAGGTGAGATAAATGGAATCTACAAAGAAGATATTGTCGGTAGAGAGTAGCATATACAGGGTCGATGGAATGAATACAAGGGAGATAAAGATAAAAAGCATAGAAAGCAATGGAAGAGTGTGTGCGAAGGTTGGAAAATAATAGAAAAAAGAAAAAGAAAAGGAAATAGGAATTATAATGTTGAGTAGGAATTATGGTGTTGAAGTTAGAGCGGTTAAGGATCGGTGGGGTGTAGGAAGAGTAATGTTAGTTCTCAATTTACAATAAGTGCTATGGGTTAATATAGTTATTAGGTGTACTGGGAAGGATACGTTATGTTATTGGGATGGTTATTTGTAAGGTTGGAGAAGTTAAGAATTAAAAATTAACAAATTAACAAATTTTAGAATTTAAAAATTTGTCTAATGCTAGGCAGGGAGGAGGGGTGTCAGAGGCAGTAATGAAATTTATGTACTTAAATTTTCGTTTGTGCCTCCAATTTGAGATGAGATCATTTTTAGAGTTAATAATATTTAAGCTCTTAGATGTTGTAGCTATCATAAATGTTTCTAGTGTACATAGTTGGCAGAAAGCGGATCTTTGAGTGTAGGAATTAAACCTTTTTAATATAGTCCAATTTTAATATGTTAAAGCTTTTTATTAGATTGGATAGAGAGGTGCTAGTGGCATTGTTATTATTGTGTTTGAAAGAGTAGATATGGTTTGAGATTCGGATCTGAATGGGGATGGCGCTTGCCCCAATATAAGTGTGTATTTTGTATGGGGTTGTTATAGTATCGGGAATGTTTTGGGTTTGTATGTTCAAGTTCTTGGCCAAACTTAAGTCGGGATTGTTAGTTGGAGATAAGATACTTTGAGGGGCGAGATCAAATCTATTATTAGTTAGCGGGGGTTGTTGGTTAGTGTGAGAGGTGTTATTTAGCGTGTCGTTTGATATAGGGAGTTGTAGATGTGGAGATCTATAGGGTGAATGGGGAATTTGTATGTTGGTATTAGTTTGCATAATGGTGTTTTGGGGGAATTGTTTAACTGTGCAGGCATAGATAACTTTACTTTGTATGCAATTACCATTTAATGGGAATTCTCTAGATTTCTGGCAGTTGCAGTTATTAGTGGGGTGTATAGTAGGTGCTGGTTGTTAGGCAGATTTAATTTTTTTGTTATTAGATGTGATGATGGTTTGTGCTATATTGGGCATTGTTGAGTAGGAAATTTTAATAGAGCTTTTATTTAAAATAGTGCTGTACTTATGCGGGTGCTTGAATGAGTTATCCAAAATTTTGAAGAATTCCTTAGCTATATTTGTTTTCACATTTCAGTTATAGGGTGGGTTAACCCAAATACTATTCTTTCTTCTAATTGTTTTTTTAATTTTTACTGCGTTCTTGAGGGTTAGCTGGTTTGTCAATATTGATAGTTTTAGTGGGTCTATTTATATATGTTTTGGATTTCTTGGGTAGTGTAGTATTATTTCGCTGTTTATCCTGTATTGCCATTTTGTGTGTAATTACATTTAAAGGTTTGTTCTTCTGGATAAATGGATTATTTTCATATTTAATTTCATTAGTGTATCCCGAATTAAGAAGTGCGTTATTGTAGAAGCTGGAATTTTGTTCGAAGATAGATCTATTAGCAGATAACTTTGAGATTCTATTGGAAACTGAAGGGACTATTAAATTAATGATGGATTTTGGGTGGTTAGATAGCTTATGTACGTAGAAGATTGTTAGATTTGGTTTGTGGTAGGGGCTAAAGGATTCGGAGTTTATGTCTAATGTTAGGTCAAGGAAGTTAGATATTCTTTTCTCATGTTCTATAGTTATGGTTAATTCGAAGTTTAAAAAAAATGTGTAGATTTTTAATGGTGTTGTTGTATTGTCTCGATCTCTCCCTAGAAACAAAAAGTGCATCGTCCCTGTATAGCCCACCGTGTAAATGTCCGAAGTCAGACTTCAATTCTCTCAATAAGTACAATCCTTCAAAGTCAGTAACCTGGGCAGAGTCCGAAGCTCCCATAGTGATATCAAAATTATTGGGGAATCCTTCCTGGTCTAAAATGTGTTGTTAAATTCTAATAGGGATCTCCTGGCCAAAATTATTAGTTTGATCTCTAAGTATGTGATATCTGAGTTATTCATAGCGAATATTAGAGTTTTGTAGGATAGGAGAAATGGACTGATAATATTTGTTAATGTTGAAGGTGATAACATTCAAGTTTGAGTTAGATTTATGACTGAGGTTTAGAAACCAATTGGTAACCTCATCAGAGGATTGCCATAGGGTGTATGAACATTTTTCTTTTAAGTTAGGGATGATTCTATCTAAAAATTATTTGTTTATAATGCCTAGGTCAGATTTGGATGGGCAAATTAGTCTAATGGTTGGGTTTTCGGGAACATTTTTTTTGTGATCTTTTAAGGTGCATCTGGGTGTAGCTGGGATAAACATTTCTGTGTAATTAAGGATATTTAAAGAAGTTAGGAGGGATTTAGCATCATTGTTTATGCTATTCAAAATGTTACTAGAAGTAGTTTTATAGGATGTGTTCAGTTCTTTATAGGTTAAACGTTTGTAGTCAGAGTATTTCCATTTCTAAAAGTTTTTCGTTTTATCTGCAGGGACAATTATGTTAGGGTGTATTTTGATCTTGTTTGTAAATTTATTGATTTTTTGGATAAAGGGGTTGGAATGTTTATTTTATTTAAAAAATTTGATACGTCTAATGAGGTCGAATAAATAATTTCCGAAATTGTTGAGGTGTTCATTTTGCTTAGGATATATATATATATATATATATATATATATATATATATATATATATATATATATATATATATATATATATATATATATATAAGAGAGAGAGAGAGAGAGAGAGAGCGAGAGAGCGAGAGAGAGAGAGAAAGAGAGAGAAAAAGAGAGAAGGAGATAATACAACAATCAATAAATCCCTAGCCTGGCTGACGTAAAGAAATGTATGGAAATTACTTTTTCAAAAAGGACGAGACGAACATGAAAAAATAAATGACTTTAAATTTTTTCATGTTTGTATGATATTAAATAACGCCGAATTATTTCACAAAAAATAATCTTTACTTTTAGTGTTTTGAGTATTCTAAAAAAATATCTATTATTTAGAAATGTAAAATAAAATATGGAATCAGTCCTTGTCAAAGTATTGCAATTTCTCTATGAATCATTGTTAAGGCAACATATTTTAGTTTTTGGATTCTCGCTTATCATCATTTCGCACGCCATTGGGACGACACACGTAGGTGCATGTCTGGCCGCATCAACACCATTTACTGCTGAAAGCTGATCATCGCTACTGCTGTCATCATCACCATCATGAACAAAAGTACGCAAACGCCGTGGATGGGTTTCAGTCTTATTTACGTAACAGACAGACAGATGGCGTTGTTGCTTGTACGAGAGAGAGAGAGAGAGAGAGAGAGAGAGAGGACAGACAGACAGACAGACAGACAGAGAAGAAGCTACTGCGGAAAGATATTCAGGTTATTTGCGTTACTGCGCCCCCTCCTCGAACCTCGTCTACGAGCACGGACCGGACCTTTTCACAACTAGCATTACCGCTATATAAGGGGAACAAATAAAGAAACCCTCTCATGAAAATGTTCACCTTTGTGGTGGGCCCACGAGTTTTATATCCACAATTACTACATCTGAACCCGACGTTCGGAACACTTCAGCACTTCCAGCATGAATTCTCGAAGAAAACATCACCCTCGATCTAACTCCCCACCCTTTCCATCGGAGAGAACGCCAATTCCGTATCCTGCATAATTCTCCTACTCCATGATTCTAACTACGCTGCAAAGAGGTGTAAGAACACTTCCAACTGGTACGCATCAGATCGCAAAGACGGGTCAACGTCTTATTCTCATTCTATTGAGAGTTACTTAGTAAAGTACCTTCCGTTACGCTGATCTATCTAAGAAACCATTTTACGTAACTGCTCCCCCCCACGCATACGGGCATGGGACCGGGCTTTTTCACAACTGCCTCGGTCGAGAGTAAAGAACAAGTGAGACAGAAACAAACTCTAACGGACGTGACATCACTTCCGATTTCTGCTTCTACTCCTATCACTTTTCAGGGCGACATCCTACTCTCTGCGTATCCCACTATCTAACACTGTGAGTAAGGTGATTGACATCGGTAAATTACGGGAAATATATGAAATCATATCTATACACATCTAATTATGAAAGGAAAAATGGAAACGGAAAACTGAAGTTATGAAGACTGGAGTCGAGAGCTGGAGGACCACACCCGACAAACGTAAGAATACAGAGAGGCATTTTCTAGGAAGGCTATATCTCCACTAACCTTTATCATAGCTATGATAGTATTAAGTTACATTCCCAGGAGATAAAATTCCTGATACAAATGTACGTATAGAAATGAAAAATTAAATTACCTCATGAATATAGAGTATCTTAAACTCATGAAAAAACAACGAACAGGAAATAGAAACACTTCTAAACACAACAAACATTTTAATTAAGATAAAGGAATGCAATTCAGAATAGAAAAATGTTAAAGAAAGCCATTAAACTTTATAATCGAAAATAAAAGCCATAAAATCTTATGGGACATGAAAGTACAAACGGACAAACGCATCCAAGCAAGAAGACCCAATATTTTCCCTGGTTTATGTTTGTACTATAAGTCTCTATGTTCAAAGTACATTCGCTGACATGACATGACATGACATAGACCACATTCCCAATCCGTTCATATCTGATTTTGTATGCACTTTGGGCTAATTTGATTTATTCGCATATGATTTTCGTTCACATTTTCGTTCCTTGGTTTCTTTTTTTACAAAATCTTCATTTGCATTTTTCCGTGTGTCATGTTTAAATTCATTATTAAATCGTCTATTCCGATTGCGTTGTTTTGTGCCGTTGTCTGTAGCTATTCTGTTTCTCTGTTCAAGTTTCATTTTCGTAACCATATTGATGTTTTGATGCGCTATTTCTTTGGTCAGTCTTATAAATCGCCCATGTAGCTATTTTTCCTTTGATTCCCGTTTCGCTGCTCTTCGTACTGTTCAATTTGGGAGTAAATTGGCAGCAGTAATCAGCCATTCTGTATTTTGTGTCATATATTTTTCCTGACCTTTTAACGTATACTAGACACACCCTCATATAATTACCAGTAGGTATATACTTCTATTTTACGTAGTCGGTCAGTCGAGCTCACTATTTACATTACATATCAACAAACAACTGTCCAGCCTATAATATATATATATATATATATATATGAGAGATAGATAGATAGATAGATAGATATAAGTTGGACAGTTTCTTTATTCTGTGTGATATAATACACCCATGAAGCTTCTATATGAATATCTGATATATTGTATATCATGAATATATATGTTTTCAATATTTGCAGAAGCAAATATCTGTCAATAAAGCGTTTATGAAGAAATTATGGAGTATTTCTCTGAATTACTAAGGTTTATATGATGTTATATATATCTATATCTATATAGCTTTGTTTATATATATATATATATATATATATATATATATATATAAATATTGCTTTGTTTAAGCTTTGTTTTTATCCTTATAGTCTGGTTAAAGATATTATTTATATCTTTAAAGTATTATCTCACTCTCTCTTTCTCTCTCTCTCCCCCCTCTCTCTATCTCTCTCTCTATATATATATAATAGATCATTAAGATATATTATTGGAGTGATTTTTGGTAATTATTAGTTTTAAGTGCTTTATAGGAGTAGAGCTTTATAATAACAAAAACTAAAACAGGTTAGTGTTGTTATGAAGATGTAGACAACGGTCTTGGAATGGTTTGAAGAAATCTTGAATTGAAATACTTTTATATTTGTGTATCGATTTAAGACATTATGTTTATTATATATATATATATATATATATATATATATATATATATATATATATATATATATATATATATATACATATATACTTAGTGAAAATTATTTTAAACAATTTCATAGTTATTCCCACATCATTTGATTGTGTAGGGAATTTACACATAGCCTTGAACATAAATCAGCTTTATTTTCGCCGAAGAGAAAATGAGTTATAACAGTGAAAGTCTAGCCAAATGAAAATTAGCTATAATTATAAGATTTGCTGTTTCAATTTGCTGGCTACGAGCGTTTCAGAAATATCAATGCTCCAGTTTTCTTCCAACACAGGATGACAATACACAAAGGTTCATAATACTAAAGTATAGGACAGTTATCAAATATAACTGAGATAATCTTAAATCGGTTTGTAAATTATATGGATGATATTCCAGGGTAAAACGGGATAAAGGTCAAATAAATCCGTTTTAAATTGATAGCAAACTGCATTGACATATGCAATTTAAAAGTAAATCAAATATATCTGTGGTGCACGTTTATTACTGCAATATGAATTAATAACATTGTTAGAGTTAGAGTGAGTACTATACCTTTTGTTTCAAAATGTTTAATTTGATGATCAACTATGAAATGAAGAAATCTATTATAACTTTGTTTCAAGTTCCTGAGCGATTCCAGGAAACGTGTGTGCGGCGATAAAATTAAATAAAGTTTTCTGTAAAAATATTTTATAACTGCTATTTTATATCGTTGGAGACATTCTCTTTTATACTAGTTTAGGGGAAAACATTCCTCGAAATAAAAAATCTCTTGTAATCGTGTAATTAAATCAAAGGAACTTCTTTTTAACTACACCGCAACGAACACCGACAAATCTTAACTCCCATCTTCTCTCTCAGCTGTCTAAAAATAAACTGCCACTTTCCAGTTTAGTCCTTCCATTTTCCTCAGTTGATCACCACATATGCTAATTAGTTGCAACTATAAAAGTCTACATCTGCGAAGAAAAGCCCCCTTCCACTCTGGCAGATGGGCAGTCACGACATGCGAAGCACCGCATTCTCTTCTCAGCCGGTAGGTGTTTCTCTTTATTGTCACGACGTTCTATCAACAACCTGCATTTTCGGATTTAGTAAAAGTACCAATATTTCGGCTTTTAATCGAAAAATATTTGAACATCTTCTTGAACTTCATTGAAAAGCATAAACTGAGGAAACTTTATAAAATGCTGCATTGTTATTGTAGTCAGATGGAGCAGAACCTCAACACTGTCAAATTATTCAATCTTGTTGCTGGTCTTTTTGTAATGCAACTCTGCATTGTCTAGTTGAAACAATATACACAAAACTTAGGTACTTTTCAACCAGATTCGATCAAGTTTCTCCCAATTAATTGGCAGCCCTTATACAATTGCTTAGAAGTTCCAGGAATTGGAAATCATGATCTCATTTTCAAATTAGTTTAAAACGGTGCACGAACTATTTCCTAACTTAGTAATAAGCATAATGGAGTTGAGATTGCTTTAGTAAATATATAAGATGAGATACCAGCGTACATATATTCTCATCAACACACACATATCCACCCAGCCACCCAGCGTCCCAGCCACACACACACACACACACACACACACACACATACATATATATATATATATATATATATATATATATATATATATATATATATATGTGTGTATATATATACCCACATTCTCACGTTTCAAATCTAAAATATAAATTTATTTCTCCAGGATTTCAATATCGTTCCCAAATAGATATTAAGCTGAACATTCAAGCTTGAATAGTCAGAAGAATATTCACTTTAATTTGCCATTGTTGTACCATGTTATTGGCAATATAAGAACCTCATATATGTATACATATATATATATATATATATATATGTATACATATATATACTTCACTACAATTTATTGCAAAACTTACTTAGTCTAACTTAACCGACTGATGTAACGTATTTAAATAATCACCGAATCTATAAAAACTAACTCATATTGTTATTTGAAGAATATAATTAGAGTTGTCTACCTTACAACTAAAATTTTGATTTATTTCTCTGTATTAGTTTAAAACTGACTCCACTGCATCGCGGGAATCATAGATGAGCATAAAGAGAAACCTGTGATGAGTATGTAAATACAAGTCCTATTTTGTTTGAATATGGGTTATTTAATATTAACGGGCGGGAAATAAATGTTATACACATTTTGTAAAATAATGTAAATAGTTCTGTTAACGGGAATGTAAATTAATCTATTTTCAAAGTCTGATAATAGTCAACGCTAGGGTATCGGAATGATAGTTGTTAGAGAGAGAATCTTTTATAAATATCCGTTCGTATAGTTGATACTTTATTTAGTATGGAGATATAGTGAAATTAATTTAATTAAGGCTTTTGAGAAATTAAATATTTTAGTTGGTACCTATGAAGTTTTGCCCCGAAGCGGGTGTTCGACCTTGTGAATCTTAACATTACTGTGTAGTAAAGAAGTCGTTGATTTAGTTAGAGTATGTGGGGTCTTATTTTAGAATTGCTATATTTTTAATAGTGATGTGGTGTTTCATTAAATTTGCTGTTTATTTTGAACTATGGCTTAGAAGCCATTGTAATTTTGATAAATAATCCTTCTTCATTTAAATGAAAATAAAAAAAAATGTTTGACTGATCGGCTCTTCAGATTGTGATCTGTGCTTTGTTGCGTAGTTCGTCAGTTATAGCTTTTGGACATTGGTTTTGTATCAGCCCTCATGCAGTTTCACGAGAAAAAAGAGTAGTGGCCGCACCGTGTGTCGCCCATCGGAGATTGATCACAGAACGTTCCGCTGACTAGATAGAATCTTGTTATTTATTTTCGATGATGAGAGTTCACTTATGCAAATGAGCATTGTTTTGTATGAGCAAATTTTCGTAATGATAAAAAAGTAGAAACTTGCCTCTCTAGGCAGTGTGAAAATTTGGACTACGTTGAGAGAGAGAAAGAGAAATATATGTAGAGAAATATACGTTTTCAGATACAGAAAAGACTTACAAGTTTGTTTTTTTTAATTTCGAAGAAAGGAATATACATAACACCATGCGATTATTTGTTATTTAATGAAGACATAAAAGTGTATTGTTACTGTTACATATATATGTATACTTAAGATTCGTAGTTTCAAATATTTCTAAATCGAAAGTAAAATTTTGTAAACCTTTTACGTTTTTAAACTTTTATGGCGTTAAATATTATTTTGGTTGAGTAAAGGAAATTAACACAGTTTGGTTTCAAATGGTTGTCTACCAGATTCTTTTGTTATGTGAAGTGAAGTTGTTGTATTTGTGAGATATGAGACAAATATACAAAAGGATATCATAAAAACTCTTTAGTATAGATCAACAATAATATTTATTATCCATTTACAACTGAAAGAAGAATTACTTATTAGTTGTATTTAATGAAGAGCACTGTGAGACACGACCAATCCAAAATGTCGGCTGCCTGGAAAATAAAAAGTAGATAAATTAATCTCACAACCTCTTTGAGACAAGGGATAAAACTAAGGGCAAGGAGAAACATCGACAAAGAGTTACTTCCATTTAAAATAGAAAATGTTACATATTAATTTTCCCTTTTAATTATATTTTCTAGATGAAATTTGTTTCATCTAACATTGGGGCACTTAGCATTTGCACTGGTATATGAAGATTATTATTACTATTCAGTCATTGGAAGTTTTCACTAACGTTATTGTCAGTGATTGCTTGCTGACAAATGTTTCCTGGAGTCTGGGTGACAGCAAGAATCTCCAGATTGGAAGCAATCTCTGTCTTTTACAATAATAATTGATAATTACTTTGCATTGTCGCAACAGCCGTTTGTCATTGAATTATTTTGCAAGCCATGACCATTGATCTTCTCTGTAATTTCAGTTGCAATAAGCCTCCCAAATGTCACAGTGCACGGCCATCATGTGTGGTATCAACCGAGGCTGGTGTGACTACATGCGTGTGTGTATTCTTTCTGGGGAAGTTTTTTAGATTTTTTTTATTTTTTTATTTTTTAATTTTTTTTTATTTTTTAATTTTTTTTTAAATTTTTTATTATTATTATTATTATTATTATTATTATTATTATTATTATTATTATTATTATTATTATTATTATTATTATTATTATTATTGTTGTTGTTGTTGTTGTTATTATTATTATTATTATTATTATTATTCTTCATGAAACTAGCTGAATGATTATTGTTTTGATCTTGATCTCTTGAACGTCACTGATTGTCCGCAGTCTTATATAGAAATATCAGCAAGAGACACATTAATATTTGTAATTTATATCGATTTAATTCATACGAAGTTGACATAAATATATATATATTCGTGAATATGTGAAATTTGCTAGAGACATTAATCAAATACGATAGTTCTTTCATTTTAAACCATACCCCGCAATTAACCGATTTTATCGCACGGGTATTGTGGTTTTAAAATAAAATACGAACATATTATTAAGTATAAACAATTAATTAATTGAAACTCCCCATCACTCGGCCCCTCCTTGTGTATTTGTATATGTAATAGTATAACAAATAAACTTAGGTCAAGTAAGCTACATACAAACTTTTGTGTTTTCTACACCGAAGAAATTCATTAGGATAAATAAGTATATTTTCATACTACTACGTAGCTCTACTTACGTATTTAGAACAGTTGAAGTAAATACTGAAAGCTAAATTTATACATAATATTTTATCTCATGAAATAAGTACATATATCAAAGAGTTATATATATATATATATATATATATATATATATAAAAATGAATAAAGAGCAATAAAGATATCGAATGACAAATTTATTTCATCTTCGATTGTTCAATGCAAGGTGTAAAATGTTTATTTTTCTTTCCGTAAGCCACGCTTTTCAAAGATTAAAATTTTATCATCAGAGGAATTACATAAATTGGCAGGTGAATAGCCAAAATCTCAAATTTGAAAAAAATTCAAGAAACGATGAAGTAATGGAAAGTTAAGCTGTGTGCATAAACAAGTTGTCAAAATATAGTCTGTCCAGTTGGATAAATGTCCGTTGACAAAGTGTCCGGTGACGAAAGATTTAAAGATGTAAAAGAGGTTTTGACCATCTCTAACGCAGGTTAGAGATGGTCAAAATTCAGTAAATCCAAGATAATGATGTTCAGTTCAACCGTAGATAAACAGCAATTATTAGGATGTAATTAAAAAGTTTCAGTGGACCGCGAATAATAATAGTTTTTAAGGAATTGAGTTTAAAATATTGTTTATATTTCAAGTAGGCTGACTTACTGATTAGAGGTATTATTTACTCCGATCGAACCTAGGGTCGGCGAGAGAATTTTCTTGTTGAAGACAAGGCCAGTAAAAGTGGGAGAGGAATGTGAGGTTAGGGATGTGAGAGGAGAAGGTTTAGCAGAGGAAACTGTGGCTGATTCTAGGAATGGGTAGGAGAATGGCTTGTTTAGTTACAGCTCATCGCTTGTAAGCAAAAATATAATTAAATTACTGCTAGTTTATTTTCCAGGTTTGGAATGACAACAGTTAGGAGTTCAGGTGGTGTTTCAGTAAGCTAATACAGTAGCGTTCTGATCAATAAGGAAACAGTTCGGGGGAATATCCCCGGATTTAAACGGATTTTTTTAGACAAAATTATATATAATTCAGAAAGTTTAAAAGGGTTCAAATTAAAAATTAGGGCTCAGATTCTTTGAAATCTGGGATTTACGTGCTTAAGATATAATTATCCGGACATGTATAGTATTTAGAGTTTAATGTTTACAACATTTATCGATTTCCCACTTAGTTTAATATTATAGGCGTGACTTATTAAGATACTTTAATATATAACTGATTTTAGGATTGGGAGCGGTGTTAATATGTTTGCATCGAGGGAGTTCAAGTATAAGGATTATGAGGTGGGATTGAGTTGATTATGGAACCGAAGTGATAACATAGAGTATTGAAATTACAGATAGATTTAAGGGGGGCAAATGGGCCATTATAGAAGTAACTGGAGGCACAATTTAAAGTTGAGACTTATAGAATCTATGAGAAAAGGATTGTCAGTAGAGCGTTGCGTCCACAGAGTCGATGGATTGTATGCAAAGGGAGATAAGAGAGGCAATGGATAAGTATGCAAGAGGGATTAGCTAATAATTTAAAATAGGTATAGGAGTTAGAATGTTAGAGTAGAGGAGGTTAAAGAGATGTGAGGTGGAGAAGAGTGATGCCAGTTCTGAATTTATGTTAAGTGTTATGGGTTAATAAAGTTATTAGGTGCACAGGAAAAATACGCTATGTTATTGGGATGATTAGTTGTAAGGTTGGAAAGGTGAGGAGTTAAAAAGTAAACAAATTATAAAATTAAAAAGAATTAGTTTAATATTAGAGGGGGTTGTTAGATTTAGGGAGGGGTGTTAGAGAGAGTTAGGAAATTGATGTATATAAATCTTCGTTCGTGCCTGCAATTTGAGATAAGTTCGTTTTTAAAGTTAATAATATTGTTTTTTAGCTGCTGTAGCTATCATAAATGTTTCTAATGTACACAGTTAGCAGAAAGCAGATCCTGGAGTGTTAGATCAATACTTTTGAAAAAATATTGATCAACGTAGAGAGTAGAGAGTGTTTTTACAGATAAAGTTTTTTTAATTAAATTAAATAGAGATGTGCTAGTAGTATTGTTGTTATTGTGTTTGAAGGAGTAGATATAGTTTGAGATTCGGGTTTTGATGGGGAAGCCCCAATGTAAGTGTATATTTTGTATGGGGTTGTTATTGTGATATTTGTGTTATTTGTAGTATCGAGAGTAGTGAAGGTATTATTTTTGTATTTAATTTAATCACTGTAGCCGAATTGAGTAGTGCGTTATTGAAGAAGTTAGAATTTTGTTCGAAGATAGATTTCTTAGCAGAAGATGGAAGTAGATATATGAAAGAGTAATATATATATATATATATATATATATATATATATATATATATATATATATATATATATATATATATTACTCTTCCATATATATACTTCCATTTTAAAGTTTTAGATACGATCTATGTTCGTTAAACAGACAGTGTGATTAGTCTCTAAGACACATCCTCCATTATATATATAACATAAGCTTTTTTGTTTTAAATATAAATAGTTGTTTTCTTCTCGCTTATTAAAATCCCTCTATTCAGCTCAGTTGAGTGAGGGTGAAATCGGTCGACTGGCTTTGTTTCATGAACGATAAAATATGTCTTCTCTTCATACTTTCTGTAATATATATATATATATATATATATATATATATATATATATTAAAACCCAACAACGTACAATTAATAACATTACATATGAAACCAGAAAATCCATATTAAAATGCATAACGTAATATAATTTTATCCGGTGACGCTTATTCTATGTCCTGGAGTTTAAATTCTTAACTTCTTTCTTGGAACAGCGTGAAAACATTCTCTTGGCGTATAACTGACTTCTCGTGCACGTTTCTCGGCTATCTTTTTAAATTCTCTTCTTTTCCCCAGTTTCTTGTTCATTTGCTTTTCACCCTATGATGATTCAACAAATAATAGAAAATGTTCGTGATGTATATGGAAATACATTAATATGTTTGATTGTAGCACAAAAATATCATTGGAAATATTGAAAAAAATAATTACGGTATAATATAACAGAAGAATGCGACCTAAATACACACACAATATATATATATATATATATATATACATTGTAATGTTTTTTGTTTCCTAGATGTTTATCCAATGAAACTCCAATGCTTATAAAATAGTGCTCAATAACAGGTAGAGCTGTGTTATAGTATACATTCCTTTATTTATACAAACATTATTGGCTTCATATGTGTCTACATGTTTCAGCTGCGATCTCTTTCGAAATTCAACTTCCTCGGGCTAGTTTACAAACTGAAGATATACACCCCGTCATAACTTACGGGAATAATCATGCTTCGTCAGTGTTCGCACCTTTAATATATCTTTCTATATTAATGCTATATCATTATAAAATCATGAAATTACGCAAGTAATAACATTTTTCGTATATGAATGATTATTATGATTTCTAATTACCTAGAGGAAAACAAACATTTACTAAGTTTTTTTTTATTATAGAGTTGATGATATATTTGCAAATTCATTTCAGGCTGTGGTGTTAGTCTTAGGTGGTTGTCTTACCGGCTATTTGCCTTTTTGCTTCCCACGTTATATGAATTCGCCTGTGGGCCAGAAAAGGGCACGTGTTTTTACGCACCCATATATATGCATATATATGCACATAGATAAGCATTAGTCTTTATTATAGAGTGCAATATATATATATATATATATATATATATATATATATAAAGTGTGTGTGTGTGTGTGTACGTGTGAATACATTAATGATACAACGTTCTTTACTCTGACAGTCGATTTTTGTTGTCGGGCTGAGGTATGGTTCTGTTCAGTCTCACCTCTCAGGCTTCTACTTTTCTTTGGGAAGAGGTAAGTTTGTTGCTAATCGTCTTAGGCACCCCTATCGGGGAATGCTGACAGGGCTTCTCGTGCATGTTTTGTTAGCTAGAGTGTGCGTTTACTTCTCAAAACTACACTTTACTTTGTGTCTAACCTCCTGACAACGGGAGTAAATAATAATAATAATAATAATAATAATAATAATAATAATAATAATAATAATAATATAATAATAATAAGAATATATATATATATATATATATATATATATATATATATATATATATATATACATACTCACATTTACACAATAAATTGAATTCATATGTACATACACACACTGGGCTACTCTAAAAAGCCACACATTCACTTTAATGGAGGTTGACGAACACTGGAACCCGCAAAATCACAATGGGGTTTCATTTTGAGCCTTGCTGTTTTTATTGCAATGGCTTTGGCCTTTCTGCTTTTGGCGTGAGGCTGGCTGACATTTTCCGGCCTGTCGTAAACGTGTGCCGCTAAAGATGTGCTCGGAATGTGGCCTCTTCACGCAACCTTTTTCTCTGGGCGCTCTCCACCGCCTTGCAACTTCCATGGCAACACCACTACCACCACCATCCCTCACACGAGAGCGTCGATAATTCCAAACCAAACTCGATTTTCCTAAAACCTTACCCCCTCATCGTTCTCAACCCCGTTCACATCGTCCAAAACCTCAGACCAAAACTTCGAAATACTCGGCCGAGATCACAACAAAAAAGGAAAAAAAAGAAAAGAAAAAAAAAGTGGGAAAAGTCGGCCATTTTTGTTTGCTTGTTTGTTTGGTACGTTGTTCTTGTTTGTTATTCACGAAGAATGGGCTTGGCTTTCTGTGGAGAAAAAGCAGACAAGCTTGGTTGATCAACATCACTTGGCCGAGAGTCGAATAATATTAGAAAATGAGAGAGAGCAGAAGAAGAAGAAGAAGAAGAAGAAGAAGAAGAGAGAGTATGTGTGTGTGTGTGTGTGAGAGAGAGAGAGAGATAGAGAGAGAGAGAAGAACATACGTGGTGTTTACAGAGAGATCGAGACGTGGGAGTGAGAGAGAAAGAAGAATAATGCGTACAGAGATAGAGAGAGATGGGGGGACGAGAGACAGAAGGAATAGAGATAGAAAGATAGGGAGAAAAGGACTTAGAGAGAAAGGTTAGGCGAGAATGAAAATATAGTAAGGGGAATAGCATAAAGAGAGATAGGCAGAGAGTAGAGAGATCGACAGATAGATAGATAGATAGAAAGAGAGAGAGCGAGAGAGAGAAAGAGAGAGAAAGCGATTATGATTGAGTAGTAGAGAAGAAAGAGTGAAGGGTATGTATATATATATAGCGAGAGAGAAAGAATAATTAAGAGTGAGGGGGAGAGAGACAGACATAATGATAAAGAGAGTGAAGAACAGAAGCGAAAAGGTGAGATATGTGAGAGAATAAAGTTTTAGGAAAATAGAAATATGCTCGAGAGATTTAAAAGAATAGGTGAGAGATGAGAGGGAAACGTTCAGTATATATATATATATATATATATATATATATATATATATATATATATATATATATGAACAATCTCGATAGTCCATTGTCTGTGCCTGCTTAGCATCAATAGAATTTAATTCTCTTTCTTGACGTGGTAATTTATCGTTGCCATTTGGTTAGAGCGCTTACTTGAGGAGTCTAGTGTGATTCTGCAACTAGGTTCGAATCTTGCGACCATCTGAAATTATCATTTCCTACACTGATGATAGCGGAAGCATGAACGCCGGAAGGTAACATATTTTAATATTTAGTTAAATAAATAGTGTTCTTTTAAAAAATTGAAATTGAGCCCTGTTCGGGGAGTTAAAATAGACTGTCACGTAGCTATATGACATGTTCTGACAACGTTCGTTCAACATTTCTTGATAGTCAACTGTCTCTGCCTGCTTCTTATACATAGCATTTAATTTCCTTTCTTTACGTAGTAATTTCTCTCCTGCGGAGATGTGGATACTTATAATACTCGTTTTGAACAAAGAGATAGAATTTTAACCGGCTTTCGTATTTCTATTTACTGAATAATGATGAAGGTCATTCAAAAATTCCCAGATCATAACATTTTTTTTTAATAAATAGAAAATTAATATATTAAAATTCTTTTAAAATTTCAAACCTTGAGCGGTACATACTAATAAGCAAGACAGTAGGATTTATTCATATTTATCTAATTATTTTTCATTCTCTCTCTCTCTCTCTCTCTCTCTCTCTCTCTCTCTCTCTCTCTATCTATCTATCTATCTATCTATGGCTTGAACCTTTCATCCCAGGACTGCAAGTAAACGATATTAACCGATTATTTAATGTTATTACCTTGATTTACGGACTATTAACTTCATAAAATCATGACAATTTACTGTGCTTTAGAGATTTATTTATTTTAAGTATTTTGCTGGACATTTTGATTGTTCGTCCATCTGTCATTTTTCTGTGATACTCTTCGGATTGACTTCGGGTCTATCTTCTTTTAAGCTTTCTGATTGTTAGAGTAAACCACCTAAATTTCTCTACGTTCAACTCCTCTAGAAACATATGCAAATACATTTGTTCCGAAATATTTATTAAATATTCGAATGGTATACTTTTGAATTTAATAATTTATTTATTATAGAATCTATTTGTTATTTTGAATTTTGAGCTTCACTTTAGCATTTAGAAACTGATTACTATTCAACTCGATCTATTACCTACTATATATAAAGAGAGTCATCCATAGACATAATTTTTCGCTGTATTCCAGTTCGTCAGTTTTGCTAGACAAGCAAGCGCCTAAAGCCCGGATTGAAACTTGGGTGTCTAGACGACAATCGGCGCTTGTGACCACTTGGCTATCATTGAAATCCTGCTGAAAATAAGCAAAATTTCATGTAAACATTGGAAGATTCTTTAGAGCTCAGTTTATTTACACAAATGGCAATTCATTATGGATAGAAATTGGCGATTTCACTTACCAGAGAGCTCAACTGAAGAAGAGGACATATTTTGGTCATTAACATCTACAGCAGTTAAACGCTAAGATCTCATCAGGTAGAATTTAGATTTGATCCTTCCCTCAGATGGTATTTGGAAATTTAAATCTTAATTCTTCCTGATGAGATCGCTGATTTTGTACATGTCTGTTTGAATAAAAACAAGCATATATATATATATATATATATATATATATATATATATATATATAGAAAGAGAGAGAGAGAGAGAGAGAGAGAGAGAGAGAGAAATGAAGAACATGATGCAGAAATTAGGTAGAGATGAAGGAAATAGAGAGGCAGAGAGAGAGAGTGAGAACTAAAAGGGGTGCATATGCAGCGAGGAGAGAAAAATAAAGAGAAAGTGAAGAATAAAGTTGTAGGAAAATAGTCTCAGATATTTAATGGGAGGTTAAAAGTGGTATCTTAAAATAAGTTTGATAAGAGATATTGAAACTGAGAGATGGAATCATTAAGGGATAGATAGAGATAGACGGACTGAAAACGATAGAAAGATGGAAGGGAGAGAGAACATAGAAAGTTCAAATAAAGAAATACGTAGACATATTTGACAGAGAAAGTACACGAAATAAAATGGAGGGTTTTGAAAGACAACAAGCTTGATAGATAGATAGATAGATAGATAGATAGATAGATAGATAGATAGGAGATAAATAAAAGAAGAGAGGGAGAAAATAGAATGGAATGCACATAAGTAAAATAAATAGAAATAATCGTTGAAAGATTGCTTGTGCGGGAGAGAGAGGCTTCAGAAATAAGAGTTGTGAAGGCTGACATAGAAATATATTTCACACAGAGGGTAAACCAGACCCCCACCAAAACAAATCTTCGCCTACACAAATATCCGGGAGTTTAGAACCAACATCAGTGACGTAGAACCCTTTCTCTTCGTAAACTCTCCGGATATCCTAGCACTGAGTAAAACAAACTTACAATCCCCAATCTCCTTACACCATTTTGATGTGAGTAAATACTTTACACTCTACTGTAAAGACTCTGACAAATATATGCGCAGGTTACGGGGTTATGTTCAGAACACCCTCCTCTTGACTAGAGAACATTGGCTAGAATCAGATGATCAAGCCTACATGTGCTTTAGATTTAGTTTACAACACAGCGTTAGTTACTAATATTTCCCATACCGTTCTTCTTTCGATCCATGGCGCTCGTCCAAAAGCTGATGAGCCGTTGCTTAAAACGACGAGATACTACAAACGGGCTTATTAGGAATCTATCAGAGATCACATCGGAGACGCCCCATGGAGTGAAACATTTTCTAACCCTGCTGATCAGTGTGCAAATAAGTTAACCGAATGGGTCAAAGCAAGCATTGAAGCACATGTCTCTACGCGAATATTCTACAGCAAGCCTCAATCTCCACAATGGTCTACCTCGAACTGTGCAGCTGCTATTGCTCAGAGGTAGCAAGGTTCCCGACAATTTAAACGCCATAACTCCACTAACCCTTACCCTAACTCCACTACAAATAGACAAAATGTTTATAACGTCAAGAAATCATTGTAAGACTGTAATAGATGAAGCAAAGAGAAGGTATACAAACATGACCATAAAACGCATTGAGTCACAGAAATTAGGTACTCGCGATTTCTTGAAAATCTTCAATAATGTGGTGAACAATGAGCAATCAACAATCTCTCCTCCGCCATCTAACCACAATAATGTCGTTTCACGGCAACTGATTAAGCTGAACTACTTGCCCAGCGTTTCGTTTTCAACTCCACATTGGACTCCGCAAACCATTCTCTCCTAAATTTCATATTCCGGAATGAAGCCACACTTGATGACCTGGCCATTACCCAATCTAATTTTCGAGACATCATAACACACATTGACACCTCCAAAGCATGTGGCCCTGATCTTATACCAGTAATAGTAATAAATAAATGCTCAGCTGAACTCGTCTTTTTTCTTTCCAAACTCTACAACAAATGCCTTGCCGAATCTTTCTTCCATGACAGCTGGAAAATTGCCTCTGTGGTACCAGTTTTCAAGAATTCTGGAGATAGAACTGACCCCAGAATTATTGCCCCATCAGTCTACTCCCGATCTTCGCTTAAATCTTTGAATCCTTAATCAATCTAGCGATAGTCCGTCACCTCGTTTATGCTAAACTTTTTTTTGACCATCAGTATGGACTTAGGCAAGGACAGTCTACTGCGGATAACCTAACGGTCATCTTTGAACGCATATACGATACACTGGACAAGGCATGTGAAGCTATAGGGGTAGAATTTGATATATCCAAAGCTTTTAACAAGGTCTGGCATAAAGGTTTTATAAAAATAATTCATATGGTATTATTTGACGATTATATACTATAATTAAGTAACCCAGGGATCAATTCTTCAACCTTTATTGTTCGTGATTTTCATAAACGACCTTCATGGTGACATTGTGTCTGAGATGCGTATATTTGCTGACCACACCACGCTCTACTCTCGTCATGTGGGTAAAACTGACCCGCACATATCCGAGACAATGGCTGAACCCTTAAAAAGTGACCTCCAGCATGTAGTGGAATAGGGTCATAAATGGAAGATAACATTTAATGCTTCTAAGACAAAGATCCTTTTTTTCAACGACAGATAAGTTTGTTGTAACAGGAGTTCTTAATCGGCATGTATCATCCCACGACCTTTTGTTCATGACGTAACTTAATTGAACACGTAAACTTAATTTCTATCTTTAATTCCTCTATGCATTCAAATTTCGAAATGGAACTTTCCGTTCTGCGTAATTCACACATCCCACGTACAATATTGCTTTCAGTTTATTGCTTTTATGACTTTGCACTATTGTAAACTGTTCAATTAACTGCCGTAAGCAATAATATTTCACTCCGTCCAATAACGTTTTAGTACTGACATAGAATTATAGATTAAATAAAGAGATTGAATAGGGGTAAAAGTATTAGTTTGTTTACTCGGTAGTTATCAAGTGCCCGTGTTGGTTTGTTAAGAGCATGTATATACACTATTTCCTCAATTATTCTTCATTTTTGATATACACATACACACATACATACATGTATATACACACATAAGAACACTTACGCACATATAAGTACATGTCCGAACATCTACATTTACATGATAGCATCCATTATTACGTATATTCATATATCATAATGTAAAGGTATCTGTTGAACTTATACTATGAGGTTATTTATATTATATAACCACACGATGAGATAAGACTCTACAGAAGTGATGGGTTACGAATAGTTAGAGACACTACAAAATTAAAATGTGATACGATTAGAAAACTAACATATAACGAGATAAAAGACACATGCTTAAATGTTGAAGTAGCATAAAGAATTCGGTTTATTTCCTGAAAGGTATACTTAATTTAGAAAGGGCCTTTATAAAACATATATGATGGATAATGCTAAGCCAATATATGTACATTCATTCTCTAATCACATGCAATCAATAATTCTATAGATAACCTAATCAGTCGAAAGAAGCATGAACATTAAATAATCAAATTAAGAAGTAATTAATAAATATATAATATAAATAATTACGTTCTAATGAACTGGACTATAAGGATATAACTATCAACTTTAGGAAATCAGTGAGAATACAAACAGAACAGAAAATAGAAATAGAATAACTATATGGTCTTTGCCTCCATTTTACCAAAGTGTAAAAACTAAATTACGACAAAGTTGTTTGAACTAATCAATGTAAAATTTACCAGAAACATCACTCTACATAAAATATCTAATAAAATTCATAAACTTAAGTTATGGTTGTAGTGATAATTTACAAAAAAATTTTTTTTAAATATAGTAATAAAACAATAAAAACAATAAAAAATAACGGTAATCCGATGAACTAAAGCATACTTTAAAACTTAATTAATGATATAGATCAAATCAACTTCCACTGTAACTGAAAGACATATAGACGATAGCCCATTACCAAATAAATGTCTTTTAACCAAGGAATGGGAACATTACAGAGAACAGCAACAGCAAATATTTAAGTAGTACAACAAACTAAATTAAAACATATTATATAACCACACATGCCTCTTTTAAAAACGAACAATACAAAAAGACATCACTTTTAGAGCTTGTTAATGAGAAAAAAGCCTCGACAATATATTGGAAAATCTTAACAAAGAAAAAAAGGGTAAATGTTTAAACGGACCATGCTACAATGTTAAAATAGAAAACTAGAAATAATAAGATTTAGTGTAGGATACCATAATATCTGAAACGTAAATGAATTGAAGACATTATAAAAATTTACCTTAGAGTGTATCTTAATAATTATAACATTGAAGTGAACATTTGTAAAATAAACCCCACCTTGAATCATGATTCTTGTTAAATAATATATATATATATATATATATATATATATATATATATATATATATATATATTATGTGTTTATATATATGTGTATGTCTGATGAAGAGGATCAGTATTATGAAAAAACAAATATACTTATATACAAAATAATTCTATAATCACCCACCAGGTAAGCTTTATTGAAAACTCGCAGTCATGTTCCGTAAAGATTTAATTTAATCAACGAAGAATATACACATCCCTACTGAAGACACCTACAGACGAAGCTTTATAGGTAGCATCAATACCTTTGTGATGGAACATTCCACTCTATCGTCCTACTGCTGGTTGTTGGTATCTAAGTTGGTGTATATACACTGTGCTAGTGAAGAGACTCGATATTAATAAAAACCCATAACGTCTCTGAGACGATCGTACACAAACAATTATTTATGTTGAATTCTTGGAGCGTAAATAAAAGATCATGTCGTAATTAAATATACCTAAGATCTCTCTCTGTCCTCTTCTCTCTCTCTCTCTATGTATATATATATATATATATATATATATATATATATATATATATATATATATATATATATATATATATATATCGTTTTGGGAGTTTTTCAACCTTTGAAACTATATGAAGAAACCCCACATTTTTGGTCCATCGTTGGAAAACTCCTTAGCTTGCAAGTCAATTAATAACTTGCAATCACTGCTTGGATATATATATATATATATATATATATATATATATATATATATATATATATATATATATATATATATATATATATATATATATAGTCTCGGAAGTTTCTCAACCATTAAAACTATATTAAAGAAAAAAAATAAAAAAATTATAGTCCCAAGTCTTCCAGTGGAAAATCACTCATGTAAGTCAATTTATTTTTTACAGTTATTATATTAGATTATTTCTAACACTATTTTAAGGGATCATCAGTTGTTTACCATGAAAAACTGTTTCGGGAATTTAAATATATATACATATCGTTTTGGGAGTTTTTCAACCTTTGAAACTATATGAAAAAACCCCACATTTTTAGTCCTTCGTTGGAAAACTCCTTTGCTTGCAAGTCAATTAATAACTTGCAATCACTGCTAGGATATATATATATATATATATATATATATATATATATATATATATATATATATATATATATATATATATATATATATACATATCGTTTGGGAGTTTTTCAACCTTTGAAACTATATGAAAAAAAAACACATTTTTAGTCCATCGTTGGAAAACTCCTTTGCTTGCAAGTCAATTAATAACTTGCAATCACTGCTTGGATATATATATATATATATATATATATATATATATATATATATATATATATATATATATATTCTTCGATGTCTCAATGAACGTCTATATATGTTTCGTGTATCTGTAATTTACTATTTACTTCATAATTTTGGATATATCTATACGTGAGTGCATTTGTGTTTATGCCTGTATGCATATTTACAAACACGTATATATAGGGAGGTATATTTATATATACTGAGTGAATCTGGGTAGATATCGGAATCTATTTCTCTATGTGTATATAAGTGCAAGTATGCATGTATATGTTTGCGAGTGTAGCACATGAGATTATTTTGGAAAACATTGTGCCCTTATAAATTCTAAGCAAATCTGCCAAAATATTTAAAAATCCCCCTAAAAAGTCCATGTGTCCCTCTAAAACACGCACAATTCTCTGTGAATTTGGAATAATTCAAAACTTCTGCAAGTTCAAAACACTGCCCTAAGGCTTAAAAGATCAACCAATGTTTCGAGTCATAGTATTTTTCTATGAACGTATGTATATACGAACTATATATATATATATATATATATATATATATATATATATATATATATATAATGATACACGGTTATATATGTGTGTGTGTGTTCATATATTTTTAAGTATATATTCCTGTGTGGGTATTTTTAAGCACGTTTCTACATGCACACGTCCACACACACACATGTATATACATATATGTGTGTGTATATATATATACGTATATGCATAGATGTTTTCAAATATATATATATATATATATATATATATATATATATATATATATAACAAAACTATTCAGATACAACACTGCTACCTGTTGGCCATCTAATATACGGCAAATCTTCTAGCGAATCGCGTGCATTGTCACTAAAACTATTTCCTTGTTATCCCCTCAGTGGTGCGCCCGAGCAATGAGAACCCGAAAGAAAGCACACGTACGGATGGCAGTAGTCACGAATATGTCCACTTCAAAGGGACCACAATGCAAACGAATCAAATGGTCCCTTTACCTGGGAAGAAGCGCGGGAAAATGAGACGATCCTAATCGCAAGTTACAAATGTCGTAATTCTAGAAATATCTACACTCGCGCTCAGTAGTACGTCAGTCTATCGCGAATTGAACCACTTTTGTGTTATTTAATACAAAAATACGATACATTTTGTATAGGAATTATTGAACATAAGTTGCTACAAAAAAGTGAACAAGTCCAATGAAAATTCGTAAACGAAATGAAAAATAATGAAATCTTTCTAATATATATATATATATATATATATATATATATATATATATACATATGATTATCTTTTTGACAAACTTTTGTGATGATCATCCTGGTACTGATTTTAATAAAATTATTACCTAAATAAATGGGATCTGTTTTATTTATCATTCAAACGGCTGCATGTTATTTAAATCAATAACACGACACAAACTTTGAAATACAGTATATATAGTACTAACGAAAGACCTATAGACATTCGTATATCTTTCTACTTTGCATAATTTCTTTTTAAACAAGCTATTATAAATGAACGTTTGCTGTTATATATTTGTAATTTTATTGTGTTATTTTACCTGTGTATCTGCAATAGTTTCCTCGGTATTAACATTAACTTATTAAAGTAATTTAATAAAAGAAGAATATATTACGAAAACCTTCATTAAAATAAAACTAATATGTCTTAGCTAGCTATAAAGATATACTGATGAAGCATAAGTGTTCACAGTGTAAGGGGGTGACTTCTTTCTCTGTTTCTCTCTCTCGCGTCGTTCTCACTCCATCCCTTTCTCCTACTCATTTTCTCTAGAGACGCCAAATTTTCTTAGTTTTTGAAGAACATGTTTTACTTACGAAGAAGAAGGATAAAAAATAGAAGTATACATAGGCTGAAATAGAAACGTTTTTTACTTAGGATACAAACTAATAAAAACTTAATTTTCTGTTTTAATTGTAAGTTTTTTATTTTAAGTTTTCTTTCACTTCTTAATTAATTTTATTATAAACATAATAGAAAACAAAACGGCTACTCTGACTTTTCTTGATTAACCTTTTTATTTCATTTTCGTTCCCGTGTACGTTGCTAAAATAAAACACAAGCAAGACAGTTTCAAAGTGGGAGAGAAAAGAAGAAGGAAGGGATCATTTGTACTACTAGCTGAGAGACTTTGCTAACTGGGATGTGGTCTGATAAAATTTTAGGTCGGTGCGCACCATTCCTAGGCAGAGAACACATACTCAAACTTCGGTCGTCTAAACACACATAAACTTGCAGCGTGTATCCAACTTCTTTTAAACAGCGAAATGTGTAGTCTCTTCCAATCACATCTGATCTTGATTTTAAGCTGATGTTTAAAGTGAGAAATAAGATAGTTATCAGAAGGCAACTCAACCCCGTCTAAGCGTGAGGTCTACGCTACAGGTCTAGCTATGACTAGGATTGTGACAAACACCATTCGTTTCTCCCTGGGCCACGAAGGCATCACATTGTACATTACAGATGTAAGATATATGGGAACCAACTGCCCAGAGACAATGCGAGCCGTCACTTTGTTGACATACTTCCAAAGCCCACGTAGCTTGCTGCAATTAAAGAAGGCGTGCTCGGCCGTTTCTTGGTCAACATCGTTCCAGCGCAGACAACAAGAGTTTTGACTAGTTTCAACTTTGAAAAGTTTGTCATTAAGGGGCAGGGCACCCCGGACTCATATCCAGGTCAGAGAAAACTCAGGGATATTTAGATAACTCCGGCCTGGCGCCCAACTCCACTCAGAGCGAATCTCCTCTTCCGAATATCCCAGCCGCTCCCCAAGCGAATCCGAAGCGGTCCCCGCTATTAGCCCATAATATAGCGTCTGTCTAGACCGTGCAATATCATTAGACGCTGGCAGTTATCTGAGCACAGCTAGGTATTCGTTGAAGAACTGCTATTGTCGCCTTGTTTTACGTCGGCCTTCAACCAAGTGGTCAGGAATGACAGTCTTTCGGCATGTCGATGACTTGCTCAGTCACCCCTCTCATTCGGACGTTGAGTACAGACCTGTCTACGTACTAGCGACTTCTTACCCAGCAACAAAAGTGAGAAGAGCTGAAGCGGTCCACATATAGAGGTAGTACAGCCAATTAGGACGAGCGGAAAGGTGTAAGCAGTGCACACCTTAACTCTGCCTTTAAGAGAAAGCCCCCTTCGAAGCCAAATGCTCACTGACGCTTCAACCTTCGAATATACTTCCAACCAGTTCTTTTCAAGCTGAAGTCCCGGTCCAAACAATACGCCAAGGATCCGAACCAGGCCATCCGACCAGTTGAAAAAAACTCGGCAGCGCAGCCGCGCCGCTCCACACAACCAACGTCAGCCCATTGGACATTCTGATGTTGACTACTGCCCCTGTTGTTGAATAATGGCCCTATAAGAATGGACGCATCTGTCGGGGATCGAATTTGACTTGCGCGGTTTATGATGAAGTCATCTCGTGCAAGTCGGTTCGATGTGTCTTCCACGGTGCGGAGACATTCACGTAACCTAAAGTTCATAGAAGGTCAAAGGTTAGATTGCACCTGGCGTGATCACGAGGTTTGGTGACGTCAGAGTTTCCCGCGTGGGAAAGTTAAAGTAAGATTTGAGCAGTTTCTCACTTGAAAGCGTCGAAGGAACAACTCACGATCATGTAGCTGTTACAAGAAGGGATTAAGAGTCCCAGGATTATAAGAGCCTTAGTGAATCTTTCATATTCCTCTCTCTGCAAGCAATTACGAGATTAACTTAGTAGATTTAATTAGTGTGGCCTCTCTCTCAAATTACCAACGAACTTCTCATTTGTCGGCTAGTTAAATAGTTATTAAAAGGCTCAGAATTAAACAGTAAAAGATTGTTGGCTTTATTCAAAGTAAAAAGATTGATTTCAGCCCACGAAGAAACCGCCAGTACGCAAAGAATAGCGGAGAAGTTGACGCGCGGCGAAGTGACGGCTCAGCAGACTATAGATGGCGGCGGCGGACCATAGCAGTCGTGAAAACAAATAGTTGCAGACGAAAAAAAAGATTAGTACGAATAGTCGCGACAACAGAAAAGCTGTGACGGCAGCGACAAGAGGCGACGACAATTGGCGGCGAGACGAAGTACGACAGAGCAGTACGAATAGTTCCCGGGCAGTTGAAATTCGCGGAATCTAGTAAACGACACATCGCCCCATTATGAATTAACAGCGAAGGTCAATCTACGGCGACATTAAAGTTATCCTAATAACCAGTCAATGTAACACTGTAACTTCTTCGTACTTTTTGAGTGCCTTAGTCACCGCGAGAATGTCTTCAAATCTCGACACGCACACGGTGACATAATCGACATACAGGGATACCCGAGCTCGCGCACCACCCAGTATAGCGATAACGCGTAGGGATAGTGTTGCACAGGAAATGCTCCAATGCAAGAACATAAAGTAGGGGCGAAAGCGGACAATCCGACCGAGAAACGAGGAACGATCTAGACCGCATTCCGTTTACCTGCACCACTACTATGAGGTGCAGATACAGAATGGATATCCATTTGCGGAAGTCCAGATTAAATCGGGCGTCCTCTAGAACAGATCCCAGGACACGATGGTCAACCCTGCCGAAAGCTTTGGACTGATTTAAATTTATCAGCACGGCTTCAGTGTCGTCTTCTAATCCCCCTATGATCGTGCGAATCAGCTCGTTCTAATAGGATTCAATAAAGCTGGAAATAAAAACCTGCAAACGGTTCGCAAGAACTATTGACAATTCTTTTAACTGTTTAGCAGAGTTATGGGCTTAACATTATCTAACCCCCCTTCATGCCATTCTTTTTTAATCAGAAATGTAATCACTCTCCTGGTGACTTGGGCAGGAATGCATCTTAGCAAAAACCAGTGTTTGAACATACCCGTCAGAAGAGGAAGGATCATACACGACAACATAAACATATTGTAGGGCAAACCTGGCGATTTGTTCGAGCCGATTTGTTCGAGTCGATTTGTTCGAGCCGCGCTGCCTCAACGCAGCCAAGACAAAACACTCCGTAACCCAACCATCACAACCAGCCGCTCGCGTCTAATTCAGGCAGGCTGAGTCAGCCAACTAGCTGTTAAAACCCTGGACGTGGAGTCAGGGCAGTTGGATGAAGCGATCCACGAAATGCTTCTGGAACCCCTCACAGATTTCCTGCGTTAATACGAGGGACTCTCCTTCTAGTGTCGACATTCAGTCCTCTGTTAAACACTCTTTCTAGCTTATACCTGGCTATCTGACCCTCATACCACTCGTTCGTCGGACGTTTCATGCCCCCCATTCAGTTGTACTATAGTTATGAAGTCCATCCTTATCGACCAAATGGGCCAACTTATCTTCTAATCGCTTTTCTGCTTTAGGCTTATTTAAAGCGAGGTCCTGGCTATACTGAACACAAAAGCGTCTAATCTTAGTTTTAAAGTTAACCAACCACTTAGTTCCTATAACCTTCCCAACTAAATCCCGCTACATAAAGATAGTTAGCTTTTTCCGGAAGTCACGTATTTCCAACAAGGAGGTATTGGACTTCTAGTACCCAGATTATTTAGGTCTAGTCTTTAAGTTTCAAACGGGCCACAACTATTTTGTTGTCCGAGTGTTTTAACCGGTGGAACTTAAGGCAAGATAGAAAGTAAACATCGCCTCTTCTGACTAACATCCTGTGCAAGTAGGTACTTGAACAGGAAGGCGCACTAGTATGCCACGTCCACATCTCCCGCCACGAGTGATCGAGACGGAACCTGCCAACAAGATCGTACATGTCAATCTGGTTAGACGGACTGCCTTCACACCTATCCAACCATGTACTGCCGACCCTGTCTATCTTGGGATTAAGAATAGCATTCCAATAACCCATTAAAACTATCTGCTAAAAACCCTGGAAAAACACCTCTAACTTTCGAATAAAATAAAACCCTCTCCTCGAGTATGTTGGGTGCATACACCGCGACAATCTGAAACTTGCTGTTGCATACGGAAACGTCGGCTACAACCAGCATACATTCTGTGTCTGTGTGTACAATGTATATTTTTTGCGGACAGGGTACCGCTCACTAACAAGGAAGCCTCCCGAGCATCACGGCTGCCGAATGCTGAAAAATCCCTGTAATGTTTAGACAGCATTAGACAGTCGTCAATTTAATCATAGTGGGTTTCCTGTAGAGCAGCCACATCTATGTTGCGGGCCAGAAGATCTCTCAGCACGCGAGCTTTAGGATCTCATGCTCCTGGTATTGAGAGTTCTCAACTTTAATTTCGTGAACATGATCACTATTGAGTGTTGATCACTGGCCTTAAATCCACAGGAGTGAGGACGTCGCATGGTTTGTCCCAGGCTTCCTGTCAGCAGTTCGAAGGAAAGTTAATTTTACAGCACGATAAAAAGAAGGGTGAATATAAATGCTATTTCTACAAATTGTTTAAGCGATGTATGCTCCTTTTCCACCCGCTTCACACCGAGCACAGCGTTGACATCCTCGTTAACCATTCGCCACATACACTTGGTTCTCGTACACTGTCTGTTAAGACACCGGTGTTAAGATTTGAATCGGTTTTAACGCTTTCCTCTGCAGCACTGTTAAATAAGCCGTGGCGTGCAGAGGATCCACTTTGAAGAACTGATCCATGGGTAAGAAGAGGATATTCCTACTTTTGGTAGTCTTTACGGGCTTAGGGGAGGTAGATCGGCTTCCGGTCCTCTCTAGTTCGGTCTCAGAAACTTTCTGTAGAGACTGAGAGTGAGGTAAGGCAAAGGGCGTGTAGTGGGAGTGGGGTTGGTGTTGTGCGTTCAACTAGGATTGGAGTGGGTATGGGTATCGAGAGTTCAGCTGATATTGGAGTGGGGGTTTGGGTTTTTATGGGTTCTTTCGTCTATTTTTCCTCTAGAGGGGATTGGGGATCAGCCTTTTTTCTTGCTCTTTTGTTTCTCTTTGGAATTACCTTTTTATAAGGGGATCCTCTATTTTTAAGAGGGTATTGTAGTATCTATTCTGTTGTTATGAAGCGATCCGACCAGGCATTACAACCTCCTTTGAGGGTATACTCTTTCCAGGCTTAACCCTTTCTTTTGGGGGTATTGTAGTATATTTTTAATTTGACATGACACATTTTTCCCAGGCATTATCTCCTTTTCGAAGGGGCAGTATAGTATATGTTCGTACCTCACGATACCATCTGCCAGGATTACTTTATACTTTTTTTTTTGGGGGGGGAGTTTTCGTTCGTCATGATATCCTTTCAGTCATTACCTTCTCTTTTGGGGGTTAGAGTATGTAGTTCATTCATCATGAAATCATCCTCCCAGCCTAGCAAAATAATACAACCGGAAGGAACATATATTTGTTAGTAAACTAATAAAATCATGTACAAATCAACCTTATTACTCAGGTCTGCGTTAGAGTCTTTTACAGGTTCTCAAACCCCTTTTCCCATAATTCTACCATTTGACATATTCTCAATAATTCAAATATCTTCTTCAAATATGCAGAAACTAGCCAGAAATGTTTTCCATAATTCTACCTATTCTTAAATTACTCAACAGCCAATTATCTGCTACAAACTTGCAGGAACTCTCCAAATAATTATTTCCATTATTATCCAATTTTGAAATTTCTCAAAAAAAACTTTTCTATAATTTTAACATTTAAAAATCTTCAACCCCAGATCTCTAAAACAAAAAATGTGAATGTTACAACCGAAGAGGATACTCCCAGTTTGCCCTGGGAACACATGTGCAGAAAAAACGAGTGTCCACAGCAAATAATATACACTCCCCGCCAAACACAGATTGCATCAACAACCTAACCCTTTCGTTCAAAAATTTTCAGACGTCTAACATACATAATTTATAACAATTATTTAGCTAGATGGGCCCTTGATTTGGTCAGCTTCCAACAACCCCTCCCTCTCAACTTAGGCATTATGTAAGGGTAACATTAGTGCAATTGATACAGAGCGATTTCACGGGACATCAAATAATCACAAGGGTCTAGCATGTATTAAGGATGTAACCCTCTTCTGATTTATTCCAACCGAAGTCCTGGAAATGGATCTACTTCCCAACATCCTGATTAAGGTTTATCCATCTTTTAAAGTTCGAATTGATATTCATAGCCTTATCTATATATAACAACGGACAAGACCTTTAAAAAATAACCTAGAGCGAAAAAGATGAAACGAAATAAATAAAGAAAAGATTATTTTCTACCTACCACTCTGTCGTTATTTTCCGGCGACGTCTCAACTTTTTACTGTTTTGTTTGAGAGGTTGTCTCATATTATGCATCTAGCGGTTGTTGTGTTCTGCACAGTTGATCTCAGTCACTAGATGTGAACTCGCCTGTGTGGCTTCAGCATCTGCTGCGTCCTGCAAAGTTGAAATCTGATGGTCACGTGTCCGTTCGTCCGCGCGCGTTTACTGCTCAGGCCGTGATCGTCAGCTTGTTGTGGTGGTCTGAAATAGGTGTTCGATTCTGACACCAGTCGCAGTGTTAATGTTGTCGTCACACTCAGTGCTGCAACAGGATAATTCTCTCTCCAATCAAAATTAAAAACCCCAGTTTAATACAAGTAACCTAGTTTTATTTTGATGGTTATTGCAATGAGACTTGTGTTTTTATACTGAACAACATAACTTCTAACTGAAGACTTTTCATTAACCTAGGGCTTAAGGGCCCATCGTGCTCCGAGAAGCATACAGACCAAAACTGACAGCCTTTGCTTCTCTATTGGAATATATATATATATATATATATATATATATATATATATATATATATATATATATAAAGAGAGAGAGAGAGAGAAAGAGAGAGAGAGATAGGGAGAGAGTAAGAGAGTGAGAGAGATACATTGAGGTTCTTTTTAGACCACCCAGCCAACCATTTAGATATCATCAGCTGCTAATCTATGGGCATAAAAATGTGACTGATCAGCTGCTAATCTATGGGCATAAAAATGTGACTGTTCATCATGTGCTATGTACATTACTTCTTTCAAGTTCTTTACTCTCAAAATAAACCCACTTTTAAAGAGTAACTAACTTTTGTAAGTGTAGAAATCAAATTAACTGCAATTCACATATATTTCCAATTTCTTGGGTGGTTCTTCCTTTCTTAGTTAAGTATTTTGCACTCGCAGCAAGCCTGTTTTTCGCTTGCATTTTAACTATGCAACCGATTAAAAATCCACATTGTAATACGGACGAAGACTATTAAATTGGTTAATCCTGGTTCGAACCCAGTCAGATCTATTATTTTCATTTACATTGTAATAGAATTAAAATAGGCGTAAACACCCCTCACCAGCAACAGGCAAAGTACCAACTTGTGTTGAATGAATTGTTTTCTGATATATATTTTGTTTTTAGAATAAAATACTCCCTAAAAGAGGTGACATGCTTTTGAATAAAAACAAACGAACTAAAAAACTAAACATTTAAAAGCTTCATCTAGCAGCTGTTAATCTTTTAGATGAAAATTGATAATTTGCATTATTTTTATCATTTGGACTACTGTTCTCAACCTGGATTTTATTCTCACAACGTTTCGGCCGATGTAAACTCCGCCCTTCTTGAGGTGCATTTTGTCGAACTCTGGAATTTGCACAGAATCTCGAACTCAACGGGGTTAGATTCTTCTCGTTTCGTCAACCATGACTTGGTAGAAGAGAACAATTTACCCCGATAGATTAAATAAAGTGTTCTGTTCGAAATTCCATACATATTTCCGGGTCGACAAGACGCACTTTAAAAAAATCGGAGGTTATATCGACTGAAACGTTTCGAGAATTACATCTAAATTGAGAACAGTAGTTCGATTAATCCAATTAATACGACTGACACGTTGAATTAATTTGCAGGACGATTCGTAGTTAATTGTTATATACTACACGAAAACATCAGTGTATATATATATATATATATATATATATATATATATATATATATATATATATATATATACATTTAAAAATGATACGCAGAAATCTCTCTAAGGCCACTTCGACTATCATCTCGTCAGGAGAAAATCGATAGTTTTAATTAATAATATTGTCGAAAGAAAGAGCAAATGGGGAAGTTGAAAGTGCCAAAAGTAGCGCTAAAGCGATTAAAAGTCAATCTAATCATTTACTTAAACAACCGATTAAAAGGCACTGCGTTAGGGAACAAAAAAAAAGGGAGGGAGTTCAAAGTTCCCCAAAGAGATTTAGCGATCTAATAAATTCCTTCTGCCAGCACAAGGAAGGTTTTCGAATAGCAATCGAGACAGCTTCCAATATTTTCAAATGGTTCTTGGAATCTGCTCTATGCAAGACCTCAAAACAGTCTATTTTATGGCTACTGGCACAGCTTGGGTTTTCTACCAAATGCTGGCAAATAGCAGAGTCCAAAGAATTAGTGGAGGGGTACCACAAGGATCCTACCCTTCCCTGACGGATTTTTGATGGAATGTGCTGGTTTATGCGGGTCTGCAAATGCAAGGAAGTGCGCCCTATATAGCCAGCATCACATTGGCATTTAAATTGGTATACACTATTACTATAATTTGCATAAATACACACACACACTATATATATATATATATATATATATATATATATATATATATATATGTATATATATATATATATATTGTGTGTGTGTGTATTTAGGCAGCATTTTTTCATTAATACAAGTGTTGTTAAAAAAACTAGAAAGAACCAATGTAGTATATAAATTTAAATGCCATTTCACAGGATGTACCTCCCAAAATAATTGGTTTTACTACAACCACCCTATCCCGTCGCCTCACCATGCACCTCGTCAATTCCAACTCAATTCATAAACACCTACAAATGCACAATTGCCCTCAATCAGAATTAAGGCAAATTTTAGTACGTAACACCAAAATAATACATTCTGAGACAAACTTCAAAAATTAAAAATACTCGAGGCCTTATATATTAAAGCACAACAAACTAAAATTAATAATATAGCATACGAGACCAGCTAAACCATTTTAAAATGCCTATCATAGTTTAGCGATACCACCGGTGTTGCTCAATTCAAATTATAAAAATAAGGACATTCAATTAAATTAATTATTACCTATCTCCCCTTTTTTCCTTCTCCATAATTATTCCAACAAACTAAAATAAATCAGCTATTACCTTAAAAATAAAAAAAAAAATACATAAATACATAAATGAATAAAAGATTCAATTCATCCGTCTCATGTCAACAATGTAGACGTTCGTTTTTGCGTTCACGGCTTGCCGTAGTCTTTTAAAAACTTCCATGCTTTCAGCCGCTTTTAGTCATTTTTTACCATTTTATACCATCAAACACCTTATGATGATTCCAGAAGGAGTCGAAAACGTTCGTGTAACATACGGTTCATTTATCAATTCATTCGATATCAACATAAAAAAATCATTTGACGAATTGAAAAAATAAAAAAGGACTAACAAAACAGAAGAGTTCTGTTGTTTTTAACAACACTTATACAGGGTGGGCCAAAATAAGGGTCCTATTATTAAATTTGAATAACTTGAATTTGAATAACTTCCACAAAATAAAAGTTAAACTCACCAAACTTTATGTGTGTGTAGACTGACCCTTCCGAGATTTTTTGAAATAAACAAAACAAATTTTAGCCGAAAAACACTTCTTAAAACTTACAAAAACTAAAGTATTGTTTTTTACACTGTTTTGAGTTTTTTAAGCAAAAATAATGTTTTCTAAATGAGGGTACGTTCCTTAGGGCTAATACGGCTCATGCTTGCTTCGGAATGGGTCCTTTACTTATTCTAAAAAAAAAATAAAAAAAATCAATAAATAAAAAAGTTATGAATTTTTAATAATAGGACCCTTATTTTTGCCCACCGTGTATTAATATACACACACACACACACACACATATATATATATATATATATATATATATATATATATATATATATATATATATATATATATATATATATATATATATGAGTTTTGTTAACATACGGTTCATTTATTAATTCATTCGATATCAACATAAAAAAATCATTTGACGAATTGAAAAAATAAAAAAGGACTAACAAAACAGAAGAGTTCTGTTGATTTTAACAACACTTATATTAATATACACACACACACACACACACATATATATATATGAGTTTTGTTAACGATTATAAAAGTCAATAAGATGCATAACTAAAAGGTTAATTTTTAGTACGTAATGCGGTTCTCAACTGAAAAATCTACACTGCTGCAGAAATGTGACAAACGAGTTGTGGAATATATGATGAATAGGTTCGGAGAGGATTTTCAAATTTCAAATTGAAACTTGGATATATTAGATAAAGATTGGAACTTGGATATACAGGGTGATGCATAAGTCACTTAGCTATTTATTTTTGAAATTCTAAAGTTAAAAAATGCGGTGATACAAAACAGAAAGTTCATTCAACAAATTAATTCATGGGAGTTTAAAATTACAGCAAATTTTCAAAATTTCTACATTTGTTCTGCATGCATATCTCCATTCTTTTTTGCAAGGAATTTACGACTCTTTGTAGCATATTTGATTGATTATGAAATGAATATATATAGACACAAATATATAAACGAACAAATCTAAAATAACAAATAGCAGTAATTAGAGATTAAGATAACAATTATCAAAAGTTCATAGTATGTTTGTGCTTCATATGGTAATCATTTTAAATAGCTAAGTGAAGTGACTTATGAATCACCCTGTATTAGATGAACATGTTTTAGTTGCTCTAGAAGACGTTCGGAGTTTGAGGTAGATGCTGTATGTTCTGAAGTTATTTGCACACTTCCGACTTGTATATAATATTCTAACATATGCGAGACTCTCAACAAGACATTGTATGTTCAGAGATCATTTGCACAATTCTAACTTAGAGATATTAGATTAAAATCATCAAGTCGCTCTGGAAGACATACAAAGTTTGAGGAAGATATTGCAAGTTCAGAAATCATTTGCACAATTCTTAACTTAGAGATATTAGATTTAAATCATCAAGTCGCTCTGGAAGACATACAAAGTTTGAGGAAGATATTGCAAGTTCAGAAAGCATGTGCACAATTCTAACGGAGGTCTATTAGATTAAACTAATCAACTCGCTTCAGATGAAAGTCTTGTATGTTCGAATATGATTTTCGCAAATGAATAGATCAGATTAATTATGAAAGTCGTTTTTAATGGCCTTCAGAGTTGTACGACACTTTCTTTACATTGAAAATCCGAAAAACCGCATGTTTGTGTTTTCGACGTTTTCAAAATTATTATCTATTAACAATTAGTGAAAATAAATGTATTATAGGTAGATTTGTTTTATTTCCATCGTTTTTAAAACATTGAAAACTTTATAGGACACTTAGTACTTCTGCTTCTGCTATCATTATCATCATTACCATCATTACATATATGTTTTATCTGTCTCTACTAACACTATCACTCCATCAGCAATCTTCCTATATGAACGAGACACAAACCTTTGCAATTCCATTCTATTCTTCCACGTTCACACCTTATAGCCGAACGGGCAAGGAAATGCGTCGAGCATCAACAAAAACGTGGGAGGTGGTTCAAGTTTGCATATCGTTTTAAACAAATATCGCAAACTCTTCCGTCCGATTGGTTTCCCCTTTAAGAACGGTGGCCATCGGGCCGTGGGTGTGAGATAAATCAGGCATTGGTTGCCGGTGTTGGTGGCAGGACCCGCTCCATTGTCGCCGGCTTTTTCTGAACGTTGAGCGTTAAAGAAAAGGGGGCGGCGGAGAGAAACCAGGTAATGGTTTCCGGGCGAACGATTTCATTCTGAAAGCGTCCTAGCGGCGTGATTCTCGACCCCCCTTCCTGTTACCACGGTGACATGACCACGTTGTCAGAAGCCTCTTTCACGCACCGCTGGTTTTCTATGGTGCACACATGACGGAGATATGCCCACCGTGCCTGGTTTAACTGATGTCTCCTATGTAATAATTATGTAAAGGAATTTTCTCACTAATAAGCACAGCAGCAGTTATAAAATCAGACAGATTTCGAATTCAGTAATCGTATTTCTCGCTGTACAATGAATACATACACACTCGATGTAACAGTACGAATGGGGGTAGGAAAAGTTGGAGGTATGACAATGGCAGTAGCAGATAGAAATATTTTTGTAAATGTTATATTTGCAATTAAAACATAGTTGTACTCTAGTTTCTGTTTGTTGTTGTTCAAACCAGGTGTAATAGGTATTCATTTTATTACATATTATTAAAATATAGATACAGTGTCTGTCTATAACGGAAACAATGTTTCATTCCTGAAGTATGATTTCAAATTCTGAAATATTTTAACATTATTGTCTTATTTTGATATTAATATTGCTCGCCAAATCTACGTACACTATGAAATATACTCAATACAAAAGAGAATGTCATTAATATTGGAATTTACTCGATATATCATGAGCTATACTTATATCGTCTTGATTGTATAGAGCTCAACATTTTCTAGGCACGCAAGACCAGGTAAAAACAATGAAGTTATCAGCAATTAACACGCTCCTACCTTTTGTGCAATGGAGATGGTACTGCTTTGGGGGAAAAATTCATTGTACCGCGGTAAGTTTACCGCGAAATATTTTAGTGCGTATTATTAACCTGTACTGTTTACTATCAACACACATCAGAGAATACACTTCCTTATCGTCTTAGAAACGATTATACGCGTAATCATTGTTGATCTTGAATTCTTGGAATTGGAATAAATAATTTTTTAAATTAATTTGTCTAAACTTTCTCTTCATATATATATATACAGGGTGACCCCCACCCCCAAACGGGCCCCCGTGTACACTTTAAGTGATATCACCTTTATTTATTCACCGATTGCCCTTATTTTACAGGACATGGCAGAATCAAAGACCGTGAGTACACCAAGACCTCAGCTGGGACAAAGAATACACTGTGTTTAATTTTACTACAAGACAGGCTCGTTTAAGAAACCCCAGGACAGTTTCATGCATCAGTTCGAATGTGAAAAGGCTCCATTCAAAAGCAGAATTCAGAACTGGGACCGTGGAGAACCTCAACATTGCCAGTAAGAACCGTCCAAGCCATTCGGGACGTCCCAAGAAGCGGACAGCCGAGCTGGTCGAAAGTGTGAGAGAGTCTCTCCAGGAGAGTCCGAAACGCTCTGTACGTAAGCGAAGTCAGTCCCTCGGTATCTCCCGTGAGACTTGCAGGAGAGTGCTGGTGAACGATATCAGGGCTTACCCATACATAATACAGACGCTGTAGACCCTTACAGCCTCAGACAAGAAGCAGAGGAGCGCTATGGCAGTCAAGATGCTCGATAGATCGAGGAGACACCAGGTTTCCTTAACCTCCTTTGGACCTCAGATGAAGCCCACTTCCATCTTGACGGAAGAGCAAATTCCAAGACAAATGTGTTCTGGGGGTCCTCCAGACCCAATGAAGTAGCCACCAAGCCCCTGAACTCTCCTAATTGCACGGTGTGGGCTGCAATCTCGGTCAGAGGCATGATCGGACGAATCTTCATCGATGAATCTGGCGCAGCAGTGACAGTCACCAAGGAGCGGTATGTGTAGGTCCTCAAAACCTTTAAGAGTGAGCTCCAGACCCTCTACCCGTCGCTCATGAGCAAGTTCTGGGTCCAGCAAGACGGAGCAAGTTCTCACACCTCAAACTTGTCCCGAGATTGGCTGAAAGAGAACTTCGGAGGCCGAGTGATCAGTCTCAAGACTAATTTTGAGTGTTCACCCCATAGCCCGGACCTAAGCCCCCCAGATGTTTTCCTTTGGGGCTATCTTGAGGACAGAGTGTACGCAGGGAAACTCAGAATCATCACGGAACTCAAGGAAGCCATCAGGGAGGAGATGAGAGCCATTCCCAATAAAGTCTGTAAGAACGTCATGGACAACTTCGTTCTGCGCCTCAAGAAATGCACGGAGCTAAATGGAGGCCATCTAGAACACATGCTGTAGAACGGAGAAAAAAAGGCCAAAGACCCTAGTGTTTTGATGTGATGTTTTGAATATAATAAACTAGTTATGACCAAAAATTAATTTCATTCGGACGAAACACTAAGAAACAGGGCCTAATTAGAGTTGGGGCCCGTTTCTTTTGGTCACCCTGTATATGTGTGTGTGTGTCTGTGTCTGTTTGTTTGTTTGTTTGTATGTTTGTTTGTTTATTTATTTGTTTGTTTGTTTGTTTGTTTATGTATGTATGTATGTATGTATGTATGTATGTATGTATGGATGGATGTTAAAGAAACAAGAACAAAGGTATACGCGCGGACGTGCCTACGTACCCAAACCAAAACTAACCGCACACACACACACACGCAGACAGAATGACGGCAAAGTCATTAAATCTCAAGGACAATTCTATAAGCGGAGATTCTGACCAAAAAATACTGAACCACCACACACGAAGATAACCAGAAAGATAAAAGTCGGAAGCACACATACTAAAAAAATCCACATAACTTTGACCCAAAGAAACAAAAAATATGAAAACACATACACACGCACCCACACGCGCGCACATGCGTAGAAACGGCAAACTGTTAAAAATAAAAATATTTTTTCAAATGGAACGAATATCTGAAGAGAGTACAAAAGCTTGAAACGCGCCATAACATTATAAAATGTAAATGTATATATATATATATATATATATATATATATATATATATATAATATGTGATCGAATGAAGCATATTTATGCAAGGCTTGGAGTATGATGTCATGATAAACAAACTATATACACTGACTCCCCAAAGGCGAAGGTAAGGTGATATCATAGCGAACAATACTAATAAGCAGCAACTTAAGACGTTTTTCTATAGAAGAATCTATTGCATAGATATAAAACAATGAGACAATGAAGATTACATATGTATATAACAAAATATTAATTTATTTGATACGGTTTAAAAAATCAATATGCAAATTAGGAATACCTAAAGCTCTTTGCGAGTATTTGCGTATTACTATATATGCGGTATTTAAAAATATTATGTTGTCTCATAGTATAAGCATATCTCGTTTTGCTGTTAATATATTTAATATAGATAGAAATATTTGCATTTATTTATTTAGAAGAAATATATATTAAGACATTACCTTACCATGTAGTTGTGAAACACTGTATTAGATACAATTAGATTAATGCTAAATACTCTGAACTCTATATTGTATTATATTGTTTGATAGTGTTCAATATATATAAAGTTTGGTATATATATATATACATATATATATATATATATATATATATAAGAATATATATATATATATATATATATATATATATATATATATATATATATATATATATATATATATATATATATACGAGGCCTGTCAGAAATGTATCCGACATTAGGCCAGAAAAAATATTTCAAATACGTGACGGGGTTGGGACCCTAATCCCCTTCAAAGTAGGCTCCTTCTCCTTGCACACACTTAACCCACCGATCCATCTACTGCTAGAACCACATCTGGACGTCTTCTTTTGGAATGGTGTTCATTTCCGCCGTCGCGTTCCGCATTATCTTTTTTTTCACACCCTGTCGACAACAGCTGAACACCGAGCAGTTTGGGGCCTGCCGGAACGCTTGACACTCCCCGCTGATGTGCGGCCATTTTTTAATCGGTTGAACCACTCTTTAATTTATGTTACACATTACATCTTCTCCAAACACCTGCTGAATCTAATGCGACGGCGGAGGTAAACATCATTCTAAAAGAAGACTGGCAAAGGTGTTTCCGGCAGTGGATGGATCGGTAGGCTAAGTGCGTGCAAGCAGAAGGAGCCTACTTTGAAGGGGATTAGAGTCCCAACCCCGTCACTTATTTGAAATATATGTTTTTGAAAAAAACATTTTTTTGATAGCCAACTATTATCGTTCGATGTCATATACCTTAATTTATTTTGATTACTAACTGAAATTGTGTTAGCACACGGTAGGAAAACAAATGATAGAATCCCATAATTTCGAAGAAACAATATTTATATTATTTGGATTATTCGGGAATAAATGAGTTTTCATTAGTTCATCATATGCCTTGGATAATTCAAACTGTCATGAAATGAAATACATTTAACTAGTGATAAGGTTCTTTTCTTAGGAACAAACTATACTTTATGTCGAACTAGGGAATCTATATGGAATTTTCGTCTGCAAGGATCCGTGACGTAACAGATAAAGTGCTAAGTAATACTCAGTTCTAAGTAACAGTCTTCTAAAGATTGAAGGTTCAATCCCCAATGCGGGCGACAGTATGAATACAATTACGAATTACTTAAGACTTCTACCCGGTCATGACTGACAGAACGAGATCAAACTTCATTTGTTGATTAAATAAAGGATTCCGTCCGAAATCCCGTACAGATTCCCAAGTTCGACAGAAAGATTCCTGAGTTCGACAAGATACACCGGAAGAAGGCCAAAGGTTAAATCGGCCGAAACGTTGTGAGAATAATATTCAGGATTAGAACAGTAGTCAGAATAATCCAAATAATACATATTATCAATCTTCATCTAAAAATTTCCGAATCAAAGAATATTTAGTTCCTAAGAAAAGAACCTTATCACTAGTTTAATGTCTCTCTTTTCATGGCAGATTCAATTATTCAAGGCATATGCTTAACTAATGACAACCCAAATGTTTTCATAACACTGTTTCTGCTTTCTTAAATAGACGCCTTAGAGAATGGAGACTTGAAATGGGACAATTATTAAATGTTTTCACCATGAGTTTTGTGAACGGATCAAGATTCGGTCTACTAATAGTCTCATCGAGAATAAAGAAAAACATTATTTTTATTAAACTTGTTTTCTATTGAAGAAATTAGAACATTGTATAAAATATGAACGTTGATTTCTGTATTGACTGCTAAAGTAACGATTACACTGGTCAACAAATTTTTATTTTTTTTCTTTGGCAGACCATCTAGGAGTGTTTTCTGGGGTTTTGAAGGTCGCTGATTACGAATATAACATTGGTTTTGCCAGATTGGTTCTAGTTTAGAAGATACTGATAGCCTCAAATAAGCCTAAACTGCTAAAATTCTCCCTGAAATACTTCAATATAGAAGCAGTAAATAATAATTTTCTGATATTATTGAATCATTATAATGATTATGTATATATTGAAGTATTTCAGGGAGAATTTTTATATAATCATTTATATAGGGAGAATTTTTATATAATTATATACTGTAATTACTTAATAACATGTTCCATAAATATAGTTGCAGTATAAATTAAACAGTAATTAAGAATTTTCTTTTTAATTCCACAGTTGAAAATGAGTTCCAGAGAGAAAATGAGTTCTTCTAGAAGATGTTGCAGATATGAACCGGATGTCTTTTGTTACATCTGTGGAAGTATATGATGGCACAACAAAAGAGGAATATTACAGACTTTGTCAAGAGGGCGTACAAAGCATACTTCGATATGATACTTCGTGACCAAGACAAGTCTTGGGCCCCACATATGGTGTGCAAAACCTGTGTAGAAAGTCTCCGCGGTTGGACCAACGGTAAGCTGAAGTTGAAGTTTGCTGTACCAATGGTGTGGAGAGAGCCCAACAATCATTTTGATGACTGCTACTTCTGTCTCAATGACATGACGGGGTTTAACAAGCACAAGAAAGCAAATTGGCAGTATCCGAGCCTGGATTCTGCTATCCGTCCTGTTGCGCACTCTGAGGATGTACCTGTGCCTGTTTTCACCAGTTTGCCTGAAATCGATGAAACCGAAGAGATTCCAGCTGATCTTTCAATATCAAGTGATGATAGCTGTAGTGACTATGAAGAACCCTCAAATGGCCCTCAGCTTTTCAATCAATCTGAACTTAATGACCTAGTGCGAGACCTTTGTTTGTCGAAGGAGCAGTCTGAAGTTCTTGCATCACGACTCCAAGAGAAAAACATTCTTGATTCTGGCACAAAAGTAACATACTATAGGACAAGGGAAGGCAGCTTGCTTCGTTTCTTTTCTAAAGAAGACGACCTGGTCTTTTGTAATGACGTTTCTGCACTTCTTAACTGCATGGGGATCTCATCATATGACCCAGCAGATTGGCGTCTCTTCATAGATAGCTCGAAAGCAAGTCTAAAAATTGTACTTTTGCACAATGGCAATAAGTTTGCTCCTGTACCAATTGGCCATTCTACCAAGATGAAAGAAGAGTATGATGCTATCAAATTTGTTCTTGAAAAGCTGAATTACAACACTCATAAATGGCTGATTTGTGTGGACTTGAAAATGGTGAATTTTCTGCTTGGTCAGCAAAGTGGGTACACAAAGTATCCCTGCTTTCTTTGTTTGTGGGATAGCAGAGCAAGAATCCAGCACTGGAGAAGGGAGAACTGGCCAGAACGAGAAAGTCTCGAAGTCGGCACAGCCAACGTCATCAATGAGCCTTTGGTACCCAGGGATAGAATCATCTTCCCTCCATTGCACATAAAACTAGGGCTCATGAAGCAGTTTGTTAAGGCGTTGAACAAGGATGGGGATTGCTTCAAGTACATATGCAGGCAATTTCCAGGTCTTTCCATCGAAAAAGCTAAAGGTGGCATCTTCGATGGACCTCAGATTCGAACGCTCATGAGGGATTCTGACTTCACTAATCATATGAACACGGTTGAGTTAAATGCTTGGGTGTCCTTCACAGATGTAGTGACAAAATGTTTGGGAAATCACAAAGCTGACAATTACAAGCAATTGGTCCGTAAGATGCTTACTGCATACGGAAAACTAGGGGCAAATATGAGCATTAAAGTTCATTTCTTGTTTAGCCACCTCGACAGATTTCCTGGTAATCTTGGTGATTACAGTGAGGAGCAGGGAGAGAGATTCCATCAAGACATCAAAACAATGGAAGAGAGGTATCAAGGCAAATGGGATGAGCACATGATGGCAGACTACTGCTGGAACCTTTTGAGAGACTGCCCAAAAGTTGCTCACAAGCGAAAATCGTATAAACGTCAATTTTAGTTTTGTGAATAAAATATTGTTTTGTGTGTTCATTGTAACTAAGAATCTAGTGTATAATGCTTTGCATTAATTTATGATATATAACTGATTATGTAAATGTTTTTTTCACTTGGAGAATTAAAATTCAGCAAATTTTTAGCAATTTTTTTGTATATCCTCGAAATCTATGAAAAGTGTTCAGTTATAGGATAAATGAAATGATGTTATATCTAACTTAACTTGTTAGATTGAGATTTTACACTGTCTTTGTGGTTTAAGATCATCATAAAAATCAATATCTGACATTTATGCACTATTTAGCCGTTTTTTGTACGTTTAGCTATGGTCGCGAATGGGTGATTTCAGACAAACAACCCCCCTGTGATAACTCAAAAACTAGAGCCAATTTGAAAAAACTAATGTCAGATTCGGATTCAGCGCCCTTGAAAACCCCAGAAACCAGTCTTACTTTGCCTGCCAAAAATATTGTGTTGACCAGTGTTATCATCTACCCGGCATTTTACTAGATTTAAACTCCCTTATCATAAATAATAGGCTGAATTATTTGGTTTTCATTTTCATAGATTTCGTTGATACTGCATCAGACGAATGCTCCAGAGTCAACCTGAAACAATAATGATTCGTGATTCATTAATAAATATAACTTTGATCCAACCATAATTTGTTTTTAGTACAATGCTATATTCATTTCTTATGTTTAGCTGATAGAGCTAATTGGTATTTGATTTTTCCGTATGTAAAGTCGATTTCATTTAAGTACATTTCTGTCAGTTCGGTTATACATTAACTTCTCTTTCTGCCTATCTATGTTTCATTTGCTTGCTTGTCGATTTACGTTAATGGTTTTTACTTGAAGCTTTTATTGCTTCCGCAGTCTTCATAATTTTCTTGTTTCTATTAAACTTGCACCACATTTTTGATTATGATAACTCGTTGGTCTCATTTTCTGTTGACTTTCCTCCTTGAAAGGGTTTTATAAATTTCCTCCCTATTTTTTCAGATTAAATTTCACCGAATGGATCAATCTCAGAAGACTATAGAAACAGTTTTTTATTTTATTACAATAAGGTTGAAAGAGTGTGCGCTTTAATAACCCACAGATTGCCCACTAGACATAATGCTTTTCTGAATTATTGTCGCTTGCATATATGAAAAAGAAAAAAATACATAATGGATTTACTTTAAACGCATCGCCGGCAAAAACGGCTATAGACAGAGACGATTTGCTGCAGTCTCACTGGAGACACGGTGGAGAGAAGAACGATGTAGGAATTATTTTTAATGAAATAATCGCTTCACATTTTATTTAGGCATAATAAATATACTCAGGATTCAACGTTGATCATACTACATACTGCAAAATATATTGATCCCTTAACATGTAATTCGGCTGTGTTTCGAAATTATGCTTATATATGAATTGCCACCTGCCTAGAGCAGACACGAAGGGTTCGTCTCCTTTTGGAATGGTGTTTATCTCCGCCGTCGTGTTAGATTCAGCAGGTGTTTAGAGACGATGCGATGTGTAACACAAATTAAGGAGTAGTTCAACCGATTCAAAAAAATGGCCGAACATCAGCGGAGAGTGACCAGCGTTCTGGCAGGCCCCAAACTGCTTGGAGTACAGCTGTTGTTGAGAGGGTGCAAAATAATGAATACCATTGAACACCATTCAAAGAGAAAACTTCCACATGTGTTTCCGGAAGTGGATGGATCGATGGGCTAAGTGTGTGCAAGCCCAAGGGACCTACTTTGAAGAGAATTAGGGTTCCAACCCAGTCACGTATGTGAAATATTTTTTCTGGCCTAAAGTCGGATAAATGTTAGACAGGCCTCATGTATATATATATATATATATATATATATATATATATATATATATATATATATATATATATATATATATGAGACATATGTGTGTGTAAGTGTATTAAAAAGACAAACGGAAACACATTAAACACAGGAAGAAATCATGAAAAACGTGTTTAATTTGTTTTTCATTTTGTCTTTTTTATACATCTTGTCTCCACGCAATTTAATTTTATCATCTATCGTGTATGTTATCCTTATATATATATATATATATATATATATATATATATATATATATATATATATATATATATATATATTATGTGTGTCCGTGTTTATTTATAATCGTGTTACAGATGATCAAGTCAAATCAACATGATACCGTTAGTTTAATGTCAGTGGGGCTTCGAATCTCACCGACTATCCTGAATCATACTTGAGAACTTCTCAACTATGACTGAGGATAGCCGGTGAGATTCGACGCCCCCCCCCCCCCCACTGACTTGGAACTGAGGTTATCATGTTGATCTGATTAGATCTTCTGTAACACCATTATAAATCAATATTATTCTCTTAGTTTTTATTTTTTAATCCTTTCCAAAATTTTTAATGAGTATTAATAAGTTAGTATACTATTGGATTTCTATCTATCTATCTTTCTATTTATCTATCTATCTATCTATCTATCTATCTATCTATCTATCTATCTATCTATCTATCTATCTCTGCATCTTAATCACTTTGAAAGTGAGACGATTGATGTAGATGTAAGCAAAAGAACAACGAACGCTACAATCACCAATAAAAATAATTACATAAAAATATATTAAATATTTAGATGATAAAAATCGTATATATTTCTAGACAGGGCGTCTTGGTCCAATGGTAAAGCGCTGGACTATAGACATCAATACTGACTGTTCGATCCTTGTCTAAGTTAGCCATGCTAATGATGGCTGTGAGCAAGAAATACGTGTCCATGGATTACTTTTATGTACGTATAAACTAAACAATATATATATATATATATATAATATATATATATATAATATATGTATATATAATATATATATGTATATATATATATATATATATATATATATAATATATATGATATATATATAATATATGTAATATATATATATATATATATATATATATATATATATATATATATTATATATATCTTCAGTTGGCCAAAATGTTCCTTCTTTACTTTGAATCTCTTCTTTCTGGCCTACAAAAGATCATTGTATATTCCTATTGTTCAAATCCTGCATTTGCTCTAGCAAGTATGTTGACGTCAGTGTGTAATAATCCTCTGAGCAAAGGAGTTCTTACATTTTTGCATCTATTTCATGCCTTGAAATGGAATATCAAGCAGATCCCTGCTAACATCTGATGATTTTTTTACTACAGAAAAAAAAAAACTTCAGTAACTTGCATAAAGATATACCATGTGTATTGGGGGAATGATGTTACAGAACGGTTGTGCCAAAAATGGTTGGCTCGATTCCGAAAAGGACATTTTTCAGTGAGTGATGATCCGCGCTCTGGCCGGCGAATGATGCTCTCCAGTGACCGCTGTAGTATAACAAGATTATCGGTTGACAACCAAACAAATCTCCGACATTCTCAAGATTTCAAAATTAAGCGTGGAAAATGAATTTCATAAATTTGGTTACGTTTATGAACATAATATTTAGGTACCTCTTTCCTAAAATAACGAACGAACTTTTTGGCCAACCCAATATATATCTCTCTCTCTCTCTCTCTCTCTCTCTCTCTCTCTCTCTCTCTCTCTCTTTCTCTCTCTCTCTCTATATATATATATATATATATACATATACGTATGTATATATATATATACATATGAAAGAGAAGAGAGATAGAGAGTACATGATCAGGCTTGGAACTCATGTGAAGAAATGTGATGAATAATACTCCAAAAGTGTGTATAGGCAAGCACCTACTGCATTGTGAGATAGCAATTAAGGAACCCTGTATAGGACTGTTAAACTCTCAATTATGTTTACTCTTCTTATTTAATATTTTTATACTTTTAATTTTTGAAGTTACAAGATAACATAAAATAATGTAAAATGTCCCGTGCGAAAGCAGAGCCAATATATATATATATATATATATATACTAAGCCCCTTTAAGAAATTAAAGTTGAGCACTGTCGGGGATGTTAAAAATAGACTGTCAAATAGCTCTAATGCAAAGGTCCGAATACGTTCGTCGAACACTCTCGACTAGTCTTCTATCTGTGCCCGCTTCTAGGTACATATAGATCTTAATTTCCCTTAAATACGTGACAGTTTCCGTCGGCCGAGTGGATATGGCGACTGCTTGCAGATTTTAGGCTGACTCTGTGAACCGGAGATGAAACACGGGAGCCTCTATGTAGCTTAATTTCCATGAATATATTTTCATAACTTACTACTTACTATATATATATATATATATATATATATATATATATATATATGTATATATAAAATTAATACCGCCATAGCGATCATAAAATATGGCGAAGAACAGTTACGTTTGCTCTTTGTTTTCAATTACATAAGCGGTCAGACCGACAGACACAGACATCATACACATCTTATAGATGTTTTAAAACTAAGCAGTCATTTCAGGTACAGGATATTAATCAGATTGTGCGCATGCGCATTATGATATTGTTTTGATTATTTACAGTGATGACATCAAAATATTTTGAATATGGTGTTGGAAGTGGATAGATACCAGTGTATTTCTCTCTTTTTCTCTTTTGATAGACACGCACACACACCCATTATATATATATATATATATATATATATATATATATATGTGTGTGTGTGTGTGTGTGTGTGTGTGTGTGTGTGTGTAAGGCGCTTTATTGTGAATTATCATTCAAGCGAACCGGGTCAAGTGAGTTATGAAAGCCTTGAGCGCCATATCTAATATTCGCGCTTTTACCAAAGTCCACTCACCCTAAAAGTTTCACGTATGAGGGATACGCCCTCCTACACGATGCTGTTAGAGACATAAAGGGCAGTTCTCACCCTGATAAACACGCACAAATAAAATATGAAATAGTCAAAAGAACTAGGTTTATAAGAGCTTATAAGAAAAGAAAAAGGTTGAGAAATAAAAAATGAACAGAAAAGTGATCGAACGAAAAATCAGTACAAAGTATATTACATATAAAGTAGAAAAATATATTTAAGTCCCTTGACATACATATTTAGTCACGCAAAGCAATTATATACAATTTTATTCCAGCAAAAATCTGAATGAAAATAGCATACATTAATTTGAAAAAAATATCGATACATAAAAGAAACAGATCAATTGAGAAAGATAAGATATTGTCACATATAGTTGATGGAAGATTACAAAATAATCACATTTCTTAATTTTTAAGATGGCGATTGATAATTTGTATAATCTGGGCGCAGTGGATATGATACTAAATTAAATTCAGTTCTAAGTGATAGTCATCTGAAGGTTGAAGGTTCAATCCTTGGTGCGGGCGATACGAAGAATTGCGAATTGCTAAAGACTTTTCCCAGTCATGACTGACGGAACAAGAGCATTCTACCCCCGTGGATTAAGTAAAGGGTTCCGTTCAAAATTCCGTTCAGATTCCCAAGTTCGACAGAAATCTTCCCGTTCAAAGAGAGATACACCTGAAGAATGCTGGCGTTTACAGCGGCCGAAACGTTGTGATGATAACACTCAAGATGAGAAATGTAGTCCGAATAAACAAAATAATACAAATACAAAACAATGATTTGTCATTTTAATAATGCATTTCAGAAAAATATAAATAAGGTGAAGTTTTTGATCTATTGAAGCATTTATCTTTGAATGAGCAGATCACATGCTGTTCTAAGTAGAATAATATAGGTTGGTATTAAGCATTATCTTATTTCCCAGAAATGTGCGAGGAATTTGTGTACTCCTGCTTCAAGCGTTGAATCCTATATTACAATTTGCATTCTTATATTTTCAACTTCTATAATTTCCAACCTTCCGCTTATCAATAACATAAAAGAAAACAGAATTAAAATAAAATGTTGTGTTTGCTATGGATGACCAACTATGGTTATTATTGTAACAATCTTCATAAAAAATAAACACCACCATTGGTTATTGCCAAGGCAGTCTTCAAGAACTAGATCTGTTAATCAGTAAAGTTTTTTTTGCTCACAGAGTAATATGTTTTCGAAATAAGTTGCCAGATCAGATTAAGAACAGCAATAGCGTGGATCAGTTTGAGATGAGGTTGGATGAATTCAGAGAAAATGGTAGGAGGGAGAAATTGAGGGGCCACTTTTGGGAGTTATCAAATGAAATATTTAACAGAATTTGATCTGGATATCGATACTGTACTAAGAGTTTAATTTATATTAACAGTTGAATTGAGAAGATAGTTAAAGGGGAGATGCCCAAGGAGGCATAACAAACAAATTAATAAATAGATAAATTGGATTTATCATTAAATATTTCCCGAGGAGAGTTGTGTTTGATCCTGATATAATGCTTGGTTTTGAATTCCATATATATATATATATATATATATATATATATATATATATATATATATATATATATATATATATATATATATATATATATATATATATATATAATAATAATAATAAAAGTTTTAAAAAGGTTGAAGGCAATGCGAAGTTCCGGATCGCTGGAAGCTGTGAAGAACAAAACCAAACAAAACCGAAATAAGATCGAAAAGGTTTGTTTATTTTTCTAGACGAACTTACAAGACAGCAAGAGTGTTCGTTTGTAATATTCCGGATGATCAGGGATCAATTTGATATATTTCGAGAGATTTTTTTCCTCTCCTTGTCAAAAATAAATAAAAGAAAATTCCCGGATTCCGAGAAAATGCCAATATTTATATATATATTATCCCTCACAAAAGGCAGAGATGTAGATATTCTTGAAGAAGATGACAACGTGGATTTTAACTGTTAACTAGATTGTAGTTAACTTAACTAATGGATCTCTATACCCGTGACTAGAGGTTGCCTGTGGACTATCTTCAGAAGAGAAGCCAGAGGTCTAAGCTCTCTCATTTCCCTTACATGGCATTCTAGATTCACTATATATTTTTCGCATGGGACTTTTCCGTACTTCTACTAAAGTACATCTCCCGTCAATTATCCAAGATAGATATCTACACCTAGTGAACCATATTTAGACTGAGATTCAGAATCATATATACTTCAGTATATATGTATATATACTTCAGTATATATGTATATATAGTATTTTAGTACGTCAATGGATTGTGCTCTGATGAGCTTGCTGCTCTGGTACCCCCACAACGGAAATTCACTACACCAACCCGACAGTCTGCCAAATCCCATCCATATGTGGAGGTCCCCAGATGCCGAAGAGCTTTCTACTCCAAAAGCTTCTTTCCTCGTGCTGCTGGACTCTGGAACTCCATCCCTGCTCCCTGCTTTCCTGACGTTGCTGACATGCAGCTCCTAATTAAGGCTGACCCCCTTCAAAAAAACAAACCCTTCACCCTTTTTTCTCAGTAGTCCCTTACGTCTACAATGGCGGTCTGCCTTATTTGGGGTGAACTATGATACAAAAAATACTGCCAAAATATAGCTAACCTATTCAGGTAATATTATTTCTCATAGTCTTATTTCAAATCAAGATTATTATTGTGTTGTATCAGACATATATATATTAATAAAATACGATTTTCTGTTAATGCGTCCTCATCACTTACCTGGTCTTACTCTAGGTATACCCCCACAGATTGTTCTTATTTTTAAATCATTAACAAAAACAATAACCGTCCCCTAACGACTTTATGAAATACATACTTATTATTTTTAATCATAACAGTATTTCTTACAGTACTTACTCAAAGTAAGTATTGTGTTGTATCAGACATCTATGCTAATAAAATACGTATTTATCCACAAACTGCACATATTAGAAAATCACTAATCTAATAAAAAGCCGTTCCAGAAAATAACATTTTTACCACAAACCAAAAAAATATTTGTACGAGATAAATAGTTGTTATTGTTAATCACTTGTATTTTTATTTATTTTATTGGAATATTTTGGAATATTTCTGAAAACACTGAATCACAAAACGTTTTATTTCTTGTGATCAAATTTGTATCTACCTATTCTACTGTTACTAATATTTACACATTTGCACACATCATTTGTAATATGAAGAAGCGTAACAAAATAATTGTTTATTACTATTTGTTTATCTCTTTTTTATTTCCCTGAAATGAAAATCTCTCTTTTTTATAGAATAAAGATGAAGAAGAACACAAAGATAAATACGGAGAACAAAGAAGGAAAAATAAGGAAAATGAACAAAACAAAGAAGTAAAAAAGAAAAAAAAAAGCAGAGAAGAAGATGGAATAAGATGAAGAAAAAGAACTCAAAGAGAACCACGATGGCGATCTTATCTAACTTTGGTTTGTAAATCCTATAAAACCTTTAGTTTTTCATAGTAACAAATGATGAGCTAAGGATTATGACGATGTATAAAGAGCAAATAGTCTGTATATTAATTATATCGAAGTCATTCAGAAAAATGGGTGGTTTTGTGTGCTTGTTACACCGCATGTCACATACTGAGTTATGTAATGTCGAGACAATACTTGGGAGGTGACGATGATTAAGTAGATAAATACACGGACTGCGTGTTCCAACTTCGAATCCAGTCGGTTCCACAGTACCACTTTCACTTAGGAATGGTGGCAACCTTCACGTGGTCCTTCCCGTAAGTATTCGATGTCTTTCCAGAAAGAATTCTAACTAGTAAGATATCGGGGAAACCAATACTAACAGCAGAATCAGCTGATTCACACGAGATGAATGAATGAATGAGACAATTCTTATTGGAAAAGATCCATTTTATATGATTAATTAAATAAAAGCTGCTATTTAAATAAATAAAATAAATGTTTAAAAAATAATATGTTAAAATAATATGATATTGAACATTCACTTAAAATCTTGTTAAAACCAGACATACCTTTATTAAATTATAACATGAAAATCAAATTAAGATTAATATAATAAACATTGTATTATTCGGAATACTATTCTCATATTAGATGTTATTCTCACAACGTTTCGGCCGATGTAACTGCCGACCTTATTCAAGTAATCTTATCGAACTACCCTATCTATACGGACTTTCGAATTTAACTCATAATTTAATCACATGGTTTTCCTTCCGTCAATCGTGACCGGGTAAAAGTCTTAATTCATATTAAGATTTTATTTTTAGTATGTATCGCCTGTAGTAAGTATCGAACCTTCAACCTCCAAATGTGCATCCCTTAGACCTGGTTATTACTAAACATCCTTGACCACTGCGCTATATGTCCTTATCATACGAATGATCAATCTTTATCTGAAAAATTCCGAAACATAAATATTATGAGAATTATTTGTATAACATATCATCGATAAGATTCTCGTAAAATGTGGAATAAGTCATCTCTTACTAAAACACTATTTCTTCTGGCAATTTATAACTATTTCGCATGCAATCATTGCATCCGTATAATATAAGTTTTACAGACATATACAATGTTTTATTTAAGGAAAGGAAAGAAAGGAATCGCTAAAATATTCTCCAAGTTCATGAAAGTTTGGATATAATCTAAAATGTTGAAGGATCAACCTTGAAGATAGACGGATAGAGAAAATTTTGAATAATAATAATAATAATAATAATAATAATAATAATAATAATAATAATAATAATAATAAGAAGAAGAAGAAGAAGAACAATAATGATGATACTACTATTACTAATAATAATAATAATAATATTGCCAGCCAAATCACAGAGAAGACCAAAGGTCCTTACCAGCAAGAAATCAATGGTAAGAGGTTGTTGCGATATCGCAAGGTTATTTGCGGTGATTATTGAAAAGAGGTAAAGAATACTGGAAATCTGGGGCGGCTTGTTGCCACTCAGACTCCAGGAAATACCACTGGTTGTTGTCGGTGAGCAATCACTGACGATGATCTGTGTAAGAACTCCTAGTTAGTATAAATAATAATAATAATAATAATAAACTACTACTACTACTACTACTACTACTACTACTACTACTACTACTACTACTACTATTACTACTACTACTACTACTACTAATAATAATAAAGAGTGCGGAGAGGACTTGGACCTTGAGGAAGCTTATTGCCATCCAAATCCCAGAAAAGGCCAAAGGTCGTTGCCAGCAAGAAATCGATAGTAAACGTCTGTTGGGATAGCGCAAATTCATTTGCAGTAGTCATCGAAAGCGGTGAAGAGTACTGGGAATCTGCGGAGACTTGTTGTCATTCGGACTCCAGGGAACACCACCAGTGATTATCAGTGAGCAATTACTAATGGTGACCTGTGTTAGAACCCTAGTGAGTACAAATAATAATAATAATAATAATAATAATAATAATAATAATAATAATAATAATAATAATATATATCTATATATATATATATATATGATATGTTCCGATGAATGTCAGTTTAAATAAGTTCTAACATAAACCAGCTTAACTAATTTATTTTCATTATCGAAATTTCAATTTACCGAACTAAAAGAAAATGCTATGTTTGATCGTGCGACACAATATTCTTGATAATGTGACACAAGATGGATGCTGTGAAATAATTAATACGCATTTTATTTTAAAAGCAAAAAAATACCTCGAGGAAAATATTTATAGAAAACTGAAATTAGTTTCAATTTTGAACATTAAATGGCTGATGTAGCATGAATGGAACGGTGACAAAGCCTGTGATACTAACTATGAACAATTTAGCTAAGCATGTCATTTAAGTGCGTAGCGCGACGCTATTAATATGCGGACATTAGTCACTGGTGATTACTGTAATGGTGAAAAAAAAAACTAAAATTACAAAAATCTCAGAAAGAAAATAGCATTTTTAGTCTCAACCTTTATTCGGGGAAATGACTGAATGTTTTGATGTGTGTATTATTTTAGGAAGTATGTGACAAATCCGATACTTGTTTTAGACATGTATCTTTTATCGAATGGCATTTATAATTCCAGTGTTTACTCAGGGTAGAAATAGACAACTTGTTTGTGTGTACATCAATATACTGTGTGTATATTAAACCTTGTGCCGATTGCAGTTAAATTCTGATGTGAAATGGCGATACTGTTTCAAGAAGAAAAAAAAAACACAGACTTTGAAGTCTATTCTAAACTATTTCCCGAACCCTAACGAGGAGAGATTCGTAAAGATGGCTGCGTTTTTACACAGACACAAGCGATATTTAAGAGATGGTTAATTGCAAAATTATAACCCCCAGTCTTGTAACTCTTGAAAGGCAGGAAACAATAGAACAAAAAGGATTCAGTTAAAAAAACGATGGGAAAAAAGTTAAATAAAATCTATAAATCGAGAAAAGCCTTGAAAGAAAAAGAAAATAGCGATTTTCACGGCCATAAAAATAATCAAATAACAAAGATCAAAAGAAGAAAGGCGAAAAGAGAGAGCGAACCGCCACGAAAAGAGAGAGCGAACCGCCACGAAAATATCAAACAAATAAACGCAACGCGCATGCCCGTACACACATCAACACACGTGTAAAGTACAATGAATGTTGGTCGTAAAATAACGTCATGTCGAGCGTAAGAATAGGTTGCAAAGGCTTTGATCGACACTTTGTATAAGAAGTTTTTGCCAGGCTAATTTTTACATCGCTTGTAAACTTCTCTTTAACTGTTCAACAACACCTTCGTTTGTGTATTTTATGTTTGTTTTAAATACTCTTTTTTCTCGAAGGCTGATAAAACGTTATGAAAATGTCAGTCGAGATAAACAATTTGTCAGTTTTCATGCAAAATTTACCGAAGCGTCAAAACTGACAAAAACAAAACTAACATTCGAATTGTTACAAAAAACAACAACAAAAAAACAAGATGTTATAAAGATGCGCCAAGTACATCCGCGCGACAGACCAACGTAAATACTATTTGAAGCGTAAAGATGACAGACCAATGAAATGCTATTAAACTTAAGTTTAGCAAACTCGCAAATAGACACATCTTCTTACTTTTTGACTAAGAGCAAAGTGTAGTATATGTTTTGAAACTATACTTAGACTTTTCTGTCATCGGTCAGTGAATGAGAAATCTGAGACAATTTAAACTTGTATCCTAATCTAAAGCGCTCCTATGTAGGGATAAGGGTTTCCTGACATTACACACCTTACTTTTCCCTCGTGAGGAGGCACGTAAATAGGGATGAATCCTCTTGTAGGGGTGCTTGGATGCATCTAAAATCCAATGCGTTCCTTTCAATCTTTACGTTTCGGGATTTTAATATTCTACACTTAAGCGCCACAAACCAATTTCGAACGTAAATGTGACAGACCAATGAAATGCTATTTCATATTTAGATATGATAGACCGACTGCGTTATTAATGCGTGTGAATCCGATGATTCTTGTGTTGGCATTAGTTTCCCCGATGTTTTTCTAGTTTGAAATCTTTCTGGAAAGACATCGGGTATATACGGGAAGGACCACGAGAAGGTTGCCAACATCCCTAAGTGAAAGTGGTGCTGTGGAACCGACTGGATTCGAACTTGGAACACGCTGGTCTTCAGTCCGTGTCGATATCCACTTAACCACCGTCACCTCCCTTCGTCTCGCCTAAAAGAATGCTAAAATCTCATTTTCGAAAAATGTCATCCATTCGCCTGAAACCTTGCAATCTATGTGTATATCGTTAGCAGAGTCAGATACGTGCTAAGATGGGGAGGTACTGCTGCCACATCTGGGGAGGTGTCGCTCAGAGAACCCTTTCTTGCCTTGATAGAATACAAAATCGACTGTATAGAGGGATCACTTCTTTTCTTTTTCACAGAAGAAACGTTGCTACTCATTTTCAACTCTATCGTTATTTCTATAGAAAGTGGTCGATCACAGCAAGACCTCGTTTTCCCACAACAACTGCAAATTACTTACCTCCATGTGCCTAACATCAAACGGAATTTCAATGAACAGAGTATATTTCCCAAACAATTCTCACCCTTGTAAACTATTACTAAGGGACTGCTTCTTTGCAGACTACAACACGGTCATCTTCAAATCCAATGTCAACAAATATGTGTCATAAATTGTTCTCATAAGTAATCCGATTTTGTTCATTCCATTTATCATTTTCAATCCTCTCGTAATATTCTAACTGTCAATCTACTCATCTTATTAAAATTTATGAATACATTTTTTTCATGCTGCCCGGTGTTTAAAGATAAATAAATAAACACTAAGGCACGCGGTGACGTCACGCCATTTACTTTTTTGTAAAAGCCGTTAGCTTTTCAAATATTGATCATATGTATTGTGAAACTGTCGTAACGTATAATTATAGGCTACATCTGTTACGGTGAATGAGATGATGGACACACACAAATAATTGAAGACAACGTTATACGATGTTTTTCTTCAAAAACATATTTTTTCCTTAAAACTTTCACGTACTGTTAATAAAATCCGTGATGGTAAAACTTTTTTTGATATTTCGTGACAAACACTCCTCATCTAAAATAACCCCAATGTTTTTCTTGTTTACAGAGAAGAAACATCGTAATATGACTTTTAAAAGTTAACAGTAAGTGAAAGATTAACTAAAACAGTATGCGAACGATTTAATGAGAACTCCCTCGGTCACTTTGTTTTCCGCATTGCGTACATCCTTATTAAATACCGATATACTTCTAAAACAGGAATGCTACCACACACACATATATATATATATATATATATATATATATATATATATATATATATATATATATATATATATATATATATGTATATATATATTATATGATGTGACTTTTGTTGTTGTATAGAAATTTCTCGCTCAGAAACAAAAGTAACGTCATAAACATATAAGTGATAAATCATCACGTAATTTCAGACAGACTCTCCATGGCGTACCGGTTAGTAAACGTGATTGCAGCTCCTGTGGTCAAGAGTTTCAAACCAGTCATAGTCAGCCACGCTGATGAACCGCAGTAACGGCGAAACACGTGCTCGTGTATAACTATGTAATCTAGAAAACATAAATAAATAAACATGCATATATATATATATACGCCACTAAAAATGTGGTGACATTGTGTATCTAAGGTAGGACACTGCTGAATGCTCAGGAAACAATACGTGCCAGTAGTTGCAGTACATCAATTTATCACTAATAATAACAACAACAAAAATAACATCATCAATTTATAAGCGATATACAGCGAAACACGTGCCCGTGGATAACTACTTTATCTATGATATATATATATATATATATATATATATATATTATTTCATGTATCCACATAAAATGTTATAAGGAGATATACATTTTTATGTATCAATTTTCAGTATTTACTTCAACAATGCTCAATACGTGAGTAGAGCGAGGTATTTATATTTTTATAACTTACTACTCACTATATATATATATATATATATATATATATATATATATAAGAGAGAGAGAGAAAGACAGAGACAGAAACAGTTATATTCACACTATTACATACCAAGTGTGATCTGTTTTTTTTACGAAAAGCTTACATTATCATAGCAGTATTCCGATACGGCTGTTTAAAATAAGGTTACAATCGAGCATTTTCCAGGTAAGGTTAAATTTAAGCATAGAATGGATTTCGTTCTCGAATATCAACAGCTGACGTGCTGAGTGTGATATCACACAGGATCAGTTAATCTATCGATGGGAGCTTCGTCTCTAGGGTCGTAGCTCTTGATCTATCTATGACCTCTGATAGAATTGGCACACAGTTTTACTTCACAAGCTTGCCAGCTTTTAAATATCTGAAACTGTCTTCCCAACAATCAAATCTTTCTCCGATATGTCTATAAAAGTAGCTGTTGATTGGCGGCAGACTGTAACACATCGAATCAACGCTAGCCTGCCTGAAAGATCTATTCTGGGTCCAACACTCTTCTTGATCTTTATCAATCATCTGTCAAATCATATTCTAATAGCATTCGTTGACATCTATGCAGACGACACAACTTTCTATGGCAGCGTTCGAAGAGCATTGGTGATCGATCTCTTTGTCGACTGGGTTCACTTGGTGGAATATGGAAACAAGTAGTTTGTTACCATTAACATCTGTGTCTTCGTTTTGCCTCAGACAAAATTAATATCTCGCTCATTAGGGAAGCTCCTTTGTCTTGATTAGTTCTTAGGACTGACGTCCACTCCAGCTCCGAAATAGACGACTTACATCAAATCTGTTTCTAAGGTCAGTGGAAAGACGGTTGGATCATTCTACCGCTCAGATAAGAACTTGACTTCTTATGCAATCTTCTACTGTCTGAGGCAGATACGTTCTAGGATAAAATACTGCTGTCACAATTGGGTAGGATCCGTTCAGAGCACTGTTTCTAGCCTTGGCAAAGTACATAATAAACTTCACAATCTAGCGGGGAATTATCTCTATAATTCATTGCAGTCCCTCGTACACAGAAGACACGTTCCTAGTTTTTCTCTACTCTATCAATATTTTCATATCAAGTGCCCGACTGAGCTCCAATCTCCAAGCTCCATTCACCACAAGTGCAGATAAATTTAATTTATTCCCTGTGTGCCTAAAACCAAACGGCCTTTCCATGAACCGAGTTTTCATTCCAAGGAGTAACCATCTGTGGAACACATTACCACGGGCTTGCTTACGTGTAGTCTACAACATAGTCGTCGTCAAGTACAATGTCAAGAAATATTTCCTCTTATTTTTTTCGTTCTGTTTATATTTTTCAATCCTCTCATGGTATTGTTTGTCGCCCAGCTGACAATCTCATTAACCTCTATCCTTCTGGCCTTAGTAATTGATGTATCTATAAAACAATGATCTAATCACAAGATCCACCCGTAAAATCTACAGTCAGAACATTAACGAGAAACCCCCCCAAAAAAATCGATGAAGTTTTTAGTAATACTCCTCACACAGGTGCACACGAAAACGTGTGTAAACACACACGTTTCTGTGTAGCTTACTTGCTATAAGCATATTTTATGCTCTACTAAGCTCCACTTCTGTATTGAGCACTATTAAGTAAATATACATAATATATTATTTGATACTATAAATGCATATGCGAAATAGTAATACATCGTATTATATATCTATACGAATCTATGTCTTACTATATGGATAAACACATGTTAAACATTTCTTCCTGTGGTACACATATATCTATCTGTATTTTATCCTTGTCTTTCTTATGGTATATTACCCGTATGTATATCACGTTAAGATTTGTC
>OY744526.1:98147051-98154551 GCA_963556195.1 Sepiola atlantica
ATATATACTCATACACAGAAGGCAATTACTCACATACTCATCCGCATCAATACATGCACCTGAATTCTCCGAACACCCACTAAAGGTACGCATATACACAAGTATAAAAGAAGATTATTCGATGTTAAAGGGAATGGAAGCCTAAACAAAGGGGTAAAGAAAGGGTAAATAGGAATGAGGTATATACAGGACATTGCAATTGGAGAAAACGCAATTGGAGAAAAAACGACGGTGGATAGGGTGTAATAACGAAAAAGTTATAGAGGATGGCCAATCAGTATCAACATCAGCGACACCGCGAGGTATAAGTCTGGCAGCAAAGCAATTCAGCATTAGATAAGTATATTTTAAAGGATAGGTTAAATGTTCACATCAGAAGGATGTGTATAGGGGCAATCGGGTAAAGGTAAATAGTAAGTACAAAGAATTATAAGATATGGAGAGGGGGAAATCTATTGATTATTACTAGGTGGGGGTGTATCTGGAGGGGCCAAGAAGTTAGCATATTTGTATTTACGTTTGTGCCTGCAATGGGAGATCAATTCGTTTTTAGAGTTAATAGTATTTAATGATTTATTAGCTGTGGCTATTGCGTAAGTTTCAAGAGTGCAAAGGCTGCAGTTTGGAGATCCTGGGGTGTATGATCTAGATTGTTTCAAGATGGACCAATGTAAGGAGTAGGGTGTATTATTGCTTTTAAGGTTTCTAATTAATTTAGAAAGCGAGGTACTAGGGTTATTGTTATTTAATTTAAATGATTGTATGTGGTTTGAGATCCTTATCTTAATTGGGAAAGCGCTAAGACCTATGTATGTGTGAATTTTGCAGGGGGCAGAATTTGCATTTGAATAATTAGGGTCATTGGTAACTGTTTGAGAGGATGGATCTGATACTATATTAGCCTGGGGTAGTGGGGTAGGGCCTAGAACAACCGGTGTATTACTGCTAATTGTATAGGGTTCAGAATTACTCGGTGAAGATGAGGAGTAAGATCTAGGGAGGTCGTTACTTGTACTTTGAGATATCGGGGCAGATGGATAGGGAGAAGTACGTAAAGGTGGTAGGGTTGCCGAAGCGGAGTTCGAATTATAGTTAGAGTTCTGTCGGAATTCCTTAATAGTGCACGCGTATATAACATCACTATGAATGCAATCACCATTAAGAGGACATTATCTGGGTCTACGGCAATTACATTTATTTTGGGGAGGAAGGGAGGGAGATTGTTGGGCAGTTTTTATTTTTTTATTATTGGAGGAAATTATATTTTGTGCTATTTTAGGCATAGTTGAGTAGTATATTTTAATGGAGTTCTTATTTAGTATTGTGCAATATTTATGGGGGTATCTAAAACATTTGTCTAAGATTTAAAACAAATTCTTTCGGGACGTTGGTTTTTACATTGCAATTGAAAGGAGGGTTAAACCAGATGTTATTTTTCCTTCTTGACTTTTTATCTCCCCCAGAGTTCCGGTTTGTGTTTATAGTTTCCAAGCTGTCTGTATTGTGATGGTTAGGGTTCGAGGGGATATTAGAGTTACCCCGTCTTCCGGGATTTAAAGCCATATTATGGGTAATTAAGCTAGTGAGATTATTTTTACGGGTTGGGGGAGTATTGTTGTACTTAATTTTAACGTTGTGTCCTGAGGCAAGTAAGGAATTATTATAAAAATTACAATTCTGCTTTAAAATAGATTTATTTGCAGAAAGTTTAGAGATTCTATTAGAGACCGACTGGGCAATTGAGTTGGTTATTCCTTCCCAGGAGGTTAGACACAAGATCAGATTTTGCGGGTTTTTATGAAAGTGTTTCTGTGAAACGAACTGTATTCGGACCCGAAACTCCCAGGTTCTCAGTCCGCGTCGTTAACCACTTAGCCACCGTGCGAAGTTCACAGAAATCAAGGAGCCCCTTGTTAGGGATACCACTTAGTCACTATATGAGATACCCAACTATTCGAATATTCCATTAAATGTATATTTTACGTCTCAAATGTTGAGTTACTAATGAAATGAAGACCATAATTTCGTCTCCCCAATTGACAAGTTAAGTATCTTATATTATATATTTCTTCTGGTCTCTGTGTCTTATCGGATTCCAGGACAAGAATTCATCTAGTCTGGTGGAGTACCCAGTTAAGTGCTGTTACTTGAGGTAACCTCACTAGAAGAAAGTGTAAAATTCCTTGTATTAGCCAGTGTGATTCGAATACTATTGTATTTTGAATATTTGGTCAGCGTTTACGTGTAGGGTGAAGTATCCTCATGACAGGTTATCCTGACAAACCCATGTACAGAGAGACCGAAGACACTCGCGACTGGTGTCTAGTAAGAAAGTCAAATTGTGTGTGTGTGTTTTGAAAGCTTTTTTCATCAATAACGGATACGGAAAAAAGAAGATGGCAGAGAATAGCTGCGATACATTCTGTTTGATAAGTATAATGTATATCGAAATAAAATATATTAACGACTACTACTTATTTTTTTTAATTTCAAAATCTGTATTTTAAGGTTCTCACAATATATGATGCTACCATTGGGTAAATGCTTCTAACAAAACATAATGCATATATATATATATATATATATATATATATATATATATATATATATATGAATACATATATATGAATATATATATATATATATGTATATACATATATATATATATGTATATATATATGAATATATATATATATATATATATATATATATATGAATACATATATATATATATGAATATATATATATATGTATATATATATATATATATATATATATATATATATATATATATAAGGGGGAGAGAGAGAGAGCGAGGAGGATAGAGAGATAGATAGAGATAGAGACAATAGAAACAACAGAATTCACAGATAATGTCTTTATTTTCCAGTAAAAGAATTCAGTGTTGAAAAATATTCCTTTAGATTTATTTTTCCTGAGATGATTTAAAACAAATATTCTGTTTGTAAAAACGTTGACAGAATGGTTATACAAGTTATAACAGTGAGTTTTATGAAATACAGTTATATAATTACTTGATACCTTAGTTAATAACGATGAATATTTAGAATTGCTAACAAGTATCATAGTTTTTTTTTTGGGGGGGGGGTCTGAAATTTCGAATGAAGAGTCAACATCATTTACATGATTTTGTCCCAATCAATATCAATACTTCCATTTCTACTGCCATTTCGCCGATATTCCCTTTCGAAATGAACAATCCTATAAGAGTATTCAGCGACCGAACTGTATTGAACCTGCAATCTAATCGCAAGAACAAAAAGGATTACAAAGGCAATCTAAATTTAAAACAGATTTCCAGCACTTTTCTTCTCTCTGTTCTCTGAAAACCGACTCACTGCTTTCCATTCGTCCTTTCATTGGAGTCAGTTATTCACATGTGCATATCAGTCCCAACTATAAAAAAATCTACAAGTGTGAAGAGAGGCTATTGTACTCTAGCAGCTCAATGTGTCGGAATTTTTTTAATGAGGGTTGATAATTTGTAGAATTTGGTATATTCGGACTACTGTTCTCATCTTGGGTGCTTTTATCACAACGTTTCGGCTGATGTAACCTCCGACCTTCTTCAGGTGTATCTTGTACCCGAGTTCGACAAGGTACACCTGAAGAAGATCGGAGGCTACATCGACCGAAACGTTGTGATGAAAACACTCAAGATGAGAACAGTAGTCCGAATATACCAAATTCTACTAACTCACTGTTTTCCATTCGTCCTTTCAATTGAGTCATTTGCGTCTTCACACACGCAAATTTGTTATTCACAGATCAGTCCCAACAATAAAAGTCTACAATTGTTAAGAGAAACCCTATTTTACTCTAGAAGATGAGCATGCACGACATGCGAAGCATTACGTTCTTATATTAGCTGTTAAGTGTTCATACTCCTCCTCATCGTATGATCAAGTGACAGTGGGTGGCTGGTCGTTTTACCCTAGTATTTATCTGTAGTTTAACAGTTATTTCTTCCTGTCCGACCAGGGCGTCAGATGTATCAGGATCTTAATTGGTAGTCGAATAATTCAGCTTAACCAAATAAGGTCTGGTTTCTCCCACACTCTCAGATGTGGAACAACTACTACTTGCATCGGAATCTGGTTCCTTCTATTCAGCACTCTCTGATGGTGTGTAACCGCTATTGTCCACTACCGGTGCTGTACTGAGACATGGGCTCACGTCTTCCACGTGCCGAGGGGTGCCATTGACAATCACTTACTGTGGACATCACTTCGATGATACGACCTTGTCTGAATTTCGACGTGCAACGTCGTTGTGGATTCTTCACTCAAACTGTGTCCCCCTCTTCATGATGCGTACAGATCCATTTGTGATCAGGATAGGGCACAGCATTAACTCCTTTCAATCTGATCTGGTATTAGTGCCGCAAATTGGCAGGTACTGACGAGGTGAACACATACTCTTTGAAGGTAGCGTTGTACCAATACACAACCTCCATAATAGGGAAGCTCTTTTGTGCAACAATCCGCTTTACTGTCCCATAAGATCTTTCTATAATACAATTTACTGATGATCTATTTGCGAGGATTCGTTGGAGGTTGACACTCCATTTATTCATCATTATATACTACAGAAGGCAGTATCATTATCAGACAGTATCTCGGCTGGAGGGACGTTAGAAAAAAAAACATTGCTAGATTACATGTGCAGTGTCTTGCTGTTGTAACGGTCACCAGATTAAACACCACGTGGGCCACAATTATTCAGTGTATAAAATGGCAACCGTTGTAGTGCATGATGTACATACCAAGCCGTTTACATACTTCATGCACACTGAGCCATCCGCTTTTCCATTGCATCGGAGCTGTGTTTATTGTCTGACATTCATAACAATTATTAACAACTGCTTTTACTGCCGCTTTGGACAGAAACGGGTCGATTCTACGCACAAACTATCATTTTTGCCTGATACCTGGATGTCAACTATGTCGATTAACTTCATTAAGTTGTGTTGGGTTCTGGTTCCCTGTGACAAGAGCACACACTGGCTGTGTGGGTTCAATCTGTCTCTACACAGTGTCAAAGAGAGCAAAGCATCAACATAGTCGGTAATTATAAGTACCGCTGAGTTCACATTCTGACTGGGGAATAGACTGGTGCTGATGTTATGTCCCCAACTTCCTTCATCGGACAATCTCTGACCAGAAGACCGGTCTTGTTGCATCGATAAGAGCGTTGACGGTGGTCTTCCTCCTCTGTACGTACGCCTGAGAAATAATTTATGGCTATTGCGTTTATAATACTTATACTCAGATCGGCACATGTTCACAGGCGGGTGAGTGGTTTGGGCAGGCTGTGCCGCTGCCACGACTGGTCCCCCCACGTCAACATTACCTTTCATCAAGGCTCGAGTTCGAGCCAACAGCTTTTCTAAGGTGAGATCACCCAACCTGGAGCAGGATCGCAACAGACATTTCCGGGTCCAGGAAGCCCCCGTACACACAAGCGCACCATCTCATGATCTAGCAATCCTCCAAAATACACATTTACTGTCTCACTCCGTTGCAACTCACGTGCCTCGAACTTCTCATATGCCATAAATCTGTCATAGGTAAAGTGTGTAAAGTGTTTCTTCAATTCGGATCTTAATCTATTCAATCAGATATAGAAATGATCTGTTAGTTGAAATGACTGTCCATTTTAGTCCGAAATAGCTTGTAATCTAACCGCAAGAAAAAAGTTACAAAGAGAATCCAACTTTCAAACAGATTTCCAGCATCACCTTTTTCTCTCTGCTTTCTGAAAACCGACTCACTTCTTTCAATTCGTCTCTTCATTGGAGCCAGTTGTTTGCATGTGTAGACCACATGCACATTAGTTATTCACATGTGCATATCAGACCCAACTATAAAGAACCTACAAGTGTGAAGAGAAGCTGTTGTACTCTAGCAGCTGGAAATGCACAACATGCGAAACATTTCCTTCTTTTTAAGCTTGTAAGTGTCCATATTTATTGTTAGAGAAACATAAATATCATTTTTTAATGAAATCATTCCGCAGTAAACTGATGTAAAGAAGTAAATCAAAATACTAACATTCACACATTTCGTCCACTGTAAGTTATTCGTGATGTTTTAGATTTTTAATGCGGGTTAGGGTTAGGATTAGGGTGGCCGTGGTGAGGTTAGGGTTAGGGTTAGGGTTAGAGGGGCCGTGGTGATGTTAGGGTTAGGGTTAGGGTGACCGTGGTGAGGTTAGTGTTAGGGTTAAGGTTAGAGTTAGGGTTGGGTTTAGGGTTAGAGTTAGGGTTAGGGTTAGGGTTAGGGTTAGGGTTAGGGTTAGGGTTAGGGTTAGAGTTAGGGTTAGGGTTAGGGTTAGGGTAGCCGTGGTGATGTAGATACCGTGTTGACTTACGGTCTGCGTGTTCCACGTTTGACGCCGTACACAATGTTAAGGCAGGATTTGAAAGAAATTGCATCTATGATAGAAACACAACAGCAATAAATGCAATAAGTTTCGCATCATGTTATAAGATTCTCTAAAAATCTGCGACTGAACTGATATAATAAATCAGTCGCCAATTAATCCTGAAATGAAGTGGAGTATTTTACAATGATTTCTAAAAGGCGAGTACGTTAAAAATCTGTTACTACAATTAGATTTTCAAACCTCACATAATAGTTATCTTGAGCAATGCATAAACCCCTCTTTCAAGGCGTCTGTATATTAATCATAACGCCAGAGCATGTAAATCATAGACATGCATAAAAACACAGCCACTTTTCATAAATTTGAAAAAGTATATCAAGATATGGCATTATTCGATCACCATCAATTAAATATACGGCTTCACAAAAGTATCCATTGAATCATATGCGATAGAGCGTGCTAATATCCACAGCATGTATTCAGTCAGCCTAGCCTGTGATCGTTATGATAAGTTTCTGCATGTAAGATGGGAGACTGCCGAAATATATCTTATATTTACAGTTGGCTCATGGTGTGACAAGAGTTGATACTTCATCACCTGATTTAATGACATCTAAGCACATTTACCATGTATTTCGTAGTACCGAGACGTGAGATCGAACAGAGAAGTTGTGCTAGGTGATTCCAGTGATCATTCGAACACAAGGTTCCACTGAATAATGTATGTGAACATGTATGTATTTATCGCAATCAGATCATAGAAATAGGGTAGACAGTTTGAGCCATGTATGTGTGTGTCTGTATACATGACGTAAAGTAGAATCACATGGAGTCTATTTTAATCGCATTGATTGGAATTCATTTCGCATCGTGTGACAATTATCAGGGATGCGGAAACGATGTGCGAATCCGACCATCAATAGTAATAAGTGGAGAAAAAAAAAAATAAGAAAGAAAAGGAAGAAGAAGAAGAAGAAGAAGAAGAAGAAGATTGAGTAAGTTTAAAGAAAGTGTGGAAAAAAAACGAAGAAGAGGAAGAAGATTGAGTTGAAGGACAGTTTGGAGAGAGAAGACACAGAAGAGGAGGAAGAA
>OY744526.1:98157051-98192051 GCA_963556195.1 Sepiola atlantica
GATATTTTCTATCATTACTAAATTTATTTTTTTATGGAAATCGCTGCAGACAAAGCATGAAGCAACTTAACGTAAGGAGCTAACTAGACGGAAAGATGATTATCGCAGACAGAAGATGCGTATTGGCCGTAGTCTGGAAAATACCAAGGCTATAGGTAGGAGGAAAACAGTCAGCAAGAAAAGAGTTCCACAAGCCTGTAGTCCTTGAGAAGAAGCTACTGAAACAGGAAGCTGTGTTACAATGAGGTATCAAACAACAAATTGATGGAGACCACTGGACCAACGAGTCAAACGAGCTGGAACAAAAGAGCAGGGAATAGATCAGACAATTCTGAAGAAAATAGGCCATTATGGTATTTATAGAAAAGACTGAGACTAGTAATATCACGTCTTTACGAGAGAAGGTGCAGAGAGGAAGAAAGGGTATGGCCAACCAAATTACAGATACGCTTCTGCACCGTATCAAGAACCCTCAAACAGGACAAAGATATTTTGTTTAATCAGTAAAAACAAATATTTATTCACGTATAAGCATTCCTGTTTTTTGTTTGATAATTTAATTTAGTTTTTGAAGTTAATAATTTGATATTTTCTCTCTTAACATAATTTACAGCATCTTTCATTACTCAATTAATATTAATATTAATGTTTTATTTTTTTTTATATATTTAAATACAGTAGTACTGTTTTTATAGTTTTGATTTTCAAATTCCGTTTATTCAAATAAAGTAATAAATAAACAACTATTAATTACAATTTTATTAATGATGACCAAGTATATATAGGAGCAACAGAAAATACATTGAAGGGTAAATAAAGTTATAAACAATGATGACATTCGAAAATAACAAATGATAGAAATAGTACTATAAATATACTTACATATATTTGTTACGTTCTCCGGTCATTAAGGGCTTGATGATCTTATAGTTTATGTCTGCATTGTTTCATGTCAGGTGTCATTCCGTTTGCCTTTTTAAAGTGTCATTTTAATAACTATGTTTTCACCTGTGAAAATGTTCTACTCTGTCTTATACATGAGTTATTCTCTTTTTAATCTAAAGCCTCGTGTAAAAGTCCGCGGTTATTTTCACTTGTGACTAGATATTGTTGCTCCAACTTTTCTTTTCCAGGATTTTAATAATCCGTGAGTGGTACTCATTAAAACAGTAATGATGTTTCCGCTTCTTAAAAAAGTAAAATCTCACGACTGGCCTTACAAACCCTATTTCTAAATTGATTCCGCGTGCCATCAAATTGTACATTGTCGAACGAGCTATGAATTACTCCTGTGTACACTTTGTCCTAAAGTTTAGATACATCAATGCACTTCGGTAATTTTACGTTTAGAGAGAGAGAGAGAGAGAGAGAGAGAGACAGAGAGAGAGATAGATAGATAGAGAGAGAGATAGATAGAGAGAGAGAGACAGAGAGCGAGAGAGAAGAGAGAGAGGGGGAGAGACACATACACCAGCGAGAGAGAGACCGAGAGAAAGAGAGAGAGAGAGAGAGAGAGAGAGAGAGAAAGAGAGTGACAGAGAGGGGGATACTTACGCATAATGCGGAGTACTACGCACAAGTTTCTTGTCCAAACAACATTGCGCATTTCCTATGACTCGTGGGGTGCACATCTCTTGCGTGTGACGACGTAATCGAAAATATGATCGTACTTCGAATGAAAGTGGAACAAATCTGCCTCAAGGGCAGCTATCTGATGCGAGAAAGTGTTGTAAATGGCGTGCTCAAATTCAGTATAGAGCTGAAGAGCTGAAGAATGTGGAGGCCATTTTTATACACGTTCCCCATGTTATATTGACCTAATGCGGTCCGTATTCCATGACCTTAACCAACTCGGACGTTGAAGTCATCAATAAGTAAATTGTTATTATTTATCTGGGATAGAGGTTAAAGCATAACCCGAAATGACAGTCATAGAACAGGTGAACTATAATAAGAGTCACTCGTGCATGATATTATAACTATAATCATGTGGCTGTTCGACCGTATTGTCTAGCTCTGTGTGAATGTCAAAACCAACTAAACCTATACGCCTTTCATTGTACAACCTATCCTTCCAGAAAAAACGTATACCCCGTCCTTGACAGTAAATCTCCACCACTGAAACAAACCCGATTATCCAGTTCATGAAGGATCAAGCTATCTGACCGAGGATACTGCTCAAGTTGGCATTTATTTCATCATATTTCTTCTACATCAGTTAGTTTGAAGACGTATTCGTGTTTTTCTCATGTTTTATATTTAAATTATTTCTATTCATCTGATGGCACCTGCTTCCAGAAGACCCAGGTATTTATAGTAATAATCGCATTCACTAAGTACCCTTAATATCTCTCAATTAGGCAGTCATATACCGTCCATTGTTTCAAATGTCCTTTAATCATGTCACGTAGTGCACAGTTTTAATTCGGAATATCATTACTATATACTAACTAGAAATTATTATAATGTTTATTAGGGGTCTTGCCCCTTTATACTTTTACCAGTAGTTCCAGAATGTAGTTTACCTTCTCCTTAGTATCCGTAAACATGTGTCTTACATTGTATTTCCTTGATATGTTGTAGACTGGCATAATAGTTTTGGCAAATACTAGTGGAGATCGAGAGTCTCTCTGGGGAATGCATCTATGTATCATAATTATATTTCCCATATGTTATCCTTCAGATATCACTTTTAGTCTCTATTTCCTCATTACTTTGTTACTAATGTTGCTAATTTTGTCTGGTATTTGAAACATTTTGAGGCATTCGATTATCTATTAAGCTGATTGTGTCGTATGCTTCTTTGTAATCAATCGATATCAGTGCAATGTTGCTTTTCTGATTTTGATTTCTTTGAGTATCTTTGATCGACGGATAATGAGTCATTTGTCACTTTTGTCGTTTGTAATGGAAGTAAATTCTGAAACCGGACACAATGTATTCTATCGTGGCCAAGTGATTTCTAGTTTATAATTTTTCACGATCTACTTCAAGATTTCCATCATTAATTTCAGTTTCAAACCGTTCTTCAATGTCTCATCTTTCTTCATGATTTATATATATATATATATATATATATATATATATATATATATATATATATATATATATATATATATATATATATATTGTGTTAAAGTGAATAATTTTGGTAAGAAATCCAGGTAAGAGAGCTCAATGTAGTAAACAGAGCAACAATAGAATATAGAAAGAAAAAAATCACAAACACATTGCAACTGTCAGCATTTATAATTTATTTCGACTTCCCAGTCTCCTCAGAATGCTAGTGGGACAGTTACATATTGGAAATGACAGGAAAAGAAACATTCACTGGCCCAAACATAAATATTATAGGCAAAGAGAGGGGGGATAAAAAAAGGGGGACAAGCAACACATTTTAGTTAAAATCATCATAAAAGAAGGGGAGGGAAACATAAAAATGTAAAGAGGTCCACCAATATGTATCTACAGCTGGAACAAAACAAAAATAAAAATGCAATATTATGATGCGTCTATGAAGCCATCCAACTCACGGCTGTCATTCGTGTATTGACACGAAGTCAAACCCCACCGCCCCCTCTCCAGTCGCGAGACAATACAGCCAAAATAGAAATAAAAGTAAAAAACAAAAAAACAAAAACAAAAAACAAAAAGAAAATCTGAGAGAGAAGAAAAAGAAAGAAAAAAAGCGAGTTACGCAGAAAAGAAAAAAAACGAACTTAACTGATAGATTAGTATATTTATATCATTTCGAGCCAACTTTGTTTAATTTGATGAAGAATTTAGGCGATAAAAAATATTGATGTCAAAAACAGATAATAAAATAGTAACACTAAAAGCAATAATAATAATACCAATAATAATACTAATAATGATAATAAGACTAATAACAATAAGAATAAATCTGATATTAATAATTTAAGTAATAATAATTATAATATAATTAATAGTAATAACAATGGCAATAGTGATAAAACTAAACATAAAATAATCAGGAAAATAATCATAATAGCAATAATAATAGTAATAGTAATCGCAATATTAATGATATTGCTAATAATGATACTAATAATAATATATAATATAAAATAGTACTTATTATTATTCTGCCTGGTGAGTTGTTACATTTTCACAGCTGCTGATCGATAACATCGACATGCCAGTGTCGCTGATTATGTACATGTATGAATAAATAAAAATAATCACATATAAAATCTCTATTTACTATTGAGCACTCTTTATATGGTTCGTTAGGATTTTTACCTGGATTACTATATATATATATATATATATATATATATATATATATATATAGTTGTTCTGACAGGTATTCCGATGGGTAATTTTCTGTTTTACACATTGCCAGGTCGAACTACCATCTCAATATTATTGAGGCGTTAGTCATTAACAATTCTCGACCTAGCCTGTGCAGACAAAAGATTTTGAAGCATCAGTTGGAGATCTTTAATGATTCAAGTCCACCATAACGTTGACAGATTTACGTTTTTTTCTCTCTTAATCGTTTTCTACAACTTAAACAATTTTCCCCCTCATATCTCATTCGATTTTCTTAGTTTTTAATTTATCATTTTAATTTATCATTCTTAGAGGGTCAGATGATAAGGCCTTAAGGAAAACTTTAGCTATTTTTTTTTTCACCCGCCCGTTTCATTGATTAAAAAACTGTTTTCTCTGAAATTTATCCTACGATTTTGTTGTACGCGAAATTTTTTCATATATATATATATATGTGTATATATATATGTGTATATAAGTATGTGTGTATGGTGTAGTTATTATTAACTTAATAAGTATGGTTAATTTATACCATGATTTCATTCGTATTTTTGTATTTTAATACTCTATAATTATTTATTTAATGTAATTGTTACATTATACTATTAGTTTTTTTTTCTTAGTTATATTAGTTTTTTTTAATGTATTTCAGTTGATCGATACAAAACTTGGTCAAAGAGATAATCATTAATGATTTAAAATCAATTAATTATTTTCATTTTTATTTCATTGAATTTTTCACTTTTGAATATCATCATGATTATTATAAGTGAAGTAATATTTTGATTATTGCTTCAGCTGACGAATCATGGAAAAGTTTTCTAAAAAATTGGTTCCATATTTAATTCTTCAGTTGATTCGTGATAAGCACGTGGTTCCTGCCATCAACGAAAGACAATAGACGAAGCTGAGACTTGACCCGGTGTTTCTTCTTGTTTTTGTTTTGAGGTAGAATCATCCGCAAAAAAACTGTAATTCGTAACAAATCGTCTAATCTCACTTGAAGCCGTTAAGCCATTTCCAGAAATGACGATTCAAGAAAAAGGACCACAAAAATAACAAAAAATTAACACAAAAAATAACGCTTAAGTTCTTTCTTTTGCAAATAATAATTCCGAGTGCATTAGTTGATGCTGAATCGTGACGCAAGTACTAACCGGAAGTGAATGGCACGTAACAAAACCGTAATAATAGTATTCTCACCTTCGTCTTAATAACTACGCTGATTTTCAAAAATGTCTCTATTGGAGCTCATATCAAGCACGCTTGACATGAGCTTCAATTGTGAATTAGATTTCCATGTTACAGCGTTGTTATTGTCATTTCAAGGTTGATCTTCTCGTTTGCATGACAAACAACGCAATCAAACTGATTAATGTCCCTAATCACCCGAGCTTTCCGCTGATACGACCGCGCCATGAGCCACGAACCTCTTCCTATTGATATAACTGTTTCACTTAACAACGACATTCGCTTCACAAATGGCAGGCGATCATGTTCAATCGATTTACAAAATGCCTGTAGGAATCGGGTATCAATCGGATTGCACACATGCGATTCTCTTACAACGAATTCAATTAATTATTTGAAAGAGTGTAGACCATTTTATGCCCCCTGATTTGCTTTGTGTGTTCACTCCCTCCATGCATTCTCTGCACCTAGATCGTTATTCCAGACGTATACCCGTCCCCACGCACAGTGATTGATCTCTGCGGTTCACACTCCGTCATACTGAACGAATATAAAATCTTACAGTTTGAGAAGAGAACACTCATGCTTTCTTATAAATATTCGTGAAAATATTAACGCCAGCTGATCTAGTTAGAACGATTAATATTACAATTCATAGCAGACAGACTTATCTGCATTTATAGAAGTACGTAAAGGTATATATATATATATATATATATATATATATATATATATATATATATAGATAGATAGATAGATAGATAGATAGATAGATATGGAAACGTTAATATTGGAAAACGCTATTTAATATAGGATAGACAAATAAGTATATATATAGAGACAGGAAGTGACTCATATATATTGATGAATATAGGTATGTGTATGTGTTTATAAATCTATGGGATATATTTATAAGATTCACTCCTAAACTAATAAACCAACCTTTATGAATTTATGAACTCATCTACTAGGCATAATGGTGGGTAATGGGGGATATATATAGTTTAATAAACATTTATGCAAAGTGAGCAAAGACGGACTGGAAGCCGTTCGTAATAATTCAGATACCTTCGATTTTTGTGAAATTTGAACAATTAGTATTAGACATCAATTAATAAATATTTAACAACTTTCAGTTTTAATGGAGGATTTAAAAGTGTTTTAGGGGTGTGATATGAACTTTCAAAATTTAAATATTTCAGATTTGCATTACGCATAATCTATAGTTACTCGATACATAGATTTCTTTAATTTAATTTTTTATAAAATCCCCGAAGCTTAAGATTGAAAATTTAGAAATATTCTGTAATTGATTCGGATTAAAATTGGAATAAAAAGTCAAGAAATAAGGTTTAGTATCATTATATTTTAATTTTGATTTTCGTAAGGTGAGTTAAAAGTCTTGTAAAACTGTTATTTTCTAGGAATTCATTTTACTCTATATATATTAAATGTCAATGAATGAGCTAAGAATGTGATTTAAGAGATCATTGATGAAGATCAGGAAGACAGTTGAACTCGGAATGAACCCTTCCGGCACGCCGGCGTCGATAGTATGTGCTTCGGATTTCTGCCCATCAACTTCTACTTTTATAAACCTATCATGGAGAAAGGATTAGATGGTTGGGAAGACATTTTCCCTAGCTAGCTAGTTTATGAAGTAAACGTTTGTGCCAAACCTTATCAAAAAGCCTTTGATATGTCAAACGCTAATGCTCTAGAAACGAAGACCTCGTTAGTAGGTTCACTGATACTGTGTTATATTAGTCAGCACATCAGCAGTTGATCTTGCTATACATTATCCATAGTGTTTGTCACTGAGTAGATTGTTTTCGTTGAGGCGGTTGACAACTTCTTAATTTATCGCAGATTCAAACAAATTAATCATTACGCATATAAGACTGCTTGGTCTGTAGTGATATGCAGAAGACCGATTTCAAGTATTTTGAAATACTGGCCAAACTGACGAAGTTTTCCGCAGGAAGCATTTCCGCTAAAAGCAACGATTAAACAGATTTGTAAGAATATGAGCTAATAACGGTTGCAGCTTCTTAATCAGTACGATTTGAATGTTCTAAGGACCAGTTACCTTGCTGGTGTCAAAGTTGTTGATGAGTTTGGCAACATCCTGGACAGTTGTAGCTCTGAGTGTTTTCAGTCATAGAAAAAAATCACGAGGTAGGCCGCCTTGATCACAGGTAGAATTTGATAGGAAAGTTCTTAGAAAACGTTTGACTTTGGAAATCACATTTGATGATTGTTGGAATAGAGGTATAACATCTGTTCAGGAACTTGCCTGTTATTCGCTAAAACTTTTGGGAACAACTCTTCTGCTCAGCCAGTGTAGATGTAACGGATTGATCACATAACTTTCTCGCGTTTTTATAACCATTTTGCAGTAGTAGCCGGCAGTCTGAAAAGTGGCTAAACTATATTCCCTTTCTTAAAAACAACAAAAACAGTATTTATTTTATCTTATTTTTTTTAAGTAACGGTATTTGAGTTTTTTAATGATATAATTTAATTTAATATTTTATAGTACACAAGAAGTAGTATAACTTTGTACACATATACCTCGTGTTGTGTACGTTTTCAGCATCTGAAATTTTGATTTCAGAATGCGTCAATCTATACGATTTTTTGATTCATAGTTTTAACATTATAATTTAGGATCTAGTAAAAAAGTGAAAATATTCAAAAACATTTCATTCTACAAATTGAATAATCGTATAAAATAAGGTCATTTGGTTATAGTAAAATACTCTCTCTTCCTCTTATATTGAAATAGTGTCACATGCTCCGTTTTAGCAGTAGCAGTAGTAGTAGGAGGAGGAGTTGTTGTGTTATTCGTTCGTTTCTCCTACCCCTTCTGTTTCAAAGAAAAATTAAGCTAAAAATCATAAAAACCTAAAAGAATTGTTGTGATTATACATTGCTGACTATATGTTTGTTTACGTAGCAAACATTCGTTCGCTGTGTTTCAGACTACTGTTTGGAGCCGTGACCAGCCTAAAATGTTTATCAGCCATGGTACAATCGCACAAGGAATTCTTTATCAACGGCAATTTGACTTCCTGATCAGTCTTCATCTTTAAGGGCGAAATCTCTATTTCTGGATTTTAGTAAACCATCTTCTACACGTTCTTACATTAAAGCATTCTGCTCCATGTGTTAAATAAATAATTCGGGGCACTTAAATTGCAGAGTTACATTTAAACTCATAAAGCAGTATGCGCCTCAAATTCTCTTTTGATGTTATTATATAGTTTTAGAAATTTCAACAGTGACATTTACATTTTTCTTAAGAAATACATTTTAGTAAGGTTAAATTTGTCTAAACACATATATTTGATATATAAATACTATTAAGTTCCATTAGACATCCTCACTTACTATTAAATTTCACTTAATTAAAATCCGGACAAAATATTTGGGATGAACGTATACATTAATTACGTGGTTGTGCTCTCTTTATTAAATCAACACATGTGCACCTAAAACATTAATATACACACATAAACTTATATTGAAGTAATTATAAATATTAATGTGGTCCGGGAAAATATCACAGTTAATAACACAACATCGGTTTAAATGGTATCTACTAAAAGGCAAACACCACTATTAACAAAATAAAATTTTCCTAAGAAAATAAATTACATGTAACTTTTCAAACACAAATATTTGATGTTACCCACGCGCTCCTTCTTTTTCTATTATTAGCACTCTTTCTCTTACTGTCAACACATATGTGCTGCTCAGTGCTTGTCTTTTTTTTGTAAATTGATATACCACACTCACACATTTGCATATATCGAAAATGGTGAAGTAATCTGTTTTAATTGTTCTTTTGAACAGGCCAGATTTCTGTCTAATGTTATCTCGTTCTCCAACTATAAACTCATATCCCCTAGGTTTATCTGTCTATTAACTGATATAACACACTCGTTCTAACACTTGCTATATATGAATATGTTTAAATAACTCTAACCATTATCCTCCTCATCCGTTCCTATCTATCTAAATATACGTGTTATCAGCTGAAAATGAACACTGTCAACTGTCTTCCTATGCAAACTAACCGATTATAGTATGAGGTACAACCGATAAAATGGGCACCAAAGACCTAGTTATATATGCATTTACAATAACCATTCTTGCATCGATGGAAAATAAATCGGAGAGATGAAAGGAAATAATACGTTTATTGCGTTTAATCTGGAAACTACACAAGCTCAACGCGGTCCTAAAATGAAGGTTTTTTTATCGAGTGCCACCTCTTAAGTTGGATAAAACAGAAGAATTAAAGGATTGTCTGTAAATGACACTGACCATCAAAAACAGTTTGCCCCACATAAAAATGACCTTGTGTCAGAACCATCGATATGGCTGGTAAATTTAAAGTCCGATCGCGTTGTATTTTAGTCATGCGTTGCCTTTTACTGTCAATATCTGTTTGGGCTTTTCTATTAATGTAAACAAAAGTGCATAACGGTTTCTATAATAAATGAATGTGAATTTCTTTTTCAATAGTCATTATAGCTTTCGAACCAAAATCTGCATATACTAATATGTGCTGCCAGCTACCTAGGCATATTCCATGATGCGTGTTTTAAAAATATGCCTTCGTTTCGTTTCCTTTCAAAATTTCTGACGTATTTCCCGATCATTCACACAGGAGGTCGGAGGTTTTCTCACTCTCACACTAACATCTACTCCCACAGACTTTCATGTCACCGAAGTTATTCCTAATTGGCAAACTATTTTGACCTATCACCAGTATTCTTCCATATTTTACAGGCCGCTCACTTCAAGTACACTTTCTCCTTTCCGGGCGTATTTGATCATTTATGAATGATGAAATACATGAACATGAGTTTAGCATTAAAACATACACATCGGTCTTACATGAACTTTTAACTATTATTGTTATCTTGTTACATTTCCGTTCACATTTCTCACATCATCTGATTCATATAATAACAAAGCACCATTCAATACTCACGACGGGTAATGAACTATTCATTTATATTTAATTTTTTCATCTTTATTTTTCGATGTTCACCTGTTTACGCGTTTACATTATTCGGCAACGATTCAGGAATAGCGGATTAAAGGATTAAAACGCAGAAGACACTTTGGTCACGTGAATTTAACATGCCCGCTAAAATGTCGATAAGCTTTTTGCTTAATTTATTTATTTTTTATTTCGAATTATTTTAATTTCCCTTCTTTAAATAATATTTGCCAAAATATACATTGTTTAACACACTTTAAAGTTCAGGACAAAATTAATTTGAATACATTGAATACGAAAATTTTGTGTTACCTACCTCCTCCCCCCCCCCCCAAAAAAAAGAATTCAATTCGAGGGATCTTTCAGATACATTAAATTTCAATTCAAATGTGAAAATAAAACACGAAATATTCGCATTTACATTTGAACACAACATTTCGGGATTATTGTTAAAACTTATGGCTGACAATTTGTATTTTCTATCGGAACTATTACATCTTAACAAGGTTGGGGCTTAGAATTCCTTTAGTTGATCTACATTGAGCCGTAGGAATAACTCGGAGGCTACATCGTTCGAAATGTTGTTAATATAAGAACGAATAATAAAATAGTAATACTACTAATAAAAGTAATCGGATGAAAAAAATATAAAGTACCTGTTTTAACATATAGCATATTTTTTTAATGAAATTGACTTTTAACTGTCTACCATTTTTTAAGAAAAAACTGACTTTCATTAACTCGAACACTAACCTTAAATCAGGATTAGAAATAAAAATTCTCTGAGAATGTCTTGAGTTATTCTACGTTATTGAACAACGCTGGGACATAAGTTAGCAAGTTCTTAAATAAAATCGAAATAAACTCTACTAATTTAAGCAGGAAAATCTATTAATTTTAACAATAAAAAACATTAATGTTAACAAGGAGAACTATCGGTTTAAATAAAGATATCTATTAATTCTTACAGGGAAATATATTAAACTTTTAATAAATACATTTTTTATGACTATTAGAATCAAAAGAAAAGTAAATAAAGGTGACCCACCCCTTTCTCCCGACAAAATTGAAAATTGCTCTAAACAACTAAACATTGAACAACTATACTTTAGTGTTTAAGTTTCATTTACGTAAAATTACAGTAAACTGTGAAACTAAAATGAAACACTTGCCATAAAAAATAAATGGTGATAATTGTGATTGAAAAAAAATGGAGAAAAGTACATATACAATAGCTGTACTCTTATAGAGAACCTACGGCGTTTCCGTGACATCGCGTCGTCAACGTTCGGGCAGGTCTCGGAAGCGCTCGAGAGTTGACGAAGCTATTAACCAATCAAGTTGCAACAGACATTAGACAATCATGTTGCGAGCAAGAGTACGATAACTTTTGGAAGAAATTCATTTCTACGATTTGCAGCGCGTAAACAAAAATTAATTCCTACGATTTGTGTCAGTGCGTTGAATCTCCTCAAAGACTTATTGAGTTCTGTCAGCAACTGTCACCTCTATCGAAAGACTAACCTTAACCCTTACCCTAACTCTAACTCTAACCCTAACCCAAACCATAAACCCTAAACCCTAAACTCTAAACCCTAAACCCTAAACCCTAAACCCTAAACCCTAATCCTTAACCCAGAAAATGTTAAAAAGAAAAAACAACATTGAAAAAAAAATGAAAAAACAAACAAGAAATACGTCAAAAGCATTATATTTTGTTATTTGTTATATAAAATTATCATCTTTTATAATTATTTGTTTGTTATGCCCCCTTGGGCATCTCCCCTTTAACTATCTTCTCAATTCAACTGTTAAAAAAACAACTTTTTGGTGCACTAAAAAGCATTTTATTTAAAAACATTTGATTAACAATGGTTCCTTTGGCAAAAAATAAACATCTAATTATTAACAGTTGTTTAGCTATGGTTGTGCGTTCTATATTTTTATATATTTATTTTACTTTGATTTTCTTAGTCTGAATTTATCGTCTGCCAGTCCGCAAGCAATTCATCGTCATGAAGTGTTCGCCTTGTCAACTCTTAGGCGCTTTTGAGAGCTGTCCGAATGTTTATGACGCGACTTCACGGAAATGCGGTGCGTTCTCTATAAGAGTATCAAAATAGTTCTCAGGTCTCCAGATAATTAGCCAATAAATTGTTCATCTAACAAGAGGCTTTATAGGATTTCTCCAGGATAAAAGTTAAAGAATAAAGTTATTTAAAGGCCAATAAATAATAGGATTATGAAATGTAATTCAACAATAAAAAACAGTCATCTAAGAAAGCTTACACTATTATTGCTTGGAATTTAAGCGAGTAGACAAGCTAGATAGACATAAATAATGCACAATTTATATTATTATAATTGATTTATGCTATTGTTCTTACCAGAGTAAAACTATAATATTTGATGCATTAGTTTTTATGGATCTTCGGTGCCAACGCAACCTAAAATACAAAAATTATACCAGCATTGGATACACCGAAAAAGGTTTTACTCGAGAAAAATGTGTTTGATCTTGGTATTTGGCTTTGTTTTCAATTGCATCCTCGGACATAGAGAGAAACAGATACATACTGTTCCCTCCTGTCACCTTGCTGACCTCCATGTTGATGTTTGTTTGCCGCTGTTTTGCCCCTGAAACTGCTTCCTCGTCAGTTTTCCCGCCATCGCTCTTCGTCATTAAGATCGTTTTATCATAGATTCTACTTCCGGTCAGGCAAAGAATGTTCTTCTCGAAGGATGACACCCGACAACAACAGTCGCCTCATTAGCAGTCATACCAGCACCTTCGGAAGCACAGCTCTCTTTTCTGACCATTCCCTTATTCTGTGTTCTGAAAAACGCTACCATTTTTTTAAACCTTCGTTTTCTTTGTCTTTTTAAAGATTTCATTCTATTTGATTATTTTTGCTTTTTGTTTTGTTTTTATTATTTTTCCTTTTTCCTGCTTATTTCTTATTTGCTTTTTTCTATTATTTGTTTCATTTCATTTTTTCATCGTTTCATTCTTTCATTTTTTCATTCTTCCCCCAAATTTATATTTCTCTTTATCCTCTATTTCCACAGAATGTGTTTTTCGTCTTTCTTTTTGTCTCTTCTTCTTCTTCTTCTTCTTCTTCTTCTTCTTCTTCTTCTTCTTCTTCTTCTTCTTCTTCTTCTTCTTCTTCTTCTTCTTCTTTCTTTCTTTCTACTGGTTGATAAGACTTTTTCTTTTAAATTTTATCTTTTCGCTTCATAATTCTGATTTTTCTACTTCCTATCAATTTATATTTCTCTGTCTGCCTCTCTCTCTCTCTCTTCTGCATATTTCTTTAATCATTTCGTTTTTGTCTTTCCTCGTATTGTTCGATAGTACTGCATCACCTATACCTTCTTTATTTCCCAGTGCTAACTAACCCATTTGTTTACGTTTTTGTATATATTGATGACCTTTTCTATTACCTGTCTCTTCTTACTCTGTCTATTTGCTTTACTGTCCAATTTGTCTTCCTTTCTATTCTTTCTTTTTCGATCCTTCATTCCTTCTTTCTTTCTTTCTTTCTTTCTTTCAATTCGCACAAATTCACTCTTTCCTGTCTTATCAATTTCTTTGTCTTACTTATATTCCCTTTTCTTATTTCATTCACTCTTTCTTTGTGCGAATTTATAACGTTTTCTCTTTCTCGATCTCTTTTCTTTTCTTTCTTTACTTAACAATTTCTTTCTTTCTTTCATTCTTTCTTTGAACAGCTTGATAACGTTTTCTGTTTCTCAGTCTCTTTTCTTTGCTTACTTATCTGTTTCTTTCTTTCTTTAATTCTTTCTTTCTTTCATTCTTTCTTTGAACAGCTTGATAACGTTTTCTTTTTCTCAGTCTCTTTTCTTTCCTTACTTATCTGTTTCTTTCTTTCTTTAATTCTTTCTTTCTTTCTTTCTTTCTTTATTTCATTGAACAGCTTGATAACGTTTTCTTTTTCTCAGCCTTTTTTCTTTCCTTACTTATCTGTTTCTTTCTTTCTTTCTTTATTTATTTCTTTGACCATCTTGATAACGTTTTCTCTTTGCCTATCTATTTCTGTCTTTTTTCGCCAGAATATTTCGCTTTCTATCTTTTCTTTAGATGTACTTTTCCTTCACTGCACGGCGTCCATCTCCGAATGGCGCCTGCCTGCCGTTTCTTGTTTACCCGCTTCAGCGTAGCGTGTGTCGGGTGGGTATGGCGACGTCAGGGGAGTTTTCTCTTAGTCTACCCTATCGAAGCTCTATCTTTCTTTTCCAGCCCCCTCTGTTTTACGCCGATCACCCGGTCAACACCAGCCCCACCAGAAACGTCCCCATCCCTGAACAACAATCGCCGCAACATCAAAGCACGTTGACATACATCCAACACAAGTAAAGCATCTATGTTATATACACTGATCAAAAGAGAAGCTAATAAACGGCGAAAAGATGAGGAGGTGGTCTTTTGATCAGGAATGGAGGGGGTGTGTAAGATGACTGCGGTCTTCGCCGAGATCTCGTTTAGCGTAACGCTACTAGTGGCCGACTAAACGTGGGCCCGTATTGGGTATCAAAAACAAACTAAGATGAGGTTGTTGAGAATAAAATGACAAAGTTCATCTATACAATATAATTAACTTTTATTGACAACCACGAAATATGAAGAGATCATATAATACAAATGTTCAAAATGTCCCGCGAACGTTTTGGTGCAGCAAAAGTTGTTTTCCCTGTGAGGGGACATTGAGTAGACATATTTGTTTCGGCTCATGCATTTATGTGTGTGTAAATGGAATAAGCATGAAGTTGTTTTTGTGTATTAACGTGCTGGTTTTGTTAGGGAGAGAGTGTATGTACACACTTCTGCTCGCGAATGTTCATTCACAGTGTGTATAGGCTGGCGCTGTGTTTAGAAGTTTGTATAAGTATCTTGTTGTGTGATATTATTCCGTCGACCCCGGGTTCTGTGAGGGATGTTCCCACAATCGTTGACTGTGTCAGAAAATCGGAAAATGAGAAAGAAAGCTGTTTCTTGGTGTGCTTATAGGCGCACGAGCCAATATTTATTGCGTTTTGATTTGTTAAAAGAAACTGCTGATTTGAGAATTAGCCAATCGAGAGTCGATACGTAATAACAAGATTCGCTGCTGCTTCGAAGAAAGTGAAGATAATTAAGACATTAAAATATGACTATTTGATATTCATATTTAATCAATTTTCTAATTTCTCATTTCTTAGCTGACTACGTGTTCGGGAATATTCCATTGTCTGTACACATCTCGTAACTATTATCGTTGATAACACACGTTGTTGTCTTAAAAGAAAAAAAAGATAATAGAGAAAGAACAGTTGGGTGCAATAAAATATACATGTATTACAGTTTATCGTAGACAAACATAAAAAGTACAAAAGAAGTAACTTCAGAAACGCGTACTACACAAAGAATACAATCGCACCCATTACAATTAGAAACACACGTGTTGAGAAACAAAGAGAAGTTAACATACGCGTGGTAGCACAGAATATGTAAATTGTACATTTATTGAATGTGTCTACGGCGGGTACACACAACGCTGAGAAAATGTACGACAAAGTTGTTTAATTCTTTGACAAGTATGTGAGAGTCGAGTGACTCGATCCGAAAAATAACCTAACAAGCAAAACCTATAAGGATTTGTAAAACATGTTCAGAAGGTCAGAAGTGAATAGATGTTCGTGTGCCTTGAAAATAGCGCAAACAAAAGAAGGGTCTCGTTCTTAATTTTCCATACATGGACACAACGCGATTACAAACTCTACGAACGCTAGAAACCGCTGTATTTTGGTATCGAAAATGCATATCTAAATGGAGATATATCTGACCCGACATAGAGAAAGTTAGATTTCTATTGTGAATGATATATGGGAAAAGGAGAAGAGAAAGAAACAAAATTAAAGAGATTAAAAGAAGAAATACAAGGGTGAAGGAAATACAAAATGTAATATAGACGGGCCAATACACTGACTGACCCCTAAAAGATTTCAAACTTTTCACTCATCATCATCATCCATGGGATCATTTTTCATATTTTCACAATTTCCGTCTTGGAAATGTCCACATGCACTGGTACATTCTAGTCCGTGCCTCCTGAAGGTACACCTTAGGGTATTACATCCTTCCGAACAGTTGTAACGGTTTATCTGAATCAGTTCATCTGGAGCAGTGCTTTTATCCGTCATTACTAGAACAAGTTTGTTTCCTTCCACGTTCTATCAGCACTCAGATGGCGCCACTTCACGACATCTCATCCACTCCATAATCTGGTAGTACGTCCGCACAGAATGACATTTTCAGGCAGATTACATTGGTGGGAATCGTTCTGGCGTGACAAACGTCTTAGCTCTCGTACTTGCAGAACATATTGTATCTCATTGATGCCAGAGAGTCCTTTTGTATCGCACTGAACAAAGCTACTATTAACTTACAACCGTTAGCTTCCACAACATCTAGGCTTTGCCTTGGTATAGAGAATGATTTGGAACAGTCTGTCATTGTCTTTTTTTGTCTTGACGATTCGTTGGAACCCCAACGTTTACCTTATTCCGAATACCCTGGACACCGAATCGCATCCCGGAAAGGCATTCAGTAGAAACAGATCATTACAAACAGCTTCACTAAACACCTGATAAGGAACCTTGATATTGCCTTTCTGCTTATCATGTGTACGACGACATTTTCACCATATACTGTCTTCATGATCTCCTTGGGTCCACTGCCATCCATCAACGTCTCAATAGCGCCCAACATATTCATGAAGGTATATAATTTTACAAGTACTAGTATCACATTCCTAATTAGAGTACCATCTGGAACAGCGATCCCGATTTCATAAGTTGTCAAAAACAGCAGTTGATCAATGCTAATGACAGTCGGCATGTTGTGTTTGACGAAATACTGCATAGGTAGTCTAGGGTGGACAGGATACATATTTTATTTCCTGGATTCATGCCTATCATGGGGAGAAACTGTACATATACTTTTCCCGGATATTGGCATAGCTTATGCATCAGATGCATCATGCCGGGAGAAGTCTGATTGAAGCGAAAGGACATTTCCCAGAAAATGTACATTCTGCGATCACAGCACTCAGGTGTGGGAGAAGGACTGAAATTCAATGACACAGTTGACATGCTTTGAAAAACGGTAATCAATGATATCAACCGTCGTCATTTCTACAAGTTTCAAGTCCGCGTTTTTTGTCTTGGTATGCTATGACTGACTTGCTTTCCTGATGTGATAGCCGCAATCATGCCCATCGCAGAGAAGGTACCCTTTCCATCCAACGTTATAATATTTTGATGCATGTTGTATCCGGTAAATAACAGGGACTGATCAAGAATGTCACCGCCGAATACAACTTGAGCAAGGGAACATGTCACGTTCACTTAAAAATGTTGTACCTCAGAGTACGATGGAACACATTCTAATGTTTAGAGACTATCGACCAAAGATTAGTGTCATGTACAAGTGGGGCATTTGCATCTAGAGCCTCCACTGTAAGGGTGCAATTACAGCTCTTGGACGCACTTCTTGAAAACAACATGTCCTATGCCAGCACCCTTTATGGATGTATCCTTCTCTAACAAACAGATGCTGCAACAAGAACCGAAAACTTGCATGCATGACGTCTAATGCTACCGCTAATTTAAGTTCGGCCATTATTGAATACATCCCTCCTACTCGCGTCACTGTCGTCTTGATGTCAGCTATGATGAGTTTTTCTACGGGTTTCAGAATTGCTCGTTTCTTTTTCTTCTTCATCGTCTGTCGGAAGTGAATTGTAGTATTTACGAAGAATGTCACAAGTTTTGCTCCCTAAATGTCAATGTTTGCGACATCACAACGGCCTTCGGTCACAAATAAAGCGTTTCTATATCGACTTATCAGCTTTTACATGAGGTACTGATTTCCATATGCCGTTGATGTACTTCCTCGTAAGTATTCCTCCATTTTAACGACAAGGTCTTATATCGTTATCTGTTCCTCATCATTTTCCCCCATTGTTTTGTAGACATAACTGACGTGAACTCTCTTGGAATGGTTCGCATTGTACAGAAGTTCACGTTACATGACTGCTGGTACACACAGTCTGCAGCGTGAAGATCACCAAAATATTCGATCTGACCTTGAACAGCAGTGGAGCATTCACCCCCTCTTGCTTTGCAATGAACCAGGATATTTTTTGCAAATGCATCAGTCTTCACATAGCAAATCCTCCCTTCTTGTTTATAATCTTTTTACGTAATATCAGGTCCACGAAAAAAAACGCAATGAGTTTTAATGTCGTATGGTCCTAGAGAAACACAAGCGCTCCCTTTTAGTGGCCGAGCAGAATCATCCTTTATTTAGGCTAAAGCAATGTCCTTTTTGTTTATTCGATTTACCCGGCATGTTTTGTAAACACTAGTTCCGGCTTCAACAATGGCTTTGACACCTCTTTCGATACTTGCACGGTTGACACCTGCAGCACCCTTTTTTTCTCGAAGCACCACCGTTTCCCTCATAGTCCAAATACCGTTCGCAAAAAGTTAGGTGTCTCTGCTGGCAACTGACCTCACATTCAACCCTGAAAATATACGTAAATACGTGACTTGTAAACCAAGAAAAGTCATCTACGAAATTTGACACTATCCCATACTACGATTTTGTCCAGCTTTTAGTATGCTGTAGACTAAACCTAGCCAAATATAAAACCAAAACAAAAGTTTGCAAATTTTTAAGTTAGGGTACTCGGGCAGTATATTGACCCGTAAACTCTCTCTCTCTCTCTCTCTCTCTCTCTCTCTCTCTCTCTCTCTATATATATATATATATATATATATATATATATATATAAATACCATTATGTTCCTCATACGCGTGTGCCTTTGTGTGTATATATAGTTCTCGCATCACGTGCTTTACTTATTTTATTTATTTGCTATTAATTAAATATTCATTGAAATAAAAATTGAGCTATTATGAAATAAAACAATTTTTAATAACCCGATGTAAACAAATAATCTAATTACGAAATTAAATCCATCAGAATGCCTTTCGGTATATTTTTAAACAGCTCACCTTTTTTAATCTTTCTTTAAGATTAATTACTTCGTGACACTTCGATATTCGAAACGAATTTGGAAGCATTTAAACTTTCAAATAGAAAGTGATCTCTGGCATTAAGACTTACATCCAATCCTTCTGTATGGAAAGGGTGAATAATTTCATAAATAGAAAAAACATTTCCTTAACAATATTTGTTTTATAACAATTTGGTTCAATTTAATTTAATGACAAAACGATAACGTCATAATTTTATTTTATTTTCAAATTCAATTAAAAACAGTTATGAGTAAAAACAAACGCGAAAAAAAAACCTGAAAATAAAGAAAAACTACTGGGCAACGCCGGGTCGATAAAGGATAAGATTAACAATCCTCCGTTCTATTGACTATGGTTTATTTTTTAAAAATCTAACACAATAGTCTAAAATTCGTTATATTCATATCAATATTTATATATATTTTTATATGAAACTATTGAATCTATTATATAAAGTTGAAAATACTTTGCTTCAGACACATTTTATATTCTTGGGTTTATAGGTTTTTATATGCTACACAAATTGGATGACAAAACTAGTTTTAATAATTTTATATTTAGTTGCCAATATAAATCACAATACAATTTTAAACAATTTCGTTGTTTAAAATTTTATTGTGAGTCATATTAAATCAACATTTCGTCCATCCTTTGCCTTCAACAGGAATGTTTAATACGCTCCATATTTTATATTTTTAAATAATCAATTAATGTTTAATTTTATTAAATTAATATAAAAAAAAGTATATCAGCGTTTAAGGCTTAGGACGGCCGAACATTTTCAATAATTATTGTTTTTCTTACCATGTACAAAATTAAACACATCACACATCATTTTGTTATTTCATTTCTCTATATAAAACAGTCTGAAAGAGTTGCCGACATGACAAGCAGTTTATAATGAAGAAATATTTGCGCAATCTAATAGAGTACACCATATTTGAAAAGCGGTTTGTGCCGAACGTTTCAAATATGTAACATTTCAGCCCAAACATGTTTGGTTCACATGACAGTGTATGTCTACAAGAGCTGGTCTACTGAGTTACATGAAATCTCATGACGAGAACTAACCAGACGAGTGTCAAACAAAAGTAGGAAGTAACTATGTTCAAACGGAAGTCAGTGGTCTCGAACGTCATATCTGCAGGAAGACCTATGAAAGTAAGTTGACAACTGCTGAACAAGTTGTACGGAGACCACAACTAGATGTTGCAATTTTGTCGGGATGTCCTCCTTCTGTGAAGATGTGACAATCACAATATATATATATATATATATATATATATATATATATATATATATATATATATATAACTCTAACTATATATGTATATATACATATATATATATATATATATATATATATAACTCTAACTATATATGTATATATACATATATATATATATATATATATATATATATATATATATATTATACATGTGTCATTGAAGACCACGGAGTTTTCTTTCTTTGCGATCTTTCTGGTTAACTTCTCGACTCGTCGAGCGATTCGTCAGGTTTCTGGTGTCAATTGGTGGATTATGGCGCCTAATGTTGTATCTTAAGCCATTTCTCTAGCGCTTTCGGTCTTCGCGACCGTCCTCGGGAGGCTATGCGTTGTTGTTGTTAGTAAAGAGCCGTATTTATGGTCTTATTTTTGGTTATGTCTATTAATTTGCATATGTGTATATACATATACATATATTTCTTTATTCTTTTATTTACTTACTTATTACTTTATTTATTTATTAATTTGTTTATATATATATATATATATATATATATATATATATATATATATATATATATATATATGTATAGGGAGTTTTATAAAAAAAGCAGGTCAAGGCGTTTTAAATATAGGTTTTACGTACACACATTATCATTCAGACACAAAAAATACATGAACACTTTGCTGTCCTTATGTTTCTGGAAAATAACTGATGAAGCCAATAAATAGATGGAATATCATATAAAAAAACAGAACATCGGTATCACTTAACTCAACTTGTGTTTGTGCCTTGGTGAGAACCTGGAAATTATAAGGTTTAAAGACAGGGAAAACTTATATAATGTTAAACAAGAAACGGCTCTGAATTGTAAACATTTCAAGGAGCATCGACTCAGTAGATCTTTAATTACACACATTGCTACCCACTAATAGCTGTAATTATGCTGCTCTAAACCCTACTATTATTCTATCTTTGGTTTTATTTAATTTTTGATTTTATTTTGATTTTATTTTTATTTTATTTTTATTTACTTAGTTTATGTTATTCTATATTACTATATCTCACTTTAGTGTACGTTTTGATTTTATCTATCTCTCTCTTTATTGTATTCTTTATTTTTCTTTGTTTCCTATGTTATATTTAACCTCTATGTTTATATTGAACCTGTATTTTAGTTTATATGATACGAAGTTCTGTTTATTTATCCTAGACTTAAACATTATATAGTACGCTCATACGTTAGGTTTTATTATATTTCGTTTGTAATATTTGGTAATGTTTGCTTTGTGTTTGTTCCTTGAATTAATGTTAGTGCCGGTTCAAATGTAAACAAATCGAATTAGGATTAATAAATAATATGGGTGATGTAGGATACTGAAGCAAGGAATGTTATCATATTGTGCCTATAGGCTGTATGATATATCCATAAGATTATGGAATCACAGCACACGGAGATGTATAAAAGTAGAATGACATGGATGAGCGTGTATATAAAAAAATTTACAGGATGAATATCGGTAGATGTATTCCTTAATTCATAGCTCCTGTATTTCGTAAGAACGATGTGCATTTCGTAAGCGAACACGTGTACAGTGTAGAATCCGGTCGTCACATAACTCCTAAAATTAATAAGTAGCGATGTTATACCTATCTATCCTCATTCTCTCATTCGCTCTCATAGTCTTGCTCCTTTCACTTTCGCATTTTCTCATGTAAATATCTTAATTATTGTTTTTAGTTTTCTCTTTTCTGCTTATTTCGGAGCTGAAGAAAAACATACTAATTTTTAGACGTGAGAAACGTTTATAATCCAGAAACTGGTTTTTTAATCGACTCGATTTCTTTATATATCCATGTAAATTGGGATATTCCCGCAGGTCTCTAATCTATGAAATAGAATCGAGTCGAAAAAAAAACAAGAGGACATTATCCCCTCCCCAATTCATCAGCTTGCAAACCTTCTCTCTTTCTATATAAATTACAACTTAGTTAAAACCCCGTTTGAGGTTAAATGAAAAAAAATTGGAAAACATAAGTAGCTTAAATACGAGGTAAAAAAGGTTTGACCACCCATAGAAGGATAGCACCCCCTCGTTTCGCTTATTCTTACTCATTTCAATTTTCTGTTATCTCTTGGAGCTGATGTATAAACCTATTATATATCTCTCTCTTTCTTTCTCTCTCTCTCTCTCTCCCTCTCTCTCTCTATATATATATGTATGTATCTACATATATATCTACATATATATGTATGTATTTATATAGAAATATTTTCTTAATACCTGCGGGGGATCTGAAATACCTGACTAGTACACAGGCGCAGGATTACATCTCTCAGTGTGATGAACCCACAGACCGTGTGAGGTCATCCATCTTAGAGAAGGAATATTCTGATATAGAAACTGTACTACTGACAACTTACGTTTTGACAGCAAACCGTTAGTCCTGACCGACAACCTTCCTAGGGCTGGAGTCTCGAACAAAATATCCGAATTGCAAACCATAAAACTGCAGAAGGAGTAGATAAGCTCTGCCCATCGCCCGGCCTTTGTAAATTAGCCATGCGGAAAGGTACTAGCGCAATGACATCTCAAATACGCTAAGTGCTTGGCCTTGTTTGCTGACTAGCTAAATGAACGCCGTCTCATTTTCTCTCTATCTGAGCAACTGTGGTAAAGGTTGTTTAATCACTCACATGCCTATTCTGTACAGGTTAGGCAACTTATCTTGCTGCTGTTTCCGACTGATAGTGCCGGAGCCCTTACTCATAGATCGTTCTGAGAGCGACTACTCCATCAACAATTGTATATTATATCGTCAGTAACTGTACGTGCCATGTCGTGCGGGAAAAAAAGGACCGTAAAGTTATCTCCAGTGGGCTTTCTCGAGACCACAACCCCCATGGATCAAGTCTCGACTAATGGTAGTGATGTGTGAGCTTATTAGTACCAAACAAGCACACACCTCGCCCTCCCCACTGTTTCTAAAACCAAAATGACAATATCAAGAAAAACAAACATATCTAAACCAAGCACACACAAAAAACATCTTCGTTTCCGCCCTTGAGGTTAGCATTCGCAAACATCCGGGGTCTTAAAACCAACATTAATTATGTAGAGACTTTTTTTCTAGTAATCTCACCGGACATTCTTGCACTAAGTAAAACAAACCTACAATCCTCAATCTCCTCAGGACATTTCGTCATGACTGAATAACTCCCACTCTACTGTAAAGACTCTGACAAACATATGCTCGTGCTAGGACTTTATTTTAGGAACATAGACTAGAATAAGATTATCAAGTTTACATGTGCTTTATATTAACCTTACAGAACAGCGTTAGTTAAATATATTTCATATACAGTTCTCCTTCGACCCAGGACTGTAGCCTGCTAAACTTTGTCTCTGAAAGCATACATACATCACTCTCACTTGACTCGAGTGCACAAATACATGTATTTATGGATTTTAATGTACATCACCGTGACTGGCTTGGATTCTCTAGCTATACAGACACGGCTAGTAACTCTATGTATAGTTACTCCTTAGCGCACTTCCTCACGCAGACTGTCACTTCCCTGACCCGCTTTCCTGATCGTGTGGACCAACAAGTCTAAATTCCCGACCTGTTCTTGACATCACTGCCCGAAATTTTGTGCGGCGAATTCTCATAGCCCGCTCGGGAACACTGATCACTTTGTGGTAATGATTGATTTTACCCTATAATTTCGTCCCAAAACTGATGAGCCGTTGCTCAAAACGACGAGATACTATGAGAGGGCTGATGAGGAATCCATCATAGATCATATCAGAGACGCTCTATGGAGTAAGCATTTTCCTCTTCCGGCTGATCAATGCGCTAATAAGTAAACCGACTTGCTCAGAGCAGGCATTGAAGCACATGTCCCCATGCGAAAATTCTACAGCAAGCCCCACTCTTCACAATGGTTCACCTCGAACTGTGTAGCTACTATTGCTCAGTGGCAGCAAGCACTCCGACAATTCAACCGCTGTAAGTTAACTACAAACAGACAGTCTTATAATCTCAAGAAATCATTGTAAGACTAATAGCTGAAGCAAAGAGAAGGTATACAGAGATGACCAGAACACACATTCAGTCACAGAAACTAAATACTCGTGATTTCTGAAAAATCTTCAATAGTGTGGTGAACAATGAGCTATCTAACAAAAATGATGTCGTTCGCACGGACACTGATAAGGCTGAATTACTCTCGCCTTAAACTCAACTTTAGACTCCGCAAATCACTCTCTCCCAAATTTCCCATTGCGGACTGAATCCGCACTTGAAAATCGGACCATCACACCATCTCATATCCGAGACATTGTAAAAGACCTTGAAACCTCCAAAGCATGTGTGCCTGATCTTATACGAGTAATAGTAAACAAAAATTGCTCTCCTGAACTGGCCCCAGTCCCTTCCAAACTCTACAACAAATGCCGCGCCAAATTTCGCTTCACTGATAGCTGGGAAATTGCCGCTGTGGTACAAGTCTTCTATAAATCTGGAGATAATACTGACTCTCAGAATTATCCGCTTATCAGTCTACTCCCGTTCTTTGCCGAAATCGTTGAATCCTTAATGAATCAAGTTATAGTCCGTCACTTCGCTAATGCTAAACTTCTTTTCTGACCATCAGTATGGATTTAGGCAAGAATAATCTACTGCGGATATCTTAACGGTCATCTTAGAACGCATATACTATACATTGGACAAGGCAGGTTAAGCTAAGCGGTAGCTCTTGATATATCCAAACCCTTTGACAAGTTCTGGTATAAAGATCTTCTTATACAAATTAATTCATATAGTATTACTGAACGAATATTAAATAATGATTAAATATTAAATTAATGAAGCTAGGACAAAGCTTCTTTCTCTCAACAACTACAATCAACTTCTTCAACCACCAATTGCCATAGCAAATAACACCTTACCTGAGAGTCCAACGTAAAAATTCTTCGACCTAATATACACATGCACATGAATAAGAGGAAATAAATTGAAGAATTTGCCAAGGCTGCTGCAAAGAAAACTTCTCACACCTGACAGTATCTTATATTTATAGAAAGCCACCATCCTTTCAAGCATGGAGTATTGTTGTCAAATATGGGCTGGTGCACTATCCACCAGTCTCTCCCTCTTAGACAAGGTCAAAAAAAGAGTCGCTAATCTAATATGCCCATCACTATTATCTAAGATCCAGCCGTCTTTCATTCTTGTGTTTCTGTTACAAGTACTTCAATCAAATGTGCTCCGATGAACTTGCTGCTTGTGTGCTCCCTCAAAGTAAATACACTCGACCAACACGATAATCAGCAAAATCCCATCCATTCAATGTGGAGGCCACCAGAGGCCGGACAGCCTTCTACTCTAATAGCTTCTTTCCTCAAGCTGCCGGCCTTTGGAACTTTCTCCCTGCTCCCTGTTATCCTGACTGTACCGACCTGCAGAAATTTAAAACTAATGTGAACAGGCATCTCGCTACACGGCTTTCAATTTAGGATGACCCCCAAAATGTTCACCCTAATTATCAGTAGACCCTTACGTCTACAGTGGCAACTTGCCTTGTTTGGGGTGAACTAAGTTTAAAAAAAGAATGGCATGTATCCGACAGGAAGTTGAGTAGATGTATTATCTTGCGCGGGAAAGGATAACAGTGTGTGAGTGTAGAGTATATGTGGTGGCATGCATGTAGATATGTCTGTCTGTATGTATGTATGTATGTATGTATGCATATATAGGTATATGGACACGTAGATAGAGATGCATTTTCGATAGAAATATGTAGATATTGACCTGTATATACATTATGCTGTACGAATGGGTGTGTATAAAGTTGCAGGTATTATTTAGCAACGTAATTCTATGCTAACTTACTAATTTTATTATCTGTCTGTATACGTATAAATGTGAATGAATGAGGTTTGTATTCGTATTTGGGTTTAATTATTGTGTTATACATGTGAATATATATATATATATATATATATATATATATATATATATATATATATATGTGTGTGTGTGTGTGTGTGTGTGTGTGTGTGTGTAAATATATTTATATGTATTATATATATATATATATATATATACGGTTTGTATAGATGTGAGTATATGAATAAAATTTATAAATACGGCAGTTTTGGAAATAACTTATCGGTTGACCGTTTAAATATGTACTCTCACACGAATATGATTATAATGAGACAACGTTGAAGATACTCTCACGTGGCTAATGGAATGTATAAAATGATTTGAAAGCGGACAAACGTACTCGATAAAATGTAAAAGAAAGCGAGAAGCAGGAATATGTAATTTGATATGAATTTTTCCCGTTTAATTATACACATATCTCTTCCCAACCGGGGTAATACACAGAATAAGGTAGTTTGTTATTTCTTATTTCATTTTTCTAAATGTCTGAGGAAGTTGGTTCTTGGAAGAGGGCACAACTAAAACATCTATGCACATATGTAACCAAATATGTTTTTTTAATTAAAAAAAGTATACTAAAAAGCGTCTCTATTTGTTATTGAGCACTTTTTATGAACACTGGGGTTTCATTGGAATGACATCAAGGAAACAAAATAATACATTTATTATATATATATATTAGTTTAGGTTTAAAAATCACCATTGACACAAACATCAATACAGTACATTTCCTAGACACTACACTAAACCTGGCAGCCGATACACACAGACCATTCCATAACCCGAACGAAACGCTCCATTATATTAATAAGGGCTCCTGTCACTCCCCTCAATTTTCAGGAACATGGTCCCTAACATCAGTAGAAGAATTTCTGATCTCTCATCTAACCGAGAAATGTTTGAACAGGCGGCGCCATACTATAATGAGGCACTCCTTAAGAGCGGATTCAAAGATAAGATGTCATATATGCCCACCCAACACTGTAAAGCTAGGAACCGCAACAGAAATCGGAATATTATCTGGTTCCCCCCTCCTTTTTCTCTAAACTGCAAAACTAAGGTAGGCCAAACCTTCCTCAAATTATTAGATAGACACTTCCCACTACAGCACAAATTCCACAATTTTTTAAACAGGAACTCTATAAAAACGAGTTACTTATGCTTCCCATCTATGAAGAAAATTATAACAGCCGAACCTAAACCAATAGAGGATACAGCCTGCTTCTGTACAACCAGAGATCAATTCCCCTTGGATGGGAACTGCAAAGTAACATCAATAGTATACGAGGCGAGCATTTCCAGACAACCAACGGACAAGAAGGAGATATACATTGGGATGACAAAGGGCATGTTTAAACAAAGACTATATGCCCACAGGCATACCTTCAAATATAGAGATAAAGTAAATACAGCTTTTGAGGCTCGTATATGGGAACTAAAGGATGAGGGAACACCTTTTACCATAAGTTGGAAATTAATTGAAAGGCGAAAACCATATTCCCCAATATCAGGCAGCTGTGCACTTTGCGATGCTGAAAAATATAACATCTTGCGAACCATCAATGACACTAACATTATATGCCTAAACAAAAAAGGGGAGATATATAAGGACTGTATTCACAGGAGAAAGGCACTTCTGATGAATTGGGCAGAACAAAATACATAGGTCATAACCGCAGAGTACCCAGAATACAGACTTTTAGGATTTTGGATTTCACGATGGTGGATTCGGCTTCCGAATTTCGGATTGAAGTGTATGGTATCCCGACTGTTGCCCTGAACTTGATTTCTATTATTGCATGTTTTAATTATGGATTGTTTTTCATATTTATGTATATAACTGTTTTTAAATTTTAAATTCTAATTTAAAATTTCTAATGTGGAGTACCCCATATCCCCATTTTTCCTTCTCTTGCCTTTTATCTTTTATTTTTATTTTTACACAATTTTGTTATCCTTTATTTTATCTAACAGTGTATTTATTTCATCTTTATTTTTCTTCATTTTTCTTTATTTTTCTTTATTTTTCATCAGTATTTTTCTATATTTATTTTTCTTCATTATTCCTTTTCATCTTTCTTTATTCCCCCTTTTTATTATTAGTACCTTAATTTTTTATGATTAGTACCCTTACGACCTCATAAATTTATAAATGGTGTGACTACAATTTATTTAATTATAAGTTTTATTTTTAATGATTTATTATTTAATATTTTTAGTAATATATTATCACTTTAACATATTATTTCAATATAATTTTTAACTTAATATAAATTTATTTTTATTTTTAACGTTATCTCCATTTACTTTCGATAACATATATAGCGTCTCTATTAGTTAAATTTGAATACTTTCCATAACTGGCTACGTATTTTACGCACGTGACAATTTAAACCTCGTAGGTTCCCATCTGTCCAACAGTTAACGCTATTCCCATTTAATTTCTTGCTTTTTCGTTGTACAGCGTCGCTGTTGTTTTGATCTGAAACTTTTCCATAACTGACCACGTATATTCCACGCACGTGACAATTTAAAATCTGAAAGTGTTCCATCTTTCCAACGGGCAATATTTTGAAATTCTCACTCATTAAGCTATACGACTCCGCTGATGAAGGTCCGATTTTCTCGGATCTGAAACCTTGGTCCGGATGTTGTTGTAACACTTTATTTAATATTAATAAATATCATGCTCTTATTAATTATCTAGTTAATTTTACTTTTGCATTAATAATTGAGCACTCTGCTGGGAAACTCTCCCAATTAAGAAATACGGTATATATATATATATATATATATATATATATATATATATATATATATATATATATATATATATATATATATATATATATATATATATAAGATTATTATTTAATATTATACCTACATACGACGTTGTTTCAAGCTTTCGGCTCTCCCCAGTTTACGGAAATGACAATCTCAGACGGTCACGGGGTGCGAACCCGGTTCAACAGACACCCTGAATCTGTTAGCGATCGCCTAATCCCCTCTTCCATGGGCAGTTGGCACATGATAACATTAAATTAAGTTATATTTACGCTTAGAGCGACAAGTATAAACATCAATACATTTAGATAGAACACAACGACAGAGTCGGAGTATCGCACTGAAGCATTAAGCGAATGTTTGCTTTTTAAACTCTCTAAAGTGTTTACGTTTTTATGTTTCGTTCGCTGTTTTTAATTTAAATATTTAAAGCTGGTCGATTTTTTCTAAAATTAGTAGAAGTTTTACCCGTCACATGAACATCTAGTATCACTTTCGTCTATGAATAACTGGAATACCTTCTTGTAAAACACATAATTTTGTTGCACTCTTATTATTATTTCATGTAGTAATTTTGCAATTGTTTATTATATACATTTTATAACAGAAAACGGAACGTTCATTTTACCTGCTGTTCTTTCTAAGGGGCCTTTTGACTGGATAATTATAATTTTCTTTTGCATTTTCACAATGGCCGCTTATAGTCTACTCGCTTATCAAAATAAAAGATTAACAGAATTATATTGATCAAACACCCTTTTCCTTGATCTTTAATTATTTCTCTCTAATCACAAAAAGTGAGATATTTTTATTTTGAAGTTATAAAAGTATCAAAACATTGACGTTTTCACAGCGACGGCAAAATTTACGTTGAATTTCTATCCTTTTAATTGGACAATACAAATTGATACTTTCGTTTACATTTGTTCAATGACTGTTTCCAATATTCTTGCGCGCCAAAATAAAAGATGAACAGGATTACATTTATCTAACAATATTTTTCTCTGTTTAGAAAAGCACGATCTACTGCGGATATATTAACGGTCATCTCTGAACGCATATATCGTCCACTGGACAAGACAGGTGTAGCTAGGGCAGCAGCGCTTGATATATCCAAGGCCTTTGACAAGGTATGGCCTCCTGAAAATTCACTCATATGGTATTACTGGACGAATATTGAATATAATTAGATCCTTCCTAACCAAACAAAGATCCAGGTTTTCCTCGATGGCCGTTCATTTAAACAATCTGACATAAATGCAGGTGTACTCCAGGGATCCATCCTTGGACTTTATTGTTCCTGTTTTTCATAAATGACCTCCCTGATGATATCGAGTCTGAGATAGATATATTTGCTGACAAAACCACGTTCTATTCTCGTCAAGTGAGAAAAAACGGACGCATACATATCCGAGGCAATGGATAAATTCTTAGAAAGTGACCTCAAGGCTGTAGTGGATTGGGGACAGAAATGGTTGGTAACTTTTAATGCCGCAAAGACAAATCTCTTTTCTTTCAATAACTACAAGAAATTTCTTCAACCACAGATTACCATGGCAAATAATACCCAACTTGAGAGTTCAACATTTAAACTACTCGGCCTAACATTCACAGGTAACATGAATTGGAACACATACATTGCAGACATTGCCAAGGGTGCTGCAAAGAAGGTAGACTCCCTCTACCGTGCTAGTAAACTCCTTACACATGACATTACTCTGTATCTCTATAAAGATTTGTATTTTTTTCCTACAAATCCGATGACATCAGGATATATTACACACCGAGGATGCCAAGATTTTGGCGAAATATCTGTATCACTTTAAACTAACAAAAACATGCTAGTTTATAATTTAAAAAAAAGAAAAAAAAATCAGTTTCGATTTATTATTTTTCTTTTTTATAAAAAAAAATTGATATCGCATCTTTATGCTTCAAAAGGTATTTATTTTACCTATTCCTTCTTAAATTCAACAATAGATGCTTTTTAAAAAGAAAATATGAACCTTAACACACTTATACAAATCACGTGCTGCATTCACGTTCTCATATTTGATAGTGGGAAACAACAGCGTACCCATTTTGCCCGGCTGTAACAACAAAGGCCGGTAGGGGAAAAAAATACAAATCCGATGACATCAGGATATATTACACACCGAGGATGCCAAGATTTTGGCGAAATATCTGTATCACTTTAAACTAACAAAAAAAATGCTAGTTCATAATAAAAAAAAGAAAAAAAAATCGGTTTCGATTTATTATTTTTCTTTTTTATAAAAAAATATTGATATCGCATCTTTATGATTCAAAAGGTATTTATTTTACATATTTCTTCTTATATATATATATATATATATATATATATAATGTGTGTGTCAGGTTGTATATGAAAAGAAATCAAATAAAGTGCTCGATCATATGAGAGAGCTAATATAATTTATTTAAATACTGTATATTACATATTTCAGAAATGTACCGCGGTTTCATCCAAAAGGGTAGATTTAGACATCTTTAGTAAATCTCTGTGCCCAATGGAATCGTCGGCATGATGAAATGATTGTAGTCACGGCCCGATGGGGAATGGCGTCAACAATGACAGAAAACTGTGTCCCACACGGGTTTTTTTTCACGAACCCCCTCTGATATATTTAAAAAATGTGTGTATATATATATATATACATATATATATATATATATATATATATATATATATATATATATATATATATATATATATAAATGAATATAATTATTAAACAAATAGCAAAGATTTCATCGAAACACTCTATTATCAAACAATTGTTGCTACCCATTCTGAAAATATACACTTTTATGATATACAAAATATAAACAATTACAAAAAGGCTTCATCAGTGTACATTCGCCACAATCAGGCTGAAGAAAAAAATCAAAATGCAACCGTATTCATTTGATTTATATATCCCTGTTATTGTTTTCATTTGGACCAAAGAGAAATTCGTACTTTAGCCCTATTCACTTGTCGTAAAAGTTCAAAATATATTATGTCAATCGAAGTTTTTTCATCTTTTCTTTTCAATATGTTCATACTAGATAAATAAAAAATAATACACCCACATTCACATATTAATTAATAAACAATTAACACCAGCCCTTACGTCTATATTTATTCCATTTCTCTCTTTTTCTCTACTGTTTTATTCATTCTTTCTTCGATTTTCTTTTCTTATCCTTTCTTTTCACCATATCGTTGTCTATATGTAGTCTAAAGAATATTTGAGTCATTTATAAACGAAGATAAACAAATGCTAAAAAAAATCCACATATTACAAATTTAGCAATTGTATAAGCCGACTTACCGCTAGAAAAAAATCACAAATAAAAAAAGGGTTCAACAATATAACATAAAAAGTGAAATAGAAAAAAGGGATCGTCAACGATTTTCTATATAACTCTAGAGGCACTAGCTGGTCTAGCCGCACTAAAGAGCTATGATACAGCGAAGCAGTCTGTATGTGGATAACTATATGAAGCTCCTTTTCTTGGGAAGAGCTTATTTGTAAGGCTATCGCCAACTGCCATTAGTTTTAAGATATAGCTCATTGGGTAAAACTAATTCGAGCTCCCGGTATTTTTAGATTCAGATATCACTTACATTCAGTCAGTATCGTATGATAGCGCCGGGGTAGTGGCGCCAACTGTCAGCTCGGTTGAGTTTCAATCCCGGCTTGACGCACTAACTGGTCTTGCCGCACTTAATAGCTGTGATACAGCGAAACAGTCTGTATGTGGATAACTAAATATATATATATAAGTAAGTAATAAGTAAGAAACTAAAAGTAACACTTTTAGTAAAAAAAACCTATAGTGAAATGGTAAAAGCTCAAGATACGAGATAGAGCAATTATATATATATATATATATATATATATATATATATATATATATATATATATATATATATATATATGATCAAATATAAACCAAAAGTAAAACTTTTAGTAGATGGAACCTATAGTGAAGAGGTTTAGCTCAATATACGAGATAGAGCAATTGTATCTTATCTATCTGTATTTCTCCTCTGATGGTAAGATCTCGATCTTTGAAAAGCCTTGGCTTAAGGAAAGAATAATAAACACTAGTTTATTACTGAATACACCTTGCATTGAACAATTGAAATAAATTTGGACAACTGTCGCATACCTCTCTCTCTCTCTCTCTCTCTCTCATATATATATATATATATATATATATATATATATATATATATATATATATATATATATATATATATATATAGCCCCCTTTACTAAGGCTGTGCACTCTGAGTAAATTTAATAACAAGCAGTAGTACTAGCTTCATTGCGAGATCCAACAGGATTTGTTGTTGTTGTTGTCGTTGTTGATCACTCTTCGCCGCTTGCTGTGAATATCCGCCACTTGGTATTTAAAAAGTTAAATTCCTCCTAAATTCTAAGCTAATTTCTGCTGCCAAACTGGTAAGTCTTTTGACTGCGAATCAGTGACGATTTGTGATCGGGTTCGCGCCCGCCGACCGTCGGGAATAAGCTTCCTGTACTGAAGATTGCGTAAGCATGAGCTATCGATGTTCGTAGGTAATAAATAATTAATATGTATTTATAAATATATATATATATGCTCCATTTTACTTCAGTTGAAGTTCTCTGAAATCAAGCGACCCCCTTCATATGGCTAACACTTGATCTCTGTATGAGATCCATAGATATCCGAGTGTTCACTCAAGATACTCACCTACCTCTGAAGTGCTGAGTTAGTAAAGAAGTGAAGAACATCAATTTATCTTTCGTCAATTGACCAGTTTACTGTGTTACAGTATATCCTACTTGTGGTCGCTTGGTCTTACAGGATTCTAGGACAAGAATTCATCTTGTCTGGTGGAGTATCCAGCCAAGTTCTGTTACTTCAGGTAACATCACTAACAGAAGGTGCACTATTTCCTATATCAGCTAGTTTATAGCCATGTTGAGAGGGATCTTATTTGGGCTTCGAATACTATGTTATTTTGAATATTTGGCCAGGGTTTACTTGTAGGAGGAAGTATCCTCATGCCAGAGTGTCCTGACAAACCCCCTGTACAGAGAGATCTGAGACACTCGAGGACAGTTTCTAGTAGGCATTCAAGTTCTCCCCTAGTAGGCCTTTAAGTTCTTACCAGTAGGCATTCTAGTTATATATATATATATATATATATATATATATATATATATATATATATATATATATATATATATATATATATATGTGTGTGTGCGTGTTATATCGAGAAAAAGAGTAGAAGTTAATAAAAAAGATGCAAGAGTTATAGAATGCTATCGAAAAAGACAAATGTAAAGTGTATAGATAGAGGGGGGCAGGTTATTGTTGAAATTCGAACGTTCCCGTAAGAGTGTGCATGAGA
>OY744526.1:98194551-98199551 GCA_963556195.1 Sepiola atlantica
ACTGAGAAATAAAAAGAGGGAGGATTCAACCTAAATTAGGAACTGCGCAGCGAGATGTCTGTTTACGTTAGTTTTAAATTTCTGTATGTCAGTAGCGTCAAGAAAGCAGGAAGCAGGGAGGGTGTTCCAGAGTCCAGCAGCACGAGGAAAGAAGCTTTTGGAGTAGAAAGCTCTACGGTATCTGGGGGACATCCACAGTGAATAATATCTAAGAAACCTGGCTTGTGTAATGTCAGCGTCCCAAAATCGCATTTCAGTGGATGAAAATATAATTTAGGACACTGAAAAAGTTAATACGACCAATCACCATTAAGACTAATATAGTGATTATCATTTATAATTGACGAAAAAAAAAAGACTATTTTTCTATTTGAATAAAATATTCGTTAGTTTCGTAACTATTTTTATTTGTGTCAAATATTAAGCGAGGAAAGCCGTTAGTATATAAGAAGGTTCGTCGAAATTAACAGGAAATTACAGTTCAGTCAAGATTAATATGTTTAACTCGACGTTAGAATTACTGGGGCTGTAGGAATTGATAGAAACGGATGTGAAGTCACATGCCCTAAAGAGAGAGTGGGTGAGAGAATTCGACAGTCTCTTGGAAGCACTCGAACTGTGAACATATGTTTTTTTTTAAATGCGCTGATAAGATATAATTAAACAATGAATATCGATATCTCTCTGCCCTCCACCCCGACCCACACACACTGGTCAGGTCAGTGATCTGTTACTAATCTAAAGGTGAATAAACCTATTCTGTCTTCAACAGTTTTGTCTTGACTTATTCCTTTTTTATCGATGTATGAAATAACTTATTTGCAGGTGGCGTTCCCCTCAGTCCTGAAGGATCCAAGAAGCGCGTACAAATAAGACATGCAGCGACCAACGTAGGAATACAATTTGTGGACTTTAATGTTTTGTAATAATTACAGCAACGTCGTTTCTGTGTGTGTGACAAAAGGTTGAAACGCAACAAATGGTTGTTTAAAATGTTTTTTTTTGTGAAGACGAAATTAAAGTAAAATTCTTTAGTTTTTGTGACGGAGAAACAGAAAAATCCTTACCTTAAAATCTTGAGTGATTATTGTAATTAAATTAAATAAAATATCTGTTTACTTTATGATGTGCTATATTCGATGCAAAATAATTCACCTGAAAAAAGGTTTAATTATCTAACATTGTTTATATGATATAAGACAAAGGCACCAAAGCAAACCATCCAGTTTGTGTCATGATATTAGTAATCTTTCGTTTTTATAATCGTCATAAATGTAACGATTTCTGCTGCTTTCTGCGGTTATTTAGAAGTAAAAAACCGTGTATAAAAAATCAGAAAAGATAGATGGCGTGTAATAACTAAAAAGAAACCATACGTTCTTTTTTGGAACTGTATTCATGACTTTTATAATGATATGAGTGTTGTTTCTGTGTTTCTTTCTGATGTTTGTGGACATAGTTTTTCTACTTTTGAACAGACGCACGTATAAAAAAAATTAAGGATATTGATTGTTGTTCACGTATAGACGAAACAGACCGTAAAATCATACGTATTTTTTGAAAAATGAATAAAGAAGTGATCATTGCAATATAGTATTATTTTGTTTATTTATATATGCTCTTGTATTAAACATTAATATCAATTGAGCCTTAGAAGTTAGATTATTAAAAATAAATATATACACGAATACAAAATATATATCTAATTCTACAAAGATTGTGTCCACACATTTATCTCACCTGTTTCAGCTATTATATAAACACAGTAACGATTAACTGGATATATATATATATATATATATATATATATATATATATATATATATATATATATATATAATAAATAAAATAATAAATAAAACAGAAACCTTAATAATCATCGAAAAAGCAACGATAACAAAATATATTAACAAGATGAATATTTTAAATTCACACTATGAATTTAACGCACTAAATAACTAAGGGCGACAAAAACTGACCCCGAAACAAAAGAAAAAGATGTGAAACAAAGGTCAGCCCGGTCTTTGTTTGAGAGGATCCCGACAAAATGGAAACATTAACCCGTGAGGGAGTAATACAATTGATTCTGGTTAGTTAGTGAGCTCGAATAAACTCTAATTTTATATAAATGCAATCGTTACCAAAAATCTTCGCATTTAGCCTGATGATTTCCTGTGGGAATAACACATAGACAGATCTCTGTAGCTTATGTGTTATAAATATATTTGACATACTAGTATATATATAGGCACAAACACAGACGCTTATATATATATGTATATACATTATATATATGTGTGTGTATATAAACATATATATATGTGCATATATACATATATGTTTATATATATACATATATGTTTATATATATATATATATATATATATATATATATATATATTAAAACAGAGACAGCTATTTTTATTATATTAGGAATTAGTGTATCTCTCACACGGTATATCTAGAATGAACTGACAATTTCACCACGAGCCATAGCTAACGTAGCAGCTTGTTTGCAGTGAATCACCTGGGAAGCTTTTTACCTACCGACGTATTTTTACGTACTGCATCCAATCCTTATGCACTACTTCATTTATTAATTCATTCATTGGTTCAGTTATTTCTTTCTTCATTCGCAGACTCCTTCCTTCGCCATTCTTTTGCCCTATTCATAAAGTCTTTTATCTTGACGCGTCTTTCGGATAGTTGCGATTTTCTAACGAACTCCCGTCGTTATGTTTCTTTTTCAAGATTTATTTTGATTCAACATCCTCTCTTTTTATTCTCTTTGTACATATTATTTCAAGGGCTTCATTTCCGCAATTTTTACCGTTTCGCCCTTTTGATCTCCCACGTAGTCACATGTTCTGATGGTTATGACAATAATCAGTGAATCTACAGAATCACCACACCATGTTGTCGCATCAAATCAATCATGGCATGCATTGATTCACTAGCTTAGACATATAGAGCGCCTTCCTGCGTACACTTACATATACAAATGTGTACATCGCATTAGTTGCAAATAATATTATGTCTCATTAAACTGAGTAACATATTCCTTGGAAGTCAACATCTAATGTAGTTAAGTATAGACATAGATAGCCGATTCATTAACTATGATTAACATCTCATGACATTTAAGGTCATCTGTTAATCCCTGAAAGATGAAAGATATACGATTGGTTTATTTGGTCACGTTTCATAGAAAGGAATTGTAGTTGCATTATTTCCTATGGAATCCTAGAAGAGAAGTTTGTAATTCAGTGTATATACATGGGGGCCGTTAAGCCTCCTTTGGTGATAGTCCAGTCAGAATGCAACTCTTAGTTTAGAAAAATGGATATCCATATAGTTAGATGAATAACTAAATGTTATGATAAAATGTTATTCAACGTATTCCTTCAAGGACATGTTCGATCTTTTTGTGCTGAGGATATAATGTTTAAAGAATATCCTCAGCCATAATGCACGATGAAGAGAAGCTGACTACATCAGTGAGTAGTTTTTAATATTGGTACCGATACACTGCTAGGTACAAATATATCAAAATTGAATTTTTCAAGTGGACCGGTCTCAGCATGATTCTCTGCTCTATAGGGCATCTACCCCATTTAAAACAAAACACAATTTCCATCTAGTCCAACTCACAATCAAATACATTTTCAATTTCTCCTGTGTCCTCCTTTTTTCATCAATCACCTGTAACTCCTGCCATTCGCATGCACACATAAAACATGCAGCCTTTTGCATGTTTAAAACCATCTATGTTGGCCCAATTCTACTACATATTAGAGGTCATTTACTAAAGGTTAAGCTATTGCCTTAGATATTTGTGTTACTCGCATGTCTAGAATAGAGCGTCGTGTCGTCAGCAAATATACCCATCTCGGATGCGATTGGTTCGTTTATGAAGATCAGAAATAACAAAGATCGAAGTATCTGCTCCTGATGCACACCCGACTTAATGTGATGTTTTGTTTTAGATGCACGGCAATCAAGAACTACCTGGATCATTGTTAGCTAGAAAGGCTCTGATTATATTAAATATCAGTCAAATAATTTTCCTGAGAAGGCCTTTATGCGAGACCTTGTTAAAACGCTCGGATACGTAAAGCGCTACGTTTTGCTTCACCTGCCTTATGCAGTGTATGGTATAGTCGTGAAGATGACTGTTAGGATATCTGCAGTAGAGCAAAGAGTTTAGCATTTATGATTATCGTGAGATTGATTAACGATTCAAATGATTCGAAGAGCAGGATGGGCCATATAGTGCGATAATTTTGCCGGTCAGAACTTTCGTCAAGTATCACAGATGCAATTTCTCAGCAATTAGGGATTCAACAAAGCATTTTCTATATACCATGGAGGGCATTCATTTATAACTATAGCAGAATAAGAATTGTTCCCATGCTTTGGAGGGGGCAAGATCATTTACGATATTTAATACATGAGATAATCAAATCCTCTGGTGTGATTTCCCTCCATAGTAGAAAATTAGGGAGAAAGTGGTTTATTGAGTCGCAAGGTGGTGTTTAAAGCGAACCGCTGAGAAGCAGTTCATCCTAATCTATTACTGTGCAAGCGACATCATGGTGGTTTGATAATGTGGAAATAATTGATTGCCCATTGTTCAGCACACTATTAGAAATTTTCCAGAGGTCACGAGTTCCTGATTTCAGCGATTAGATTCGTTTTCTTGTAATATACTTTTAATTGCGACTATTACACTCTTACAGTTGTTTCGATGTGCTGTACATATTTGTCTATTTGTATCTGACTTACGGTTGTTGAAACAGCGGAATGCTTGTTGACTATGCGCAATAGTAGCTGCATCGTTCAAAAAGACCAATTAATGAAAAGCGGAGTTTATTATGTAATTTCCTCATCCTATTCAGTTACATTGTTTGTTCAGCAGATATATATATATATATATATATATATATATAGAGAGAGAGAGAGAGAGACAGAGAGAGAGACAGAGAGAGAGAGAGAGAGAG
>OY744526.1:98202051-98229551 GCA_963556195.1 Sepiola atlantica
GTGGTAGGGAGGGTGAGAAAACTATTAAATTAGTCATTCATCCACATTTTACACAACATTTAATTAGTAAATATTTATATAAATGTGTGCGTACATACATATACACACATAAACACCCCCATATATATATATATATATATATGATAATTTTATTTACACAGACATGTACAAAATCTGCGACACTGGCATGTCGATGTTATCGATAAACAGTTACTATAAACTGAGATCTCATCAGGCAGAGTTAGAATCCGATCTTAACCCCAGATCATATTTGGAGAGAACCAAATATGATCTGAGGTTAAGATCGGATTCTAACTCTGCCTGATGAGATCTCAGTTTATAGTAACTGTTGATCGATAACATCAACATGCCAGTGTAGCAGATTTTGTACATGTCTGTATAAATAAAATTATCATATATAAAGCTCTATTTTGATATTGAGCACTTTTTATAAACCGGTTAAAATTCTCTGGATTACCACCCTGTGGATATTTTTCACCTGGATTATTACCATTATTATTATATATATATATATATATATATATATATATATATATATATATATATATATATATGTATTGTGTGTATTTAGGCAGCATATTTTCATTTAGGCAAACATTATTAAATAACACGGAGTGGTTTTGTTTGATGCGACTTTTTTTTATTTTTTCAATTGTCCGAATTGTCCATCTAATGTTTTGGTCAAATTGATATAAATATGATCCATGGCTTTCTTGTTCCATTCTTTTTTCTTTTTTGCAAGTACTTTCGATTTGAATCGTCAAATCATCTTCAGGCGGTATTAGTTTTACTGTATTTACTGTTGTGCTCATTTTTGAATTATAACGGCAAGTAGTTTATATTTGAAAACGCGTCTGTAAAGTTGAAATGTACACGAGAGCGTGATGGCGTTCTACACATACGAGAGATTTAAAGTTTGACTGTTTAAACCGTTAAGAAATTGATGACGTTAAATAAAGTGCATACAATTCAAACGCATAACTATCTAATGGCTAAGAATTTGGTAATGTTAATTATTATGCTAGACACTTTAAAATGTTGCAACTAGTTTCATAATTGACATTATTAATTGTGGGATGTTTAGTTTTTATGTAGAGGGCTTCGAGTATTTTTAATTTTTTGATATTGGTATCATGGTGTATTATTTTGGTATTGTTAACAAGGATGTTTCTATATTGGGAGGGGGTGCAATTATGTTTTTTTAGGTGTTGGCATATAGAGCTAGTGTCGGAGAGATGTAGGGTGAGTCTTCGGGATAGTGTTGTGGAAGTGAAACCTATCTAAGAATTAGTTTTTTTATTTTTGTCGGAGATACATTCTCCCATAGGGCATTGGTACTGATATATTACATTGGTTCTTCCTAATGTATTTTGGGTTTGGGAAGTGTTATTTTTAACAACATAGTTTGATGTTTTCATTTGTTTATAATAAATGACAAATCGTATTTTATCATCAGAATTGGTGGGGGATATATAGCGATGTATTATATTTTTAAGAGCTTTTTCATCCAATTTAAAGTTTGGATGCATTTGGTTACAATAGAATAGATTTATGTAGTGGGAATTATTTAGCTTATTAGTATGATTATCTAAATTTCTAATCATTAATTTTATTTGTCCATCAACCATATAATTGGGAAAATGATTATTAATAAGGACTTGTTTTATGTTTTTTAATTCATTAAAAAATATTTTTTTGGATGAGGAAATTAATTTTGCACGGTTTAATAGATTTTTGACCATAGCAATTTTATATCTATATAATTTTATATATATATATATACATACATATATGTGTGTTCATTCGTATTTCTAGATCCTACTATTTTTTATTTTTATGCCAGACGTTGACTCATCATATCACTTTATTATAGGGTAATAAAACATTGAACCCGGTTCCTTGTGGTTGACCTCTGGCCAATAAACCCTATATATCTTGGACAAGTAATACAATATTGAGTGCTAACTAAACATAAATAACCAAAACATATATATATATATATATATATATATATATATATATATTTCACATATATTTATTAATTCATTTTTTATGAATTATTTATGTACATAACATAATATACATATGCATATATAGTTATATAATTTATTACTATTTCATGTACACAATCATACAATATTATAAGGTAATATAACATATTGTTTATATATTTTTCAGTATTAACAGTGCTCAATGCGTGAATTGAGCTTACTATTAGTAGTAGAATAAAATATATTTATAGTCAATAAGCTACACAGAAACGTTTATGTTTGATTCTTGCAAGAAATCATCAGACTAAATGCTGTAAGATTTTCTGCAGAAATGAAATATTAACGTTTCTGTATGGTTTACAAGCCATATATATTTTTTCACACTACTAAAATATTTACATGTAAGATACATACTTATCCCTAAATTAATATTAGAAGCAGCTTTTACTTAATTAAGGGCGAAATATAAGTCTACTGCGGGGTTTTTTATGTGAACTTTTCTTTTATATATATATATTTTCAATTTTATTTTGTTTGTACATATGTAAGTATTTTGTTTGTACATATGTAAGTATTTGTTTGTACATATGTAAGTATGTGTGCGTGTTTGTGTGTGTTTTTTACTTTCATCTACGTGAGACAGTTCATATTGATCTCATTATATATTCTGCTGCTCTAGTATTAAAACATGATGCAGCTGCATTCTGTCTATCTTCAATTGTAGCCATTTTGATCTTTTCTTTGCCAGAGTCATTATCTACCTCAGTTGCGCTTGCTTTATCATAGATTCCCAAGTTACGTATTTTGGAGGAGCTCTCGCAGCGTATCGCGCCTATTAGAGCACTGACGACCTCTTCATGCCAGGTATCTCCTGGACCGAATAACCGCAGATTCTAGCGATTTTAGAGATGGTAAATACTCGGACATCCGTAGCACATGATCGAACATAGATCACCGTAAATACACGAGTCTTGGTTTGTTAATTAGTAGGCTATTTGTCCATCGGTGTCCAGTAATGGCTTTTAGATATTTGCGCTGGAATGTACCAAGTTTATCCATAATTACCATCGGTACTACCCAGTTACTCCAATTGTGTAAAACCAGAGACCTACATTTGTCATCTCATTTGGGCATTATCTTTTTTTATCTTTTATTACGAATCTAGATCTTCCACAAATTCTGGGAAGCAATGTTACCAGTTACACAACGTTCCGCTATGTCAGAGAAGCTTCAGAGCATTGATCCAAGCTTCTTCCTTTTTTCTCCGGTATTAATCCCCCCCCCCGCTTAATTATGTCCCATATTCGCTAAATTATGTATGTCCACGAGTTATATATAGAGTAATTCTATTCTATACCCATTCGTTAATAGGATTACGTCTCAGAGTTTCCATGATTATTGCGAACAGTCGTTTATTACATTCTCAAGAATGAAACTCTAAAGTAAAAAGAGGAAATATAGTTGAAATTTAAAAACATATTAGAAAATATTTAAAATATAAATTAGGAAATGCGAGGGTTTGGATGTGAATCTAATTCAAAGGTTGACCAGCCAAAATGCCATCAAATCAATGGAAATGGAAGTAAAATCGATTTTGGATCTCGAACACAATCACGACTGTGACAATATAACATAAATAACTTCTTTGACAATATAACATAAATAACTTTTGTTCAAGAATCATTTTGACCAAATGTGTCCTGACTGTCAAAATTTTGAGAGAAGAGATGGCATTTTAGGAAAAGTTTTTATCATGATCTTGTCAATAGACAGCAATACAAATAACGACTTTAGATAAAAATTATCTTTCAAAATTCAGAGTTTTTGTCTGGAGAATTCTGTTGTGCCAAGTAGGGACTGCGTACAAGTTGTTAGAAGCAAAAGAGCAAAATAAAATATAAAGAAGCTTCAGTCTCCCTTGAGTGGGATCTGTATCCAACCCACTACGTCGGTAATTGTCCATCTAACCAAATAAATAGCACTTTCGTTCAAAACACTCTCCCTGAGAATAATTTTCTGACATACATTCTTATTAGCCTTCCGCATATGAACTCATGAAGTCTTACGTTTAAACCGTACAAGTATCTTTTTACTTTATGAAAAGTTGTTTTTCCCGCAGAGTAATTCGAGAAACATGATAGTTCGATGACTTTGAACCTTCCGTGATCAAAGAACACAACGTAGGTCTAGAGAATCCGAGCCGTGTTAATCGTCAGTAAGATTTTAAGATTGACCAGGGACAAGAAACAGGCTTTTGAAGCTTAAAGTTTCTAATTAGTACCGTAACTCTGAGTTTTATAAAATTAGGGTTTTCCTTACAATTAGTCCCGTGGTCTCGTCGAATCTCACTCTCTGTTAAATGATATATGATGTTTTCTGGAGGACCTTTAGGAATCGCTGCAATTGTGGAGCTCATATTTTCAATGATATTTGTGAATGCCTTAGTTGTATAAAACACCAAACCTCCTGTCCGTCTAAATTTTCTGAGGATCCAGGTTAATATTCGGAGTCTGTGTTACCTAATGTTATATATATATATATATATATATATATATATATATATATATATATATATATATATATATTATAGAATAAACGATAAGTGAAGTATCGTTAAAGTGGTCTATCGTGATAAAGTAAAGCTCAATACGTTGAGTAGAGCAATCAATTTAAAGAAGGAAAGATGAATATAAAAAATTGCATAAAATCACATTAAATTACCTAAATATGATACATCTTTTACACAAATTTTATTATATCGAAAGTTCAGATGCAAGGAGTTACACTAATCCTTAATCCATGGATTTTCAGAGATAAAATCCTTCTCGTCAGAGGATAAAATTCGGTAATGTGATATTTATAATAAATAAATTATTTAGATGTAATAAAATTTGTATCAATTTTAGGTCATTTTATGTGATTTTATGCAATTTTTTATCTTCACCTTCCTTCTTTAAGTATATATATATATATTTATATATATATATATATATATATATATTACATAATAATAACATGCTCTTCTTTCTCTATCTTTTACCGACTCAACTTTTTGCAACGTTGAAGAAAACAATCAAACTACTTATTTATCAGCAGGTGCTAAAAAACGACACAAGAGACACACAAAACGAAAGTGTGACTTACCTGTCTCAGTTTATTTTCCGGTGGTGTGCCATTTCTTAACCAACACAACACTTTCAATTGTAGAAGATATGATTATTTTGTATATAATTATTCCCTGTCTATCAAGCTACAAGCTATTTTTTCTGATTTTCTATGTGACTTTTCGTCAGTCTTTCTGTCGGTTTATCTATCAATCTGGGCTGGTTATTTATCAATCTGACAGTTGACCTTTCTATTAATTATCTTGACAATTTTTCGCATTTCATATTTTACAAACACACATTCCACTACACATCTGATATATCGTTGTTGTATATTATATTATACAGGCACGAAGACCCGACGGCGCCCAGGATTAAATGAAGAACAGCATGTCTTTTAGTTTCCTGATGATAAGACAATATTAGTATTGCTATTTCTTTATTTTGTATTGTTCTCAATATTCGAAGATATACGCAGGGTGTGCTCAGCATTCATTTGATAGGTTAGGGCTAAGTAAAATGGCATTGATGCAATATATTTCAATAAATTTATAGTATTTAACCTGTAGCGCCAAATCCCGCGAAAATCTATACTTCTGCTCAAAGTCCTGAACCTCTCAGTAACATATTTTAATTTTGAAATTTCATAAGTTATGAATAAAATAAAAAGTCGTATCCCATGTTTGTGGAGGTCAAGGAAGAACGGAGACACAACGTTTAATCAAAATGAAATATACTTATCTTAGTCCGCTGGGTAATGTAGCAGTTTCAGTATATATACATATATATATATATATATAAAATATGAAAATAAAAGTATACTTTTAGAGGATAGAACCTATAGTAAAATGGTTCAAGCTCAATATACGAGATAGAGCAATTATGAAGATAAATGAAAGAAGAGAAATAAACATGTAAGAATTACAAATTTATTTCAACTTCAATTGTTCAATGCAAGGTGTACTCGGTAAACACATGTTTCTTTTTCTTTTCTCTAAGCCAAGGCTTTTCAAAGATTAAAATCTTATCATCAGAGGAATTACATAGATGGATAAGTTGGCAGTGGAAAAGCAATAATTCAAAATTTGAAAAAATATAAAGTAACGGAGAGTAAGAGTATGCATGTAAAAATATGGAATCTATCCAGTTGGCGAATGTCTGTTGATAAGGTGTCCGGTGAAAGGTGATTTAAAGATGAGAAAAAGGGGTTTCGTGAAGGCAGCGTTTAAAAAGTTCAAAATGAAGTAAATCCAATAGAAAGATATTTACTTCAATCGTAGATGGAACGCATTTATTCGGATTTTGAACATTTTCAACGCTGCCTTCACTAAAACCCTTTTTTCCATCTTTAAATATCCTTTCACCGGAGACTCAACACCTTTTACCTGTGCAACCTCAGGAGAATCCTAGGAATCACTTGGCAGGACCACATCTCAAACAAGACCGTACTTGATCAGGCGGACATCCCGAGCATGTTCGCTCTGCTCACTCAACAACGACTCCGGTGGCTTGGCCATGCCAGGCGAATGAATGATACGAGGATCCGAAACGATATTCTTTATGGCGAGCTCGCAGCCGGCTCCAGACCAGTAGGAAGGCTTGTCCCACGTTACAAGGATGTATGTAAACGCGACAATAGAGCAGATGGCATTGATCTTACAGGCTGGGAGGCCGTCTCTGAAGATTGCAGTCGCTAGAGAAGAGCTGTAAAGGCATGCTACAAGAGGGGTGATGAGAAGAGAGACTAGCAGTTGAGGGACCAGAAATGGCAGAGGTCAGCAACAACTATCTCGCAACGAGACACCACTTACATCTGTGGCCACTGCAACAGAAACTGTCGATCCAGGATAGGCTTGCACAATCACAGCAGACGCTGCAATTCGGTAACGGACAAATCTGAAGCGCATAACTCCATAACCTCCTGAGACAGACGAATGCCAATAATTGTAAGATATATTTTTTGTCGTCTTCTTCTTCTCCTTCTTCTTCTTTAGAATTCTTTAATCATCTGTTTCCCTAGGTTTAATACAGTATCTCCCTTTTCTCCATACTTAGTCAAGAATACTATTATCGTAATAACACTTTCCCGCCATTTAAGGTAAGTTCATGTTCTTTTTATTCATGCAAATCACATGCATTCAAACAGTAAGAAAAGACAATAGAGTTTAGTATAGAAAAGTGAAAAAGAAAACGAGAACGGAAAGATAAATAAAGACGGAGAAAACATAAGAACATATTAAATAAAGAAAAAAAGAAAAAAAACACAAGAATAATTAACAAGGAAAGAACGAGAGTAGAAAATAAAGAAGAAAGCAGAACAGAAAAAGAAAAACAAAAAAACACGAAAGCAAAAAAAACTTGACGGAGAGAAAATATGAAAATGAAGAAGGAAAATAAATAAAAACAGAAAAGAAACGGATAAACGGAATAAAATAAGTAAAAGTAATTAGTTAGAAAGAAAAATAGAAAGAATACGAAGAAAATAAAGAAAAAAGAAGGAATAAAAAAACAAAAAAACAAAAAGTATAACACTAGAAAATTAAAAAAATAATAATAAAGGTAGATATAACAAAAACTACCAAAGCGCGAAAAAATTTAAAAAATAATAATAAAGGTAGATATAACAAAAACTACCAAAGCGCGAAAAATTAAAAAATAATAATAAAGGTAGATATAACAAAAACTACCAAAGCGCGAAAAAATTTAAAAAAGATAGAAAAGAAATAAAAATAAAAAAGAGTCAAAGAAAAAACATGAAAGCGTAATTTGAATAATTGTTAAAATTCGATAAATTTTCTTCAACTTACAGCAAAACATTCTTTTGGTTTTATATTTCTAAAACTAAAACAAAACTAAAAATATATTTACCTGCCTCCCACTGCAGTAAATTTAGACTTGATGCCACTTTATAATAGGGAATCCAGCTCCTTCAGATAATAAAGCACTCTGGATGCGTGTAATATTTGCCGTAATGGGATCTGTCAGCATTCCCTGTTAGGGGCGCTTTATACGACCGGCGAAAGTGAAGGTAATTTCTAGGAAAATGGCTTCTTGTGGTTAAGCAGAACTATACTTCTTTTGCCAGGATTAAAAACGTAGTTCATTTCCGAAGTCCATCTTTCACGGCTATTAACGATAATCTTAACAAATTTTGAAAGACAAAACGCAAGCCATTTAGGCATTTGATTGCCATGGATTGGTGCGTTCATTCACGGGGCTGTAGCTGTCATACGGGGTGCAGCTATCGGGCGGGGTGCAATTCTCGAGTAGGGGTGCAACTTCTCAGAAGCTAAGCGACATCACCACCTCATCATTTCTTCAAAGGAATTTTCATGACAGTCGATAAAATCGTCTTCTTAACCGCCCAGGCAGCTCTTCTCGCTTCATTCCCCTTTGATCACTGCCGTTCCGGTTGACAAAACAGTTAACCATTATAGAAAGAATCAAATTGACTCGGGATGATTTAAAACCAGACGAAACGAAACGGATAAAAAAATTAAAATAAATAAAAACACATAGCACTGCAGACAAACGAAAAATAAAAAAAAACCCATCGCACCCCAACGAAAAGAAAAGGAAAAGGAAATGAAAATATTAATAGAAAAATTGAGCAATAAAATAAAAATAGTTTATAAAATAACATGAGAGTAAAAAAAAAGAGAATAACTAATATTTTGGACTACTTTTTCGCATTGTGTCAGATTCTCCTATAAATATAATCGATATTATTATAATCAGTAGTGTTAATAGTATTATTATTTATAATAAACACAGGCAACTGCCCCCCCCCCCAAAAAAAAGTTAGAGGAAAAAGATACACACACTTATAGTGGCAGCAGCTTTGACTGGTACCACACAAAATGGTCGTGCAGGGTCAAGACCACAACTGGTACATTGGAGAGACTTATCACTCGAATTCCAGAAAAGACCAACGGTCGTTGGCATCGGGAAACCAATGGTAAACGGCGTTTGCAACAAGGGGGATTTCTTTGCAACAGAACACTAGGGGGAATTGTTACTCAGATGTCTAGAAAAATCCCATAATCTGATGTACGCTTTCCCGCCGCATACAACAAGAAGCGCAGTGACATCAGCAGCAGTTGCTTCCACATTAAATGATCATGAATTGTTTGGGAGGATGGGAAGACCGAGAAGGAAGAACGAGGCCTGCATTGGAAGTGCAAACAAAGTAATTTAATTCCGGGGAGTGTTCCTTTTCTCGAATTCCTGAAGAACCCAACGGTTGTTATCAGCAATAATATGATGTTAAACGGTTGTTGCGAGCACGGACATAGTTTTGCAAGCTTGATTGTACAAAACGAAGAGTACTGGAAATTTACGGAGATTAGTTTTCACAGAGACTCAAGGATACGTTACTTGTTTTTGGTAGTGAGTAATAACTGGTAATGACTTGTATAAGACTTCTAGTGATAAAATACTACTACTACTACTACTACTACTACTACTACTACTACTACTACTAATAATAATAATAATGATAATAATAATAATAATAATAATCGTAGGAGCACTAGGAACTGTCTCAAAAATCCTGGAGAAAAGACTGGGAGAAATTGTAATATAAGGGATCACTGAGACCATATAAAGAACGGCAATGGTAAAAACAGCTGCAATCCTAAGGAAGATCTTTGACTGCGGAAACCAACCCACATTAGCTACGAAGGTTAACCAGTCACATGGAAGTTACAACAGGAAGAAAACAAAACCACAGAAAGAACACCACATCACGAACAAAGAAACGGAAACTGCAAGAAACATCATAAGCTGCCCCGTCCCCCAAAATAGCACTGGCCTCGGCTGACACCACACCAAATAGTCTTAGAGAGTCAAGGAGGATGGGAAGACCGAGATGGGACAGCACTAACCAGACCTCCACTGGAAGAGTGCGGACAGTGCTGGGATGTTGGTGAGGCTTATTGTCATACAGACTCCATGGCACACCACTGGATGTTGTCGGTGAGCAATCACGGACGATAACTCGTGTGAGAACTCCTAGTGAGTACACGTAATAATAATACACCTGCCAAATCGTAGATTTCGCCGTCCCAGCAATTACAAAGTTAAGATAAAAGGAGGTAGAAGAAACTAATTGCAAGCTCATTGAAAAAGTCTCCAAAAAACTTGAAGAAAAACTCGAAGAAATTGGAATAAAAGGTCTCAATTTTTTACCATACAACGAACGACAAGGATGAAATCAGCGGAACTAATCAGGAAACTTTTTGAATGCGGTAACTAACAAACTTCAACAACGAACGCTAATCTACCACAGATAATTTTGAATAGAAAAAGAACAACATTTATAGAAAGAACAGGAGCTCAAGGGAATAAAAAACAGCCGGAAATGAAATAAACCATCCCCCCCATGACACCAGACTCGGCTGGTATCACATATAACCGTGGTAAAGGGTTGAGGAGTACGAAAAGACCGAAAAAAAGAGAGCACCAATCAGACCTACACTGGAAAAATGCAGACATTACTGGAAACTTGGGAAAGCTGACAATCTGAAGAAAATTTGTTGTCACTCAACCTCCAAGGAACATCACTTGTTAGCAACCACTTATGATAACTTGTGTGAACACTCTTTACTACTACTACTACTACTACTACTACTACTACTACTACCACTACTACCACTACTACTACTACTACTACTACTACTACTACTAATAATAATAATAATAATACAATGATGAACGTAAGTTGAAATCCTTTTATACGGAATACACACTTGAGCTGTGTTACTGGTAATACACACTATGCACAACCCACTGCAGCTGAATCATAATATTGACGGACTCTATGTGAAACGGAATGAGGGAGGAAGACAACGCATAAGTATTACTTGTGTAGACGATGCAAAAATAGGGAAATATATGCCATAAAATAATGAGAAGCTGATTACAGCCGCCAGTAGTTTAAAGGTGAAAAATACGGAGAGCAGTGAAACTGGAACAAAATGGCGATAAAAGAATAATGTATATCCTGTATCCTATTAAATCCAAGATTTGTAAACATAAGGACTTTTTCAACAAATGCATGAAACGAAATATATAAATGCTTTTTAATCAATTCCTGTTTTGAAACCAACGCGTGTGTATGTCCTTTGTCTCTCACTTCCACTTTTTCTAACTGCACGTTTGCCAGTAAGCTAAATATTCTTTTTTTTATATTTCTTTTATTCATTCTGGGGTCTGTTTTTACTGACAACTTTCCATAAGGATGGTCATCCAAAATTAGATTTCTTGGTTACCGGCTGTCAAAGAAAATGACAAAAAAGGGGTTAGACTTTTGACAAATAAATAGAAGAGAGTAAACAGAAATAGCTTAACTAATCGAGAGAAGACAAGCAAGAGTCATGATCAGAAGGAAGTCGATGACGATTCTATGCACGTGGAGAAGAGGTAGAAACAGAATCGGCGGAGGAGGAATTTTAGACGAAACGAAATAAAGACAGATCAAATGTGTCATTTAAACAATGAGGGATATTTTTAAGATTAGTTCATTCGATCTGCGCGTTTAGCGATAGAAATGTCATTCGCCATCAAAGCATCACAGAACGACGAATCTTCTAGATTGTCTGCTGCCAACTATTTGAAAATCCACTCGTTGTTACTGCGACAAACAACTAGGAACAATTAGTGTGATATTCTAAATGAATAATAATAATAATAATAATACTAATAATAATAATAATAATAATAATAAAACAAAAAAACAATAGCAGCAATAATAATAATAATAATAATAATAATAATAATAACAATAACAACAACAACAACAATAATAATAATAATAATAATAATAATAATAATAATAATAATAATAATAATAATAATAATAATAAACACCTGGGCAGCATCGCTAATAAGATACTCTGGACCATTCATAGGCTTGTCTAAAGAAGAACTCAGACACCTTGACCAGAGGACTAGAAAGTTAATGACCATGCACAATGCCCTACACCTAAAAGACGATACGGACAGACGCTACATGAAAAGAAACGAAGGGGGAAGAGAACTGGTAAGTATAGAAAATTGTGTGGAAGACTCAAAAAAAGAGCTGGAAAAATACAGAACTGAACAAACGGAAATCCTTATCACCGCAGCAAGAGACACCGTTCCAACGAGCAACTCGGGAAGCACCGAAACCAGAAACAAAACGACAAGAATAGAAAAGTGGAGGGAAAAACAACTACATGAACGCTTCAGAAGACTGACAAAAGAAGAAACTAACGAACACACTGGGCATGGCTAAGAAAAGGACACTTGAACAGAGAAACAGAATCTTTACTGATGGCTGCACAGAACAATGAAATTAGGACAAACTACATTAAAGCTAAAATAGATAAAACCCAGGAAAACAGTAAATGCAGACTGTGTGGACAAAGGACGAAACAGTAAACCATATAATAAGTGAATGTAGCAAACTAGCCCAAAAAGAATATAATAACAGACATGACTGTGTGGGGAAAGCAGTACACCGGCAACTGAGCATGCAATTTAATTTCGAATACGCAGACAAATGGCACAAACATAAACCAGAAACAGTACTGGAAAACGAAAAACAAAATCATCTGGGATATGGATATACAAACAGACAAACGCATACAAGCAAGGACACCGGATGTTATAATAATCAAAAAAAGGAAAAACACAAAATCATCTGGGATATGGATATACAAACAGACCCACTCATACAAGCAAGGAGACCGGATGTTATGATAATCAGCAAGAAGGAAAAATCTTGCAAAATCGTAGACTTCGCCGTTCCAGCAAACCACAGAGTGAAGATCAAAGAAACGGAAAAACGAAGCAAATACATGGAACTAGGCAGACAACTGAAAGGAATATGGAGCATGAAGAAAGTCAGTATAATACCAATAATCGTAGGAGCACTAGGAACAATCCAAAAAAAAAACCTGGAACAAAGACTGGGAGAAATTGAAATCAAAGGGATCATTGAAACTATACCAATAGCGACAATGATCAAAACAGCTGCAATCTTAAGAAAAATCCTCGAATGCGTAAAACAACCCGCATAAGCTACAGAGGGTCACATGGAATCTACAACAGGAAGAAAACAAAACCACAGAAAGAACACCACATTACAAAGGGACGGAACATGCAAGAAACATCACTTTATGACCTACCCCTCCCCCACCCCCAAATTACATCGGCCGCAGCTGACGCGACACAAAAAGCAACCAATGAACAATAATAGCAAGAAACACCGTAAGCTAACCCGCTCACCCAAAACAAATTATTAAAAAATAAATAAATAAAATAAAATAAAATGAAAAATAAATTTAAAAAATGGTACCAGCTTAGGCTAACACCACACAAAGTATTTGCATAGGGTCAAGGAGGATGAGAAGACCGAGGAGGGACAGCACAAAGCAGCCCTCTACTGGAAGTGCAGAGAGTGCTGGGACCTTGGGGAGGCTTATTGTCAACCAATTCCCAGAGAAGACGAATGGTCTTTACCAGCGAGAAATCAATGGTAAACGGCTGTTGCGATACTGCAAGGTTATTTGCAGTGGGTATCAAAAAGAGGTGGAGAATACTGAAAATCTGGGGAGTCTTGTTGTCACTCAGACTCCAGGGAATACCACCGGCTGTCGGTGAGCAATCACTGATGAGATATGTGAGAACCCATAATAAAACAAAAACAACAATAACATCAATAATAATAATAATAATAATAATAATAATAATAATAACAACAACAACAACAACAATAATAATAACAATAATAATAATATTAATAATAATAATAATAATAATAATAAAAATAATATTAACAACAATACCAATAAAACAAAACAACAATAATAGCAACAATAGCAACAATAATAATAATAATAATAATAATAATAATAATAATAATAATAATAATAATAACAATAATAACAACAATAATAATAATAGTAATGATAATATTAATGATGATAACAATAATAATAACAACAATAATAATAAAACAAAAACAACAATAACAACAACATAATAATAATAATAATAATAATAATAATAATAATAATTATACTAATAATAAAAACAACAACAACAACAATAATAATAATAATAATAATAATAATAATAATAATAATAATAATAATAATAATAATAATAATAATAATAATAATAAAAATAAAAATAATAATAATAATGACTAGTGGGACACTGTGAGAATTCCACAGTGTTTTCTACATCAATATGTATATTTACTGTTAATAATATTATCCGGTGTCTAGAAATATGCTAATATTTTACTCACCGAAATTTTGCGAGACGGGATGGAAGTATATATATTTATTTATATTACTCGGTGCCGGGGTAAAAGCTGTCTCTTCAGAAGTCACCATCGGTTGCGACTTCCCTCCAACTCGCACCCTCCCCTCTCTTTACTCCCCCCCCCCGTTGTCAGGGGCAAATCTTAAATACGAGTGTCAGATCGTGACACACAAAATAAATAAGACACTCTATCGTATTAATATATAAATAATAATAATAATAATAATAATAATAATAAGAAGAAGAAATTTTAAATATTAAAAAAATAAATAATAAATAAATATCGTAAGCCTGAAACCTGCCCATTTGGTAAGCATCTAATTTATTTGTTGTTTATTTATTGCATTTCTCTAGGAGCGTGACACACGAACACACACGCTATCGTATTAATATATAGATGATGGTTGGTAATAAACGAGGAGGGGTATAAAAGGTTGAAGACCGACGGGAGATTTGCACCACACATACCTCGATTGGAAGAACGCGGAAAGTAATGCAATCTTTAGCATGCTTATTGCTGTAAAATAATGATGCAGACATGTTGAGTAATAACGCATAAAACTCACGGGGAGGCTAAGGGCATGACCCCGTAATAATGAAGAAAAACCAAAGACTAGATAGATTGTCAATCAGGCTAAAAGAACAACGGAAATGAATCGGTGACCTTTGAACGAGCCCAGGTGTGTGAGGTCGACGAGTTCATTTCGGAGTATGACGCCGTAAAAAAAAACGGCTTGGTAACCTTTAAAAGAGTCAGGTGTGCGAGGCAAGAAGAAAAAGGCACCCGGAATGCAAAGTTAGAAATTAAAACGGCGGTTTTAAACGAAGGAAGAAGAAGCGCTTACGTAGCCGAGATCGAGTTGGGAGGATATAGAGAAAAACGTATTGTCACGTTACCCTTTAGGTTGCAAGGTAAATCACTCTGCCTGGTTTTCGTGAAAATAACCTACGTTGGGTAAGGTCGAAAATCAACCGCCGTCAAGGCGAAAAAAAAGGTTTCCTCGTAAGAAAAGGGAAAGTACAATAATGCCAAAGGACTTGTGCTAACAAAATAAATTATTTAATTATATATATGTGTATACCCAACTTACACCAGCTGGTGGTGAAGAATAAGGAAACAGAGTTGTGTTTTGTTTGATGCTATCGGGTCCCCAGAAGGAACAGGCATTGCTGCATAGTTACTCAAATTCCAGAGAAAACACACGGCCATTATCAACAATAAATCAATGGTAAACAGCTGTTGTGAGATTTGCAACTAATATTGAAAGAATCGAAGCGTGCTCGGAATCTGGGGAGACTTGTTTTCACTCAGACTGCAGAGAACCCTACTTGTTTTGTCTAGTGAGCGATCACTGGTAATAACTCGTGTAAGAACATCGAATGAGTAAGAAATAATAGTAACAACGCCATCGTAAAAATTCACAGTAAACTGATATAGACAAGATGCAGACAAACAGCAAATGTAGACGTTATTAACATTAGACGAAGAGGCACAACTGTAAACCACATCATAAGTGAATGCAGCAAGAAAGCCCGAAAAAGAATACGAATACAGACATAACTAGGTCGGAAAGGTAGTTCGCTAAGGATTAAATGGCTGCACTTTGAAGACACAGACAAATGATGCAGAACAATGACCTGGGTCAACATAGGGAAATATACGGCATAAAATCCATTAGGACATGGAAATACAAATGGATAAACTCATCCAAGCAAGGAAATCGCATATGATAATAGGTAACAAAAAGGGAAAACAGTTCACGTCTAAGAAAATACAAAAAATGTTCTGTGTAATGTGTAAAATATTCATAAGTTCGTATATGTACGTGTAAAATTGTGAACTGGAAATATTATGTCGACATTTCTGAACATAAATTTCTAGAAATCAAATGAGTTACAATAATAACAATATAAATAGTGTTACATACCGGTCCCAATCAATTACCTTGGCCGGATCTCTTCATCGTTGATATCTCTGCCGTGGGTTTTTCTTCCTCCGTCTAGTGGCCTCCCGTTTGCTGGCGTGGAGCATCGGCCCCCTGAAACGGAAAACTTTCTCAACGGGAAAGAAAGAACTTGGAGGACGTTTCTAGAGTGTCGTGAACGATTTATTGATCTGAATATTCTTTTACTCGGGAGAGAGTGGTCATCTAATGTTGCTTCTTCTTTTCTTCTTGTCTTACCTGCTAACTTCTAAATTCTGTATACGGAGCGAGATGTCGATCTTCTGTCTCATATTTAGAGACGCAGTCTTAACTTATTTGTCTACATCTTTGGACAATTTCGTCCGCTTTCTCTCACGACAATCTTGTCGCTTCGAGCTCCAATTTTCCGTTTTCGACAACAAGTGACGTAACTATCCTTTGTCCTGTCATACAAATCATAACCAGAGCTGGCCGGACCTTTATGTAACCTCAACTTTTGAAGTCGGTTAGGTTTCACCAGTTGTTATGACTTCTTGGGATTACTCATTCTGAGAAGAAATCTGTTTGTCCCAAAATGGATGTCATTTCGACCTGCACTTAACTCGAACAAAGTTCACCCCTCTCAAAATCAAAACTAGTGCACCTACACGCTTTTAGGCATACATGGCCCCTCATAATATAACAATAAGTAATAATAAGTAATAATAATAATAATAATAATAATAATAATAAGTAATAATAAGTAATAATACTACTACTAATAATAAGTAATAATAATAATAATGATAAGTAATAATAGCAATAATGATAATAATAATAATTAACAATAATAATAATAATAATAATAAGTAATAATAATAATAATAATAATAAGTAATAATAATGATAAGTAATAGCAATAATGATAATAACAATAATAATAATAATAATAATAATAATAATAATAAGTAACAATAATAATAATAATATGTAATAATAATAATAATAATTAATAATAACAATAATGATAATAATAATAATAATAATAAGTAACAGTGATAATAATAATAATAAGTAACAATAATAATAATAATAATAAAAATAATAATAATAATAATAATAGAATGCCAGTGTATGCTCCTGATTCCGTTTTCCCATTTGCACACCCTTTTATGTTTATATCGCTATTATAATCAATATATGTTTTACTTGTTGTTTTCGTATTTATTATCCATGCCTAGACCATTGTTCGAATTCATCCAAATTCCAAAGTACTGGCTGTTGTCCATTTCATAGCTAGCACGGATTTAAAGAATCCGCATCGTTTTTTTTTATAACCGTTTCCCTATATGATGGCGCTCATCATATTCTCACCATGAAATAGATTTTCGAAGAAAAAGAAAACAACTTATTTCTATTTCTATTGGAATCTTGTATTATTTGACCATTTACTAGGAGCCATTATTTCCGCCCTTTCTTTTTCCAATTACCTTTTTAATATCTACGTTCGGCGTCCGCTCCTTTTTGAATAGAAGTGGTAAATTATAGTTTTATTATTTTGTGTCTCCGACCACTTAAATTCGGCGATTTCTTTCAGGACTTTTGGTTTTTACATATTTCTGTACATTTTCCTTAAGACTGTTTTTTTTTTGTTGTTTATTTACAACTTATACTATGCAACTTTGATCAAAGGTAACAAAGAACTCAGATCTTTATGCTTTTTCCATAGTGAATAGCATTTTATGGTTGTTTACACACACCAAAATCACTTGCACGAATGTTTCCTCATAGACACCCAAAATAAAAAATATGTAAAGAATGTACACTTTATACATATAGACAACGTGGAGAAGCATGCGTAAACATATAAACATTCACAATGCTGACTGAACCTTGCATGCTATTGTCGCTCTGCTTTGGAGAACCGAAACTCCTTATTTTGCAGTTAAAAAAAGTAACGATCAAATTAATCGCCAGAGACAGATTATATTTTTTAATAAGTCCTCAGCTAGACAATGAATAAGATACATATATCTATCCATGGAATATTTAGTATATAGAATAGAGGATAAGCGTGGCAAGTTTGTTGACATGCTTATCCACTTTTTCACACACTAAATATTCCATTCTATCTATCTATCTATCTATCTATCTATCTATCTATCTATCTATATATATATATATATATATATATATATATATATATATATATATATATATATGTATCTCTGTATATATATCTAAATCTATATATCTATCTATCTATCTACATTTTAATCTATCCATGTCTATATCTATCTATCTATCTATCTATATCTAAATCTATCTATCTATCTATCTATCTATCTATCTATCTATCTATATCTATCTATCTATCTATCTACATTTTCATCTATCCATGTATGTATCTGTCTCTATATATATATAAATAAATCTACCTATCTATCTATCTATCTATCTATCTATCTATCTATCTATCTAATCTAGATTTACCTCAGTTCATATTTATCTCTCTACTTTAATTCATATATATTTTAATTCATACCTATCTATCTATCTATCTTTCTATCTATCTATCTATGTCTCTCTCTCTCTATATATATATATATATATTATCCACGCAAATTATAAATATATATATATATATATGTATATATGTATATATATATATCATACATATATATATATATATTTATATAGCATGTATCACAAGTTAATTGAAAAAGAACACTAAAGTGCTCGATTGTAGGTTCTACCAGAGCTAATATAACTGATTTAATTTTAAAACTATACATTACAGTGTATGTTGCGGTACACCGGTTTCATCGATATGATTTATTTATATCTATCTATCTATCTATCTATCTATCTATCTATCTATCTATCTATCTATCGATAGATAGATAGATAGATAGATAGATAGATAGCTATATAGATATAGATATAGATATACATATATAGATATTCAGTATTTTTATGTAGTTCAATACCACATCATTATCACAGTGGACAGATTCACGTCATTTTTTCCAACTTATTTTTTTTTCGCAGACAATTGTTTCAGCTAACATCAAAATATTTGTAAAATGCTCCCTTGAATTTATTGATTTGTAAATTGCGTCTGCTTACCAATAAATAAATAAATGCATAGGAGTACTTTACAAATATATTGATGTTAGCCGAAACAATTGTCTACAAAATAAAAAAAGAAGTTGTAAAAATGACGTGAATCTGTCCTCTGTGATAATGATCTGGTATTGAACTACATAAAAATATTGAATATAGCATAGCTCTACTTAAAACTATTGAGCTATTATAAGTATTATGTGTTACAAAAATACACACACACACACACACATATATATATATATATATATATATATATATATATATATATATATATATATATATATATATATATATAAAAGAGGTCAGACAAACAACAAAAAACGTTTTTTTTGTGATTTGGTCGGAAATATAATTCAATGACGAACGATTTATGAAACTAATATCGAGAAATGCACATGGCGCGTGGGGAAGTCGCGACTCCAACTTACGGGAGAGAAGTGCTCCATTTGTATTTAAAAAAGAAGAAATGAGTACGGATTGTAATCCAGGTTTTACCTACCTGGAAAATGTCCTATTTTATTTTTTATACGAGGACTGAAGATAGCCACCCCAAGAAATAGATTCATTTGATCCAGGAACATTTTTTTATCTTGATAGTGGGTGGAAACTATTGTATGCTAGTAATAAAAGACAGATGTTTACTGATATGTTGTGAATCTGTGCTTCCTTTACATTTGATGTGGTTTTAATTAAATGAAAATATCCTTCTACCATAGCTATAGCCTCGCATTATTGAGCTATTACAATTGGTTTATGTTGTAAAATTGATATTTTAAATATTAACATTTTTAATTTCGAGGTACAAAATTTATAAATGTTTTTTAACAAAAGCAGACATTTACTGGGCCGCTTTTTCGATCAACATCTCGTGAGAAGTAATCGTTGGTATACAAAATATATCAGGATTGACAAACTTAAATTTCGATGAGATGGGGGAATAAGGCAGCATATTCCATCTAACATTACACAGGGTAGACTTGGTTCCTTGTGCCATACCTTTTCTTCGGCTGTGGAATCTTCTATTGGCTAGACATTCAACTGGCAATGCTTGATGCGCAAATAGAGTAGTTTACCGTCTTACATAGGGCGGATTCCAAAATAATTTCGTCTGCGAAAGTTGGCTGATTATTATACCGCATAAATACCAGTCGAGAATACGTCCTCGACAATCAGTCTAACAAAGACTGCCCATTCGGTGGCCTTCATTTGTCAGATGTAGGTATTATGGCCTGGGTAGTCCTAAGAGGTCCACCCTCTAAGACCTTACATCTTCCCTTGTGGAAGGGGTTTGTTTATTGCCAATTGCCTGAGGCGGCCCTACCGCGAAATGCCAACAGGGCTACCAAGGCTACTTTTAGAAGCCAGCCTAGCTATTCCGCTGGGGCGCTGGCTTTTCTCCTCACCCTCCCGGCCTTGTGCCACACCTTCCTTCCGTGGAAGGAAGTAAATAAAGCGGATAACGCTTCTCGAAGTGAAGAAAATGATTTCGACGGCAAACATCGTCTAATGATACGTCCTCCTTAATACCAGCCAAGAATACTTTTTCGACAATCAGTCTGGCAGAAACGGGTGATTTCGATGGCCTTTTTCTGCAAGACTAAGGTATTATGTATTGCTTAGTTCTAGGAGGTCTACCCTCCCAGGCTTTGCTTTCCTTTTTTGGGAAGGGGTTTGTTTATTGCCAATTGTATTAGGCGCCCCAACTAGCATATGTAAATATATATTCCATATGTATTTATGTTTATATGTATCTACGCACATAATTCATTCCTAAGCAAATTGACCTGTCATTATAATTTTTTGAACACAGCTGCTAGACGAAAGAGTATTGTTGTCTATGTTGAGTTTGATTTAGTTTCACGCAAAGGGGGTTCAGACGTGCATTTCTTGAAACCCTCAATTTTTGTAACATTTTAACAACGGTCATTATACATCAATTCATAAATATTTCCTAGAATTAAGTTATTTTGGGGTATTTAAAGCGTTTAGGGCGTAATATATGAACAGACTCATATTTAAAAATATTTGTTTTCAATGTGACGAAAAGACCGTCTTTTGTCACATGGAAAACTTGTTGGACACATGCCAGTGTATGGCTGACTTTGCATAACAAAACGCAAGGCGAATGGTGTAACCGAAAAGTAGGACGTTCAAACATGTAATACCCTCCTCACCCGAAATATTGCAGAGAATGTTGATCCGGACCGACGAGAGTGGTATATCAACGGAGAAAAAATGAACGTATGGGTCGACGCCAGTTTACTCGCATTGGAACTATTGTTTGAGAAAGATAGAACCGTGTTAAGGACGTCTTTTGGTTGCGGCCTACGAAAAACACCCAGCAAATCGACTTGGTTAAGTTAGATTATGGGATGAAACGCATTAACTTCGCACTACAGTGGCAAGCAAAGACGTTGCACGTGTATATCGATTCCATTTGCGTTTATCCCTGGGTGTCTGTTACACTGACCAGAAAAGCAAGAATACAGGCCAATGTAGCAAGCGATAGGCATATGAAACGAAGGTTTGAAAACTTAAAGAATCTAGTTACCGAGTATGACTTGGTAGTTAGCGTAACATTGATCCCAACTTGCCGACTAGCTGAGATGAGTGCCTCGCAAATGGTACGATGCCATAATAGGAGATGCTTAGCTCTTTGGTTAAAAATGCGCTGCTACAGTGAGTGCGGTGAGCCAGCAGTAAATGGAAGACATCAACACGTAGAGCAGACGTCCAGGCGTCAAGAGAGCTCTGTATTTCGTTAGACGTGTAAAGCAAGCAGTGGCCAAATCAGAGGCCAAACAAGTCATCAAGCATTGTGAAATGTGTCAGTCAATTTACCCAGCACCAATGCGGCGGTGAAAAACACGACTGGAAGCAAGTGACGAGGGTGGGCATGGATATCACCCATTATTATGAAAACTAGTTTCTTACTCCCATCAACTGTCGACCGACCCGTTTTGCAGTTTGGCGACCAATTGACCGACAACCATTGTCCATCTTTTACGAAAGGAGAACACCGCACGAGATTTTGGCCGATAATGACCTAGCTTTTTTCAGGCAGCAAGTCAAACAGTTTTTGTGTGAATAAGGAGCTTGACTACAGCTGCGATGCGCATACGTATTATCAGGCAATGACATCGCGGAAAGATGTCACTACAACATAAAGTAGATTGCCGCCAGGAAGAAATGCTTCATTGGGGAAGACACATACTGGTACACTGTTACGCCGAATGATGGCGTGCTCCCGGCAACCGCACCTGCAAATGCCATCTACAAAGTTGAGTGAAAGGCTTCGACATTATGCAGTCACTTGACGACGATGAAATGGCCGCGCCATATGATGTGGAATATTATGTTTGAACGAAACCGCTTGCTGTGGATGTAACATCAAATTAAAACGGGGGTGAGTGACTGGCGTGATCAGTTAGCAATTTGTATCTGTTAATGGAATCACATGCAACATACGAGATAGCAGCTCAGTACCGACGAGGACAATTCAACAACTGGGGAAAATGTTAAGGAAAGTAATCAGTCGTCTTATGCTGAGCTATTAATCGGCCACGCAAGTGATCCAAACAAAAATGCAGCCGCGAATTCGGAAGCGGAAACTTGTCGGAAAGTGCGAAATCGGAAAATTCGTCGGATGATTCAGAAGCGGAAACTTCCTCGGATCATTCGAAAGCAGAAACTGGGGTTCATGTCTCACTTTTAAGAAGCGCACTGATCAAAAGGCCACCATCACCCTGCATCATGTGTGATCAAGAAATCAGGGGAATGTAGCAGTAATTATGCAGGTCTACGTGGAAAAAGTAAGGGTCACTATTTATGTCGTCCATCGGGGATAAAACCCAGAGCGTTCCGCTTAAGAATCTTATTATTTCTGTGCGGTGATTAGAGTTCACTTATGCAAATGAGCATTGTTTTGTATGGGTTAATTCTCGTAAGGATAGTAGCATCGGTAACTTTAATTCCAGGCGCAGTATAAACCGTTGACAAGTTTGAACCACGTCAAGTGTTCAACGAGACAGAAAGAGAAATATACACAGACAGACGTTTTCAGATACTAAAAATAACACCTACAAAGATTCAACTATGTATTTATTATAGAGTTTGGAGGGAACAGGGGCCAGCTCAGCATAACATTTTGTAAATTTTGAATCAATCATCACATTTAAACATATAATATAAATATTACATTATATCCAATATTTAGTATTATTTTCATAAAGAAAATTAATGCCATTCATAATTCGAGGAAACTGATAGTTAATCCCTGTCTAGACAAATTTTTGACGAAAATGCTCACTATTAAAATAAACTCCAATACTAATCAAGTATTTGATTTCAGTCGCGTAATTGTTTATTTCTTTTTTCATATAGTGAAGAGAGTGCACTTACATATTGTAGTTACGATTTTGAAATATAAGATGAATGAAAACAAAAATGTTCTTCAAAAAACTAAGAAGAAATAACTGTATATTATTAGTTCATTCGTAGTCGTTCAACAGTTAAGAAAACAAAATCAAGCAGCAGTAACTTAACTGATTTCCTTATGTCAAGATTAACGACAAAGTTAATGCAAAGGCCAAGTGAGATCAGCCGACATCATAATTGAAATGCCATTATCGCATCTATTTAAAAACATGGACGGCGGCATCGGGGAGGCGGGGGGTGGGGGGCTCAAGCCCCCTCACTTTTTGACTTGCCCCCCCCCATTACGGTCATCAATAATTAAGTTGATATACATGTGTTTAACCCCCCCACACTTTTAGGAGACCCCCCCTCACACACACTTTTATAACTGTCCCGCCGGCCCTGAAAAACAAATATGAAAATAAGAAAGAAAAGTAAATTATGATTCTAAATCTCATGCAAAAATGGATATCATCATTATCCGAGATTTGAGCTCGGATAAAAATGTAGTATAGGTTTTGTCTTCTGTAAGAACGAATAGAAACCATTCTTGACTGAAGCGACTTTCTTGTCCCACAACATAATTCCCTTTTGTGAAAATTTCATTTACCCCGTATTAAAACGCTAACTCTTGTCTAACTTTGCCCTTCTGGAGTGAGGGGGGGTCAAGGTAATAGGGATAGCATAAGAAGCTGCACTTTCTGATAGCAACTCTTACGGAAGGTCCGTGATTGGATTAATAGATACCGTCCCGGAGCATGAAACCAGTTTAATTGTATTCAGATCTAATTATATCTACGTTGTTATTTAGAACACCGCTTTGTTTGAAGCCTCCAATAACCGAGAGCTTTGCGCCTCCTTCTATTTGTTTTAAAAACGGATTTCTGAAATTCAAAGTTCGTCCGACATAGTTTTCTCATATATTTAGCACATAAGTCGAAAAAGATCAGTTCAAGAAAACAATAGGTTTATTTAGTCGCACGTTTCTAATAACCGTAACATTAATTACATCAGAGTTGGTTAATCACACCAAGCTCTGAGAATCTAATAGTTGTGATTTTCATAGACAGTAAAGGAGAGAAACTGATTATTAGTATACATCTTTTAAGATTACGCGTTTGTTAACTCATATTAACACCTTTTGTCTCTATCGAGACGAGCAGAGATTCTTTCCCTCGGGACTCCTCGCTTTCATATGTATGATGTCAATTTCCATCTTTGATATTCTCACAATACTGGATTTATATTCCTACTGACTGTTTTGCCCCTTTATCTAGAACCTTTCCTGTTTCATAACGTAAACGCCAATGTATGTTTCAACTTGGCTTACTTGACTTATTTGCATGTGCAAGAGAGCTTCGTCGCATGCATGAAAACAAAATTCCGCTATTATCAAGGTCTTGGGACAGTCTTTCAGTATTCAGGAGCGAAATGCCAATCTCAATTTTTATCTAGTCGCCCTATCTCTTTCGTGTTCGTCCCTATGATCTTTCTTGAATTCAATCTTCTCTGTAGGATTTCTTTACATAGATTGAGTCTAGTAGCTGGGAAACATTCTAAAAAACGTTAATATCTTATTTGAATAACGTTGTTGATGGGTCTACAAATATTAAGTCTCTTTCTGATATCTGCGTTCTTTATTTTATCTCGCCAACTTATTCCAATGATGGACATTTAATTTCAAAGATATTAAGTTTCTACTCATGCTTTGCCAGGTTTCAAAGACGTTGACACATCCTTTCTACTCCATATATTTGTAGACGTCCAAATGCAGAAGTTGCCATTTCTATTTTTCTGCTTATATTAATTGAAGATCCTGGAACCACTGAATCAAGTGAGACAAATCTTCGGATATTTTCAACCATTTGGTTGTCTATTGAGATATTATCTCCAGAAAAATAAAAATATTTTACATTTACCAGAGTTCACTTTCACCCCCATTTATCACAAGAGGCTTAAATCTAAGAAGTAGGGAGCTTCAAACTATCGACGACAGCGGCAGCGTGGTGTTATCATCATAACGTATATTAGTAGAGAACTCATTGCTAAGCACCAGTGTTGATTGCAAACTTTACAGTTCTTACGTCACAAATTATAATATATGCATTTCCTTATATAAAAAACTAGCAAATTCGCCCGCTCAAATATTTAACATATTTAAAAATCAATAAGAGAGAAACCAACTCTCCCAACCATGACAATATGAGTTCACCTAATAGTATACAATGAATCGCTTAAAGTAAGTATTATTTTTCGTCATAACCCCAAAAGAGTTGAAATGCGGTTAAACAAGTATCCCCAGTTTTAGTTTAACTAGCAACTTGTGTTCAATTAATCTACTAAGATAAATAGTTTACAATAGGTATTGTATTTCGTCATCAAATAAACTAAAACGATTGAGTTTCCCTAAAAAAAGATTAACTATCAGTAAAACGGAAATCGATGTTCAAATTATACAATGAATTGTTTAATGTAGCTATTGCGTGTTGGGTGTTTAATAATACATAAAAGGGTTGATAAGCCGTAAAATCGAAGGCAGAAGCCAACCATATCAAATCAACATAAACACGATGTGATAAGCCTAGCATATAAACATCAAAGCAAGAACCGGTGAAAACAAAAAAACGGACTAAGAAAGCAGATAAATACGAGCAAAATTCTCAATAAAAGATCCAGATAAAGAAATGAGAAGAAAGAGAAACGCATATCGTAAAAGTACATTAAAAAGAAAATGCCATATTAGATAAACAATTGTCAGGAAACGAAGAGGAACGGTGTCGCGAGTGCAGTCTTTTGATGACCATTGTCCAAATCGAACGTAACTAATGGTCATAAGAAACGACGAAGAAATAGAAACGAGTCTTGCATAGAGAAAAAGAAGAAATACATCGATGGTTATAATAGCCTTCGTTTAGATATTGGTGTGGGTAGTGGTTGTCCATCGCAGAGTTTATTGGTCGGTCATCACTTTATCACTATACTGAGCATTTATTTATTTCTGTTTGCTTTATAAGCATTTGTTCCTTTCTTCTTGTTCAGTCTCTTCACTGTTTTATCATGTCTTTTCGGACATCTTCGCGTTTCTCAGCGTCTCTTCTTTGTTAACACCATCAGAAGAAAAGAAAAAGCAGTGAATGGTTTTACGGTCACAAAAGTTCACGACTATGTATTCGGCAAGTCGAGTCAAAATTCCATTTCTTTTACGTTCACAAAGATACGACTACCGGTGGGATAGGTATGAACCCTAACTTACTTCTTCTAAAAAAAAAACGTAATTTGTACGAATCAGTGTTGTACGTAATTTTTGCATTTGCTTGATCGTATTTTGTTCATAATACATTCCCTGATTCTTTGTAGCATACAGTAGGGTTCACGTGAAGGTTGCCAACATCCCGAGTAAAAGTGCGGTATCGTTCTGATAGGGTTCAAACGGGACACACATTGTCGCTATCCACTTTACGACCCCCGATTAAATAGTGATGCAATATTTGTAGTAAAACCGTAGTTGGCACATATTCACTGCGATCCCAGATAATCTCTATGTTAAGAAAAGTGTGTGACAACTTCCCGTATCTCTGTCTAATTTTCTCCCCTACGTTACTTACACATTAGTAGTTTTT
>OY744526.1:98234551-98237051 GCA_963556195.1 Sepiola atlantica
TATGATGGTGCTCATTCCAAAAAAAAATGTCAACTTCTTAAGGGAAATATCTTAAAGGTTATTAGCATATTCGTACCGACAGTGAACCACCTCAACATAGACGTATAGCGAATATATGAGTCGGTGCAGGTAACATATTTTATTTCTTATAATGCATTAAGAGGGAAAACTAACCGATCCATAAAAACACAAAAAGACACATTATGTGAGCAGATATATATGCTCTTGTCTTCATGCGGGAAACCAATGCCTCAGCTAGGCACAAGGAGTTAGGCACAAGGCCAGTTTTTATCTTACTCCCACAAGTAAGATGTGACCCAAGGTCGGGTCGGGAAGGTGAGGTTTACAAATTGCCTAGGCAGCCACGTCGGCATTCCCCGGTTGGGGTGCCTCAGGCAGTAAGCAATAAACTTACTCCTACCCAAAGAAAGGAGGCGAAGCCTGGGAGGGCGGACCTCCTAGAACTGCACAGGACATAGACCGGCGTAAATCAAGCCCCGAAGGCCAAGACAATACCAGTCCATGGGGTGCAGTATCCATCGGAACAGATACTACACTTTGATCTTAGCCAAAAGGCCGAGAACAGTTCTTGTATTTTCTGCGGTCTTGCAACTCTTGCTTCTCTTATTTTGTCCTTTAGTCCTCACATTCATTGGGCGATATTTCTAGCAAAAAAAAGGAAGAATTGCTGTTTTCTGGGTCGGAATCCATCTAACTTCACTCATCGTTGGCTAGCTTTTGTCTTTGTAGTAGTATTTTTGTCTCCTTACATCAAGTGGTTACACGCCTTGTCTGGAGCGATTTCCCAAAGAATATGGATAAGTAAACACTAAAACACAAGAGCGGTAATTCTTAAGATGTGTTTAGTTAATCTGCACGCGAAAATGTCCAAGGGTTTCTCTCGTATTATGACCTTGTCCTTGTGTAGATACTCTAGGTATCAATAATAAATGTCAATCCCCTATTTAGTACATATATTTGTAGAGTTTTACTAAACATATAATTAACATTTTATATTCATATAACAGTTCCGATATTTATACATATTCATGAAGAAGACACATCGTCAGATCCTTGTGCAAGTGACTCCGATCTTATATAGACATGCAGGAAATGGAAGTGATCGAAAGACAATGACCGTGAACTCAGCATTCCATGTTCAAAATCTGTCGCTCAAATTAATTGATTTTCTCAAGAGAAAAGATGAATCTATATATCTTCTCTATGACTATTGGTAAACTAATAGAGAAACAAAGACTCTGAAGCGTTGGCAGGGTCAGTAGGTTTATAGAAATAATACGAAATTATACCAGTCCTTCAGCGTTAATCCAAGCATTGCTTTTGACTTCTCTGATTTGATTTCATTACCACTCGATTTAAGTACTGTCGGATCAAGTGTAAGCTGTTAGTTATGACGATACTGTTACAATAAATCTTCTACGTGGCATATATAATTGCTCACGGAGTATGTGTCGTCTCTTGAAACAAAAATAAACAATAGCGATACAAAAGTGAGATACAAGCCATGCAATATTTGAGATGATCTTTATATAAACGTAAATGGTGAAAACGGGTGCTTCAACTTCTATTCATATAGATGAGTAAACATTAGTAAACACCAGATCTGGAATTTTTGAAATGTGTCGATTCAATCGGCGCGTTTCGCGATAAAATAATACTATTTCAGACTAAGGCGGGTCAGGCCGATGGATAAAGCTTTTTAGTGAGATGTGTGGACGCATCACAAACGTAGCCGTGTCATATCAAAGAACAAGCTATTTGAAACTGAACCATGACAGAGCGATGGGCGAGCCGACAGACAGAGCCTATGCGTAAATAGATCTAAAATAATTAAAAGTATGAAGAGAGAAAAGCATACGATAGAACCGGAAAAATGAAAACGTTTGATGTTTGGATGGGGAAAGGCAGAGAGAAAGAGAGAGAGAGACAGAGAGAGGGACAGAGACAGAGACAGAGACAGAGACAGAGACAGACAGACAGAATCACTGACAGACAGACAGACAGATACAGAGACATAATCAAGACGGGGAACGAGCGAGAGAGGGGTGATTAAAAACGTTAGAGAGAGTGAGAGAGATAGACAGAGAGAGAGAGAGAGAGAGTGAGAGAGAGAGAGAGAGAGAGATATGCAGACAGACAGACAGACTGGCAGACAGACAGACAGACAGACAGAATGACAGACAGACAGGCAGACAGAATGACAGACAGACAGACAGACAGACAGAGACAGAGACAGAGACAGAATCAAGACAGAGAACGAGCGAGAGAGGAGTGATTAAAAAAGTTAGAGAGAGTGAGAGAGATAGACAGAGAAAGAGAGAGAGAGAGACATAGACATAGACAGAGACAGCGACGGAGAACGAGCGAGAGAGAGGGGTGAATAAAAGAGTTAGGGGGAAAACAGAGAGATAGGGGGAGTGAGAAAGAGAAAATAATACACAGACGAGATAAAAACAGACAGAAAGATGTGTGACAAAAG
>OY744526.1:98239551-98264551 GCA_963556195.1 Sepiola atlantica
AAAATCAATTTTTCCTTAAAGTATTTATTTTAAATTCATTTTTGATTAGTTGATTTGATTTTTTTAAATTTTTTACGTAGTATTATCTAAAAAGAAAGTAGTTCTTTGCGTATGTTCGGCTACATTCTGTTGTGTGTTTACTAATTTTATTTGTTTTTTGAAGATTTTGATTTCATATATTTCTTCTAGGCATAATTGACAGTGTGTACTATTGTTATTGAAAGGAAAGACGAAATAATTGTAATAATTTTTGACTTGATTAAAGAACTAATGTTTTCTTTTTTGTTTTCATATTACAGTTATCCAGTTCGAACATACAGCTTTTTATTTTGTATATTTATGTATATATAATTCTGTGCAAAGCTCGCCTACCGCCTTATACAACATTTCTGAGGATATTATCCATAGAAAATAACTAAAATATGTTAAATATCAAGAAAATCTTTGTAAAGTTTCTATACTTATTTCGGACGTTTAAAACACCCGGATTTATATTGAATTGACTAAAATTTGATTATCAAATAATGACCGCAAGGCTACCGATGAACAAATGAAACATTCGAAGTCAATAGACACAACTGACCGTATTCTTCGAGAACAAAGTAAAACAGTATTGTCTTATTAAACTGTTAGAATTAATGAATCAAATGTGTAACTGCTAATTGGAGTCAAATCGTATTTAGCGATGAAGCCAAAAACGGAATTAGATTCTAATAAGGAACGATTCTTTCGAAAGCGAAAAGGGTAACGAAGTTAGCCGTTAAAGAATGAAGGTTGAAGCACATAGTATAATTCTGTAAAAATGCATTCGAAAATGATTATTCGAGTAATTCGATAAACGTTGTTGGGAGTTGAATCTTATCTAATACTTTCAATTTGCCAATGTTAAATTGTCGCAAAATCTATTAACATTGCCAAGCTCCATGTCATAGAGCCCATGCAGCGTGAAAATATATGACCAATGAAAATGTAAACATTACAACGATAACATTTTGGAATCAATATTATTTAGCAAATATAGAAAGGACAAAAAAAGTGCTACATATTGATTGGGTATTTCAGCTACTTTGAAACGATTGTTATATATATAAATACATTGCGGAATTTGTCTAATTTTGAAATATCAGAGATTTTAGAAACGGATGATTTTGCATTAATAGTAAATAATAAATATCCTACAAATACAGCGAATACCATGACTGGAAATCGAAATCGAAACCTTCAGATCATCCGTCTGATGTTTTACCAACTGACCATTTTGCAGTTTCTTATAAATAAAGCTTAAAACATAACAACATAATTATAGATTTGGCGTTACGTCATATATTTATGAATTCATTTATTTATATAATAATTTATATAAATACAAATTCATATATTTATACATACTAGAATTGATTTGGACATAGCTTTATATATATGTATATATATAGAAGGATAATCACACAATAATTTTTAATGAATTAAAACTCGATTTAGTGAAATTTTATATAAAGAAATAAAAGGGGTTCTTATGTATAGGTATATAATAAAAACCTTAAAAACCTCTCACCTGTCGTAGGCAGATTTTGTTTAGCTGTTTGTTTTATGGCGTATTTAAAATGACAATAAATTATATATATATATATATATATATATATATATATATTAGTTAATGAATTAGAAAATTACAATTGTTCCAAGAATTAGAACATCAAGTCTAGTATGGCGTACGGTCGTTTTCAAAACATTCTGGAAATACTTTATTTTATTTTTTAAATTAACAAAGCTACTCCAAACCGTCTCTTCATCAGCGCCCGTAGCACCACGTCTTACAGAAATTCAACGAAAAAATAACACGCTCGTCGTAGAGTAACATATTAGAAAAAGGAATAAGTTACAAATATAAAATAAAAATAGAAAGATAAAATAATAATAATAATAATAATAAAACATTATAAAAATTATAAAAATAAAAATAAAAATAAGAATAAAAATGAAATAAAACGTAATATAAAATATGAAAAATAATAAAATATAAAATGGAAAAATGAAATAAAAAGAATAAAAAATAAAAAATGAAATAAAAAAATAAAGTAAAATAGAATAAAATAAAATAATAAATAAAAGTAAGTATAATAATAAACAAATATAAAAGAATAAAAAAATATGTATTAAAATACATAAAAAAGTAAATAAAATTGTAAATAAATAAAAAAAATAAAGAATAAATAGTAAACTAATAATATAGAATAAAGGTAAAATTAAAAAATAAAGGTGAAATTAAGAATAAAGATAAAAAAACGAAAGTAACAATAAGGTGATTAGTATAAAAATAAGAAATACAAAATGAAAATATGAGATAAATATAAAATAAATAATTGATATTAAAATAAAATAAAATAAACAAAATAAAAGTATGAATTAAATACAACTTAAAAATATAAATAAAAATAAAATAGAAACAAAAATAAGTTTAGAAAACAAAGATAGATAGAGAGATAGATAGATAGATAGATAGAGAGAGAGAGAAAGAGAAAGATTTGAATTGTATCTTTTCTACTGTAAGGTAGCTCTAAGGCGGACTCTCTAAAATTGAAACAATGGCAGATCATAGAGATTATTTGTCATCTGTTTCTAAGAAAAACATAAATTTTGGTGTGCATGTCAATAGTAAGTCAATCTGAAGATTCATTTGTCTATTAAGGTTAAGGCTGTGTAATTACTAATGCTCTGATTGTATGGCTATGAAGAAACAGCTCTTATTCTTATTGAATAAATGATATTTTATCAAACATTTATTGCATACGATTTGTTAAATGCACGTTGTTATTTACTTAGTACCGAGATTAAATTTTCGATGCATCCGTTTTCCAACGGTATTGGTGCGTAGAGCAAACAGAATAGATCAGATGGAATTTAGACTAGATATAGCCAATTCCATAGTCAGTTACTAATATCCATTAAGCAAAATACGCACTCCTCGTATACAGGTGTTTTAGATGGTACATACTAAGGGATAAGATTAAGGTAATCCATGTACGCACAAATGCGCGTAATCCATGCCCGCACAGACAGGGGCTAGCAAATTTAAGTGCACACTTGTCCGCGCGCAGATTAACTTGTGTCCATAAAGCGCCGGTTTATACAAATCCAGAGAGATTAAGCTCCAGAAGATACGGAAAGGAAACGCACTTGCTTAGAAAATGAAAATAATCAGGCATTATTAAAGAAAATACAAAGAGCCGACCGGCCATGTCTGAAATGTCCAAACGCACAGAGTCGGTGAGTATGTCCCAAGAAAGAAAACAAATAAACCCATCTAACATGCGGGCAACAGAGAATTAGAAGAATACATAACATCTGCTTATACTGTAATCACATATATGCGTGAGCAGATTAGCTAAAAAAAAAAAAATAGCAAACAGGTTCAATATACATGCGCGCGTATACATATATATAGATAGATATGTAGATAAATATATGGATAATGATGAGAGACAGAGGTCCGTTATTCAGGCTAGGATCAAAGTGTATTATCTGTTTTGTCCTCTAAGATATTATCCCTTACTTTCGAAGATCCGTTATTCGTGATCTATTGTCGACGGGACTATACATGTATTTTGTTCCTATCCAGGGAGCCCATTTTCGGGGAGATCGATTTTCCCCATATTAAAAGCCTACCTACTATTTAACTTTTCCCTGGAGTCTAATATATATATATATATATATATATATATATATATATATATATATATATATATATATGGGAAATAAAAACAGAAAAAACCAAAAGATGTTTTTTTTATGTATTCATCAACGTTTCGTCTTTATTTGTAAGACTTCCTAAGGATGATAATTTTAAGAAAAATGTCATGCAAGTACATGAAAATATTGGGTTTACATGATGGGTTAATATTTACATGTACTTGCAATACATTTTTCTTGAAATTATCATCCTGAGGAAGTCTTACAAATAAAGACGAAACGTTGATGAATACATAAAAAAAATCTTTTGGTTTTTCCTTCTTCATTTCCCATTACGTCGGATTACCCTCATCCTTCCTTTCTAATATATATATATATATATATATATATATATATATATATATATATATATATATATATATATATATATACATCAGGAAGCGATTTTAGGCTTTAAAAAGCGATAAGTAAATATAAGTAAATATGTACACAACGATAAATAGATAGATAGATAGATAGATCGATAGAGAGAGAGACAGAGAGAGAGAGAGAGAGAAAGAGAGAGAGACAGACAGACAGACAGACACAGACACAGACACAGACACAGACACAGACACAGACACAGACACAGACAGACAGACAGACAGACAGACAGACAGACAGACAGACAGACAGACAGAGACAGAGACAGAGACAGAGAGAAGGGGAATGGGAGATAGATAAACAGAGAGACTGATAAATAATCTAGACTACAGGCTACGATAAAAGTTTAATAACTGTTCGTTCTGTCTCAGGTTAGGAGAAAAGTAACCTTTCTAGACTGAGATGATTTTTATTTTTGTCTCAATCAAGAGTGCTCCTTTTAGGTGAAACTGTATTATCTCTACAGTGATAAATGACCTTGTGCCTTACTTTGACATCGTGGAAGACAAGTAACTAGGGGCTAGATTGGGAGATAAAAATATAAAATGGAACATCCTCCCAAGTTAACTACATTGGTAAACATTGAGAGAGAGATAAAGAGAGAGAGAGATAGAGAGAGAGAGAGAGAGAGAGAGAGAAAGAAAGAGATAGAAGGAGAGAGAGAAGGCAAATGGGTAGGGCAAGTCATACAAACCATCTTACACAACATAAACAAACATACAAATCTTTCACAGCACCCTCCTGTTCTCTGACAAGTGCACTTGGGGTGGTTGATCCACGCAACGAACTGTCTCTGAAAACGTTTTCCATATAGCGGTACATTCAAGAGAGGGTCTGGGAGTCTGGGGTTCATGGGGACTGGGTGTTGATGTCGGGGGAGGGTGTACTTAAAGAGGGTTGACAACTGCAAGTGACGTTTCTCTTCATCCCGTGCTTGTCGATCTTCTTTCTGCAATATCTACGTATCGGTCGCCCATCCTCGCTTCTTCTGAGCGAACGCTATCGCCCGACCTGTCAACCATTCCCTCATTTCACCCTTCCCCCATCTCCAGAAACTACTGTTTTACCAATTCCCTCCTTCTATCTTTCTCGCTCTTCTGCCTCTCTTCTAAACGGCCATTACCTAATTGCGGTTATTGTTTCTGGCTCCTTGGGATTAAATGGACCGCTAATTTACCCCCAGTGATCTTCTACTGTCAACATTTTGGACGAGGCAGCCTATTATATCCCCATCCGCCCCATTCCCTTGCTCGGCGCTCGCTCGTCGCAGAAAAAAAGGGGAAGTTACCCGCTTGACTGACGACAGCAGACTACACGATGCGCACGCGCGGCTAATACTGATTAATCTTCTCAACACTCGACCATTTTCCGCCATCTTTCTTTCCTTATATAAAATCCTTCCATCTCTATTTCGCTTGGGCTTAGCTGAGTTATTTGTTTCTGCAGTTATTTATTTTATTTCATTTCTGTGTTGGTAGATTTAACTACTTCATTCTTATTTTATATAAATATACCATTTCTATTTCTAGATATATTAGCCAAATAGCTGTCTCCTCGGGAGATTGTATGCCCAGAACACCTCTTGTTCTAGATAATTATGCGTGGTTCTAAGAGGCACTCTTCCCAGGCATTGCCTCACTCTTTGGGAGATTTAATGCTAGTCATCTGATGTGCTCTTCTCGTAGTATTTTGACGAGTCCGGAATCGGCAACTTTTGTAACTATTCAGAGTGTCCGCCTTTTTGGATGTACCGGATACCCTTTTACATTCTTAAGTATTAAATTAGCCATTCTTGCAGGATCTGTCGTAAGCTTTCTTGTAGTCAATCCATGCCAATGGTTATGTTCTTTTTTCTGCTTTTTATCTCATTCAGGATCTTTTGGTCTATGTATAGCTGGTCATGCGCCCCTTGTTTTCTTTGTCGGTATTCTTTTTGTTTCTTGTGAAGCAGTCCACACTTGTTAAGGGAGTAGTAGATCTGTTTTGTGCCGTTAGGATTTTAAACAGATTATTGTTTTTTAGTTGCTTGGGATAATTCTCTTTTCTGCGTCTTTCTGTATTAACGTAATTCTTCCTTTGGTCATCCATCACTTATGCATGTATTCCATCGTAGCTTGGTGCTTTACAGTTTGCCATTTGCCTTAATGTTATTTAAATCGTTTCTTCATTAACTTCTGTTTCTTTTTCTTTCTTCGATTTCTTGAAGTTTTTCTCTCATGTTTTTCAGCCATTTCACTATTATGGTCTTTTCCAGTTAGTTTTCTTTCTTGTAAGTGTTGATACTTGATAAAACGACATCATTTGTACAACGTTCTTGTGTCTCTCTTTTTTCTGTCTTTTTCTCTCCATTCTATTTCAGCTTGCATTATCGCAAATGTCTTTTACCATTAATTCCTCGCTGGCAACTCTTTCAACGGAAGTTTAGTTGGTAATCTTCCTTTTCGGCCTTTCCATCCTCCTTAATCGTCACCGACCATTTTCTGTGATAACAAACCCAGGCTGGTTGTATGTAATTGTGTGTGTGTGTTCATGGGGTGGGTCAGTCTATGAGATTTCAAGCAATTTCCGTTCACTTAAGATTATTATTATTATTATTATTATTATTATTATTATTATTATTATTATTATTATTATTATTATTCCTATTATTATTATTATTATTATTATTATTATTATTATTATTATTATTATTATGATGATGATGATGATGATGATGATGATGATGATGATGATGATGATGATGATGATGATGATGATGATCCGACCGTTTGTCGAGGAGTGTGACTTAGTGTGTGTGAGCCTTGGAGACGTGTTCGGCATGACACAACACCATCTATCCGGACCAAACGATCGTTACATGCCCTTTAACATAAAGGGTTTATACTCGGTTAGGTATTTGGTCGGCTTGCTGTTGGACTGACTGTTTGATCAAGACCATATGCTGGAATAGAAAGCGTTCTGTAATAATGGAACAGACAATTTTACTTTTTATATAAAAATATAATTTATTATATTTCGAAAAGAAACGTAGTTACAACCAGAAAATGCAAGAACCCGACCCACGCGTCGACTCCAAAAGCCGACTGTTCTATCCCTTCGTGGTAGCATAAGCAAGAGAGAATGAGCCCGAAACAGTTTTTCATGGTAAACAACTGATGATCCCTTAAAATAGTGTTAGAAAATAACTAATATAATAACTGTAAAAAATAAATTGACTTACATGAGTGATTTTCCACTGGAAGACTTGGGACTATAAGTTGTTTTTTTTGTTGTTTTAAAAAAATTTTTTTTTATAGTTTTAATGGTTGAGAAACTTCCGAGACTATATATATATATAGAGATAGATAGATAGATAGATAGATAGATAGATAGATAGATAGATAGATAGAAAAGGCACAGTATACACCACAAAAAAGAAAGACAGAGAGGTAAAGCACCTTCAGCCCATAAGTATTTTTTTTTATTTAACTACCTGTTATGCTTTTTAATATTTTCGTGGCTCTGTCAGCCAACCTCGATTTAACCTTTAACATCAGATTGAACCTGCCAACTCTGGATTTATTAACATTTCATCACTGACAATTTTCAGTGCAATGAATTATTATATACTCAACTCAAGTCTGGTGCAAGGGATTGCAACATGTAACTGGTAGCACCAACTCCCCCAAAAGGGTTCACGCGTTGTGCCGCGTTGTGCCACATTATTATTATTATTGTTATTGTTATTGTTATTGTTATTATTATTATTATCATCATCATCATCATCATCAGTAGTAGTAATAGTATTATCCGCAGTGGTATAATGTTTACCCCAGTCATAAAACAATTGACATGCTTGCAGTGTTTCATATCAAATTTCGTATAATTCTATCCAATAGTGTTGGAGCCTATAATTATCTATGTTTTAGCAGTAGTAGTAGTAGTAGTAGTAGTAGTAGTATTAGTAGTTACATATTAACACTGCTATTACACGCATATCTCAAGGCTGACTAATGTTAAATACGATACAGTTCTGTCGAGTTCTTTTAGAGACTATACGCTAATAAAAAGGGACAGACAGTACTTAATAATAGTATACATATTAATGGGTAAAAAATTCAAAATGGCTCAGATTCATTCCCATGAAAAATCTTCTTTACACATTTAAAAATGTTTGACTATTAATTTTTTTAATACTTTTTCTCAACGTCAATATATTTCTCTTTTATTTTTGTTTTAATCAATGACCAAAATAGTTTTAGCTGAGGAATTTTGTTTCAAAAGTATAATTTAACAAAGTTGAATTATAATTAACTATAGGAGTCACTTACAAGATTATTATTTTAATTCAAATGATTCAGACATGTTTGATAATCATGAAAAACTTAATAAAGCCCATTTAGTTTAGTTATTTGAGTAAGTAAATAATATATAATATTTTACTTGTAGTTTTTTTTTCATTTACGTTCGACGAATTTAATTTATTTTATACTTTTTCTCAACGTAAATACATTTCCCTTTGATTTTGGTTTTAATCAACAATCAGAACATAGTGTTAACTCAAGAATTTTGTTTAAGAAGTATAACAATAATATAATTAAACTTATATTCGTTTAGTGTATTCCAGGGCAACGCTGTCTATTGTCTTTCTCTTCATCATCAAGCATGTACCACATTAAAATGTACTATTGTATTATTGCACGCATCAGCTCTATCTAGGATATTGAACACTTACTCCCGAGCAACATATACCACCTTTTCTGATATTCAATAGTATTACAAAATACAGTGGAAATCTTTCGACTGGGCAACGTAGCGGTTTTAAACACATGTTCTGTGTATTGATGACACCTGGTCAACGCCAACCAAACATACCTGTTCTATCTATCATGTTCAGCACTTTGGATAAACTTATACCACTTAGCAAATAGAATACTGAACTATTACTATTATGGCTTGCGGGCAACGCCGAGTTAACAATACACAGATTATTTTTCTTCCTAGGTAACGCTGCGTTTAAACACACCTTCTCTATCTAGGATGTTGAGCACTTTTGGATTACTATATGACATTTACATTATTTGCTCCCATCTTCAGGAAGGCCTCTAGAGAGTTACTGAAATCAGCCAAATAAAATAAAGGATGCCTCCAAAGCACTATTAAACCCACCATTTCTGAGTTTCTTACTCCCTGCATTCGAAGAGAAATGACTTTTAGAAACGTTACATACCATACAAATTATTTCCTTTAGTAATGACTCAGCATTTTCAAATTATTACATAATAGCATCGAAATTTGATGAAAAATGACTAGGAAACTCGTCCCCTGACTAAATCTAACCTATAGCCGTCATAAGGGTGGAATGGAAGATTCTGGAATACATCCATTATCTTTCCCGGTTTATTTTACATTAGAATACACTTTTAGATTGAAAATCTCAAGGTTTCGGTTTCAATTTCTGGTCATGGTGTCCTCTATTAGTTGGGGATTTATTATCTATCATGCAATGTTTTCCATTTCTAAAAGGAGTTAAGACATTCGTTTCAAAAGACAGACAGGCAAGCACACAGAACCACAGAGAAGTGCCCATTATATTATGAGTTGATATATCAGGAGGAGCGAGTTTGGTGATTGCGAACCCCTATTGTCACAATAGACTCTCCCCAAGGGCAGCCTTACAATTACTATATTATTTAGATATAAAATTGTGTGAAATGTGATAACGTACGTACGAACATGAAACCTTAGCGTATTATTATATACATTTTAAATGTGTGATAACGTACGTAGGAACTTTAAATGGTTTAGCGTATTATTATATACATTTTAAATGTGTGATAACGTACGTAGGAACTTTAAATGGTTTAGCGTATTATTATATACATTTTAAATGTGTGTGATAGGTGTAACCAGCCAAATAAAACTAAGGAGGCCACCCTTTCCGAGTTTTGTAACCCCCTCCATTCGAAGAGAAATGACGTTAAGAAACGTTAAATAAAATTTTTAAAAACTATTTCTGGAAGTAATGACTCATCATTTTCAAATTATTACATAATTACATTGAAATTTGATGAAAGATAACTCAAAAGATCGACGCCGCCCAGACGAAATCTGCCTAATGGCTCCGTTATAAGTACATTTAGAGATTCGGGAATACTTCCATTACCTTCCCGGTTCATTGTACTTTTACATTTTTCATAGATTTTTAAACGCTTTTTTCTATAGGGCACACACACATACATCTAGACATTAAGTTATATATATATATATATATATATATATATATATATATATATATAAAGTAATCCAACAAAAGATATAAGCGTCAACTAATATCTTATAATTAGTGAAACATCCGGATAAAAACTGAAGCTCAATATACTGGATAGAGCATTAATATTATAATATAAAATGAAATAATAAAATAAGGTGCCAATCAAATTTTATTAGATTTCAAAGTTCAAGCAAAGTATCTTAACGTCCTTAGCTCATGAGTTTTCAAAGATAATTCTACTCCTTAGAGGACCATTACTGCAGTGATATTACTACAGGTAATAAAATTACGCTTTGAAAATATATAAAAATATATACAAAAATACATAAAAATATATAACATAAAATATATCAACCCAAAACCATACTTTTTTGTTAAATCTATACAATCCATCCAAGTCATATAATTTAAAAAACATAATCAGGAAAGATAACAAGAAGTTTGACTTAAGATTGATCCAGTGATGAGTGACAGTCCAGATCCGAGAAATTGAAAGAATTGAAAAAGTTGTCCAGTCGTGAGATACGTCAGCAATCGATGAAGTGCAAAGTATCCAATGTTTATGTTAATTATTACAACGATAAATGTATCAAATCAAATAATATAAACTCACTCAAAATTCCAAAAATTTATATATATATATATATATATATATATATATATATATATATATATATATATATATATATATATATATATATAGATGAATGTGGCGGGGTTTATTTATTTTTAATTATTATTATTTATCGATATGAATTATATCTGAACATATATAAAGCATTTTGTATGTTCAAGGTCTTCTGTCTTTATTAAGCTCTATTTCGAGAAGTTTGTCATGTTATTATATATGGAAAGTAAACATACATATACTATCATACTACAGCCGAGTGAATGAGTATTTCTTTCCTAAAGGCTTTTTTTTCTATCGACTGTAATGGAACAAAATACAAGTTGACCTATTGCTTAGATGATTTATTTATGTTTGAATGAAATCCGATTTTAATTCTTTAATTAGAGGTAATTTGTAATTAAATGAACCCGTCAACCATCTCTTACTCAGCTGTCTATGTATTTATCTTGCAACATTTCAGTGTAAGTCAATTCAACCACTCTCTTATTAACCTGCCTGTACGCATTTAGAAAAGAAAATTATTTTGAATTGCCATCCATTTGAATTAAATATACTGCTTTTACACAAGGTAAACACGTATGCTAATTGAATAGTAAAATAATTTGTGTCTTTACTGCTACACATATGTCACAGCTTCTTCATTTTCGAATAAAATCAAAGTGGAATACATTATTGTACAAATTGTAAACAACGGGCTACTGGTACCATATATATATATATATATATATATATATATATATAAATTCACCGATATTAATGAAGATATATCGTTTTAGAAATGATCGTACACAAACTGTTGTTATGTTTTGAATTCTTGGAGCGCAAATAAATGATCATGTACAAAAGTTAATCCAAGTTCTATGCTATAATAGCTCCGGTTGATCTGATACTTCTACCATTCAGCTGATCCTACACCCGAAGTATTTATAGAAACTTGGACAATATATCCCAGTTTCATCTGAGATACGAGTTGGCGGGCTATTTTTCCCTCCATTGTGCTCCTTGCCTTACTTAAGACCTCTTTAATATTTCATGCACCCTTAGTCAAGCTTCAAGTAATACTGTCAGTCATATTCCATAAATAACTCATTCATCTATCAACAAATAATATCTCCATCCCTACCGAATACTTTTATAGACCGAGGTTCAGGGACAGCATCAATACTTTTTTGAAGAAAATTAGATAGAGAGCTTACCACTATGACAGAACTACTAGATTAAGAAACCAGCAAACAATTGATACTTATTAACTTTCATTAAACTTTCATTAAACTTTCATTAAACTTTCATTTAATTCAACATTCGAGGAGGACGAATCCCAGAGAATGACAGCTAGACACTACATACTTAAATCATACTACATCCCTAAGAAGAATACCGTTTTGGAGTGGTTCGAGAGGGACTTAGTCAACCTTACTAAATATTTTAAATATTAAAAAAGATAATAGGTTTTAGACAAAGTCTTAAAGACAAAATTTATAAGACTACATTTATATATATATTTTATATATATATATATATATATATATATATATATATATATATATATATATATATATATGTGTGTGTGTGTGTGTGTGTGTGATACAATGGAGGTCGCGAGAATAGGAAGTGACCCATCGACAAAGACAAAAGTAAATACGGGAGTGGTCAGTAATGAAGGCCGCGAGGATAGGAAGTGACTACTCGACAGAGACAAAAGTAAATGCGTGAGTGGTCAATTTCCATTGTTTAGGACAGGCGACATTTAGGAGTGACAGCCTTTTGCGACAGTTTGACGATAGTGGGGTAGGTTAGTTTGACGACAGTAAGGTTTATGGCAAAAAGTTGACGAGTTTGGGTTTTGGGGAGAAGTCGGGCAGTTAGGATCGAACATCCCGAGAGTTAGGATCGAACCTCCCGAGCGAGCGGATCGGACCGGGAAAACGATGAGATGAGCTGACGACTTAAGCAACGACAATAGGAGTCTCGACAGTCCGCGACGGTGTCACACACACTCATAGTTCAAACTAAGTTATACACAACGTATATGTGTTCGTGTTATTTATTGAGAGTTGTGTTTCTTTTATCTTAACTTGTGGACCATTGTTGTTCCCTCGACGATTCGCCAGTGGATAGACGACGCGGCTAAGACGATGAAGACAAAGAAGAAGACCACAGAAACACAACGTTGGGGTCGAAGGTCGTCGAGTGGGGCAACATGGTTCTACATATATATTCTTTCAACCCTATAAACCTCCCAGCTAAAAATCTGCTAACTTGCCTTATGGTAGATAAATATACTGAAATAGTTGTTCCTGCCACCCCATTCGTTTACATTGAGGTCCATAAGCAGGGCTTTAACAATAACCCATCAATTAGACTAATTTATCCTTCTAAATCAAATATAGGCATTGGATCGAATAATCTCTACTATTAAAGATAAAATTAAGTACCCTAGTTGGGCCTCTTCTAATCAAGTGTCCGATTGGTTTAACCCTTTGAAATTTAAACAATATACATTTCCAAGCGTTTGACATAGACTCGTATTACTAATACATTTCACTTATATTACTAAATAAAGCTCTTCTCATGGCAATAAAATCTTCCAGCATTACTCCTACAGAAATCGACATAATAGTTCTTACTAGGAAATCGATAATCAACTTTGACAATAGGTATTATACAAGAAAAGATACCTCTCAGCATTTCAAGATGTTGATAGGATCTACGAACTCTTCACAGGTTACTGATTTGGTGGGACTGTTTTTACTTACTGGGATACATGATCGCTTTAAATACATCATTGAGTTGGAGAGCGGATTCTATAAAGATTATGCACTGTTTGCAATTAGATCAACTAAAAAAGATATGATATAGTTAGGGAAGGGTTTTACGAACTGTCCAAGAACCACGGTCTTAAAATAACGATAGACATAAACAGAAAAGTAGTTCATTTTCTAGAGCTCACGCTTAATTTACCAGCCATACCACAAGCTAAACCAACCACTTTATTATGTCCGCCTTAGACAATCATTAATTCGATAATACCTCATGTAGCTAAATCTAGAATTTCGTCTAATAAGCAGATATTTTGTGATCACTCCTTAAATTACTATGCGGCTTTGGAAAGATTAGGCTATAACCACGGTTATAAATATACGAATACCACAGAGCAGCTTAATGGGAAAAATAAAAAGAAGAACAACTCTGCTGGGCTTAGGTCCAATGTACTCACTGACAATACGGCCATAACTTACCGACCTAAGGGGCAGCACTCGAACTAACCATAACAATAGTAATCGGAATGTGGGAGCCCATAACAAGAGCGATGCAACGATTAATCAGAATCAAGTGGATATCATCTGTAACCACAGGGAAAATAGATGTAGAACCTGCGTCTAGCTTAATTCGCTTAATAGTAAACATGTCCTAACGTATATCCCAAAAGCATTTTTCAAGATTTTAGAAAGCAACTTCAGAGCTCCAGAGAGATATAGCAAGCTATTAAATAGGGATACTATCGGAATATCCTACTTCACTGTACCTAAATTTGCCCAGCAGATAATAGGCTCGAATGCCGCTAAAATCAACAAAGCCCAATAACTTTACTGCCCCCATAATCAGGACTCTGAATGCAACTGCAATGATCCAAATATGTGCCCTCTGAATGGCTCATGCAAACATAAAAGCGTCATCTATTAATGCATTGTCAATGGGACCCTTCTACGTAATAACAATACGAACACAGTGGATTTTAGTAGTAATGGAGGTACCTCATAAGCTAATATCTTCAGGCCTACTTCTTTAAGACCCTCTTCAAATGAAGAAGTATACTTATGCTGTACGACGGAGCTCATAAAAATAGTATCTTTACACACACATACTCATTTAGAACTATAGCTATTAAGAATCGTACAGCCCTAACCTCCCTTATTAGGCCCTTTAAGGGCGCAACCACTCCATACACCCTTAATTGCCAGATGATCATGAAGACAAGGTCCTATAAACTTATAGACAACTTCTGAAAACTATGTAGGGCGGGATCCCTAGCCATTATTAAGTGCAAGCTCAACTTACTTAACATGAAAGAGGAGGTGCTATCCCCGTGTTGTCACGAAATTACGAATAAATATAACCATTTACAGGGTTCTTTAGCCTCTAAACATGTATTCTAGTTCACTCACCCTACCATCATCCTCAACTCTGAGGGTTCATATTGACTCCTGAGCTTCTTTGGGGTACAAGACTTTTAACCCCATATCTATTACTCCCCAACACCTTCTTCATAATCAACTTCTCTTGCAACCGTTCCTAGTCCACACCTTACCGATCGCCCATATTAGACTGTCAAGCAGAACTGTACCCATCTACGGCACATAGTACCCACTTTTGAATCTTGCACGCTCTTAGAACGTAATCACGCTCTCATGTAACATTTCAATAGTAAATACGCTCCTTTTAAGTCGTAAATTACTGGCTGTTATAATAATAAACAAAACTCAGCAGTAAAGACATATTTTTTTAAGAAACACAAAATTGACACCGCCTGAAGAAGATTTGACGAATCAAATCAAAAGTACTCGCAGAAAAGAAAGAAAATGGAACGAGAAACCCATAGAACTTACATACAACAAGTTGACCGAAACACTAAATGGACCATTCGGAAAATTGAAAAAATAAGAAAGTCTTATCAAGCTAAAACACTCCGTGTTATTTAATAATGTTTGCCTAAATGAAAATGTGTGTGTGTATATATAATACCTTTAAAATATACACAAATACCGACACATTTCAACGAAACTGCTTTCCTTTAGATTACAACATTATCGACTTGAAATACGATGTAATCAGATTGTGTGTCATAAACTGCCCCATATATAATTAAACTTAATTTATTCCATTTATCACTTTTAATTATCTCATGAGGTTGTTCATTGAACTGACAATGATTCCGTCTCATTACCACTTATCCTCCGGTAAGTTTTCACCTTAATAAGTTGTGATTCATTAGTAAAAAAACATTTTAGCATATAGTCATGTATGAGTATTTTTGGAGGCAATTCATATCTAATTAAAACAACCCTACTATAACAAAATTTGTGATAATTTTTTGTCCATAAAATATATTTAAAGAACAATACTATTTTCAAACCTTCACTACTACCTACGTGATCATGTTTATGTGTTATTTGAACTGAATAATGTCACGGTGTCTACTTCAAATTCAACTTCTTATTTTCAATTCAAAGATCTTTAACGTTATATTTGTATGTATATTATCCGTATTTAATCGAGATATATTCACACTTTAATAATTCTTCCACAAGGAACTACAACGAAAGTTCAAAATAATTTCTTGATTTTTAGAAACTTATCTATCTATATATATATATATATATATATATATATATATATATATATATATATATATATATATATATATATATATATATACATTGAAACAGAAAGAGAAAGTGTATTGTTATGGTTGATAAGGTTTGCTTTCTATTGTTTATATTTCCCAGCATAGACATGATGTTTCTTTTATAAACTGTCTCTTCCCTTCTTATCTGCCTCTGAGGGAAACTTGTCTAACTCGTGATCATATTTTTCTAACAGCATTTTTATTTTTCATTTTCTCGTGAATTTAAAAAGAAATCCTAAAACGTTTTATCGCGATGTACCCTTAGGAAATCAACACTTTTTTTCTTGATCTTTTCTCTTTTCGCTTTAACTTATTTTTTTTTACCGAATCAGTAGTCTATCTTTATTTTCACCTAGCTGTCTCCCCACGGCGTAGCTCGGGATTTAAGTTAATATTGTTTTACATGAAGAATAGTAAAGTAATTTGAAGCCAGAAAAATAAAATTTTACGAAGTAATTAAGTAAAATAGCTGATTTTCTTTCCTAAGAAACACAAAGTCAACCTAGTATATATAATTACACTAGTAAATTATTTGTTTTATAAATAAATCTTTTTGTTAGTAGGGTTTTAATTTCGCGAAGCAATTCAGTAAAACTGCTAATGTGTTTTCTAAAGAAAACAACGTGCATTAAAGTACATTTTATTTCATCAGTAACGTCAATTTTGTAAATAAACTACTGTTTATGTGATTCTTATTTCACGAAGTAATTCATTAACACGCCAGACTGGTTTTCTAATGAACCGCAAAACATTAAAAAATATTTCACTCGCTCTTTGACCGAGGACGAAAAGATAGTACACATTGGTTACAAGCCGAAAAGTCTGGAATCAACAGTAGACTAATTATTTTCTAAAATAATACGCAGTTTCCATGCGTTAAGAATTAAATAGAAAGTTTACAACTATCGCAACGAAAAAAATGTTTGAGACCCTATTCTGTACAAGTGTATTTTAAATTTATTTTTAAATTTTTTATATTCGCCTGGTATTTATTTGGTTTTTACATTTACTTGTTTCTAATCAATGTGACAACAAGTGTGAAAGATTCTGTTAGAATTTCTCCTCAAATAGAAAATGGCTAAAAATCACGAGTCGTAACGCCGACAACCACACTTACCTTGATTCCGGGAGACCTTCAAAAGGGGAATGGCCTCTCTTGTGTTGCAGAAACGGTACGAACTGCGTAATCAGCCTTTTAGTTGATCATCAATTAGGGATAAATTATTGACACGAGGTTACTTTAATTGCTCGGTCGTTAAGTCCTTTTCTTTTGTTAGAGTTGGCGCGTGGTTAATTCATCGCAAACACTACACTAGAAACTTACAAGAGTCGGTACACATGAGGTTCACTATGGCCTCGCAAAATCTCAACTGCTATCAGATTCGAAAAAAAACCCGCATGGGGGAAAAAGGCGCGCAAAAGAAGGTTCACTCCAGACTTAGCGGCACCAATGTTTACGGTCAATGCATAGGTCACTTTTCCTTCCTTCTGAAGGAGGGGTCAGCAAGTGCGGTTGCCGGCACTGTGATTTCTAACAATTCCGTTATTACCAGCAAAGATGACAATGTGAAACGCATTTTAGGATGATCCAGCTCCAACGAAAAGGTTTACAAACAAAAGAAGAAATTCCATCCTTCTCCGAGTAGAGATAGAAAAGATACTCCACTTTGATCGCAGCCCGAAATGAAGAGAATCAACACGAGAATAACTTTAGTGGATAATTTTAAGAAATAATTCGAAATTTGACACTTATATTTCTTTCAAAATATTATAACAATTTTTTTTTATTCATTGTCGTTGTTTAAATGTTCGTCAAATTAAAGAAAACTGTTTTACTTATTTCTAAGAGAAATACGGACTAGTGTATTTTACGAGATATATTGCCAGTAATAGCTAAAGAGTTGAACATATATTCGGATGACAGCGGTACTCATTTGACAACAAAAAATCACACACCAACAGATGTACACACAAAAACATGAGGGCAATCTTTAACGGCTGTATTACTTCCCTCTTAACCACGAACGCTTACAAACAATAAGAAATGTAGGCACACAACTGAATTACTTCTACTATAATGATTTCTTGGCGTTCGTATCGTAGAGTAATATTATCCGTTAAAGCTACAGTCTTGAACCTTTGGATATTATATAAAGGTTTCTGACTAATGTAAATACAAGTTGTATATTTTGTGTACAGATGACTGTATATGTGTTAGTTTTTCGGGCGGAATAAAAATATAATAAAACCATAATAGTGCATGGATATTTACGAGTTACGAACGCCACTTGCAACATTTTATTAAGAACCGTTGAAGATATTTTCTAGAAAGCAAATTATTCCACCTATTGATATGGTATACTACTAATTATGAGCAATAAATAAGTTAGTATTTATTTTAAATAAATATAATTAAGGCTGGCATAGCAAGAAAACTATGTATTTTTTTATTAACGACGTAAGCAGCCGATAATGTGATGATTATTAGTGGGGAATGGCTCCAATTTTATTATGGTCTGCGCCGGAGTAAGTATTTTCTGAAGGAAACGTAAAAGAAAAAAAAGAACAATACGGAACGTAATATTTTATTAAGAAACGTTGAAGATATTTTCTAGAAAGTAAATTATTCCACCTATTAATATGATATACTACTAATTATGAGTAATACATGGGTTAGTATTTATTTAAACCAATTATAATTAAGGCTGGAATAGCAAGAAAACTATATATTTTTATTAACGACGTAAGCAGCCGATATTGTGATACTTATTAGTAGGAAATGGCTCTTATTTAATTATGGTCTGAGCCGGAGTAAGTATCTCCTGAAGGAAACTTAAATAAAATATATTTTTGTTCCAAAAGAAAAAAAGAAACAATACGGAACGTAACACGGATATTAGATGACACTAGCTTGTGATCACAGAGTCAAAGAATCAGACTAACTTATTTTTATGTATTAAATTAAGTATAAACTTTAGATTTTTTTTTTGGTTCTCCTTAAACTGATTGTGAGATCCTGGTTAAAATATCTATATCAGTACTCTGACTGTCGTTCTAAGTACTGCCCCTCACCCCATAGACTTGTATTGTCTTGTCCTTCGGGGCTTGATTTACGCCGGTCTATGGGATTGTCCTGTGCAGTTCTAGGAGGTCCACCATCCCAGTCTTTGCCTCTCCTCTTTGGGGAGGAGTAAGTTAATTGCTTACTGCTTGAGGCGCCCCTACCGGGGAATGCCGACGGGGCTGCCCAGGCAATTTTTAATGGTCAGAGTGCTCACCTCTCGGGCGCTGGATTTTCAACCCCCCACTTTCCGACCTGACCTTGGGTCACATCTTACTTGTGGGAGTAGGATAAAACTGGCCTTGTGCCTAACTCCTGGAGAGGAGTAAATAATACTACCCAGCGTTGCCCTTTAGGTAAGGTAATGTTGTTTTTATGCTTATTTATAAAATGATTTGATGCAAATAGCTTTAAAAAACTAGCAATCAAATAATACATTAGGAACAGCAAAGAATGTAAAAGCAAACAAAACAAAAATAAAATGACTCACTTGTTTACGAAAAAAACGAACGATAATATTACTGATGGATTTAATTTCTTAAATAAATTAATTTTTCAATGATGATTTTTGTAAATATGATATTTTAAAAGTTTGGTTTATTTTAGAAAAAATATGTAAGTAACGTAAGTGTTCTGTTTATCTCGAAAAGTTTAAAGACTAAAAAAGTAATCACTACTGGTGGACTCGAACAATGAACAGTAGAACGCATGAACCGTTACGTTACACCATGTATCCGAAAGAGATCCTTTAACTTAGTCGACAATTGCTAACTGCATACTGCGAACTTTTGCTGAATATATTTGTGTACCCGTGTTCAATTCATGATGACAACTTTGCAAAAACTTGACCGATTAGTGGAAGGGAAGATTCGCTGTAAATAAGGAAAAAGAAAACAGAAAGAAAGAAGGAAAGAGGTGACGTAAGTTAATATTATAAAATTCGCCGAGAGAAAGATAGAGAGAAAATGGGAGATAAAGTGAGAGATTAAACTGAGTAATTCAGAACACGTTATTATCGAACTCTTTCGCTCTCTCTCTTTCTCTCACTCTCTTTCTCTCACTCTCTCACTATATATCACTCTTTCTCTTGCTCTTTCCCTATTTTCTTTCTTTCTGTAGCAAATGAATTTAGTAAAGTTTAATTTAATAATTCCAAAAGTCAATTTAGTAATTACAGCACAGTATCGCCATTAAACTGTTAGGTGGAATCACTTATTAACGCTAAATATAAAGAAGAAACACAGACAGCATCCGTAGAAAATATGAAAGGGTAAAATAATACTGAAAGATTTTTTTTCAAAAATTTCTCGATCTCAATAGGTAAAGTATGAGTACATATAAAATAAGGAATGAACAGTTCGACGACTTCCTTTATCCATAAAAATATCAAATAGTGACCAGGATAAAATATATAAATAAATGAAACCGGTCGAAAGATTTTATTTTTTATTTCTAACAAAACGGAACACTGTGACCTATCTGATTACTGAACCATATTGCTATTGAGCTAGAAAGTAAATCAGTTGATTTGATATATAAGATTAAAATATTAACTTCAGTCTTTTTCTTTTCGGATACTATTCAACAAAATATGCTGATTAAAATTGAAACTTAATTCAAATAGAATAAATGTTAAACTACTTATTCATCATCAAAAATAAGTAAAATAAATGACACGATGTGAACTAAACCTCAAGGTGTGTTGTTTCTGAGAGTAAAATTTGTTTTGTTTTTATTTAAGTCTAAGTCGTAATTATTTTTAACAGCAAATTAATCATATTTTAAACTCTTCTTCATTATTCATAATTTAGCGCAGTTTTGTGGATTTTTGTTTTAATATCTGAGATAAATGACATTTTAATAAAAAGAAAACAACACTTTTTAGAATTCATTAAACACACACACATTAATATTTATGTACATACACAAAAATGCCGATATATATTTTCACACATAGGGTTAAACAGAGCTGAAAGGGAAAAGATTACGAAGTACCAAGGTCTTATGCACGACATGAAAAGAAACTGGAATCTTAGGAAAATCTCCATCATACCAGTAATTATAGGAGCAACAGGACTTATAAAAAGAATTTCAAAAGCTATCTGGCGAGTATACCCGGTGAACTGAGTCCAAGAGAAATACAAACAACTGCATTTAAAGGGACGGTTAGAATCTTACAAATTTCTCTAGGCTGGAGTGTCTGAAATAGCCGGTGGATGTCCGGCATCTAGTAGGATGCCCCATCTCCAGCAAAAACGGAAAGATAACAATTTATATATATATATATATATATATATATATATATATATATATATATATGTATGTATATAGCAATATATAAAGAGACTGTTTCACTCTTCATTGTGGCTAGTTAGGTTTCTATCAGATCTCCACCATTTAGTAACACTCGAAGATTCTACTACCCATGCAATAAGCAGAAACCAGAACTTTAATAGACGTCGGATACATTTAGGATTTTCTTCTTTTAATAAAGATAAATAATTCAATTTTTTTTTAACGCGACACTTAAAGTGCGGAAACTTTCTGTAAAAGAAGTTTATATCTGAAAAGTTTAACATTTTGATGTTGACGCATCATACGGTAACGAAGGGGGATAACTCATATTGTGTAATAGAAGAATATGATAAGAGTTGTCTACCTTATTCCTAAAAACAAACACAATTGAGATTTAAACATTTAAAACTAATGTAAACAGACATCTCGCTGCGCAGATCCCAATTTAAGGTTGACCTCCCCCCTCCAACCTTCTCCCTTTTCTTTTTTTCTCAGTTGCCCCTTTACGTATACAGTTGCGGCCTGCCTTGTTTGAGGTGGACTATGTTAAAAAAACAAACTTTTTTTGATTATTTCTTACGCAGACTTATCATATTTTAAAAAAGTCAATTGCTGTCTATGAATTCCAACGTGTGAGTGTATGTATATTCGGGAGCTGCAAATTGCATTTAAATTAAGACGTGCAGATTGAATGGTTGCATTAGGTTAATTCAGACATTTTTATGAAGGGATATGTCTTAAACATGTCACTTTGTTTGTCACGTTTAAGTAATAAATAGCATTTTCAGGTGCGTTAACACATCTTCATAATTAGTCATAACTATTCAGTTTGAAGTGGCAGTGTCACCCTTTAACGCACACTTTGAATGACGCCGACTCTAGAATACGCGTTCTAGATTCATGACGTCTTAGTTACATCTTCTGTTTCCTCTCATCTTCATTCTTTTTCAGTGCATGTATATCATCATGATCGTCATCATGCTGATCTTGCCTTTTGCTTTCATGTAATTTTATTGTCTTTAAAATTTCTCTGATTAGTTTAGATTTATTCCCCCCCCCATTTCCTTCCATTTATTTTTATTTTGTCACATTTCTATTTCTTATTTTCAAATGTTCTTTTATACCCTACAACCAAGTAATCCAAATTTAGACGTGCTTCTTTAAAACATACCCCAAAAGTGAGTGAATGAAATATAAGAATACATTTTAACATATATAGATATCGTTTAGCTTACTGACAAACGTGCAGTTAGAAAAAAACAACTGGAATACAAAAAGCGTGATGCCACAAATTGTCTTTTATTCAAAATATTTTTTTAATTTTTTAAGAGGACTTTATTTTTATCTCGTCTGAGTTGGGTTGTTTAACTGATGACATCACGCCCTATTCTCAGCATACTGGCAAATTGAATGCACACATCCTAGACGGTGGCTGATTCCTTAGAAAATCACCTTCTCTCTCTAGTAGATGGGGCTAGAAATAAATGGTCACATCAAATACTACAAAAAAGCTTTTTCTTTTACTATTATAAAAATATTTTCAACCACCGAATAAAAGTACGTAACTTATAGGTCATACACTATCTTCCAAGCTTCAGCCCCTGTCACATCACCGCAGTATTGCATCCCTGTGCTTGTTTTACAAGTACTGTCACTGAATGTGTTCCGATGACCTTACTTCACTTTAACCATCTCAACAATATACATCCGATCCACCCAATTAGCAGAAAATACTACCCCGTTAGAGGTCCCAAGATGCCGGAAAATTTTCTAACTTGGAGCTTCTGTCCTTAGTAAACTTATAATTCCATCTTTGTTCCCTGTTTCCCCGATCGTAGGAACATACACAAATTTAAATGTAATGTGAACAAACATCTTGCTGCCCCACTTCCAACTAAGGGTTGCCCCTATAAATCTTCCCCCTATAACTGTAGCCCCTTACGTCCCACTGGAAATATGACTTGTTTTAGGGGAATAAAAATTACAAAAATATGAGACGAATCTTTTGATGTTAACTTTTAAAGAAACTATTCAATATAAAATAAGTTTTAGGCAAACCCGGCACTACAAAAACTAGGTAACGCTTATATGCTTTACCTAAGTTACTGATACGTAACGCCCCTTTTCCTTCTGAAAGTATGATTACTTAGTAATGAAATAAATCTACAGTTTTCAAATATATGAATATTGAGGTTATTATTCTAATCATTTGAAGTTATCACACCAGTCGTTACTAGTGATTTCTCGAAGATAAAACCTGCTGGATTCCTAATGGAATCTAACTGATCGCAAGTCTCCAACGATTTTCAATACTCTTTTTCATTTTATTAGTATTGCAACATACTTTACCTGTGCTGTATTTCTAACAATGACCGGTTAAATGCTCTTATTCTTCTTAATTCAGGAGTTTTAAACTTTCTGTTAGTAAGAGTTTTCCATTCTTCCTGCACAATATTTCACATATTTACACCAGAATTGCATTCCTATATCCAGGCTAATCATTCCAGTTGAGCTTATCAGTGCTTTAATCGCGTTTTTGCTAATCATTTCAGTTCATTTATATACATACGTATGTTGAGGCTACGATGACAAACAGGAATGGAGATATGGAATCATCCGTACACGATGTCTCCATGTTTTCTTTTATCGTCCAATTCTTTCTTAAAATCTGTACCTTTAAGTACGTTTTTTAGTCGCATTATTATCTTTACTCACTAGGAGTTTTCACACAGGTCATCATCAGAGATTAATCACAGATAATAACCGGTGGCGTTCCCTGGAATCTGGGTGACAAAAAGTCTCCTAAGATTTCCAGTACTCTACTGCTTTCTACAACTTTTGCAAATAAATTTAAATTTATCGCAACAGCCGTTTACCATTGATTTCTCACTGGCAACGCCCATTGGTTTTCATCGTAATTTGGGTGGCAATAAGCTTCCCCAAGGTCCCAGTATGGTTCAGTGGAGGTCTGGTTGGTGCTCTCCCTCTTCGACTGTTTCATCCTCCTGAACCCATCACGACTATTGTATGTGGTATCAGCCGAGGCCGATGCTCTTATTTGGGATAGATGGCTTCAGTTTATAAAATTACTTGCAGTTACAGTTCCATCAGGTGCATGTGGTGTTCCTTCCATTTCTTATTTTTTTTAAATCTCTGCTGAAGTTTACATGTGGTTCCAGGTAGTTAGTTACTGGGCGTAGTTTATGCGGGTTGGTCTCTGCATTCAAGGATTTTCCTTAAGAT